>JAZKJV010008676.1:0-672379 GCA_037367405.1 Ottelia alismoides
TCTAAAAATAGAATGTGACAACCATCAATTTCATTTCATAATTGAAACCTAATTCGTATTTCCATTCGTGCAAGCAATGGAAAGGATGACGTCGCGAGAGGTCGTGGGTGTGCAAGGCGGTGACGACCTACATGCAGAAGAGCGAAGGCAACGATGGAAAGGCACACAAACATGTCGTTGTGGTGGTGCACCATGGTGGACACGAGAAGGTGCACGCCGAAGAAGATGAGTTCAGTTTGTTTGAAGGTCCACAGTGTGTTACGACGGTCTAGGAGGGAGGTCTTTTGGCTGTACATGACCTTGATGAAGGAGCACGATGACGATCTACATCTACGAATCTCCCGCATTTGTTTCGGTGAGCTCGAGTCCGATCATCCTATCATATCTTACTATTAGTTTAAAGTTAAATTTGTTTTTTGCAAATACCAGTTTTGTGTTTACAAATCGCATATTGTTTTCTACAAATGTCTGTATATTTTTTTACAAATGCTAGACTGTTTTTTAGACGATATCGTTTCTTTTATCAATTACTCACAGTATATTTTTCTTGCAGAATACTATATAAAAACTACAAAGCGAACACTCTGTTTTACAAAAGAATTCGCAAATATTACAATCATGACATGTTAGATACAAAGTTTCACAAAGGGACCGTGAAAACTACGTACATTGGAAAGACACAAATGGACCGCGAACATAAAATTGAATAAGATATTAAAAAGTGGATATCATATTTATAAAATATCAACAAAATTTACAAAAAAATAATTATATTTACTTCCATTGATTATGACTCCAACTTTGAATATTAAAAAGTGGTTATGCATAATTACAAAGCTCCATATAAAATTTACAAATAGAATGACAGTTTTACAATGTCGTTTTACAAATATAATGTCGTTTTCAATACAAAAAATGGTTATGCAATGAGTGTTTTCATTCCGCAATTAATGTCGTTTTGAAGACAAATATGGATATCGATAAATAAAGAATGGATGAAAATACCAAATCTATGCGAGCCTAATATAGTAACTAAAAGGATATAATGAAATTCAAATTAAATGATAAATGGAGTAACTAAAATGCCCATTTGGGTAAAGATACCGTTGATTGAGATCAAATGGATCACATCGATGTCTCATCACAAGATTGGTGAGACCCCACCTCATTTGAAAGGGTCCCTATATATACATATATATAGGAGAAACTTTAAATGAGGTGATGTCCAACCACTTTTGTAGTGAGCCATTAATAAGGACTTTTTTTAGATCTTAATCACGCGGTCGAGATTAAATCATGTTTAATGCTAATATTTAATTAATGAAAAATCCATTTCCGTCATTGTCACATTCTAAAAATAGAATCTGAAAATCCTAGATCCTATTTTATGCAGAGCAATTATTTTTCCTTTCTCAATCTATTGATTGAGGACGACGCCCTCCCTCTTCCTCCTCTCTCGCAATTCGTTGCCAACATATTCTCGTGTAGGCATTAGAGGCGATCGTGCATGGAGGTGATGCCTGTGCCAGGAGGTTATGATGTCCGGCGACGACACAGCAATGATGATACGTGGTGATGACGGTCATGGTCCATGGAAGGGCATGGGGCCTTTTTGTGGATGATGCTGCGCATGAAGGCTTCAATGCGAGGAGTGGAAGGGTGTGGCGACGATCGATGCATGGAGAGGGAGGAGGAGCTCGGAGACGACGATGGCGAGGCATGGAGGGGTGGTGATGCGTGGCGATGAAGGTGGTGCGTGAAGACGGCGGTGCCATGCTGGATACCTCAAGCTGGCGAAATCAAATGAAGGGCGACGACACTGATTTACATTGTGAGTTATTATTTTATATATATGACATTCTTATTTACACTTTGATTCACTTTTTTACAAATCTCATATTTTTTGTTTTTTTTTTATTTTTCAGAGATCTACGTGAATTTTACAAAGGAGCGAGATACAATTACAGAATCAGGAATTTTTACAAAACAAACATACACAATTACAAAAAAGTTGAAGTTTACAAAGAGGAAAAATACTCTTACAAAACTCACTGGAGTTACAAAATAAATGTTCCCATTTACAAAACGGATATAACCATTACAAATGAAAATACAGTAATAAAAGAAATCATTAATGAAATTACAAAGAGTAAAATATATTTTACAAAAACTCGTTGTACTTTACAAAGTTATGGTTGAATTAAGATCGTTTGGAATAAAACCGAAAATTAGTCAATAAAGGCATTTGTGAAAATTCAAAATTGAGAAAAGCTTAGAATGGAAATTTGAAAATAATAAATGAAACTCGAATTTAATGAAATCGATATGACGAAAATGCCCTTTTGGATGAGCTTTTTGATGCAATCGTCAGATTGAGATCTGACGAATCTACTCAATGGCTCACTGTAATATTGGTGAGACCCCACCTCATTTGAAAGGGTCCCTATATATGTGTGTGTGTGTAGGAGTGATCCTATGAGAGCAAAAAATGTGAGAGCGTGAGAGCATGCATTCTTGACCACATTATCCTGTTTTCTCTCTCCTGATCTTCTCTCTCCTAGTTGGATCATGTGGTCCAAAATGCATGCTCTCATGCTCTCACATGTTTTGTCTCTCACAGGATCTCTCCTATATATATATATATATATATATATATATATATATGAGAAATTTCAAATGAGGTGGGTTACACCATATATATGATGAGTCACCGTCAATTTAGGCATCTTTATGATGTATATTACAAATGTTTATCTCATAATAAATATTAACACGACATGTATAGAGAAATAAATTTACGAAATATTATTATATTGGATGAAAATGTTAATTTAAATTTGACTGCTATATTTTACAAATCTTTTTTTTACAGTATGCAGTTTATACTTTTACAAAGTTATTGTAATATTTTTTCAAAAATGACAGTGGATTTCACAATCTCAGAAATGGACCACCTCATTTGAAAGGTCTCATATATATATGTATATATATATATATAGAGAGAGAGAGAGAGAGAGTGGGGGGGTGAGGGAGGGAAAGAGAGAGGGCGGGGAACTTGCACCAAGGTGCATGTAACTGTATATGCACCGACGCCAAAAACATCCATTAAATATTATTATTTTAAAATAAGACTTTGGAAGATTTACTTAGTATTATTAGTGGAATATGTGTTTCAAATTTCGTATAAAATGAACATTCTTAACATGTTCATATGGACAACTCAATTTCAACAATTCTGAGACCGTTAAAATTTGACAGTCTTGATGGAGGGGTTAGAAGCATCGAATTAAGTTGAAATTTTAATGACATCAAGGTGATATATGGTGATCTAAATCTCACATGAATTCATTTAAAAAAATATATGTTGGGTGTTTTTGGCACCGGGGCATATACAATTACATGCACCTTGGTGCAAACTCCTCGTCCTAATATATATATATATATATATAGAGAGAGAGAGAGAGAGAGAGAGATTAAGAGAGAGAGAGAGGGAGGAAATATATCCAATAAGGTGCACCTTTCCTGTGTGCAAGGAAAGTCCACCATCTCACCCCTTCATAGTTAATCAAACAATCATAATTAATAGAGTATTATCCAAATTTGTTTAATGCTAAAAAACTCATATTAGTCATTTTGTCACATTCTAAAAAAAGAATGTGACAACCTGTTGAACACGAAAATCGAGAGGTCGTGTTGACTCACAAGGCGAATCAACAGTCGCTGATTTGACCTCCAGCGAAATCCGCAATTCAAACAACAATTAACCCACAACAGATAAATCAAGGAATGAAAGTAAATGTGCGAAGTTAAAATTTATTATAACTCTACAACAAGATGTGTATATGTGCAAGTATTGTAGAGGTCGAACACAGGGAGCAGACAGGTAGAACGAGGCAATAATGCACAAAATGTGTGAATGTGATCAAATGTCTATCTAAGTGCTATGTTTTTGTGGGTTTTTGAATTTATATTTTTTAATTTTTAATTTTATATTATTTTATTTTGATTTTTAATTTACTTATTTTATATTTTCTTTTTATACTTTATATTTTTTATTTTCTTTTTCAATAAAAAGATAAAATAAAGTATATATACACAATAAGGAAAGAGAGAGTTAAGGTATTTATAAAAATAAATCAAAATAATCAAAATTCTAAAAAAATAAAATATTTTTGGTCTTTTTATAATTTTATAATATTTTTGGTGATTTTTCTAGACTTTTATGAATTTTTTTGGTATTTTTAAAGTCAAAAAAACGAAAAACAGTGGATAAAAGGGCTGGCCGAAATTAAAATAGAGATATAAAATAGAAAACAGTAACAAAAATTCTCCAAATTAATTTTATATAAAAGATAATAGAACAAAGAAAATTTAGAAACAAAGTTTGTATTTTTAGGATTTTATGGATTTTTAATATTTTTTGGAAAGTTTTTAGAGTTTTAATATTTTTAGGAGTTTTCTTTTATATTTTTTATGATTTTTGGACTGAAGTAAAAGATACTAAAATAGATAATATATATTTTTTGGGAATTTTCTGAGGTGTTTTTATAATTTTTATCTATTTTCTAATGCAAGCAGTGCTGAAAATGGTTGTTTTTGATTTTTAATAAATAATAAAGTTCAGCAAAAATGTAAAATAAAATATATGCATGAAACTACAATGCAATAGGAATTTATGGTGATTTTTATGGATTTTTTAGGGGTTTAGAGAGGCATGCAATAAATAGAAACAACAAAAAGGAACTACACCATGGCAGGGGTATAAACGTAAATAGAGCACAATCCAGGGGTTCACATGCAAATTGTCCACAAAAATTACAACTAATTAGAAACTTTACAGGACTAAATATTAATCACAAAAACCGCAGGGATACAAGCACAAAAGTCCCACAAACCACGTGCGAAGCATGCGCGCCTGAAAGGGTTGTTCTGCAATTAACAAAAACCTTAGGAGCATAAATGCAAAAGTACCACAATTTTATAACTGCAATAAAATGTTTATAGACTAAATCTAAATATGCAAATAGTCCAGGGTATTTATGTAAAATTGCCAATCACGTGCGCCAATGCATGTGACTTGCTGGGGTCGAAATGGGATAATCCAAAACCCAGGAAGCTGTAGAGGACAGTTTTAAACTTAAATAATAAATACAAAGAACGGCCGGGTATAAGTTGCAAAATTCCCAGACCTTGGCCCGGACGAACGGTCAGATCAGCCTCACTTATACACGTGGCGCCACCAGGCGCCCCGATACCTCTTCGCACTGTGCGACCACGATTAGATGAGCTTGAATGATCGAACGACTGAAGCTCCTGAAGATCCGACGGCCACTGCGATATCTGGAATTGGCTCTTGATCAAACAACGAGGAAGACCCCAGGTTGAACTGGGAAGAACTCGAGCTTGGGGCTCCCTCGCCCGCTTGAATCACGCGGCTCCGTCGTCCCCGAGCTCCATGACCGGTCCCAAACGCCTCCTGGAGAGTCCCTCGAGCTGTCGACTGCTTCAAAATATTGGAGGGACCACCGGTGACCACCACAGCGTCAAGGGCTAGTCACGGCTTCAGATACCTTCTTCCTTGGCAAAAATCGACTCCAAAGGGAGCCTCTTGAGCCCTGAGACCTGCAAGGAGGCACAACAGACGACAATAAATAGTCCCAGGACAGAAGCGAGTGGATTTGAGGGTGTATAGTGCAAATGGGTACTCGCCGGAGCAAGCTCCAGTGAGGGGGGGCAGCGAACCGTGTAGGTGGCATGGATCGAACACTAAAGAGATGAGATTAAAGATTATGCTACAGCTACTCTACAGCGAAAAGAAAAACGAACAAAAACACCTTGACTGGTCGGGAAAACCAGGAGAAAAAGTCCTCATGTCCGAAGGCCGAAGATGGGGGTGGAGCGCCGCCTCGGCCCTCGCCTGAGCCCCGCGCGCGTGCTGGAGGTGGTTTGTCACCCCTCCGGTCCTGAACACGGTGGCCAAAGGATGAAACTCGGGTAGAAGAGGGTTCAAGGAAGGATGGAAGTTTTGGCTTTGGTTTTGAAGAATGGTCGGGGCGGCTCCAAGAACGAGGAATATCTGACAAATCTTGGGTCCAAAGGCCGATATAAGCTATGGGCGTGATTCATGGGTATTCGAGCAACAGGTTTGCAGAAGGCCTCGACCTCAAATGGTGAAAGATAAGACCTCGAAAAATCCGCGAACAAGGGCGAAAACCAATATTCTGACAGGGAACAGGCTGGGGTCAGAGAGTTGATCCGAGATCAACTCACCAACTCCCTTGGTTGGTCCACGTGGACCAACCAGGAAAAAGCCTGAAAAAAGATTTATAAAATCATTTAAAAATAGAAAATGAATTAATTAATTTTAGGTTATTTCATAAAAAATGTTTATTATTTTATAAATTATTTTATTATGATTTTTATTTATTTTTATGTGGTCTATAATTACAAGTTGCCTTTTATACCATTTATAGGTACATTTATCTATATATTTAAGTATTTTATTTTTATTTTGTGTTTTTAATTTATTTATTTTAATTTATTATTTTATAAATTTATAAATATTTTTATACACTTAAATATATTTTTATTTTATTTTTCTGATTTATTTTATACACTTAATAAAATATAGGGATGAATTGTACAAGTGTAAGTATAGGTATTATACCTATGTTTATGGTATACAAGTATTTATTTATGTTTCTTTTATGTTTTTATTCTGATTTTAATGCACATATATTATAAGTAATATTTACAAAATTATAAAATTATAAAATTATAAAAACAATGAATAAATAATAAAATGAATATTTTAATATGTACAAGTATACAATAGGGGTCCAAACTCAACTTTCAAACCGTAGCTCCGCCAAATACGAAACCACCACCATTAAATAGCTTATTTTGAACTATATACAATTAAAGGTGAGTTTGATGCATTTGGAGTTTTTCTTTGTGAGACACAGGTCTGGGAAGTTGGGATTCTGGATTCTTATTCAGACTATAACTTTTTATCTGTACATTATTTTTGAGTGAAATAAATTTTGTATTTTTATTTATTTAATTATCTACAACTTTAGTGTAAAAAGTTTCTTTATTTGAGGTGTAAAAAGTGGAACCAAAAATATGTCCCAAAATGAATAAAGAATGAATTGAATAGAAGGTATTTGTATTGTATTTTGGCCCTTATCTCCCCCTACTTTATTCCTTGTCGACCGAGTCATCGAGATGCCTAGGTCTCGAGGTTTCGGGTCATAAAATATTTACAATATTTTATTAATTTTCTTTTCTTTTCTTTATTCTATAATTTTGGCTTTAAAAACCGCATTTTATACAATATTTACACCATGATGCATGGATGCTAAAATGCATGAATTAACGCTATTTACACACATTTACTAGAGTTTTTAAGGCCAAAATGATAGAATAAAGATGATGAAATGTAGATTCATCACAACCCCACATTTTTGTGGTATATGCAATGGGAGAGTCGTTGTTAGGGATTACGAATCCCACAACATGTCGGTGGCAACCATGTGATCTGCAAGCATGGAGGTGCTTGAAGCATCCTCCTCCTCGTCTTCTTCGGCTTCTGGTGCTGCACCAAAATAGGCAGAGCTCTGCCTTATTGCTGCAACGATGATCGGGGAGCACGACGTCATGCAGGACATGGTGGTGCATGCGATGGAGCCTCCTTCCTCCTTCTGCCTACACATGTGACAATGATGGAGGAGGAGGTGGCGGAGCACAATGATGATGGAGGAGGTGGTGGCACACGTGATGGCAGTGGAGGAGAAGGGCGGAGGAGGTGCAGGTGGAGTAGGGATATATATGGGTTAAAGGAGGCTACACCCTGGGTGTAGCCATTTGGCTACTTGATGAATGCCCATTCATCACTCTTTATTCTCATATTTTAGCTACAAAAACCTTTGCAAATACATGTAGATATGTGTAAATAGGAATAATTACCAAAAGCATGCATTGTGTAAAAATCTATGATTAGCATGTTTTTGTGCAAAAATAAAAGAATAAAGACCAAAAAGAAAAAGAGGGAAATATTTAGAATAAATATTGAGCAACCTAACCCAAGGGAGGGCTCAGCATGGGCCTGACCGCATAAAAGCCAAAGTAGAGGGAGATAGGGGCTCAGGTGTGTAAATATTTATGTAAATAAATAAAGATATTTTCCTCACCAAAAATATGCTTGTAAATACTTGTATATATTTATAAAATATAAAAACCAAAAGAAAAAGTTAAAAATCAAAAAGACCAAAAATATCCCTTTCATCATGTACATAAATCACCCTTCCATATTTATTTAACCTTGTAAATAAATAAAATAAAAAAAATTAAAATCAAAACAAAATAAAAATAGCAAAATTAAAAATACAAAAATACATTGTACATATACCATGTATATAAATGTACATATATATTTATTTTACCTATGTATATAAATAAGAAAAATAAAATAAAAACACCCTTTTATTCCTTATTTTATTCTATAAATAAATAAAATATAAAATAAGGATAAAATTGCATAAAAATAATATATAAAAATCAAAAATCAAAACCTTATATATATTGTATATACCTATATATAGTACATACTATGTATATAGCCTATTTTCATTTCAGAAAAAATATTAAAAATCACAAAAAAATAGAAAAAAAAATAAAATAAAAATATTTCATGTTTTAACTTTTTGCAAATTCGGCCATTTGCTACCTTATTTTTGAGCTTCAAAGTTTAGCCACGTGGCCCCTTCTCATTGGGTCCTGGGGATGTTGACCGCCCGGTTAACTACCCCCCCCAGGACCACTTCCCACGGGTCTGAGCTCCGGACCCGATTTCTCCAATTTTTGCCCGCTCAACCCGATCACCATTTCATCAAACCCCGGCTCCGAATTGCTCACGTCATATCCGTCAACCTCGCCGGGGTATCCACCTCGAGATCCGCGCTCCAGAATGCCCTACCCGCGCTCGTCTTCTCGGACCCCTCCGGCATATATAAGCGAGATCCGCCACCTTCTCTCTCCATCTTTGGCCATTTGCTTCGTTCTCCAGTGAGCTCCAGAGAGAGTGTAAGGTGACAGCTCGCATCCCCGACCTGTTGCAGCGAGGAGAGCCGGCGAATCCATTGATCTGGCGACGTAGCCGCCGCAGCTCCGCCACCTGAGCGAGCTTCGAGCCTCGGGCCGAGACGTCCCTTGAGGCCAAGACCGGGAGCTTCCCCAGCTCCGCCACAGTCTCTCCAACCACCCAGGTAGCCATTTAGCTCAGCCATTTCTTTTAATCTCCGTTTTCCCCCAAATCGCGCCGCCGTTGTATTTTTCCGATTCACCCCGGTTCCATCCACCATCCGATCATCGGACCCGACCTTCACGTTCGCCTTCGTCCGACGCACCTTCTGCACCCACTCACTCAACCCAGCTCGCACAGGAGCTAGGAACCGGGCTCCTCCGTCCACCACCTTCGTCGGAGCCTGCCGTCTCGACGCACCAGCCACCCCCACTTCGCCTAACTGGGTCGAGGCACTTTGCCCTCGACCTGCGAGTCTTCTGAGATACTTTGCAGGTCCAGCAAAGGCCATCTGAGGCTTTTCCCGTTCAGACCAGGAGTCTCGCCTCCGCCACCCTCGTCGGAGCTCCCCCGAGCTCGGTTGGGGCATCGGAGAGCATCAGCAGCTGCGCACAGCCACACCGGAGCTTCTCCGATACTTAGGCGCAACAGAGGAGGCCGGAGTCGCTTCCACGAGGCCGACGAAGTTCGCCGGCCGCCTGTTCGTCCAGGACCTCCAGCTACCATTTATCGTCGCCTCCCGCTCCAGATCACATCTTGTCCATCCGTTCGAGGAGCTGCTTCCACCGCCCGATCTTTGGAGGATCGACCGCAGCCGTTAATTCACCAGCCACTTCACTTCCACTCCATCCGATCAGCCACGTGGCAGTCATCCAACGCCCCCGCTTAATAAAGGGTAAATTACCCTTAGGCCCCGCTTTTATGTTTATTTCGTTTTAGTCCTGTAAGTGTTAAAATCAGTTGTTTAGTTTTAGGTCAAATTGCACATTGGACCATGAGCTTTAGTGTGTTTGCATTTATACCCCTGTCTGTTGTGAGCCACGTGCTTCGACACGTGATTTCTTTGGGTTATTTGCAGTAGATACCCTTTTAGTTCTGGATGTTCTTAAATGAATGAAAGTTTTTAAATATTTGCATCTATACCCCTGTGCGTGGTTTATTTGAGCATGTGCGATATTTTTTGGGTAATTTGCAGATAAGGCCCCTGGACTTTTGGTACCTGTTACCAATAAGTCCTCGGGACTTATTTTTCTTACATATAGGTCCCTGAGTGCCCCAGGCACGCGCGTGGCGCGTGTTTTGCTGCGTATTTTGCACTAGGACCCCCAGGACTTTGGGTATTTGCACTTTGGTCCCTGTGCACAGTGCCCTAACTTTATTTTGTACTAGACCAGGGAGCGATCAACTCCACCCTGATCGCATCACTTGAGACAGTCCAGCAGCAGTTACGCGATCAGGGAGCGTTTATGATTGAGATGAGGAGAGAGTTGGAGAGGCTCAGAGCAGAGCGAGATCAGTAGAGCGAGCCTGAGGAGATACCTGATGCAGAGGCACGAGCCGCAGCAGCCGCAGCAGCAGCAGCAGCCGCCACCGCCGCAGCGGCAGCTGCCGCGGCAGGAGGACCACCACGACCGATGCGGGAGTTGCACAACCCCGAATTGACTCTGATGCATCACTGGGTAGTAGTACCTGCTATCGTGGGGGACTTCAAGTTCCCCCCAAACACCCTGCAGATGCTTCCCCGTTTTCACGGACTTGCCACTGAGGAGCCCCACCTCCACCTCCAGGAGTTTCTGATGATTTGCAGCACTGTCCACGATCGCCACGTGGACCAGGACACGATCAGGATGATCGCCTTCCCCTTTTCACTGGCAGATAGAGCAGCCACCTGGCTGAAACACTTGGGGAAGTTTGTCTACACCTGGGAGCAGCTCCGCACCGAGTACTTGAACAAGTACTATCCACTCGGGCGGACCAATACAGCGAGGGCCCTGATCAGCAACTTCTCCATGCTACCCAACGAGCAATTTCACGAGGCATGGGAGAGGTTCCGAGAGCTCACAGACAGATGCCCGCACCACGACATCACGAAGCCGAACCTTGTTCAGAGCTTTTTCAGCGGGTTGACACCAGAGCTCCAGGGTCTGGTGAATTCTTCTTGCGGCGGGTCCTATTTCGCCAAGGATCACGACCAGGTCTGGGCCATTTTCGAGGAGATGGCCGAGAACTACATGGTGATGTCCCAGACCCGGTTGTACACACAGAGACCCCAGCCGCAGCAGCCAGGACCCGTGCAGTACCAGCGGATAGCACGGGTCGATGCAGGTCCATCTAGTGCGTCCGCAGTCGCAGCAGCACAGGCAGAGTCGTCCGCTGCGGACATGGGTATCATCAGCGAGAAGTTGGACCCATGGAGCTGATTGAGAAGAAGCAGTGCCAGGGTATCACGCAGATGGAGCAGATGGCACAGACTCTGAGCGACATGAAGACCCAGCTCATGTGTCTCCAGGAGGCACAGACGGCTTCACAGCCCCGTCTTCAGTCGCGAGGCGACTCCGGCAGCAGCAGCAGCTCGTCCCAGCGCTCCAGCTCCCTACAGCAGCCTAGACAGGTTCACCTTGTACAGGCGGAGCCGTACCAGCCACAGCAGCCCTCCTACCAGTCACCACCATCTCCAGACATGCAGATGGTGGTATACCAGCCGGATCAGCCTCTGGCAGTACTCCCGCCAGCCCCATACAATGCAGAGCCGTTGATGGATGTCAACGGGATTTGGTATGACCGCCCCTAGCCTGGGATCCGACGAGACCATCCCGGATTCAGGTGGGGGAGTGGAGGTGTCCAGCTCCAGCAGCAGCCATCCGGACAGGGAGGGCAGTACGCCCAGCAGAGAGATCACCAGCCGCAGCAGCAACCCCCAGCCCAGCAGCCACAGCAGCAGTCATCCTTCGTTCCTCGTCCCTATCAGCAGCAGGGACAGTCTTGGAGACGTGAGCAGCAGGCTCACCCAGAATATCAGCAGCATCCTTCCTCCTACCCCCCTCAGCAGCAGTTTCAGCAGCCTCAGCACCAGAGAGGCTACTCGTCGGGCTCCCATGAGGGCCCTGCCTTGGATGAAATAGCCCGCCTCCTTACGGACCAGTAGGCTACATTTAGACGGGAGATGGACGAGTTCCGCCAGGAGATGCGGGACCTGATGAGAGGGAAGGCCGCCATCCCTGCACAGATAGAGCCGAATCCGAACAGCCTGAAGAGGAAGTCTGAGCAGGTAGTTCACACTGAGCATGCCACTCCTAGTGATCCATTTGATGATATGTCTTCAGATCTGTTTGATGCTGATTTTGTTACACTTAGGAGCGGTAGAGCACCAGCAGGCGGCGCCTCATCTGAGCGATGACTCAAGGATCCACCCAGGGCGCCAGATGAGGAAGAGGAGAGCGTACTGAGGCCGCACATGATGATGATGGTGGTACTGATGCCACCAAGGATGCTGATTCCATCGGCGGTACTGAGGCCGCCACTTCACCAGTTCGAGGAGGTGGTGCTGATGCCACCCGAGCAGCCGAGCCAGCCCGCGGTACTGATACCGCGAGACGTCCAGCAGCAGCAGTAGCAGAGCCAGCCCGAGGTGGTACTGAGGCCACCGGTGTTTGTCGTGATAGAGATGTTGTCTTTCCTTCAGTTCATGTACCTCAGAACACTGTTGTGAATAAAGGAAAAGGTTTAGTTTCTTCTGGTCCCACTGTGGTGCTTGATGTATGTGTGGATCCGGTCGTCGAGCCGTCTAGGCCTTTTCCTAGTCCTTCATCTGCGAAGGACCCTGTGATCCCCTTCCCTAGGGCCCTTCAGATGGGGAAGGGGAAGAAAAAAAATGATCCAAAAAAGAGAGAGCAGGAGGAGTTCAGTCAGAGCATGATCGATAGATTCCACATCCAGCTGACCCTCCAGGAGGCTTTGCAGCACATCCCCCTTCTTCAACGATCTTTGAGAGACAGGACCACAGTCAGGAGGAGGAGGAGGAACCACACTTCAGAGATCCATGTGCTGACGAAAGCCACGTGTTTCGCGATCCAGAACTGTCTGCCGACCAAGAGACCAGATTCAGGGGCACCGTATGCCAGATGTCAGATTAGTGAGCAGAGGTTCGACCGGACTCTATTGGATAGCGGATCGTCGATCAACCTCCTTCCGGCAGCCCTTCTTGACCGCTTTGAGTTGGGCACTCTTCGACAGAGCAGGACAGTCCTTCAGTTCGCTGATCGATCTGTCAAGAGGCCGAAGGGGTTGTTGCGGGATGTTATCGTCACGATTCATGGCCTGAAATTCCCCGTGGACTTCGTAGTGTTGGACATGGAGATCCCTAATTCAGTGGCCGATACCCCCATCATCCTTGGTCGTCCGTTCTTGTCCACAGCCAAGGCGGTGACTGATCATGATAGCGGGAAGGTATACTTTCGCGTCGAGGGCGAGAGTATACAAATAGAGACGGTCGAGGACTTCAGAGCTAGAGAGAGAGCACGCTCAGAGGCCAGCACCGATTCAGAGCAGCTGACAGACGCCGAGCCAGACATCCACCGGGACTGTGATTTTGTGATTACTGATGACGAGGCAGCATGGGTAGATCCTGCAGCACAGGCCATCCTCTCATTTTCAGATACAGCTGATGCCGAGATGATAGCAGAGGAGAGTCTGGAGAGCACAACCCTGGTTCAGGATACCACAGAGGTAGCAGAGCCTATCCTTGATCGCAATACGGATTTTAATGATGGTGGTGCTGAGGCCACCTTGTGTTACGGTGGTACTGATGCCACCTTGTTGGATGCAGATCCCTCGGATTCAGAGTCTGATTGGACAGATTGCGACGCTCAGATGCCAGACTTGAGTCCACCTGAGCCTACAGATGAGGAGGAGGCAGATGCAGAGCAGATCAGAGACAACACAGTTGGGCAGCCTTCTCCAGATCCAGTTTGCGAGAGTTCACTTTCTTTCTCCCAGGCAGATTTGGCAGACTTAGCAGCATTGACACATTTTCTTCCGAAGCCAGAATTGCCAGCGCCCAGCTGTCCAGAGCTGAAGCCGCTCCCTACTTCGCTGAAGTATCGGTTCCTTGCGGGCGAGCCAGAGATGTACCCAGTCATCATCTCTGCCGATCTGACTGGAGAGCAGGAATCCCGTTTGATGGGGGTTCTTGAAAAGAACCGCAAGGCAATCGGATGGAGCGTAGCAGATCTCCATGGGATTAGTCCATCAGTGTGCTCCCACCATATCTATCTCGAGGAGGGGGCGAAGCCATCGCGTGAGTTCCAGCGGCGGTTGAACCCCAACCTGAGAGAGGTCGTGATGAAGGAAATATCGGAATGGTGGAGTGCAGATTTTATTTATCCCATTTCCGACTCCAAGTGGGTCAGCCCCTTGCATGTGGTGCCCAAGAAGACGGGCATCACGACTGTGATCAGTGAGTCGGGAGAGGAGATCGCTACACGAGTACCCACCTCTTGGAGGGTCTGTGTTGACTACAGGAGACTCAACCAGGCCACCAAGAAGGACCATTTCCCCCTGCCTTTTATTGACCAGATCATTGAGAGACTGGCAGGGAAGAGCCATTATTGCTTCCTGGATGGGTACTCGGGCTACAACCAGGTGGCCATCGCTCCTGAGGATCAGGAGAAGACCACCTTTACCTGTCCCTTTGGTACATATGCCTTTCGACGCATGCCATTTGGGCTATGCAATGCCCCTGCGACTTTTCAGAGGTGCATGCTGTCGATCTTTTCGGACATGGTAGGGGAGTGTTTGGAGGTCTTCATGGATGATTTCTCGGTCTACGGCGACGGATTCGACTCCTGTCTTGACTGCCTAGACCGAGTACTCCAGCGATGTATTGAGTACCATTTGGTTCTATCTTGGGAGAAGAGTCACTTCATGGTGACTCAAGGGACGGTGCTTGGCCACATCATCTCCAACAGGGGCATGGATGTTGATCCGGCCAAGGTTGATGTCATTAGAAAACTCGCACCACCGTCCAATTTGAGGCAGCTACGGTCATTTCTGGGGCACGTTGGATTTTATAGGAGATTTATCCAGGATTTCAGCAGGATTACCCGACCGTTGACTGACCTCCTGACGAAAGACACCGAGTTCCTTGTTGATGACAAATGTCTCTCGTCCTTTGCGACTCTCCAGCAGTGCGTGATTGAGGCTCCTGTTCTCCAGCCGCCTGATTGGTCTCTCCCATTCGAGATCATGACGGATGCCTCCGATTTTGCCGTGGGGGCAGTGCTGGGATAGAGGAAGGATGGAGTTCCGTTTGCTATCCACTACGCTAGCCGCACATTGGATTCTGCCCAACGGAATTACACGGTCACAGAGAAGGAGATGCTAGCCGTAGTGTTCGCCCTGGATAAGTTTCGATCTTATATCGTTGGATCTAGAGTGACTTTGTACACAGATCACACCGCCATCAGGTACCTCATGGCAAAGAAGGATGCCAAGGCCAGATTGACTAGATGGATCCTTCTACTCCAGGAGTTCGACATTGAGATCAAGGATAAGCCTGGAGTCAAGAATGTGGTGGCGGATCACCTCTCCCGTTTAGAGCAGCCTGAGGAGTCTGAGCAGATTGATCCCATTCGAGATACCTTCCCAGATGAGGCGAGCCTTGCTATCGCCTCACTCCAGTGGTATGCCGATATTGTGAACTTTCCCGTTGCTGGGAAAGTCCCACAGGATTGGCCCAGGCAGAGGCTTGAGACCTTCCTTGCGAGGGCCAAGTCCTACCACTGGGAGGATCCCATCCTTTACCACGAAGGAGGGGATAGCGTCTGGCATCGGTGTATTCCTCAGGAGGAACACCATAGCGTCCTCACTTACTGCCACAAGCTTGAGGCAGGAGGACATCATTCTGGGAGGAGAACGGCACAGAAAGTGCTCCAATCCGGTTTGTGGTGGCCTACCCTCTTCAAGGACTCTGATGAGTTCGTGAAGAGGTGTACTGACTGTCAGAGGATGGGCACTTGTGGACAGCGTGATATGATGCGATGCAGCCCATTCACTTCTGTGAGGTTTTTGACGCATGGGGCATCGATTTCATGGGTCCATTCCCTAAGAGTCAGGGATTTGAGTACATTATGTTGGCCGTTTATTATGTGAGTCGTTGGGTTGAGGCCATCCCCACCCGAGCCGCTGATGCGAGGACAATTTGCAGATTTTTGAGGAAGCACATCATCACGCGGTTCGGGGTTCCACGAGTTCTGATTTTTGATGGGGGGTCTCATTTCATCAACGACCAGGTGAAGGCCCTTGCTAGCGAGTTCAGTATAGACCATCGTGTTGCCACACCTTACCATCCACAGACGAATGGTCTAGCTGAGGTGTCGAATAGGGAGATCAAGACTATCTTGCAGAAAGTCGTCCGCCCTGACCGAAAGGATTGGTCACAGCTTTTGGACTCGGTCTTGTGGGCATATAGGACGTCTTTCAAGACTCCATTGGGCACATCTCCCTTTCGCCTCGTATATGGCAAGCCGTGCCATTTACCTGTTGAGCTGAGGCACAAGTCACTTTGGGCAGTCACAGATATTCTTATGGATCTAGATGGTGTAGGAGACCAGAGGAGGGAAGAGTTAGCTGCCCTGGAGGAGCTTAGAGATACAGCTTTCTCAAACAGCCTACAGTACAAAGAGAGAGTGAAGGAGTGGCATGATTCTCATATAAGCCACAAGCATTTTGAGATTGGACAGAGTATGGTTGTTTGATGCGAGGCTTCGTTTGTTTCCAGGGAAGCTGCAGAGCAAATGGAAGGGACCCTACTTGGTCAGAAAGGTACACGACAATGGTAGCATTGATATATCCGAGTTGTCTTCTGAGAGTACCTTTCGAGTGAACGGCCAGCGGCTCAAGCCATTTCTAGATCATGAGCCGCGGGACATTATTGTTGCCCCTATTCATTTTGCGTGAGATGTGGTCTCTTGACTCACATCTTTTGCATCTCACGCCTGATTTTCACTGTTCCTCCGCCTTGTATAGATCCAGTTGTCCATATCATTCTATTCTTTAGTCCCACATCCCTTTTCTCATCTTATGATTATGCTATACTTAGGGTGTACTTTACCCTAAGTATAGGGGGGATGTAGGACCTGCGGGTATTCTTTTCATTCTTTCTGCTCCTGTTTTGCTGCCTATACTTAGGGATATTTTACCCTAAGTATAGGGGGGCAGACTCTGTATCTTCTTCACTCGGATTTCCCTTCATGTACAGCTTGCTATACTTAGGATTAGTTAATCCTAAGTATAGGGGGAAACCACCGAGTCCCTCTCATTCTATTCATTTATTTGTTTTTGTACTTAGCCATTCCTTTTCACTTCCCTTTTACTAAGCACGAGTTATGTCTTCTTCATCGCTCTTGATCACTCTGAGGACATCGTTCGAGCTAAGTATAGGGGGGGTGTGTATATATTTCATATATACTTTAGCCATAACTCGTACTTTGTGTGAGTATGTTAATAAATAAAATGGCTAAAAATCACAAAAATTAAAAATTTTTCATTTGCACACACATAGCTAGTGTACAAAGTATTTTTGTAAAAATGATTTCAAAAATCTTTTTGTGTAAAGTTTGTGTAAATATTTTTGTATCAAAATTATGTATATAGTACAAAATTTTTCCAAAATGTTTTGAAAATCAAAAGTTTGCAAAAATCTTGTGTAAAGGTTTGTAAATATCTTTTTGCAAAACTTGCACCTCATGCATCATTCATCCATGATTTCAAAACATTTTTCAAAAATTTTGCATGATTGTAAAAATTTGTGTAAATAAGCATCTTGTGTACATATATGTATATAGTTTTTCCTGGATGAGAGTTGACATTTAAACTAAGCCTGGAATTAAATCGAGAAATGGAGCTTGACCAAGATCTTAATCCACCTAACTTTAAGAGGAACCTTATAGGGCTTAGGGTTAAGGCTTTTCAGGTCCATAAGGACTTAATTCTTTGAGTCCACTAGGCTATGAGGATATGTCATCTTGATGAGCCTAAGTAGAGCACTTAACAACACACGCATGACTCTTAGAGACAATGGCTTGACTTGCACCAGCACTTTACACATGGCTCTCCACGGATGAGGTGGTGAGGAGGCAGTTTCCTTTGGCTTGGGGTAGCATATGAGGGTAGTACTTCTAGGCGGAACCTCTCTTCTTCTTCTAGTGAAGGAAGTGCGTCTCAACTTGGTCTAGTGGTGATGAAGGCTAAAGACAGAAGCTGTGGGTTGCAATAAAGCTTCAAAAGAGAGATAGTCTACTGTCTCAAGAGGAAAATTTCTTGTATATATGCTGCACCATGTAGATATGTTGTATAGAAGTCCTTGAAAAAAAATGCAAAATGCAAAAAGAACTCCAAAAAAGTGGTGGGTCGGATTGAAAATTTAATAACCCCACCGGAGTGTATATAGTCAAATAAAGCAAAAGCTTATGGTATCCATGTTACATCTCATGAAGCTTGCAGCAGGAGACTTAGCTACGCTGGCTGAACTTCCAAAAGTCTATACTTCTTCCCCCTCTTCTTGAGCCGGTTGCACTTGAACTTAGAAGGGAATACCCCGCTTCTCGAGGAAAGAGTTGCTAGACCGAGGCATTAGAGTTACCAGGTTGAGGGAGGTTGTTTCTTTGTTACTTCTGAGGTGGGGAGCCACATATCACTTACACTGCATGGAAAGATTCATGGTCATTAGAGTTTGTGTATGTAGACTTGTTATGATCTGGTTTATTGAGGAGTCTTGCCCATAGATTGGTGGAACTTAGAGACTGTTGAGTTTTAATCCAAAGTCTAAATAAGGTTCTGACACATTAATAATCCAAAGATCTGATCGAGCTCCATACCTCAATTTAATGAAGGCAAGTTTAATAATCAACCTTGATCCATGTACATCCTCTTTTTCTTTTTCTTTCTTTCTTTTTCACTTCTTTTTCAAATAAGTGTTTGCTAAGGGACTAGCAAAGTTAAGTATAGGGGGGTGATGAATACCCATTCATCACTCTTTATTCTTATATTTTAGCTACAAAAACCTTTGCAAATACATGTAGATATGTGTAAATAGGAATAATTACCAAAAGCATGCATTGTGTAAAAATCTATGATTAGCATGTTTTTGTGCAAAAATAAAAGAATAAAGACCAAAAAGAAAAAGAGGGAAATATTTAGAATAAATATTGAGCAACCTAACCCAAGGGAGGGCTCAGCATGGGCCTGACCGCATAAAAGCCAAAGTAGAGGGAGATAGGGGCTCAAGTGTGTAAATATTTATGTAAATAAATAAAGATATTTTCCTCACCAAAAATATGCTTGTAAATACTTGTATATATTTATAAAATATAAAAACCAAAAGAAAAAGTTAAAAATCAAAAAGACCAAAAATATCCCTTTCATCATGTACATAAATCACCCTTCCATATTTATTTAACCTTGTAAATAAATAAAATAAAAACAATTAAAATCAAAACAAAATAAAAATAGCGAAATTAAAAATACAAAAATACATTGTACATATACCATGTATATAAATGTACATATATATTTATTTTACCTATGTATATAAATAAGAAAAATAAAATAAAAACACCCTTTTATTCCTTATTTTATTCTATAAATAAATAAAATATAAAATAAGGATAAAATTGCATAAAAATAATATATAAAAATCAAAAATCAAAACCCTATATATATTGTATATACCTATATATAGTACATACTATGTATATAGCCTATTTTCATTTCAGAAAAATTATTAAAAATCACAAAAAATAGAAAAAAATAAAATAAAAATATTTCATGTTTTAACTTTTTGCAAATTTGGCCATTTGCTACCTTATTTTTGAGCTTCAAAGTTTAGCCACGTGGCCCCTTCTCATTGGGTCCTGGGGATGTTGACCGCCCGGTCAACTACCCCCCCAGGACCACTTCCCACGGGTCTGAGCTCCGGACCCGATTTCTCCAATTTTTGCCCGCTCAACCCGATCACCATTTCATCAAACCCCGGCTCCGAATTGCTCACGTCATATCCGTCAACCTTGCCGGGGTATCCACCTCGAGATCCGCGCTCCAGAATGCCCTACCCGCGCTCGTCTTCTCGGACCCCTCTGGCATATATAAGCGAGCTCCGCCACCTTCTCTCTCTCTCCATCTTTGGCCATTTGCTTTGTTCTCCAGTGAGCTCCAGAGAGAGTGTGAGGTGACAGCTCGCATCCCCGACCTGTTGCAGCGAGGAGAGCTGGCGAATCCATTGATCCGGCGACGTAGCCGCCGCAGCTCCGCCACCTGAGCGAGCTTCGAGCCTCGGGCCGAGACGTCCCTTGAGGCCAAGACCGGGAGCTTCCCCAGCACCGCCACAGTCTCTCCGACCACCCAGGTAGCCATTTAGCTCAGCCATTTCTTTTAATCTCCGTTTTCCCCCAAATCGCGCCGCCGTCGTATTTTTCCGATTCACCCCGGTTCCGTCCACCATCCGATCATCGGACC
This sequence comes from Ottelia alismoides, assembly GCA_037367405.1. Lineage (NCBI taxonomy): Eukaryota > Viridiplantae > Streptophyta > Magnoliopsida > Alismatales > Hydrocharitaceae > Ottelia > Ottelia alismoides. Next base: position 20,594 of record JAZKJV010008676.1, read on the forward strand.
CGACCTTCACGTTCGCCTTCGTCCAACGCACCTTCTGCACCCACTCACTCAACCCAGCTCGCACAGGAGCTGGGAACCGGGCTCCTCCGTCCACCACCTTCGCCGGAGCCCGCCGTCTCGACGCACCAGCCACCCCCACTTCGCCTAACTGGGTCGAGGCACTTTGCCCTCGACCCGCGAGTCTTCTGAGATACTTTGCAGGTCCAGCAAAGGCCATCTGAGGCCTTTCCCGTTCAGACCAGGAGTCTCGCCTCCGCCACCCTCGTCGGAGCTCCCCCGAGCTCGGTTGGGGCATCGGAGAGCATCAGCAGCTGCGCACAGCCACGCCGGAGCTTCTCCGATACTTAGGCGCAGCAGAGGAGGCCGGAGTCGCTTCCACGAGGCCGGCGAAGTTCGCCGGCCGCCTGTTCGTCCAGGACCTCCAGCTACCGCTGATCGTCGCCTCCCGCTCCAGATCACATCTTGTCCATCCGTTCGAGGAGCTGCTTCCACCGCCCGATCTTTGGAGGATCGACCGCAACCGTTGGATCACCAGCCACTTCACTTCCACTCCATCCGATCAGCCACGTGGCAGTCATCCAACGCCCCCGCTTAATAAAGGGTAAGTTACCCTTAGGCCCCGCTTTTATGTTTATTTCGTTTTAGTCCTGTAAGTGTTAAAATCAGTTGTTTAGTTTTAGGTCAAATTGCACATTGGACCCTGAGCTTTAGTGTGTTTGCATTTATACCCCTGCCTGTTGTGAGCCACGTGCTTCGACACGTGATTTCTTTGGGTTATTTGCAGTAGATACCCTTTTAGTTCTGGATGTTCTTAAATGAATGAAAGTTTTTAGATATTTGCATCTATACCCCTGTGCGCGGTTTATTTGAGCATGCGCGATATTTTTTGGGTAATTTGCAGATAAGACCCCTGGACTTTTGGTACCTGTTACCAATAAGTCCTCGGGACTTATTTTTCTTACATATAGGTCCCTGAGTGCCCCAGGCACGCGCGTGGCGCGTGTTTTGCTGGGTATTTTGCACCAGGACCCCCAGGACTTTGGGTATTTGCACTTTGGTCCCTGTGCACAGTGCCCTAACTTATTTTTGAATAAAATATCAAATCACCTCCAAATCCAACGAAAATTTGACACATGGCTCCTGCCATGGTGTAGGATTTTTGTGGATTTTTGAGGACATTTTGGATTTCATTTGATATTTTTAAAAAATCAAAAACCATCATTTTTGTTACTGTCTAACTTTAAAAATCACAAAAAATATTAAATAGTGTCCAAAAATTACAAAAAAATTGCCCACTGTTTTTTTGCTTAGTTTGATTTTCTAGCCAATTTTGGCTATTTTTCATTACTGAAAACCACTAAAAACTTAAAAACACTTAAAACCCCATAAAAATTCTAGTAAATAAATTAAAAATCCAAAAACAATAAAATTGGTACCTAAACTTTACTTGTTTCATCAGCTTTACAGGAAAATTACCTCCAGGCCATTTTAAGGCCCTTAGATATCTTATCTAGGGCTTTTTGGCTCGGCTGGATAGTACCCACTGTTTGATTCACTTTTTGATTTTTAGAAAATAAAATAAACATCAGAAAAATCTCAAAAATTCACCAGAAACACTACAAAATATAAAACACATAAAAATTTTTTTTGGAATTTTTGCTTGACTTTTAGTACCTTTAATAAATTGTTGAATTGTGTGCTTGGTTGTTTTTATCATCTTCTTGATAAACTTAAAAATCCAAAAAAAATATATATAACAAATTAAAAACCAGTAAAAATATTTTCTCCTTTTATTTTGACTACTTCGTAGTCCGAGAGGCCAATCCGTGCTCCTTGAGTTCGACCCTGGGTGCTATACCAGGTTAATCACATAGCAGGACCGCTATTCGTGTTTGATTGATTTTATCTGTTTCGAGTGGTTCATTTTTCTTGATCGACACATCTCAGTGACCGAGGTCGCAACGACCTATTCTGTACCTTTACCTTAGTCGCTCGGAATTTTGTGTCATCACTACTCCCACCCCTATTTTTCCCCAAGGTTTTTTATTTTTTTTGGAAAATGAACGTCATTCCAATTTCGTCAGAAACAAAGACTCCTATATCCTCCATCTGAAGGGTCAATATCAGTAATTCCGAGACAGTTAAAAATTGACAGTCTTGATGGAGGGGAAAGAAGTCTCGAATCAAGTCAAATTTTTAATGACTACTTGATGGCATATTGTGATATAAATTCAAATAGGTTCCATTTCCAAAAAAAATAAAAAATATAGGGGAAAAGGGGCTGGAGCATGTAAGTTAGCTTCACCCAGGGAGCAAACTCCATTTTCCCTAGATATATAGGATATCTTTCAAATGAGATATAGTCATTCCATCACTAAGGAAGGCTAACGATCTTGTGCATCCATAATGAATCAGACGGCTATTAGTAAAGGCATGTTAATATCATTATTTAATTAATCAAAAATCTATTTTGGTCATTATGCATTATCAAAATATAGTATGTAGCATCCCAAAATATCTCCTCATTAATCTCTCTCCTACTCTTTCCAAAAATCCCATATGCATACTTAAAATATCTCATTAATCTATCTCCTAATCCCACAAGCACGATGATAGCGTATGAGAGGAGGTGACAGTGGTGGGGCTCCAGAGGCTCGCACAGGGACGTAGCTTCTCCAGGAAGGCGGTCTGTGGTGAGCGGAGGCCCTAGCGGAGCGCGCAGAGGTGGTCGGTGTCTTAGCACAGGATGGGGAGTGATGGGGGCTCCTGTTCGCTTGGTGATGCGGTGGTCGGTTCGTGATGGAGGAACGAGCAATGTAGATGGTTCTACGTAGGAGGTCAGATGTTGCATCGAGCGGAGGCGAGATGCGTGAGCTCCAGGGACGGCGGTTCTCCTTCGCACGAGGTGACACACGCCCCCGGACTGATTCGAGCGACGTCGGTGGTGGATCAGGTTGATGGCTAAAGAGCTCCTCTAGGCAGGGTGGTGATGGCGAGATGATGGAGATGCATCTCTGACCGAAACTACCTGCGAGGATGTCAACGCAGGTGGAGATGGAGGATGTGCGTCTCTTCCTGGAGCTGCCTGTGAGGAGGTCAATGATGATCTTCTCTCCAGGAGCGGGATGAAGGATCAAGCCACGACGTATGCTGCAGGAGATTGCAAGGAGATCGGCAGCGGTTACATGCGATTGATGGCGACGGCCTTTGGGGGGACGACAATGGGAGCTGTAGCACCTCGCACGGATGGTATAACCATTATCTTTTACATATTTCATATGCATTATACAATTTTGATGTTTATTATTACACTTTTGATTTGTATTATATATTTGATGTATATTTTTACATATCAGTTAGATGCGAAGGGAAAAATGTAGTTTTTATGTGTATCAAACATTTTGGATGCGCAATACATATTTTATATGTGTATTATACATTCTAGATGTATTACACATATTGAAACATGTATTATACATTTTTATAAAAAAGGATTACATATTTCACATAAATCAAAAAATGTAAAAATAGCTAATGTATTGCTAATATGAATTGTATTCTACAAATAACCATACAAATTTTACAAATTGACTAACGAAATTTGAATGAACCACGCATTATACAAAAAACATACAATAGTTACAAAAGGAATCACAAATTATACAAACAAACGTGTAAGGATACAAACATCTGTCCCACGTTATGTTGCCCAGTACAAAACTGGACATTATTTAAATATGGTATTACAAAAAAATACCAAAATTAGATCTAACTATATTTTTTATTTCAAAGTACTAAATATTATCCTTAATTAATGCAAACCATGATGACCAAAATACCCTTTTGGGAAAATGAATTGATCAAGCCGTTAGATTTGAATCTAACGGCTATGATCGTTGGCCTTCCTTACACATGGAAGGACCATGTCTCATTTGAAAGGCCACCTATATATATGATCAATTTTAAAATATTGTACAAAATGAGATATCACAATATTTTTATCACATATATTTGAAAATCTATTTTATCACATATATTTTTCGCATGGCATTTTAATTAGTTTTACTTTTTCAAAATTACAAAAACATGCATTTTTGCTCTGTCTAATTATTAAAATCTATAAAAATTATAAAAATATTTCCAAAAATTACCAAAAAAATATATTAGTTATCTTGATATATTATTTACCACATATCCAAAAATCATTAAAAATTACAAAATATAAATCCTATAAAATCATAAAAATCTTATAAAAATTAGTAAAAAATAATGAAAACTCCAAAAAATATATACTATTATTTCTAAATTTTTTATATACAATATACTATCTATTAAAATCAATTTTATGTTAATGTTATACTTGTTTATATTGATTAAACCTAAACTATCGCGGAAAATTAATTTGTGTAATGTTTCATACATCATATTAATTTAAAAGTACTTAAAACTAGTAAAAGTTCTAAAGAGAATATCAAAATAGAGAAAATTATAAAAAACACAACAACATTTTATTTCATGTATTTTGGGTATATTTATGTATTTAAAAATATAATATCCTATATATTATATACTCTATATATTTCTTATATAATATATAATCATTATTATATATAATTATATATTTTATTTTACAATCTAAAAAAATTAAAATTTTGCAAAATTAAAAAGAAAAAAAATAAATTTAAATATATAAATTAATACATCCATAAAAATAAATATAATTGAAAACCCAAGTTAAAAAGGAAAAAGCTAAAAAATATTAATTAGTAATAATTACTAATAATTTTAATTACTTAATGGTTCGACCCCTACACTTGCGCGCTATACACACATTTTGTATGATATAATAAATTTCTTCTCACACTGTATTCATTGCATATAATATTCGTTGGTTAGTTGTTGATTGGGAAGCTTAGATTGGGTGATTCGCGTTGAGAGAGCGACCGATACAACGATTGTCAGATCGAACTTGTCAAACACTGCGGGCCCTCCAAGACCGGACCTTTGCTTATATATCAAAAGCAACTCAACAATAGGCAGATTCGTTCATCACTTGAGGCATCAATTTATGTACTAGAATATAGTTGATTTCCACGAAACTAATTAAACCAATCATCAAAATGTAACGTCACAAATGTTGTTCACATCTAATGCTGATAGAGTGTGAGAGGGATTATAAGATTGGGAAATTACTATTTGATAACTCGAGTTTCAAGCCTTTTTGGTGATTATCAATGGTCCAATAAAGCCCAAAATCTTGTAAGTTATCGAGAGTAGTTTTTCTTTGTATTGATCCATGGATCTAAGCCCAGAAGAAGTCAGGATGTTACAAATAATATCATGGAAACTCCCTCTAGTGGTCGAAAGGACTATTTGAAAGCCAAATCTACCCTTAGAGAGAGATAAATGGAAAAATCTATTCGAAGCGTGTAATTGCTGCTATTAATAGGAAAAACTGATGAGACATATCACAACGAGGACTTGACGAATATAAGTGAGATAAGTCGTCAAAATCTCCCAAAAATGGAGAAGTTGTAACACCTCAAACATGGTCTAACATCTAGTACTCACAAAGCGTGCATGAGAGTGAGTTGTGAGAGGAGGTCTACTACTTGATAAATTGGACTAAGCATTTTGAGCGGTTATCAACTTGAGTTCGAATTCAACAAATTGTTGTGATCAATTCACTCCAAAAAAGGTTCGGGGAATTTAAGTTAGAGACATTACACATGTTGACAGCAATGACCTAAGAAACCTTAGGCCAATCATAATTGAAGGTCTCGAGAAAAAAACCCTTAGCCATGGTGTTATTTGGAAGTGAAAGCAAGCTCATAGAAGATTCATAATTTGAAAATAATGTCATCATCGATTAAGCATGCCTCGGGGCCAGAGATAATTAAAACTGCTTATCATTCCATAGTCCAATAATGCCATTTTACGTCCTAAGGGTGCAACAACCTTATTAATAACTTCCTGATTCCTTATTAGGGTTTCAGTATCAGGGAGCACATACAACTCAAAATATAAGATAATTTCCGATGATCATTCGATCAAATTAACTTCTGGAAGTTCAGCATGCCTTGCAGTAACAGACTGGAAAGAAGAAGAGCTTCTTGACGCATGTCCCTCCTTTCGGATAGTTCATCCCATGACACACCTTGTCACAGATAAAACTTATGCACGGGACGAAGATGGAAGTGTACTTCAAGCAGGGATCATTGCTCTCTGATGCAGCAGCAATATCAGTACTCCGCACACCTGCGCCAAATACGAATGAGCAAATTACAGGATTAAATACTTGTATATTTGCAAAAGAGTGTAGTTCTACAGATGAGAGCAGATGAAGGGCGCCATTCCAACTGCAAGAGATGATGTCCCATATCTACGGCAACACAATACTCTTTAAATGCACACATACGGAGAAGGTTTTATAATTTGGTTGCATTAATTTATTTAATCTTAACTCAATGGATTGAATTGCAGACAGAAAGTATATTCAAGTGTCTGTGAGATGTCATCTCTATATATACATATGGTATTTTAAGGAAGTTCATCTTTTGTTTTTTTTTTGAAATACAGTGAGGTTTAATTTGCATGTAGTCCAATCAATTTAGCGAGCATTTTACAGTTAAATGTGTTTACCTAATTATTCTCAAAAATCAACAATGGCTAGCAACTCCAACTAAATTGGTCTATAATTAACATCGAGTATTTTATTTTTTTTCGTATCTTCCGAAGCCAAACATATAAAAATTAATATTATTCGTAGGTTAGTTTTTAAATTTCGATATGAATATCATATTAATCACCGCTATATATATTACTAGCAAAGAAACATATAAGAAACATATAAGAATAGTTATCCATTGAACTTTTTCTAATCATTGATTAATAGCTAATCATTAGAATAAATATGAACAGGAAAATTAATATTATTCGTCGTTATATGAATATTTAGCAACATATATACCATTTGTTGGAAATCACAAGAAAGTATTCCAACTAATAGTATTTGTTGTTATATATGCAAATAGTATTCAAGTTATTCATATTCATAGATTAATTATGTTGTAGTGCATGCTATAAAAGGTTTTTTTGTAAATCATAAGAGGAAAAAATAGGACTTTTTGTCAAATTAACTACTTTGATGAGTCATCATGGGTACAATAAACTAACAAGTGCTTTATACATAGATTCGATTTTTGTTAAAAATTTAATCCATGCAAACTAAAGGAAAAGAACGAACAATGTCACATATATGCTGAATATAAGAAGATAATAAAAACGAAATCTATATGGAAAAATGTAGACTAATTCCTCACCCGTGGCCAAGAGGATGAGGAAAAGAAACACAAAGCGACCCAAAGCCATTTAACAGTTTCTCTCTTGAAAGAGAATGCAGCAGAATAATTCGATATCAAGAAGAACTTCTCCACAAATTATACGGATTGCAAGAGGTGCATTTTGTAGGTATTTATACTCAAGTTGAATTCACAGTCTAACGTAAGAAATTTTTTAAAAATTGTCATTGTACCACTTTTACATGGAAACCGTTTGGGAAAATAAGTGATTTATCTTGAAATTATGAACTGGCAACATTGAAAGTTTGTCCTTTTAATATTATTTTCCCCGGTCCTCTTTTTCGATTTTAGAAAAACAATTAAATTTGTCTTGAGAATATGCACTGGCAACATGTGAAGATGACATTTCCATCGTATTTATTATTTTTCCTTTCGGTGATATTGGTCAAGAAGTCATTTAGCATTACTGGAAAGATAATTTAATTCATAGTCATTATTTGATACATTCCATTGAATTTAGTTCTTTTCCTTTTTTCTTAATTCTTTTCTTTTTTTCTTGTTAGTAGAAAAAGAATTGTGGTTCAGGGCAGCACAGTAGTGTGCATACTACCTAAAAGATCAAGATTTAAATCTCCCTCGTGAGGGTCGTGTTAAGTAATTGAAACAGTGTAAAAGATAGTCCTATCTTTCAACATGGATTTGAACAAGAACCATGTAACCAACCCTATGTAAATGTGGGAAAATGCTTTGACATTTTTTATTAGTGGAAACAGAAATAATTTGACATGTCTAATTATTTTATTGCTCCATTTCGGACCACAATATAATTAGTTGATCAAATTATTCAATCGATTTTGTTAAAATAGTGACCTAATTCATTGCGTTCATAGATTCACAACAACAAAAGGCTTTTGTGGCGACTAAATTATAGCAAGGGGAATTCTCTAGCTATAAAAAATCTCTTTGCCAACGAAGATTCCGCTTCTCAAGCTTTTACACTGACATTATCGTCACATCATAGTAGAATAAATCTTTCACCACAAGTTTGTGGTATCAGATTGTTAGTTGCAAAAAATTACGGCTACCTAAGCTTTCACAAGTGGGTATTTTTGAGGTTAATGTTTGAATTCATTGTCGAGAGCCAAACTTCTATCCATAACGTTGACAATACTTTAAGTTCATCTAGCAAAGACCACACTTTTTCTGGCATACATTGATTCCATCAGTGTTAGCTAGTGTAAGTAAGAATTGTGACATGGAGAACAAGAATTAATGTGATGTTAGAATTATATATTCAAAATATAAGTATATGGGTTTATTTAAAGCACTAAATGAAATAAATATAATTATAAGAAAATAGGTCTAGAGTGATGTTTTCTGTAAAGCCCATCATTATATCTTATTTTGTTAAATACCTAATGACAATATTATTTATGATAAAATTAGTTATTTATACTTGAAATTAATGACAAATATCAAATTTGTTGCTGTAAAATTAGTGTCAACATTCCATATAGCAATTTCAATGCTTATTAATTTTATTTTTTTTAAATTTACTAAATGTAGCTAATTTTTAATATAAACCTTCCTTGTCACCTCATTTTCTGACCATGACTAGAATCTTCTTTCCCTCCTCCAATAGGCAATCAACAACCCAATCATCCTTCTACCCTATGCAAGAAGAGGATCCTCTATCATAGTTCATTTTATCTTGTGAATTTGATCTAGAAAATCAACTACATAAATTGAAACCTTGGTCAACGATCTATATGTCTACCAAATTTCGTAAAACTCCGATATCATTTGCTATTTTATCTTAATACACAAATTTTTGATCTTTTTAAATCAGGATTTAAGTTGTTTAAATGTTGAAGGTACTTTTGACCATTATCAAAGGATATTGGATTTTTTAAATTTGGTAGATGTGTAGTAGATTTACCAAACATCCAATCTATGCGATAGGATTTTCGGGATCTTAGTCGTAAAAAATAGAATAAAATAGGATCCTCTCCCCTATTAAAACCCTAATCCCAGGGCTCAGATTCTCTGCTTTAAAGTGGAGTGTTGCAATAACAAGAAATCGCTCAATCACGATCGAACAACGTGCACGACACTCGATCATGATCTAGCACCTCTCAACTGTTACAACATCTCTGTTGTACAACAGGGATCCATGCCAAAAAAAATCACCTTAATACTTTCAGTTAACCAAATAAAATCTGCCCAAAGTCGATCAGAGTCTTCATCTTACTATTTGCTACCCAAAATCTAATCTCTCTCCAGCGAGCCACCCTCCTCTGTAATACAAAGACAAGGATAAGAAGAAGATGCTGGCATTCAAGGCAAGGTCTACACAACACGAGTCTTGTTTACAACCCCAGATTTTAATGAGGTCATCTTCCATCATTAGGATCGAGTGAAAAACTAAGATCGGAGGAGGAATGCTCTATCACATGCTTGTACACATGAGTTGGTGGGCATTTTGCATGGAGCCCCTTCGGGTTATGTGTTATTGTTTGGTCCTCAAACTTTAAATAACAGTATAAAACTCTGTGGATAAATTACATGCTTGAACTTATTGTTGATTTTATTAGCATTTATAATCATTCCATGTGGATATTGTATTTAATTGTGTGAATATTGCATGTATACCTCCGGATTTTGTGAATGCATTAATAAATGTGCTGAAACTTCTTAAAATTTGCAAATAGTCTATGTATTGCTTATTTATTTTTGTATTTGTAATTTAAGTATTAAAGACACTATTTCACACCAAAAATTATAGGAGAATTTTATTAAGTACCTGAAACTCTATTTTAACACATATTTTTTTGCATGGTATTTAAATTAATTTTCTTTTTTAAAATTAGAAAAACATGCATTTTTATTTCATTTAATATTAAAACCTAAAAAAATTAGAAAAACAACTCCAAAAATTACCAAAAAAATATATTCATTATCTTGATATATTATTTACCACCTATCTAAAATCATTAAAAATTATAAAATATAAAACCTAAACATTGAAAAATTAGAAAAAACTTATAAAAAATAATAAAAAATATTGAAAAATCAAAAATATATCTTGTTATTTCTAAATTTTTTATATAAAATTTATTTTATATTAAAATCATTTTGAATTTAATTTTATACTTGTTTATATTTATGAAATTGAAAACTATCGTGAATAGTTAATCTGTAAAATGTTTCATACATCTTATTACTTTAAAAACACTTAAAAACTAGTGAAAGTTCCAGAGATAATACCAAAATGGAGAAAATTATAAAAAGCACAAAACATATTATTTCATGTATTTTGAATATATGTATTTAAAGATATAATATCTTATATATTATGTACTCTATATATTACTTATATAATATATATTATTATTATTATATATAGTTATATATTTTATTTTAAAATCTAAAAATAAATTAAAAATTAGCAAAATTAAAAATAAAAAATTAAAATTTAATAAAAAAATAATAAATCCATAAAATTTAAATATAACTAAAAACCCACTCTAAAAAGTAAAAAATCTAAAAAGTATAAAATAATTATTAATTGGCAATAATTACTAATAATTTTAACTATCCACCAGTGGCTCTTAGTGGCTTAGCCCCTACACTTGTGCACTATTTATGACGTGCTTTGCCACTCGGGTTAAGGAATATCAAAGGTCGTTGCGACCTGAATCACGAAGCATGATCAACAAGAAAACTAGAAACCACTCAAAATATAGCAATCAAACACAAAATCAATTTTAGCAGTCTCCATTATTTATTTAACTTGGTACATCGATCGAGGTCGAATATAAGGAACATGAGTGAAACCTACGAAGTAGTCCTAATCAGAAAATAAAAGGCATATTTTTGTCGTTTTTAATTTGTAATTTTTTATATTTTCAAAATAAGGAAACAAATAAGCAAGCAATGCAAAAAACTAGTTTCAAGAATTTTTTTATTAAGACTAGAAATGGTCAAAAATATGGAATAAAATATTTTTGTGTTTTTCAAATATTCAGATATTTTTGGTGATTTTATGAGTTTTTTTTCCAATTTTTATATGATTTTATAAAAATGAAACAAGATCAAGAGAGTGAAACAATGTACAACCGGGACTAAAAGGTAAGTTTAAAATATTAAAGATGCCTTGACGTCCAGGAGATGATCTTTTAATAAAAAAGCCAATAAAAATATCTAACTAGAGCAACTGAAATCTTATTTTTTTTGAATTTTCTAGAATTTTTAATGATTTTATGAGTGTTTTAGAGTTTTTAGCTTTTTAGAGTTTTGATAAAGGATTTTCAAACAAAAAAGCTACTGAATGCAAAACATCTAAAAACATACACATACAAATTTTTATATAATTTTTCAGAACTTTTTTGAATTTTTTTGTATTTTAGAAAATAGACATGGTAATTTTTGGGTGTTTTTTATTTTTAGATAATATCAAATAAAACTAAATTTAATCACAAAAATTACCATAAACATTACATGTTAACAGAAGCTAACTTTAATTTTTATGGAATTTTTGGAGTTGATTTAGTAATTATTTGATTAAAAACAACACACATAGCAAGTAAGGACCTAATTGCAATTATACAAAAGTTAAAGCTAAATAATAACACAATGGAAAGCAAAGGGGCATGATCTGCAAATTATCCAAACAACCACGTGCACTACACGTTACATAGGCTCAGAGGGGCATACACGCAAATATTGAAAAGTTCCCATTCCAAACATAACATTCATGAAGTACAAGGAAGCAAATGCAAATAAACCAGAAGAGCACGTGACACCACATGTGAGTTCACACAGACCAGACTAAAATAAAAATACCGAAAATATGAGGGTTCAATTGCAAAATATCCAAAATAAAACTTACTATGGCACATATTTACATGACCAGAAAGTAAATGAAAGATAGAGAAGGGCCTTAGTGCAAAACAGAGAAGGGCCTAAGTATAAATTACCCTTTACTAAAGCTTGATCCGACGGCTGAGAGCGCTCCACTTGATGGATGGATGGGCAAGATTGATGAGCAACACTTCGGTGATGGACAACTGCAACACGATGCTCAGATAGATCTGATGATCCATGGCCCTCGAGATTTAATGCTGACGATTAGACCTGGAAGAGGCCCGAATCCAATGGCTGGGACGATCACTGGAAGAACGCTGAAGAACTCAGCTCCAACGAGTTTCGTTCGGCCAATGTGTGCGGTCGGTTCATCCTCGCGAGCTGCGGAGAAGGGGGATCAGTCTGGGATGACTTTCCGCAGCTTCTGGAAGGCTCGGAACGGACCAAGACTGGGTAAAAAGTCCTGGGTATGCTTAGTCGCCTTGGAGCTCTCCTGGGGTGTACTTGACCTCCATATGAGGTCTGGTTGCGCCTCCAACTCTGTAGATGAAAAGATCATGTTCGGAGAGTGGTTCCGACTCGGGTTAGGACGTCATTGGTAGCCACGAACAGAAGATGGGGTTGAAGTGAAAGGTCACACGTACGAGGGAATCGACCTATGGGGAGGGGCTCCAATCTAATTGAAGAAGCCCCCATGGAAGGTTGCGGTGCGAACGTAGAAATGATAGAATGTCAGAGATGACATATACGATGGTTGGGGAGCAGTGGAACGATGGGATGGGTATGGTGATCGGAGGTGCTCTGTTTCACGGGGAAAAGATCAAGTCGAAGGGAAATAAGCGGGATATGAAGTACCTGGAGGTGGACGCACATGCCTGGGGTCGCAGACAACGGCGTACAGTGGTCTTGGACTCGATGGCCGGCGCAGCCATAGGCGAGGCTCCGTGCAATGGAGTAGAGGTTTGCACCTCGCCAAACCTAGAGTTTGCACACACGACATGCTCCCCTCGTCCTCTCTCTCTTGCTGTCACTCTGGGAAAGGTGGACGGGTGCAACAAAAGAAGTGGCACAACCAAAAGGTGCTGAAAAGGAGGGGGGTCATGGGGACGGCGCCTGCGAATCGAAACATGGATCGATCAAGGGATCATCGGGCGAGGGTTAGGGATCTGCCATCTCGAATCAGAGAGAAGGTTTGGGCGAAGAGGAGGTCAGGTCGGGTCTAGAAAATTTGGAGAAAGTCGGCCAAAAACCCAACTCGATGTGCACAGGATCCGAGGGGACTAGTTGACCGGGGTTAACGATCCAACGTTGCCCAATTAGAAGGGGTGTGGAATAAGGACAAAAGAGACTACACGACAAAACTACTAGAAAAATAAAGAAAATTGATTTAAAAATAATAAATGAATTTAAATTAAAAAATGAATAAAATGAGAAATTTTTATTATTTTTCAGACTATTTTCTATGATTTTTAATTATTTATTTTTTAAAATTAGTGTATAAATAGCGTATAGTATTATATACAGGTAAAATATACCTACGTATTTTGAACAATTATTTTTTTTTGTTATTTTTACACAAATACCCTAATTTTGTGTTTTATTTATTTTCCACATGTTTTTAGGGTGAAAAATAATTTTTATTTTATTTTTATGATTTATTTACAAGTATAGAATAAATAGGGAATGAGACCTATATACATGTATCTTATACAAGTGAGAGAGGGTTTTATTTTTAATTTTTTTTATTTTTCTGGTTTTTATTTATTTATATTTTCTTTTAGGAATATATACAAGAAATAGAAAGAATATTTTTATTTTATCAGAAATAATTATTTACATATATAGGTAATATGTACAACATAGAGCAGGCCATATCTCTTTCTATTTGTTTTATTTGACGACCAGGTCAATGCTTGACCTTCCCTTGGGGTCCGGGTCACTCTATATTTATTTTAAATACCTCCTTCCTTTTTCTTTTCCTTTATTATTTTAATTTTGCACAAATACATGTTAAATATACAGTGTTAACACAAGCATGTCACATGCTAACTTATTGTATTTACACATATTTACATGATGCTTTGCCAAGATAGATAGCTAAAATAAAAGAATAAAGAGTGAGAATCAGGGATTCATCACCCCTATACTTTTCCTTTGCTAGTCCCTTAGCAAACACTTATTTGAAAAAGAAGAGAAAAAGAGAAGAAAAGAAAAAAAAGGAGAATCAAGGTTGATTATTAAACTTGTCTTCATTAAATTGAAGTATGGATCTCAGTCATACCTTTAGATTGTTCGTTTGTCGGAACCTTATTTGGACCTAGGTTTAAGATTCAACAGCCTCTAAGTTCCACCAATATTTGGTCAAGACTCCTCAATAATCCAGATCAGAACAAGTCTACATACACGAACTCTAATGACCATAATCTTTTCTTGTATGGTGTCAGTGATATGTAGCTCCCCACATCAGAAATGACCAGGCAACGACCTCCCTCAACAAGGTAACTCTAATGCCCTAGTCCAGCAGCTCTTTCATCGAGGAGCAGGGTATTCCCTTCTAAGTTCAAGTACAACCGACTCAATAAGAGGGGGAAAGAAGATAATGGACCATGACCAGTTTAGCCATGTATCCTTAGGAGCCCAGTCAGTGTAGCTAAGTCTCCCGCTGCAAGCTTCATGAGATGAGAAAGTGTAACATAAGCTTTGCTTTATTTTACTATATATACTCCGACAGGAATTTTATTTTCAATCAGGCTTGTCAACTTTATTGGAGTTTTTGTTTTGCATACACATTTTTTCTTTTCTTTTTTTCTTTTTTTTCAGATGTGCATATGTACAACATATCTAAATGGTGCAACATATCTACATAGGGACTTTTTCCTCTTAAGCCAGAGACTATCCCTCTTTTGAAGCATTATTGCAACCCACAATAAAATTAAAATATATTTAAGTGTATAAAATTAAGTTATAAATATATAAAATAATAATCTAAATTAATAAAATAAAAAATACAAAATAAAAATAAACATTAAAATATATAAACAAATATACCTATATATAGCCCTTAAAAGGTAACTTCTAATTCTAGACCTCGAAAAAATAAATAAAATTTGTAATAAAATATCATAAAATAATAAATATTTTTATATAACCTAAAATTAATAAATTCATTTATTATTTTAAATCCAATTTACAAATCTTTTTTACCATGGATTATTCTGGTTGGTCCACGTGGACCAACCCGATTTGTCCATTGGTTGACGTCGATCAACTCTCTGACCGAGGTCTGTCCTTTTATCAAACATTGGTTTTTGTCCGTCTTCGTCGATTTTTGGAGGCTGCATTGTTCATCGAATCACAACGATTCCTTCTTGACTTTTTGTCCTCGTTCATCGAGGATTCATGCCATCAGATTACATCGATCTTTGGATCGTTAATTCGCTTGATTCACCTCGTTCTTTGAGCTGCTCGACCCATTGAAAAACGAGAAAGCGAGAGCCGCTAAATAGTGGTCTGACAAGTCAGACTCACTGTCGCTGATACGACTGCTCAAACCACCTCGGTCTTCAACAATTAACCCACGCAATCAATAAATCAATCAAGAGCAAGGATTAAAATTTATTATACCCTACTAACAATGTATAATGGCAAGCAAGTAGGGGTCGAACACAGGAAACAACGGTGCAGAGTGTAGATAAAGGTCCCAAACCCTAGGTCTAATGAATCACTTAGCCAATTTCTTTTTGTGGGTTTTTAATTTTTATATTTTTTTTTAATTTTTTTTAATTTTTTAATTTTGTATTTTGATTTTTAATTTTCTGATTTTTATATTTTATATTTTATACTTTTCTATTTTCTTTTTCAATATTGGAATGTAAAACAATGTAATAAAAGAGAGAAAGAAATATTTATAAAAATGCTCAAAAATATCCAAGAATTAGCAAATGAAGTCTTTTTGGTCTTTTTCTAATTTTTTACTGTTTTTGTGATTTTTGGGTAATTTTTAGAATGTTTTTGGTATTTTTAATTACTAAAATAATAGAAAACAGTGGAAAATGGGCTGGCTGGAAACAAAATGAATTTTAAAAATAGCAAACAGCAATCAAAACTTTTCACACCATTTTTCAAATAAAGAGAGCAAAATAAAGGGCACACAGGAACCGAGTTTGTATTTTTTTGAGTTTTCTTTGATTTTATAAATTTTTTGAAGTTTTAGAGTCTTTTTAAATTTTTAAGGATTTTCTTTTGAGATTTTTAGTGGATTTTGGTCTGCAACTAAAATATAGTAAAATGGACACTATGGAATTTTTTTGGAATCTTTCGAGATTTTTTAATATTTTTTTGGCATTTTCTAAGCTAGACAGTAGAGAAAAAGCATGTTTTTGGTTTTTAATCAATATGAAAATAAGATAAAATCCAAAATTAAAAATATAACGTGAAAATAGAAGCACACAGGAGCTAATCCCTATTTTTTTAAGAATTTTTCGCCATAAACAGAGGTATTAAGTAAATAAGCTAAGCATACGAAAATCCTAAGTCTGGCAGGGGCATAAATGCAATTATGAAAACATCCAGGGGCTCAGATGCAATTTCCACCAAAAAGACATGCGCAGCTCACGTGAAACACCATTTACAGGGGCATAATTGTAATTAAAGAAAACCGGCTGGGCACACATGCAAAACTTCCAAAAACATATTATATAATCCACGCACAGGGACGAAATTGTAAATACACCAAAGTTCTGGGCCTAACTTGCAAAATACCCAAAAGTCACACGTCACCATCACATGAGGTGACGTGGCACGGACTGAAGTGCAAATAGTGAAAACGTGAGGGTCTACTTGCAAATATCACAAAACTTTTTAAACTACAACTAACAGTTACTGAACTGAAACGTAAATACAAAAAGCGTGGGTTAAAGATGCAAAATACCCACGGGGCGCGATCCAGCGGTCGATGGCGACCCACTTGTCCACATGGCGCGCATCTGACGGTGCGTACCCCTTCGTCACGGACGGTTGAGATTAGAACTTCAAGGCTTGATCGGACGGTTGGGGGCGACGGCGATCGAACGGCTGGCGTCGTGTCTGGCGGAGGTGGTCGATCCAACGACAGGGAGGGGTTCACAAAGAACACCTCCCCGGCGAACTTCGAGCTGCGATTGCGGCCGACACACGGCTGCTCCGGCCCCCGGATCAAGGGCAAAACGATCCTGGGGCCCTTCCGCGTCAGCAGGTGGTCTCAGGCGGGGCAGGGACGGCGCGAGGTGCTCGGACGGCGGAGATGACCTGGCGGATGGTCCTGGGGTCGTCGAAGGTCGATTGAGCCTTCTCTTTGGCTCAGACCTGCAGGGTTAGGCGCACAAAATCCAGGCGAACAAATTGGTGGAGTCCGATGGTTCAGATGAGGCGCAAGGTGGTACGGGCGAAGAGCTCCGGCGAGTGGCGGAGAGGGGAGCTCGGTCGGCTCGATCTGAGCGAGATCGAGGGGGGGATGATGGGTGGTGCGGAGTGACGGAGTGAAGGGGAGAAGGATGAAGGTGTTTTGGACGGCGATGGATCACTGGAGTGGCCGGAAACGTCGGGCGGAGCTCAGCTCCGTCGTGGCTTCGATCTAGGATTCTCGGCGATTGGGTGAACGAAACTAAAAACTGCTACAGACCTACACTAAGCTATGCTACAGCTACAAGAAAACGAAGAGAAATGAGGAGGGGACTCACCAGAGACGTTGGGCGATGAAGCACGGCGGAACTCCGGCGAGGGTCGAATCACTTCGATTCTACACCAAATGCCTTGAACCCAGGCTCTATTCGACGCCTGCTGTCACCAGGGGCACGAAGGACACGGGGTTTGAGGGTGAAAATGGCGGAAGAAGGATTCAAATTTGAATCGAAGTCGGGGGCTCTTTTTGTAGGGTTGACGAACGGCGTGGAAGACGAGGGTCCAGCGGTGGCTACAGTGGTCCATCGTCCAAGATAACGCGAGGGCGGGCATGCCCATAGATCGAGGCATAGATTCGCAAGAGGGACCATCACGAAATGATGCAAGGAATAGCCACGAAAAAGCCAAGAAGATGGCTCAAAAACCAACGTCTGACAGGCGCAGGGGGTAGGGCGTCCAGTTGACCGAGGTCAACTGTTGACCCCTCCTGGTTGGTCCACGTGGACCAACCAGGTAAAACCCTGAAAAAGTATTTATAAAATCGATAAAAAATAGAATGAGGTCGAATTAATTAATATTTATAAAATGAAAAATGCTTGAAATTTTATGTAGTATTTTATGAGGATTTTTAATTATTTATGAGTTATATTTTTACAAGTTGCCTTTATACCCCTGTATAGGTATATTATCTATATATTTTAGTATTTTATTTTTATTTTGTGTATTTTAACTTTATTAATTATGTTTATTAATTTATATAATTATAACACACTTTTATACACATAATTATATTTTTATTTTATTTTATTGATTCTCTTTGTATAATTAATAAAATAAAGTAATACATTGTATAGGTATATGTGTATGTATTTTACCTGTGTATACAAGTATTTTATTTTGAGTTTTAATGATGTTTTTATTCTGATTTTAATATTCACAATTATTATAAGTACTATTTACAACATTATAAAAATATAAAATTATAAAAATAATAAATAAATAATAAATTGAATATTTTAATCTGTACAATATACAATGAGGGTCCAAAAGTTAACTTTCAAACCGTAGTTCCGCCAAATGCGAAACCACCACCATTAATTAGCTTATTTCCTTCTATATACAATTAAAGGTGAGTATGCTGCATTTGGAGTTTTTATTTGTGAGATACGGGTCTGGGAAGTTGGCATTCTGGATTTTTATTCAGACCATAACTTTTTATCTGTACATTATTTTTCTGTGAAATCAATTTTGTATTTTTCTTTATAAAATTATCTACAACTTTTATGTACAAAGTTTCTTTATTTGATGTATAAAAAGTGGAACCAAAAATAGGTCCCAAAATGAATAAGAAATGAATCAAATGTATAGGTCTTTGGACTGTGTTTTTGACCTTATCTCCCCCTACTTTATTCCTTGTCGACCTATTCATCGAGATGCCTAGGTCTCGGGGTTTCGGGTCATAAAATATTTACAATATTTTATTCTTTTTCTTTTCTTTTCTTTATTCTATAATTTTGTCTTTAAAAACCGCGTTTTATACAGTATTTACACACATATGCATAGATGCTAAAATGCATGAATTAGCTCTATTTACACGCATTTACTAGGGTTTTTAAGGCCAAAATGATAGAATAAAGATGATGAAACGTAGATTCATCATCCCCCTATACATTACCTTTGCTAGTCCCTAGCAAACACTTATGCGATAAGTGCAAAAAGAAAGAAAAGAAAAAGAAGAAAATTAGATTAAGTTTAATTATTGAACTTGTCTTCGCAGAATCAAAGTTTGGAGCTTAAGTCGGACCTTTGGAATTTTAGTGCGGTCGGAACCTTAATGAGAACCAAGTTTGAAATCCAACAGTCCTTGAGAATCCCAAAACTCTGTCCAAGTCTCCTCAATAGCCAGGTCAGAAATACTTCAACTCATACGCAAACTCTTATGACTATGAATCTGACTCGTACAGTGTAAGTGATATGTAGCTCCCCACCTCAGAAGTAACAAAGAAACAACCTCCCTCAACCTGGTAACTCTAATGCCTCGGTCTAGCAACTCTTTCCTCGAGAAGCGGGGTATTCCCTTCTAAGTTCAAATGCAACCGGCTCAAGAAGAGGGGGAAGAGGTATAGACTTTTGGAAGCTCAGCCAGTGTAGCCAAGTCTCCCGCTGCAAGCTTCATGAGATGTAACATGGATACCATAAGCTTTTGCTTTATTGGACTATATACACTCCGGTGGGGTTATTAAATTTTCAATCCGACCCACCACTTTTTTGGAGTTCTTTTTTTTTCTTTTCTTTTTTTTTCTTTTTTTTTCTAAGTGCATCTGTACAACATATCTACATGGTGCAGCATATATACAAGAAATTTTCCTCTTGAGCCAGTAGACTATCCCTCTTTTGAAGCTTTATTGCAACCCACAGCTTCTGTCTTTAGCCTTCATCACCACTAAACCAAGTTGAGGCGCACTTCCTTCACTATAAGAAGAAGAGAGGTTCCGCCTAGAAGTACTACCCTCATATGCTACCCCAAGCCAAAGGAGACTGCCTCCTCACCACCTCATCCGTGGAGAGCTATGTGAAAGGTGCAGGTGTCCAAGTTAGGTCATTATGAACAAGAGTCGTGTGTGTGCTCCGAAATACTCTACTTAGGCAGTCAAGAATCCATTGAACCAAGTCCCGTGATCCTCAAAGAATTAAGTCAACTAGACCTGAAGTACCTCAAACCCAGTTCCTATAAACTTCCTGTTATTAGGTAGATTTTAAGGTCCAATCAAGCTCCAATATCCGGATTTTACTTAGACTTGTTCAACTATCAAACTCAATCCGAAAAATGCTCATGCTATGCAAATGCGATGCAGAATGCAGAAAATATTTTTGTGATGCAATTTTCAAGATTTTGAATTTTTTTATGGATTTTTGAAAAGATGATGCATGCAAATGCATTTTTTTGTATTTTTCAAAAAGATATTTCAAATGTTTTTGGATTTTAGTTTTGCAAATGTTTTTGGGATTTTTGAAAACAAAACGTTTTGGCTGAAAACTTGGTGAAAACTATGTACATGGGAGTGCTTCTTATATATACAAGAAGTGGATTTTACGAATTTACTAGGGCAAGTGGTCAATTTTATAAGTACATCTATATAGTGGATTTTGGTGTGATGTCAGTATTCCTCAAACTTATTTGACACAAACTTTTCACATAATTTTTGAAAACTATAGTCCAAAATAGTTTTTACAAACATTTTTACAAACATGTACACACATTTGAAAATCATTTTGCAAAGGTTTTCCAAACAGTATATATAGATTTTTCAAAATATTTTTGCAACCATTTTTCAAACCATTTGCAAATCACTTTTCAAACATTTTATTTTACACAAAGAAAATGAATTTTACAAATCACCCGTTTTTACAAAGGTTGAAAACATGTAACAAAATATTTTCAAAATAGTTTTCAATAGATGTTCACAAAGGTTTTCAAACTATTTTTCAAACATTTTGCAAAAAACATTTTCACCTGATTTTATAATCAGTATATACAAAAAGAATTTGAGGAATGATAACACCTTTTAATGAATTTTAATGAATTTTTTTAAAGAGTAATTAGCCATATTTAAGAAAATACGAAAGTATGAGTTATGGCTAAAGTATATACGTAGTATATACGACCCCCCTATACTTAGCTTGAGCTATGTCCTCATAGATCAGAGAGAAAAGAGAAGACATAACTCGTACTAAGTATAGGAAAGTCTAAAGAATAAATGAATAAATGAATGAACAAATGAGAAGTTGACCGTCCCCCCTATACTTAGGATCAAATAATCCTAAGTATAGCAGACTGTACACAAAGCAGGGAGGGTCAAGGGTGGGAATGAACAGATCATACTCAGATTGTCTCCCCCTATACTTAGGGTAAGATATCCCTAAGTATAGACAAGAAGAGGAGACAATGGAGAGGATCGAAAAAAATAGAGAAACTCGGGGTGCACACCCCCCTATACTTAGGACAAAGTACGTCCTAAGTATGGCAAACTGTCTACAAGGGGCGGCGCCTTTTTGATAGATGAAGAGGGTAGAAGAGGAAAAGAAGAAAAGAAGAAAAGAAGAAAAGAGATGAAATTGGATATGAACAACTCGGGATGCGCATCCCCCCTATACTTAGGATAGAGTGCATCCTAAGTGTAGCAGTGATGAAAGGGATGGCATCAATTCGGTAGAATAAGAGAAAAGAAATTGAAAATAAGAAAAGAAGAAAAGACAAAAGGGAACTCATTCAAAAATGTTTTGATGCGCTTTGCCTTCCTCTGCCTCTTTCGAGATATTCAGCTCATCCTCATAAATTACTTGAATTGAGTCAACGACGGCCATGAATGTGTCATGTATGGCTTCAGAAGCTGTCCATTGACTACAAAAGGCTGTGCGTCAGCTGACAGATTGGATATCAATACACTTCCGTTGTCACGCACCTGCCTAACCATGAACGGCCCAGTCCATTTGCTCTTCAATTTGCCTGGAAAGATCTTTAATTTCGCATCGAACAACCATACCTTCTGGCCTGGATCAAACGACTTGTGGCGGATGTGCTTGTCATGCCATGTTTTGACCTTCTCCTTGTACATCAGGCTGTTGTCATATGCATAATCTCTGAATTCCAATAATCTGTTCAGATCTAGTTTCCTGTTCTTTCCTGCTTGCTTGGAGTCCAAATTACAAATATTAATAGCCCATAAAGATTTGTGGATGAGTTCCACGGGCAAATGACATGGCTTGCCATACACTAGGCGGTAGGGAGACATTCCCAAGGGTGACTTGTACGCTGTTCTGTAAGCCCAAAGAACGGAGTCAAGCAGCCGAGACCAGTTCTTGCGATCCGGACGCACAAGTTTCTGTAGAATCGTTTTGATCTCCCTGTTAAAACATTCAGCTAAGCCATTAGACTGCGGGTGGTAGGGTGAAGCAACACGATGCTCGATGCAGAATTCTTGGGTCAGCTTCTTCACCTCTCTATTTATGAAATGACTACCCCCATCAGATATGAGAATTTTGGGGATTCTGAACCGTGCTATGATGTGATCTCTTAAGAATCGGCAGACAGTCCTACTGTCGGCGGCTCGGGCGAGAATAGCCTCCACCCAACGACTGACATAGTCGACAACAAGCAGAATATATTCATAGCCCTGACTGTTAGGAAACGGGCCCATAAAGTCGATGCCCCATGCGTCAAAGACATCTGAGATCTGAATGTACTTCAACGGCATCGTATCTCTCATTCCTATGGTTCCGCCCATCTTCTGACAGTCGGTGCAACATTTGACATACTCGTCTGCATCTTTGAATAATGAAGGCCACCAGAGGCCACTTTGAAGAACCTTTGCTGCCGTTCGTTTGCCTGAATGGTGTCCTCCCGAATCTTGATCATGACATAGAGCGAGGACACTTGGAACTTCCTCCTGAGGAATACACCTTCGCCAGATGCAATCTGCTCCCTCACGAAACAGATACGGATCTTCCCACTGGTAAAAATGGATTTTAGACAAAAATCTGTCTATCTTCAACTTAGGCCAGTCCTGTGGGATTTTCTTGGCAACTAGATAATTCACAATGTCCGCATACCAAGGAAGTGAGGCGACAGACAGAATCGATTCATCTGGAAAGGTCTCCGTGATAGGCTGCAAGTTCAGCTCAGGAGACTCTGATTCAGGAAGTCTTGACAGATGATCGGCCACTACATTCTTTACCCCAGGTTTATCTCTGATTTCCAAGTCAAACTCCTGGAGGAGAAGGATCCACCGGATGAGACGTGGTTTGGCGTCCTTCTTCTGCTGTAGATACCGAATGGCCGAATGATCAGTGTAAATGATAACCTTGGACCCAAGGAGGTAAGATCTGAACTTCTCCAAAGCAAAGACTACCGCTAGCAGCTCTTTTTCAGTGACAGTGTAGTTTCTCTGGGCTTCATCGAGCGTTCGGCTAGCGTAGTGAATCGCAAATGGTATATTGTCTTTCCTCTGTCCCAGTACAGCTCCGATGGCATAATCTGACGCGTCGGTCATAATCTCAAAAGGTTGAGTCCAAATCGGTGGCTGTAGGACAGGGGCATGCGTGATGAGCTCTTTCAACTGATTAAAGGCAAGGAGCACACGGTCGTCTACAATGAACTCATTGTCCTTGCCGAGCAACTCAGTCAACGGTCTGGCCAGTTTGCTGAAATCTTTGATGAATCGTCGGTAAAAACCAACATGGCCTAAAAAGGACCGAACTTGCTTGATATTTGTAGGTGGCTCAAGTTTCGAAATTACATCCACCTTGGCTGGGTCAACCTCCATGCCACGTTTCGAAACAACATGACCCAGCACAATTCCTTCGGTCACCATGAAATTGCTCTTCTCCCATGAGAGCACAAGATTCACTTCGCAGCACCTCCGTAAGACTCGGTCTAGATAGTCCAGACATTGATCAAATGAATCCCCGTAGACCGAAAAATCGTCCATAAAGACCTCGAGAAAGCTACCCACCATATCGGCAAAGACATCAAGCATACACCTCTGAAATGTAGCTGGGGCGTTGCATAGCCCGAACGGCATTCTTCTGAAGGCATACGTGCCAAAAGGACAGGTGAACGTGGTCTTCTCTTGATCTTCAGGAGCAATGGCAACTTGATTATACCCGGAGTATCCGTCCAAGAAACAGAAATATTCCTTCGCGGCCAATCTCTCCAAGATCTGGTCGATGAAGGGTAGCGGAAAATGATCCTTCTTGGTGGCGAGATTGAGTCTTCTGTAGTCTACGCACACTCGCCAAGAAGTCGGTACTCTGGTTGCGATCTCCTCTCCTTTGTCATTTTTCACAATGGTGATCCCTGATTTCTTGGGCACAACATGCAGAGGGCTCACCCATTTGCTGTCGGAGATGGGATAAATGAATCCCGCATCACACCATTTCTGGATTTCTTTCATAACCACCTCTCGTAGATTCGGGTTTAATCTTCTTTGCAGTTCACGAGAGGGTCTGCAATCATCTTCCAGAAAGATGCGGTGCGAGCAGAGTGACGGATTGATCCCATGAAGATCGGACGTTCGCCAGCCAATTGCCTTGCGGTTGCGTTCAAGAACCTCCATCAGACGAGATTCTTGATCTTCGGTCAGATGTGCATTAATGATGACCGGGTACATGTTTGGTTCTACCGCAAGGAAGGCATACTTCATATTGGAGGGCAAGGGTTTTAGCTCTGGTGGGGTCTGAGCTGCTTCGACAGTGACCTCAGCTATTAGTACAGGTGGTGATTCTTTCAACTGTGCAATGTCCACCATAGTCTGCTCTGTTTCTTCCCTCAGATCCTGACAGAATTCTGCAATGATGTCATCTTCATCAGAAAATGCTTCAAAACTTGGCTCTTGGTTCTGAAGGCGCATCACCCCCACGGTAGTGTCTTGTAGCGCATCAGCGGGTTCCTCATCTTGATCGATACAAGGAAATTCGACTGCGGTCTCCACTTCCTCCTCGGGACGGAGGAGTTCATGGATCTCATTATCATCCAGGAATAGGTTGGTATCTTGAATTTCTGCTAGAAAATCGCAGTCTTCATCGTGCTTGATCACCCTTGCACACGACGCAGATGTCGGTTCAGCTGGCGTTCCCTCAGACAGGGTCTCTACTTGGATAATTTCATTGCCAGCGCCAAAAGTGATTTCTCCCGTCCCATAATTCACCACTGCGTTTGATGTCCGCAGAAATGGCCTTCCGAGTATGATCGGGGTAAGGAGCAACGGAGCTGGGACGTCCATATCTAAGACCACAAAATCGGCCGGGAATGACTTTCCCTGAACCGTGACGATCACGTCCTCCAACAGGCCCCTAGGCCGCTTGACTGATTTGTCCGCAAACTGCAGAATCATCTTTGTAGGCTTGAGCGGTCCTAATTTGAACTCCGTGAGTAGTGAGGCTGGCATCAGATTGACAGATGACCCACTGTCGAGAAGTGTTCGCTCGAAGTCTTGCTCGAACATCTGACAACGTACCAGAGGTGCTCCCATATCGGGTTTTTTATCCGGGAGGTTGCTGATGGCGTTGACGGTGGCCATAGTGAGGATATGTTTTTCAGACTTGCCACCTTTGCTTCTGGAATTATGGGGAGTTGGCCTGCGCTTGGTTGTACATGCCTCTTTAAGACCTTTCTTCACTGCTGGCATGTATTCAAGAGCCTTCATCAACGGCATGTTCAAGACCAAATTTTGAATGATTTCTATAATAGCAGGATCAGACAAAGCACTTTTCAAATTTTTCATTTTTTTTGTGTTTTTTCATTGCTTCAGGAAAAGGAATATTTACAAACTCCTCACCAATATCATCCAAAATAGTGTCCGTATTGTTGTTTACAGGTAGATGACAAAAAGGAATGGATTCATCTACAATTTGCGGACCAAAAATGACAGGCTCGGCTTCAGGTGCTGGTACTGGACTCGCTGCAGGTGCGGTGCTCCTCCTGTCAGGAGCTGGCTGTAGGGCAGGTGCAGGCGCCTCCAATGCTGGCTGATCTCCACCGAGGTTGCTGCTATCTTTTTGTGTTTTTCTGTTTTCTTCATTTTTTTGTGGTTTTCTGGATGCTGGTGCTGCTCCCAAAATACTGGCTAGCCCTGGTGTTGGCCGGACTAACGATTCCCTGTCAGATGCAATGTGCTTTCCCTTCGCCGTCGCCAATGGCTGGAGTGTCCTACCGCTCCTGAGAGTAACAACGTTAGATAAAAAACAATTAATTTCACCTGATTCGGGTTGGACACTGCCGGCTACCTGCTCCTTGCGTCGGAAATTGTTAGGGTTAGCTTCGACCTGGGCTGGTATGACGGTTTCGGCTGCCGTCAGGTCGTCGATCTTTTGGTTCATCTCAGCCATATTCTTCATTAACTGCTCTAAACAAGCCAGGGCCAGATTGGCAGATACAATCTCTGAGGATTCCCCCTGCTGGGGTCTAGAATGCTGGTATTGCGGCTGAGATTGTGACTGGTATCCTTGTGCAAATTGTTGAGGAGGGGGGTTTGAGGAGTACTGTGAGTTGTGCTGATTGAATTGGGCAGCCGGTTGTTGGTGGTAGTCCTGTCCTCGATATCCGGACTGCTGAGGGCCATGTTGGTAATTCTGCCTCCAAGTGTTCCCGTGTGAGGGAGGCTGGTACTGGTAAGGCTGCTGGAAGGGTCTCCCACCCTGCTGTTGCTGATGGAAGGGCCTGTTGCCCATGTTCTGACCCTGAGAGTGTCCCTGAGGACGGGCCAGCTGCGCTTCATTGTTCCAAACACCATTGATCTCCTGGATCAGCGGCGGGGGTGGAGAGAACTGCTCGTAGTATGCGGGCTGGTGCTCTGGTTGGTATGCGACCATTTGCATCTGAGGCTGCGGTGGCTGCTCCGGAACCTGCACGTAGTACACGTGCTGGACAGGCTGGGGCTGCGGTGGAGTCGGCTGAGGGTTTTGCTGCACTGTAGGCTCCTTCTTCTCAGCGTTCGGCTCAGCAGAGGTAGACACAGCGTTGCACATGTTTGCATTCAATGCTCGGACGAGCTGCTCCAGCTGCTGGGAGATCTGGTCGAGCTTCTCCAGACCTTGGGTCCTCTTCTCTATGACTGCCAGCTTTTCGAGGTCCTGCGACCTCTTCTCGATGATATCCACTTTGGACAAGTGGCTCCCAATGATGCTCAAGTTGGAGCTCTCATCTTTGTCCTCGGTGTGAGAAGCCATGTTAACTGGCTTGCTGATGGCAGTTGGTGTCTTCATGTAAACTCTAGACGAGGATTGGGCTGCTTCTCCCTCAGCCATTTCTTCAAAGACGTTCCATACTACATCCTCGTCCTTGTTAAAATGTGAACCGCTGCAAGCTGCATCCACGAGCTTTTGGCTCTCAAATGATAGCCCCCCGAAGAAATGCTGTACGAGACTGGTTTTTGGTATTTCATGGTGGGGGCACTTTTCTTGGAGATCTTTGAATCGTTCCCACGCTTCATGGATAGTCTCGTGGGGCTGCTGGCAGAAACTGGAGATCCGGGCACGCATCTGATTTAATCTCCCCAGAGGATAAAATTTATGGAGAAAGGCAGATTTCAACTCCTCCCAGGTGGTGACGACCTTCCCGAGATGGTCGACCCAGTAAAGGGCCTTGTCTTGAAGGCTGAAAGAGAACGCGGTCATCTTGATCACATCCAGGGGGACTCCGGGGTAGTGAGCAGTGGAGCAGATGCGGTTAAACTTCTTGAGAAAAATATATGGCTCTTCAGTGGTGTTCCCATGAAAGGTGGGAAGCAATGACAGAAACTGCGGCTTCAGCTCGAAGTGGGCGTGCATACGCGGAATTTGGATCCACTCAGTGATGCGCCCTGCTCCTGGGTTGTATGTCTGCTTGAGTGTGGGCTTGGGCTGCGGTGGATCTTCTTCTGCTGCTTCATATTCGGGTCCCACTGAAAACTCATCATTAATTTCATGGTCATTGGGATCGTAGTTCGGATCATCTTCCCGTCGGCCGTCTCTCATATCGTCCCTTCTCCTCAGATCATTCAGCATGTCCTGAAAGGCTGTCTGGGCCAAGGCCTGATTAGTCAACTGCTGCTGAATGGCTTGAATGGAAGCCAGCAGTTGACTGTTGACCTCACCCTGCGTAGTGTATTGTCCTTCTGCTGCGTTGCCTTCAGGCTCCCGCTGGGGTTGTGGTCCTTTTCCTCTTCCTCCTGCCATCTCTAACTGAACTGGAATTTCTGAATCGTGATCGGTTGGGGAATCTGCATGACAGAGTAAACCCTGATCAGTAGCTTCCTGAGCACCAGCTGTTGAGATGATTCTGGAATTAAGGTCAATCCCAGAATGTTGTGAATGGAGCATATGATATTGACTGAGATCGATCTCCATCCACAAAGGGTTATTTCGGGGACAAGAGTAATCCCGGTTTAGCTGAAGGGGAAGAGCTAATTCGGGTTGCGAGTCCATCCCGAATAGCAGATTTATTGTAGAAAGGCAGGGATTGAAAGAAGCAAGAATATGGGAGTCCAAGGAGACATTCGCAAGATCCGAATTAACTTCTTGGAGATCACCCCTCCTTATTGGAGATGTTGCCGGCACGGAATCGATGTGGGCGTCGGCGAGGTCCCGACTAAACCATCCGTGTGACGTCATCTTGAGAAGACCAAGAGGACAGGATGTTGGATGAAGAGCACGATGGTAAACAAGAAATAAAAGGATTGCAAAACAGTAGAAGGCTCACAATGAGCAAGGATCAAGTAGAAAGAGAACAAAATTTTGCGCAAAGGCGCGATATTTTTGATCTTGACCTAAATGCACTAGCAAGCAAACACAAAGCAAGGGGATTCACCAACTCAACACGTGAAGCCGTGAAGGTTCGGCTTTTATCTTTGTAATTTTTATCTTGAATTCAGGAAGTTATCTTTTAACGAGTCTTTAGAGCGCTACGCCTATAGGAGCGAGAGTACTGCCGGAAAAGTATTCCCGTACTTGTCCTCCCCCTGTGTAACCTGTAGTCTGCACTTTTTAAGGTCCTTGTAACCCTTCCTGGATCCCTACTCAGCCAAAGAAATAGAGAAAGGAAGCCAATAGGCGAAACCAATACTTCGGAACTCGCTCGCAACGGAATCACCCGTGAGCGTGCAAGAACCTACTCGGACGCAAGACGATGAGACAGACACCCCCGTGAAGGCGTGGCCTAGGCTCGATACTTCGGACGAGGTCGATGCTCTGCACAATAGAGAGTCACCAATGTTGACCAAGCCCTACTCGTCCACGTACGATAGAAGCGCCAATACTTCGGAAATCCAGGCGATACACAAGGCAGCCACAGACTGGGTTTTGGGCTCTAATCCTTACGAAGCACTCTGCTCACTTGGAAGGAGACCTTCCCATGCAACCTGAATACAAGTGAGGGTGTGACTCTCCCCAATCAATGAGTTCAATTACCAATTTTATTTAGGTCAAAGTTTTCTTAGCAGTCCCTTTTTTAATTTTTTTTGTGTTATCGCTTCTTTTGAGTGATTTCAAACAAGCGCCTAACGTTTTTGTGTTTTCTTTATCCTACTTTGTACAAAAACAGAGGGAGAATAGAGTCGGAAAAGCCAATGCAAGTCGGCACCAAGATGGAGATCTCACCTTTGTGCCTAAATGATGGATGCAAAGTAAGAAGACTTACAGTGAATCCCAGCTCTCTCCATGCGGGATGCAAAGCAGAATTTGTAAACCTAACTAGATGCCGGTATGCAATGCGGAAATCGTCCTAAGATGGGCAACTGCTAGCGTGAAGAACCACAAGTTAATCACCAATCCTCGATCCTAAGAGTCCGGTCTAGACCCTCCCCTCCTCTTCTCGACACATCGAGTTCAGGAGTAGCGCTTTATGGAGAGGGCTCGCGGCGCGGCGGATCTAAGAAGATGAGTTAACTATTTAATTAAACTAAGTCCAAAAACGGTCTATAGGTACATGCAAAGGTTATTAGTGTGTTTGGACCTAATCTAGACGATCAAGCAAAAGCCTAAATCTAAGGGCTCACTCCACAAAAGAAAGTGAAAATGAAATCAAAACCGGCAAATGACAGTCGGGAAAACACGAAGAAAACAGCGGTGAGCCCCCAGGTGAACAAACACCCGGAAATTAGGCCCGAAGTGTTCAAGTGTCCAAGTCCTGTATTATTACAATTAATCAAATCTCTCTCTCACCAAAAGTGAAAAGAAACTATCTCTCTCTCTCTAGCCTTCCTGCTCTCTCCTGCCGGCTAGGGTAGAATAGCCGGCTCCTCCTCCCAAGGCCGCTCAGGATCCCCTAGGCGATCCTCCTCGGTCAGCGGTCCCTCGCAAGAAAACAAAAGAGATGTCAGACAGTTCCAAATAAATGATGCACAAGAGACAAGTAATCAAAAATGGCTAAGTAAATAAAAGACCCAGATGGTACTCTACAAGCCGATGCTCCCCGGCAACGACGCCATTTGAAAAGCGAGAAAGCGAGAGCCGCTAAATAGTGGTCTGACAAGTCAGACTCACTGTCGCTGATACGACTGCTCAAACCACCTCGGTCTTCAACAATTAACCCACGCAATCAATAAAGCAATCAAGAGCAAGGATTAAAATTTATTATACCCTACTAACAATGTATAATGACAAGCAAGTAGGGGTCGAACACAGGAAACAACGGTGCAGAGTGTAGATAAAGGTCCCAAACCCTAGGTCTAATGAATCACTTAGCCAATTTCTTTTTGTGGGTTTTTAATTTTTATATTTTTTTTTAATTTTTTTAATTTTTTAATTTTGTATTTTGATTTTTAATTTTCTGATTTTTATATTTTATATTTTATACTTTTCTATTTTCTTTTTCAATATTGGAATGTAAAACAATGTAATAAAAGAGAGAAAGAAATATTTATAAAAATGCTCAAAAATATCCAAGAATTAGCAAATGAAGTCTTTTTGGTCTTTTTCTAATTTTTTACTGTTTTTGTGATTTTTGGGTAATTTTTAGAATGTTTTTGGTATTTTTAATTACTAAAATAATAGAAAACAGTGGAAAATGGGCTGGCTGGAAACAAAATGAATTTTAAAAATAGCAAACAACAATCAAAACTTTTCACACCATTTTTCAAATAAAGAGAGCAAAATAAAGGGCACACAGGAACCGAGTTTGTATTTTTTTGAGTTTTCTTTGATTTTATAAATTTTTTGAAGTTTTAGAGTCTTTTTAAATTTTTAAGGATTTTCTTTTGAGATTTTTAGTGGATTTTGGTCTGCAACTAAAATATAGTAAAATGGACACTATGGAATTTTTTTGGAATCTTTCGAGATTTTTTAATATTTTTTTGGCATTTTCTAAGCTAGACAGTAGAGAAAAAGCATGTTTTTGGTTTTTAATCAATATGAAAATAAGATAAAATCCAAAATTAAAAATATAACGTGAAAATAGAAGCACACAGGAGCTAATCCCTATTTTTTTAAGAATTTTTCGCCATTAACAGAGGTATTAAGTAAATAAGCTAAGCATACGAAAATCCTAAGTCTGGCAGGGGCATAAATGCAATTATGAAAACATCCAGGGGCTCAGATGCAATTTCCACCAAAAAGACACGCGCAGCTCACGTGAAACACCATTTACAGGGGCATAATTGTAATTAAAGAAAACCGGCTGGGCACACATGCAAAACTTCCAAAAACATATTATATAATCCACGCACAGAAACGAAATTGCAAATACACCAAAGTTCTGGGCCTAACTTGCAAAATACCCAAAAGTCACACGCCACCGTCACGTGAGGTGACGTGGCGCGGACTGAAGTGCAAATAGTGAAAACGTGAGGGTCTGCTTGCAAATATCACAAAACTTTTAAACTACAACTAACAGTTACTAAACTGAAACGTAAATACAAAAAGCGTGGGTTAAAGATGCAAAATACCCACGGGGCGCGATCCAGCGGTCGATGGCGACCCACTTGTCCACATGGCGCGCATCTGACGGTGCGTACCCCTTCATCTCGGACGGTTGAGATTAGAACTTCAAGGCTTGATCGGACGGTTGGGGGCGAAGGCGATCGAACGGCTGGCGTCGTGTCTGGCGGAGGTGGTCGATCCAACGGCAGGGAGGGGTTCACGAAGAACACCTCCCCGGCGAACTTCGAGCTGTGATTGCGGCCGACACACGGCCGCTCCGGCCCCCGGATCAAGGGCAAAACGATCCTGGGGCCCTTCCGTGTCAGCAGGTGGTCTCAGGCGGGGCAGGGACGGCGCGAGGTGCTCGGACGGCGGAGATGACTTGGCAGATGGTCCTGGGGTCGTCGAAGGTCGATTGAGCCTTCTCTTTGGCTCAGACCTGCAGGGTTAGACGCACAAAATCCAGGCGAACAAAATGGTGGAGTCCGATGGTTCAGATGAGGCGCAAGGTGGTACGGGCGAAGAGCTCCGGCGAGTGGCGGAGAGGGGAGCTCGGTCGGCTCGATCTGAGCGAGATCGAGGGGGGGATGATGGGTGGTGCGGAGTGACGGAGTGAAGGGGAGAAGGATGAAGGTGTTTTGGACGGCGATGGATCACTGGAGTGGCCGGAAACGTCGGGCGGAGCTCAGCTCCGCCGTGGCTTCGATCTAGGATTCTCGGCGATTGGGTGAACGAAACTAAAAACTGCTACAGACCTACACTAAGCTATGCTACAGCTACAAGAAAACGAAGAGAAATGAGGAGGGGACTCACCAGAGACGTCGGGCGATGAAGCACGGCGGAACTCCGGCGAGGGTCGAATCACTTCGATTCTACACCAAATGCCTTGAACCCAGGCTCTATTCGACGCCTGCTGTCACCAGGGGCACGAAGGACACGGGGTTTGAGGGTGAAAATGGCGGAAGAAGGATTCAAATTTGAATCGAAGTCGGGGGCTCTTTTTGTAGGGTTGACGAACGGCGTGGAAGACGAGGGTCCAACGGTGGCTACAGTGGTCCATCGTCCAAGATAACGCGAGGGCGGGCATGCCCATAGATCGAGGCATAGATTCGCAAGAGGGACCATCACGAAATGATGCAAGGAATAGCCACGAAAAAGCCAAGAAGATGGCTCAAAAACCAACGTCTGACAGGCGCAGGGGGTAGGGCGTCCAGTTGACCGAGGTCAACTGTTGACCCCTCCTGGTTGGTCCACGTGGACCAACCAGGTAAAACCTGAAAAAGTATTTATAAAATCGATAAAAAATAGAATGAGGTCGAATTAATTAATAGTTATAAAATTAAAAATGCTTGAAATTTTATGTAGTATTTTATGAGGATTTTTAATTATTTTTATGAGTTATATTTTTACAAGTTGCCTTTATACCCCTATATAGGTATATTATCTATATATTTTAGTATTTTATTTTTATTTTGTGTATTTTAACTTTATTAATTATGTTTATTAATTTATATAATTATAACACACTTTTATACACATAATTATATTTTTATTTTATTTTATTGATGCTCTTTGTATAATTAATAAAATAAAGTAATACATTGTATAGGTATATGTGTATGTATTTTACCTGTGTATACAAGTATTTTATTTTGAGTTTTAATGATGTTTTTATTCTGATTTTAATATTCACAATTATTATAAGTACTATTTACAACATTATAAAAATATAAAATTATAAAAATTATAAATAAATAATAAATTGAATATTTTAATCTGTACAATATACAATGAGGGTCCAAAAGTCAACTTTCAAACCGTAGCTCCGCCAAATGCGAAACCACCACCATTAATTAGCTTATTTCCTTCTATATACAATTAAAGGTGAGTATGCTGCATTTGGAGTTTTTATTTGTGAGATACGGGTCTGGGAAGTTGGCATTCTGGATTTTTATTCAGACCATAACTTTTTATCTGTACATTATTTTTCCATGAAATCAATTTTGTATTTTTCTTTATAAAATTATCTACAACTTTTATGTACAAAGTTTCTTTATTTGATGTATAAAAAGTGGAACCAAAAATAGGTCCCAAAATGAATAAGAAATGAATCGAATGTATAGGTCTTTGGACTGTGTTTTTGACCTTATCTCCCCCCTACTTTATTCCTTGTCGACCTATTCATCGAGATGCCTAGGTCTCGGGGTTTCGGGTCATAAAATATTTACAATATTATATTCTTTTTCTTTTCTTTTCTTTATTCTATAATTTTGTCTTTAAAAACCGCATTTTATACAGTATTTACACACATATGCATAGATGCTAAAATGCATGAATTAGCTCTATTTACACGCATTTACTAGGGTTTTTAAGGCCAAAATGATAGAATAAAGATGATGAAACGTAGCTTCATTACCCATGTTGTAAAAAACCCACCCTTCTTCCCTTTTTGAATTTGAACCTCCTTTGACCACTTTCTTCTCTCCCTAAAGCGTCCAATGGTGAGAGGATGGGGACAGTATCTGATACAGGCCTTTAGGTCAAGCGAGGGAGAAGTTCTAGATCGTCTCCACCCCACCTCCGACGAGCTCGTCGTCGGGGTATGTCTTCCTGGTTCGTTGGTAAGGAACTTTATTTTACTGCATTTATTTAGCTTAGATTAGCTCTTAGGTTTCATTTTTGTGTTTTGATTTAAGTGTTAATCACGTTTTGAGCCGTAACACCCACATTCGAAGTTAGCCAGAGCTGAGCTCTGGCGAGCCTCTCACCATGCGCCTGCTGTTTCGCTACTGCTCCTGATCACCCCATACCTTCTTCCTTACGCTTCCCTTCATTTTGCGCCACTCGACTCAACCTATTCCCTCTTGGAATAGGATATGGGTATCCCTCCTCCGCCACCTCCCCAGGATACCTCCGCCACCCTCCATACCACATCCATCCCACCAAATAACAACCCCCAGGACCCCCATTCTCTTACGTGATCTTCACTTGCAGGTTCTGGAGGTCAAGGGTCCATTTGGGCTGGTTTTTGCGTCATGTCGGAGGTATCTGGGCCCCCTCTGCTCCTTCGCCCTCACGGGTGAACTCTGGTGATCCCCTGGTCGTTTTACACCCCAAGTTGGTAGAGGAAGGTCCCAAGAGCGTATTTAGTACCTTGGCTACATCGAAGGAGGGCTCTATGTCTGATCGAAGCTCATAGGAGCAGGAGTTCTTCCATGTTCCTCCAAGACACTTCATCTCCGTCCGATCTGCCGTCCGCACCAAATTGCCTAGTAGTCGTTGGGTCGAGCCGCTGCAACACTATCAGAGTGTTGCCTACGATCTAATCTCAACCGTCCGTGGCGAAGGGGCATCGCGAGCTCCTGTGGCGACGCGTGGCAAGTCGCGCGTATCTGGTTGTCCGTTCACGCCTAAGGTTGGGCATTTTGCAAAGTTAGCCTACCCGTTTTTATTATTAAATTATAAGTTTATAATATTTCCTATGTAGTTTAAATAATTTGTAATATTTGCACGACAGGCCCCCATACTCTTGATATTTGCATACTGGTCCTAGCCACATCACCTCACGTGACGCTTCACGTTAGGTGGTATTTTTGCGGCTAGACCCCCCAGATTTTTGTTATTATTGTTTAGTTCAAGAACTATTTTATTCAGAGTTATATTTTTTTGTAAAATTTGCGAAAAGGCCCCTGAATTTTGGAAAATTACGTTTTGACCCCTATTAGGGGCGTACGTGTTCACAAACGTGCTTTTGGGAATTTTTGCAGAGAGGCCCTTGCGATCTTGAATTTCTGATTGGTCTATTAATTTTGAAATTCAGTTTAATATTTTGGTGAAATTTGCACTTTGGTCCATGAGTTTCTTACTATTTACAAATATGTCCTTACCAATAGTGTAGTTTCTCTTTGATGTCTCTATTTATTCTATGAATATATATAACTTGAAAAATCTATAAAATATGCATAGCTTCCTATTGCATTATACTTCTATGTTATATTTTTTATTTTGCATTTTAAGCTATTTATTATTTATAAAAAAATCAAAACATGTCTTTTTGTCCCTATTTGAAAAAGAAAAATACATAAAAATTTATAAAACCCTTTTGACAAATTCCAAAAAAAATATTTTATATTAATTATTTTACAACTTTGGACCAAAAAGCACTAAAAATATAAAATAAAACTCATAAAATTGAAAAACTCCTAAAAGAATTATAAAAATATATAAAAAAATCCTTAAAAAATCACGAAAATATAGTTTCTGTTTCTGAATTTTATTTTTAATGTTATATATATTATAAAATTAATTTGGAGAATTTGTTACTCTGATATTTTTCCTCTCCAATTTAATTTTGGGTATTTATTTTAAACCATGTTTTGGGTATTTTTGAGTTTAAAAATATATAAGAATTAGCAAAATATCCTTAAAAATCACAAAAGTTGTAAAAAATTATATAAAACCCAAAAATATTTTATTTCCTATATTTTAACTATTTTTATCTATATATATTATATCTCTCTTACCGATATTGTATATACACTATATATAGCTATATACATTTAAAGAAAATAAAATATAAAATATAAAATATAAAAAGAAAATACAAAATTATAAAATTAAATATCAAAATATAAAAATATAAAAAATAAAAATCAAATAAAAAATCTAAAATTTAAAACCCACAAAATAGCACACTTGTAGTCAAATACATCACATTCACTTTTGTGCATTTTTGTCCTGATCCACCTGCTTGTTCCCTGTGTTCGACCTCTACATTACTTGCACTATACACATCTTTAGTAGAGTTATAATGAATTTTAACTCGACATTTCTTTTCATTGTTTGATACTGAATTGTGGTTTAATTGTTGTCTGAAGTAGGGTTTTGTGTGATGTCAACTCAACGACTGTTGATTCGCCTTGTGAATTGACACAGCCTCCGCGAAATCCTCATCAACATGCACATACAAAATACCTAAAAGTTTTGAACTAATTTCACTATTTTTATCTGAATAGTCAATTTTTTTATTCTTTTTAAATGGGAATTCAGTTGTTTAAATGTTGACCGTGTCTTTAACCATTAAGATAAAATAGTAAATGATATCGAATTTTTACAAAATCTGATAGATGTTGTGGATTAACCAAGCATTCAATCTATGCAGTAGAATTTTCAGGATCTTATTCATAAGAAGTAGAGTAAAAAGGGACTACATCATCTTTGTTGTAAAATAGAGGATCCACTCCCCCTACTAAACCCCTAATCCTAGGGCTCATACTCTCAATTGTACAACAGAGTGTTGTAACAGCGGGAAGTCGCCCAATCACGATTAGATGGCGTATACAACACTCGATCATGATATAGCGACTCTCAGCTGCTACAACACTTCTACTGTACAACAGGGATCCACGTCCCAAACCCTGGCTAACACTTTCTATTAACCTAAGAAAATCTCCCCCGAAGTTTTCATCTTACTGTCTGCTACCCAAAATCTTACATCTCTTCGACAAGCTTCACCCTCCATTACACAAGGTCAAAGTTAAGAAGAAGAAGCTGAGATTCAAGGCAAGGTCTAGACCACATGAGTATTGTTTGCAACCCTCGATTTCAGTGGGGTCATCTTCCACCATTAGGATCAAGTGAGAGGTTAAGATCAAAGGAGTAAAGCTCTATCACCATAGGTCTGCTCCGTCATCTTTCATTTTCAATAGTTTCTAAGGACCCATTCTTTCTTGGATCTTAAAACCAACAAGTTCCCAATTTCGAACACTATGTGCTGAGCTTCAAGGGCTCGAAAGCCCTTGTTTTCGAATCATCGAAAGTCACCTCTGTCCTTTGGTTACCACTCGATTCCACCCATTAAAGAGTCGTAGTACCCTCGAGTTCTACACTTGAAATAGAGGTGAGCTCAAGGCATAGAGATTACACAGGGGAAGGCAGTGGAGTAATTGCTCATCAATGCTCAGTGAAAGAAGGGGGACGAGCAAGTGACATGTAGGTGTTTCCTACCCCATCGATTACAAGGGTTGGAAACTTTGGATGTTATCCCTCATCCTTTAAAGTATAACATATGAGCCCCACAAGGGAGCTCTTTAGAAGCACCTGAAAAGTTTTTTGGTGTTTGCACTTTGGTACCTAGCAAATCTTTTTGTATTTTATTTGTAATTTGTTCGATAAAAAATTTAAATATTTTTATCTCTTTTTTTCTTAGAAATTTTGACTGATTAAAAATTTGGGAAGCTAATATTAAATAGCCTTATTTATGCTATTTATTTACTATTTTTGGATATTTCTAGAATTAAGTAGGATTTATTTTATGCAAATTGATTTGTTTTGATCTGAGGAGAGGGGAGGGCAGCCTTGTGGCCTTCGACGAGAGGGAAAGAGGCTACAGTGGCCTCTAGAGAGAGGGTTGGAGGCCTCGGTGGCCTCTAGTGGGAGGGGAGGTTCGATGGTTTTCGAGGGGAGGGATGGAGGCTCGGTTGCCTTGGGGGAGGGGTGGAGGCCTCAGAGGGGAGGGGAAGGGAATGGGGGAGAGGGAGGTGACATGGAGGCTGAAGCCTTATGTCCTCTGGGGAGTAGTGGAGGCCCGAGAGGGGAGGGAATGGAGATTTGGTGGCCTTCGGGGAGATGGGTAGAGGCCTTGGTGGCCTTCGGGGGCAAAGGGTAGGTGGGGAGGCCCCAATGGCCTCAAGGGGGAGGGGAGGAGGCTCTGGGGGTCTTGGTGGCCTTTGAGGGAAGGGAAGGAGGCCTTAGGTAATATAGTGGGGTGGAGGTAGGGTGGA
This sequence comes from Ottelia alismoides, assembly GCA_037367405.1. Taxonomy (NCBI): domain Eukaryota; kingdom Viridiplantae; phylum Streptophyta; class Magnoliopsida; order Alismatales; family Hydrocharitaceae; genus Ottelia; species Ottelia alismoides. The sequence continues at coordinate 59,592 of JAZKJV010008676.1, forward strand.
GCATGGACCTCGACCCAACCCAACCAAGAAAGCACGACTCGGGCCCAAATTATATTCCTCGAGGTTTGGGTCGGGTCGAGGCCCACACTTTTTGTTCTGAAGACATGGGCCTAACCTAAGGCCCACAATGTCAGGCTCAAATTCCGGTCTGGCTCAGCCTGCCCCACTGAAAAAATAGAGAAAAATATAGAAGTACACATGAATAAAAATCATAATTAGATGATACAGTGATGTTAACCAAAATTATTATCATTATAAACATGTCTTGTAGTTAGAGGGTCGTATGTTTAGTTGGAGAATATGGAAAAATAACCCCAGTTTTCAATGCATAATGGGGATGAATACAACAACTACGTCTAACGTGTGAAATGGGTGCATAAGAATATTATGTTTTTCCTATTCCTAGAATAACTATTTCTCTTTATATTAGTTTCCACTGTATGTTCCATAATTACTTAAGTTGCAGAGGTGCATTAAGCTATGCTAGATTTTTTTTGCAATGTTGCCAAAACAAAGACATCAACCATAATGTCATCACGATTATTTGGTTACTCTACTTCCAACAAAGATTTATGTGAGATCAACGTTCACAAGTCAAAGTTCTATTGCCCAAGAAGTGTTGGAATGAGACTATACGAAGGGATCTCGGTTTTTTCTATCTAAGATCAAGAATGACCTAAGACAGATCTGAATGGATGCAAAGAGTCTACGTATCCGTCCCTACTTGATGTGGGAAAAGGCCTTTTTTGTATAAACACCTGAAATTGCAAATATTTATGCACTTTTCAATTTAACACCTTTTGATCTAATTCATTTTTACCGTATTAAAAAAATATTTTTTAAGAAAAATACAACAATAATCTAAAAATACCAACGTTTATAGATACTAATAAAATCAAAACCTCTTTTCCAATATGTCGGCATTCACATACCATATCACATGCATATTAAATCCTTTTGAATTTACTCACCTTTAAAGTTTAGTGATGAAAATATCCAAATCCTAAATATAATTGGAGGTTGAGTAGAGTTCATATATGAAAATTGGGTTTGATGCCTATTGTATATATGCGTAATTGCATTGTTAACTTATCTTATTAGTATAGGTTACATTTCAAGTTCTTTTTACTTTATTTTATATTTACATATATAATAACTTCTATTTTTTATCTAAAAATATATAAAAAAGAAAGCGCTGCAAAATTAAGAATACCAAAGTATGAAGTTTATATATAGGTCAATTATATATACACGTAAATAACATTGTGCCTTTCTATCTCCTTTATATGATAAAATAAAAAATAAAAAATATGAGCATATACCCATTACATAATTACACTAAATTATTAGATGTAAATAGAGTAAACAAGAAATGAAAATTATGGACCCATTAGCCTTGTCAATACGACAATCAGAATATTCTCGAAGGTAAGCCCAACCATGGATAAAACATCTTCCTTTAAACATGTGTGATTTTCTTAAAGATAGTGGAACCCCCGTAATGGTAGAAGCAATGGTTCTCACTAAGATCAGGGTTTGAATCCCTCCTCTACCGCCTCCCCCTCCTTCTAGTACTAAAATAAAGACTTCATTGCATCAATAGTTGAAATCGTGGCGTATTGAAAAGTGCATTTCATAAGCTTTCGCAAAGCTTTAGATTTTATGGATTGGCACTTCCTAATCTAATCCCTTGGATGGTTAGGAATGCACCCAAGGACGTCAGAGAAGATCGGTAGGATTTTGGGTTCCTCTAAACTTACAATTAGGATAAATAATAATGACACCAAAATCTTTACACTAGGGGTTTGCGACAAGGTGATCCTTTATCACTCGTGCTCTTCTGTTTTCTTATGATGATTTTGAACGAAATTCTAAACAATACACACCACAAGTAGAAAAACATATTTTGCTGCCTTTCCAAGGACAACAACTCTAGGCTAACTAATCTGCAATTTGCTGATGATATGCTCATCTTCTCGAATGTGAAGAGGACTTATAAACGTATGTATGATACTGAGCATATTCTCTCACATGTCCTCTGTTCCAACCAACATATATGGGATACATTCAGAAATGAACGTTTTTTTCGTAGAATCGGAAAGACAATTTCACTAGATTTTTGACTCGTGGGACGAGAACTCTGAAAAGAGAAATTGCCTATCTTTTCTTTCATCTAAGGAGAAAGACGATCGGGAGGAGCTAATTCGAATCATTCGGGTCAAATCAAAACAACCCCCACATTCAAACCCCCTTTCTGGCCATTAACAAGAACTTGTTTCAGTAGTATATCATAAAAGATTCTAACAACAGCTTCAAATACATTATCGGGAAGTACAACTTGTGAAATTTCAATATCCACGAGATTCTTAGCTAAATGCCAATTGGCGCATACGATTCGTCCAGTCGCTTCACGTGGATTTTCATAATGCAAAAATGGGAATAATAGTAAATTACAACAAATCCACTTTTGTAGAATGACTCCATAGCAAGCGACCTAGAAAGGAAAGCAACGAATGTGTTCTTGGGGCGGTGTGACTGAAGACTGACACGATTGGCTGGTCGAGGTGGAGTCCTTCACTAGTTCTACTCATATAATCAAGTCCTTATGAGAGATGAGGGAGAGGTCTTCACGTCGATCATTCCATGTTTAATTAGTTGAAAGTTGATGCTAGCGCATCGGAGACCTCTGCTGGATAAATCAACCATCTAATTACGCACTTTGACCTCTCCCATGCTTTTTCTGAAGTCATACTTATAAAGTCCCATGTGAAGTAGAATAGCTTCTTCTCAGTCGAATGATTCTAACTGAATGATTTGGCAAATGACCTCTCTGAAAAAGGGCTTTGTGGAAGAACCATGGTCAAAAACTTGAAACAAAATCATCAATAAATTCCAGGAGAGAATTTGAAGCTTAAGAATATACATATCAATGACTGTTAGGCTCAATATTATCAGTTCTCCCATCACTCTGATTGATGTGAGTAACATGGACACAAACATATATGCCAAATTACACTATAAAGAAAATTGACTACTTGAGAGCTATTTCAGAACCAACTACTACCTTTTGCAAAGGCGACAATACAAGCTGCACCTTGTTGCTTGGAATAGAATTTGCAGAGCCAAGTCTTTTGGCGACTGGCGCATCATCGATTTAAAGATTTTAATCTCTCAAGATTAGCGTCAAATCATTGGAATATCTTCTGATCCAACCCAAAATTTGGCTGCAAATAATATAGAGTAGATTGGCTACTCAATAACCTGGTATGAATTTCTATCTCAATCCACCTTCACTAAGTCCATAGCCAAGTCTTGGGATTTATTTGGGACAAATCTAAATTGCAAAATTGGGAATGGACATGGGATCTCCTTCTGGAACTCAAATCTAGATTTCCAAAGTGACAACCTTTACAATCTTGTCCGGTGACTTACAAATTGAAAAAATGTAAAAAGCCTTCTCCCACTATAAGTAGGGTCGGCTATATGGATTACTGCTCAAATCAATGTTGAAATATTCGACTATTTTTTACGATGGCCGTCGACTACCTAACGCAACCCCTACAAGAGTGGAATTTAAACCCTGGTTTTTTTGCGCGGTAGACACACTATACAACCACTAGACCATTAAGTGGGTATAAATCGAAAAATAAAATTATTTCCATGCAATTGACAATGGTCAACAAATATATGACAGAAATAATTGGACGAAGTCTATATAAAAAAACTATAATCTATGATCCCGATATATTCAATGATAAATTTGTCCATAGATGAACCCACTTTCACTTTACAAGATAAGACACCTTTCTCCAACAAATGTTGTTATGCCTTTTATTTTAGCAAGAGATCAACAAGCCTGCTTTTTCCTTTCATATGGCTACTTCTTAAAGATAAGCCTCCCTCTGTCAGCTCGTCGATTTTTCCTTGACCAACTACCGATTTGTAGAGGCATATAAGACACTCGCCAAACTAAAACCTTCATCTCCTAGGCTACACAAAAAACTTAATCTACCTTCAGCGAGATTCTGCTGATGAAAGCTGCAATGAGGTTGTAACCTGAAGGTGAGAGTGAGTTCCTAGTGACCAGATGAGGTCCAAATGCTCGTTTGAGCCTTCCAACACACCAGATTGGTTCGCCTGGCTTCCTCTTCCATTAACAGAGAGCACAACTGAGATTAGAGCCATCTAATTACAAGTTTTTCCGTCGACACTCCTTCGTCATCTATGTACTCCATCTAGCTCTTCGCACTTCCTCTGTATCAATTCAATTATTCATCCTCTGTAATCATCCAAATTCACATTTAAGCCATCAAATCAACTTCCCCGTTGCCTTGGATATCCAAATTGTAGCTTCCCTTGGGGTTTGAGCCAAATCCATCCTCCCTTGTCTGGGAGAACTTTTTTGTGCAAACTGTGCCGCTATATTTGTACAAACTTCAGTGTCCTTCCGCTAATGTAATATAGGGGCATGTGTAATAACAAAAGGGCAATACTTTGAATTTGTAAGAATATAAGGGCACAAGTGCAATTGCAAAAAAGTAGGGGTATTAATGTGATTATGAAACCTCAGAGAGGCATGTGTAAAAAGACACTTTTTTCATTGATGTTACAACTGCAAAGTTCAACTTTGCAAAAACCCATAAAAGATGGATAATATTTTTTCTGTTCCTTCTCTAACACTGGCATCCATCAATAACTCCAGTTGATAACAGAAATTATAACCCCAGATCGACTCTACACATGAAAGAATTGACTAGAAAGTCTAGAACCAATACTACATCCAGTCGTTTACTAAAGCTGCAGCAGCAAGTGAACTACATCATCAAGCACAGATATGTACATGGTACAAGAATTCATTGATAGAATATGTGAACAATAAAAGCAGGTAGTAAGAGTTCAGAAGGAAAACCATCCACTATACTGAGTTAAGATCCTGATAAACTTGACCTTGCCACCTGCATCGAAAGCAAACCACTCACACTCGTTGTCGACTGTCTACATTCAAGGTGAATCAAAAGAAAACCATGAGCTAACAGATATATTGCAAGAAGGTACCTTAAGAGAAGAAACCTCCCCAGAGGGCTTAGATTAGAGGTGTCATCGTTCTTTTCAAAAATAAATTGCCTCTTGCAATCTGGCACTTCTTCTTGGGGAGCTGGAACATTCTTCGTGAAGATCTGTACAGCTACTTCCTGGAGTTCTTTAATGGAGGCATCCTTTGAACTGCATAAGTTATATAGTAATCATATTTGCAAAACAATTTTGAGTAGAAAGTATGGTGAGGGTAATCAAGAAAATGTGGACGACCTTTCTAGACGTGTCAGCAAGTGCTTGACAAACGATTCGCAGGTACCAGGCTTTCGGTGTTCCATGCTTGTGAATGCTTCTGTTATGGAGCGAACAGTGGGTCCTGAATCATCGGGAGCCGCCTATACAAGGTGAAATGAAAAAATAATAATAATTACCCACGAATGTCTTAACTATGATTTGTTCTTTCAATCAAATGAAGTTTTTGGAATTCCAACATTGGCAACAAATATCTGGAATTCCAAAGAGATAAATGTCATAATCACAAACCAGTACGACAAAGAATTACCATCTTGCCACCAACAAATCATCAACACTCGCAACACAAAAATCAAGGTTTTTCTAAGTGATTTGCATCTCTCGCCCAGTCAATTCTCACAGGCATGGTTTCGCGGAGTTCTACTAGCAACCTAGTACCAGGCTGGATGATTGGCATGCAGAAATTTACCAGAACCTGGGCGAATTGCAGCACTGCAGCAAGCCTAGGATCCAATTAACGATATAAAAGATCTTATGAATTTTGTATGTGCTGCCTAATTTCCTCTGGGTAGAATTTACAAATTTCAGTAATTGCATCCCCATTCAGTCGAAGTCTAGACTAGAACTCATCTAATTAAGATGCGCTTTTGACCTTAATCAATTGCTGGTACTTTTTTAAGTTGTGTTTTCAAATCATCAGTGTGCAAATTCCAGTCTAAAGGAAAGGGGCTAAACCAAAGGATGCAAAAATGACTGGGGGAAATCTAATTTTTAAGTGCACATAAAACCCCCTCACATCCACATGCCAGTCATATCTTTCGTACGAGGTCTTCCCTTCTGAGTCAGAACGCTCTCTTGAGGTCCCAACACCTTTTTTCCCTCGTTTCTCCAAAACTTTTCCATTTGATCACCATGTTGTGAATCTCCTTGCTCTATCATTCAATTGCAGCAACCACTTTCAGCACCCCTTGAAAACTCACACACAATACACCCTGAGAATGGGAGAATGATCAAAAGAACATGATCCTAAGTTCCTAACTACAATCCTCAGAAGATATTAAGCGGTTGTAAGTTGTGTAGGCATCCACTTCAGATTCCCAACAACCTTAATATTTTTTTCACCTTTCAATTACTAGAGTTCCAGTCATACCTCGTATTTGACCACACATGATTCAAAACTTTTGTATTCCTGATGACATGATTTCAAACCAAACAAAGGTTTTGGCCCTTTCCCTTTTAGATATGTATTTTGTACTGCCAAATCTCAGCCAAAGTTCCTCGACATATGAGTTGTCCACCCCTGTCACCTCCACATTTCCTGTGCAAACATGCATCTTAAAAAAAGGTGATCAATATCCTCTTGCACCCCTTCACAAAGGGAGCATTTAGTATATCCATGGAAGCAAAGAGGCGCACCCAAGCGCTTTCATCAAAACCTGCAATACCACCACAGCAACCACACAAAAGCTTTCACCTTCAATGATGGCTTCAAGAGCCAAAAAATCTGCATCCCTACCAAGGTTGACTAGGGGATGAGTGCACACCACTCTAAGTACTCCATATGCTGTCCTAACCATGAAATCACCATTAGCCATAACCAATGCTCCCTCTCACATGGGTGGTGATGCTCGTCACACCCAACTCTGTTTCCATCATCAATCTACCAGGCACGCATGCCTTATGTTGCAGACTAATCGAATCTTTAGGAACAATTCGCAATGGATTCACTAGAAGCTTAATCACAATCAAATAAGTGGAATTAGACAGTCTATAGGCTGGTGGTTCTCAACTCTCAAAGCAGCCTCAATGCCACGTTTAATCTATCAAAGTCAGCGTTACCTACCTTTAACTATTCAACCATCTCCAACATATCTGATCCTACCACCTCCTGAAACTCCATGAAAAGAAGACAAGCAAACTATTTGGGACCAACAAATTATGTGTTCAGCTTCCTCACCTCCTCCCACACCTTTGTGCAGAGAATCCCACCACCACCTGGTTCACAAGCTCCAAATTAACCTACTCGCAGCCAATCTTGCAAAAGTCAGTAATTGTTATTAAGGTAGACAGATCACCAATTAAATTTAATCGGCAGTTAAGCGTCTAACTAGAACTACTCATTTATGTATTTTTAGCATTATTAATATAAAAAGGAGTTTTTTACCTATATTCTTATACATGTACATAATTTTGTAAATTTTCAATACTACCATAATGAAATGAAATAAATTGAATTATAGTCCAACATTAAGCATCTTAGATTTAGTTTACTCAAAAAAATATAAAAAATTATAGTTGTAAAAAAATATCTGACTAGTCGGCCTACTAGACTGACAAATCAGGTCAGCCAATAGCAATAGGAACAATCGGCCAACTAGCCCCATTTTGGCCGGGTAACCGTCTGATTCGAGTAGTTGGCCTAGTTAGTCATCTTTTACAAGCTTGCCTGCACCTCCGTCATCGTGAGCTCCCATCTATGCCTTGCCTACTAATTGATGAAAGCAATCCACCACAGCTTCCCCACTTATTTTATATATCCTCGTTAACATTGCTAGATGTCTCAATTTAACGAACGTGGGCCGCAGTCCTTTAGTTTCATTGTTCCTTAATCATTACTCTGAATTCCCAAAGGTGCTATCTCAACTCGTACAATCAGTCATTTTGTATGTCACAAAACTCTTGCACTTTGTTGACCTCCAGACCTCCACAACAATGTCCCTGCAGCCGCCCAAATTGGACATGTTGAATTTGAAGTGGGATGAGGGGTTCAACTGCTCACCTTACCCATAAAAGATGCATGTGATATGGCATTGGCCTAAACAAACCCCAAACCATTGACAACCGAAACTGTTGAAACATCTATCGAGGAGAGAAAAATATGTCCATGTATGAGCATGAGCTTTTGCAACATGGTGAAGAAAAAATGGATATGTTACTCACAGAATAAATGTAGGCTGACTAAAGTCGAGAGGAGCCTCTATTGTTCTATGTGATAAGAAAATTCCTTTGAAAATCAAAGAAAAGTTATGCAAAGCAGCCGTGAGACCTGCTATGCTCTATAAATCTGATGGTTGGCATGTAAACCATAGACATGTGCAGAGATTGATAGTAGAAGAAATGAAAAGGCTAAGGTGGATGTGTGGACATACACATAAAGATCGGATTCGGAATGATACGATCAGAAGGAAAGTTGGTGTAGCTCCGATCGAGGATAAGAAACAAGAAAACCGCTTAAGGCGTTTGGCCAGTTGCAAAGGAGGTCAGCTAATGCACCAGTTAGGAGATGCGAGATTTGGGATATTGGACCGACTAAGAGAGGAAGAGGAAGGCCCAAGAAGTGTTGGAATGGGACTATTCGAAGGAATCTTAGTTTTTTGGATCTAAGCCCGAGAATGACCCAAGATAGATCTGAATGGTGGCAAAGAATCTATGCAGACGACCCTACTTAATGTGGGAAAAGGCTTTGTTGTTGTTGTACGAGCATGAGCTAGAGCCCCTCCATGTGTACCTGAAGTCTGAGACAATTGTAGCTCTCCAAGAAACCTCCACAACTTGAAGATCATGTGTCATGGTCCCCATATCATTATGCCTATTCTCATCCAGCACGATCTAATCACCCACAATCACCCATGGCAAGTTTGGAAACCTAACTTCATTTCTATCGGTTGTAAAGGAATCAAGTTCTACCAGGAGGCCTCAGTTGATGCATAAACTATAGACTAGAAAATGAACCCGTCTAACTTCATTCACAGCACCAAAAGTGAACTTTCCCTATTGTGTGAATCTTCAAAATCGAAGAGGTCACTATTCCATGCAAAACCTCTTGACCTCTAGTGCAAGTCAAGAACCATATTTGAAACATGAGGACTCCACGCAGGCGCCTCCAGATAGAATATCCATCCCCTTTTCACCATTGAATCATGAAGTAGCATTGTCTCCAACAACCATTGAGCTTACGAGTCAAACACTTCCAGTTTATTAGGTTTTGGACACCTCATTCAAGGTGAGAACCTTCATAAGAACACACCATAAACTCTTCATAGGAAAAAACCCCATTCTCATAGCCATCGACAAACACCATACATCCCCCATTCTCCCCACTATGTTCTCATTACCCATAGACCTCACCCCACCAGAAACATGACATCTTGCATCTGATGCTACACTTTTATTTTATTACACAATAATCCCCCCCCCACTTGTGAGGGTTGCGTTAGGTAGTCGACATCCAACGTAAAAAATATTCGAATCTTTCAACATGGCTTTGAGCAAGAATCCATGTAGCTGACCCTACTTACAATTGGAGAAGGTTTTGCCACACAATATAAATGACAAGTTTCTCATCACCTTTTCAGTTGTAGATATAAAATTCATCTTACTAATCATATTAAAACTAAGCTTCTTAGATCATGGACCGCAACTCTTCCCTTTTCAAGAAATCTCCCAATGTTTCAACCGACTTACCAACACGAACTATGTTCCCTAACTTCGGTCACAACATTGCATCGCTAACAAGGATTAGCATAACACTCGACTATTCATCCAAGAGTTTTTTTAAGCTCAAATTTACTATAAAGTGAAGAAAAAAGAGAAAAAAAATCGACAACCATGAAGTAATATCATTTGTGAGATTAAAAAAATTGGGCATTGCCACCATGCACTTGAACAAGTTACTAACCCAAAAGGAGAGTAGGCTTACAACAGAGCACAGCTTGAGAAGTGCATTGATTCAAAACATTTTTAAGCAAAATCTTCATTATTATAAGTGCACTGAGTATGGATCAACATTGTTACCTCTTTCAATGATGGCAAAATTACGGAAGTCAGGACAGGTGATGTTAGCACACTTGGCATCTTTGTACTGCTTTCATCAATGCTGCTGGTAAGGCGAGATTTGGGCATCGACGGTGCCTCTGCAATTTCGTGGGTCTCCCTATATAGCATTGTATAATATAATAACTATTTGCAAATATGTAGAGGCATTGCAAAATAATAAATAAAAATTTTTGGCATTGCATCATTTTTTGCAAGCTTACCTGGAAGAATCAGAATCACTTGTCACTTCGGCTGTTCTTCTAACATTTTTAGCCATGCCAGATTTTTTTCTCAAACCGGCTTGCAGAGCAGCTTTCGCCTGTAAAAAAATACAACAGAAATCAAGCACGGACAGTGCAATAAGGCTCAAAGGTTTTATAGAAGGATTTGTTGGGGACAAAAACAAACTTCCGCCAGATTCGCTGCACTGTCTTCAGGGGAGGCACTAGGCAATCTATCAAGGATTCCAAATCTCGATCTCGGACTGTGAGGTTCAGTTTCATCAGGTTGTCCTCGCAGAACAACTGTGCCCGACACATCTTCAGAGGGGGTGAGTCTGCTGCTTGCAGTCTTGAATGTAATAAGAGATTGTAAAATAACACAAGGAACACAGGATAAATGCACAAACGCACATAAAAAGAATAAATGAAACCTCCAAGATATCACATGATTTTGAAATAGTGATAAATATAAAACACATCTTCATAATGTGTACATACAGGAGAAAGTCTGGAAGAGCGAACTACAGTCCCTGAACTACTTGATGACAACGGTTCCTGCCAGTTGAAGGCAATTAAAAGAATAATAAACAAAAACGAAATTTCAATCAAGGGAGAAGACAGGAAATACTCTGGAAGAACGAACGACTACAGTCCCCGAACTACTTGATGAATATTGTTCCTGTCAACTCAAAGCACGAATAAATTTAACCAGTAGAACATAATTCCATCTGAACTGATGAGCTTAAGAAAAGAAATTACATCTTCCAATGAATCATCAAGTGACACTTCCCGATATCCTTTGGTTACATTTTTTTGCGATTTCACATCAGATAGATCTTGATGTGAGCTTCCAGATGATGAAAACCATGGGTTTCCTTTATTTGGAGTGTGAGGTGGAACTAGATTAAATGGGGTATCATTTTTTCTTTCTCCGGTAGTATTCACATGAGGGGGTTTCGCAGCACTTCTAACAGTACCAGTATCTTGGGAAGCTCCCATGCTAAAATCCCATCCAGAGTTTCTGAGAATCTTTCCTTGATTAAGTTTACACATTCTGGTAAATGATAACAAATAATTAAAGGACAAGGAGAAATAATAATTGCGTTAATGATACCTCGGTTGAGAATCATCCCGAACTTTAGTGACTCTGACAGTCCCTGAGGATTCACTGAAATCCTTAATATCATTTTTCTCCGTCTCTATTTCTTCATTTGGTTGGAATTTGGGACGCTCTCTGTACAGGTAATTTAGCAGAGGAAAAAAATAAGACAGAAGTGAACAACATTAAGAATTGCCTGTTAATAGACTAATATGTAAGAGGCCTGACAGTACAAAGGAAATTGAGAGTCTCAAAAAGTTATGCATTGTATTCCATACATTCATAGGATTCTTTTAAAAGATTTTACAATAGACAAAAGTACAAGAAAAGATATTCCACATGCAGCTTTTGGATTTCTTCATTATGCAATGGCTATCATAACATAAACAAGATACCATAGCTGCAAATTGTTGAAGACATGAATTGCTTTCCAAGTGGTTCTGTGGTATTAAAATATATGGCAAAAGCAAACCCTCATGTTCTCAGTTTGGGTGGACATATTAACACAAAAATGCTAGCCCTTAAAAGTACCACTTTCGTGATCTTTGAAATTGCAAGCCTAGGATAGTTCTTTCATATCCATTCCTCAGTTGGCAGTATTTGTTATTATGTTCAAGAATTCCAGCATTCGTTTCTTTTATTGATAGCTCAGCTAACCCTACAAGTCCAGAACCGTTACTTACCTGGGAAAGGCTTCAAGTCACTGATCACAACCTTGTTCAACTATTTGGATTTCTATGGTATTTATGATCCAGAATTCCAGAGCCAACTAGGCATAAAAATTAATCTGGGAAAAGAAAAATCATCCTTGGAATGTTTCCCCCAGGTACTGTAGGGAGTGGGCCTCAATCCCCGGGTAAGGTACCATGACCAAATGAACTACACCATGATCATGATGTTCCTTAAGTTGAATGTGACCCATCACAGAGCTGAATGCTATCCAATCCCTCTAAGCTGTGTAGAAATACTGGGATGATATTCAGCTATAGACACATGTATGCGCATTCCATTAGCTTTCTAGATTTAATTGGGACAAAGTAAATACGGACAGCCTGGTGCATAAACTCCCCGTATTCGCAATTTCTGAATTGTTAAATCACTTCTGAGCGCACTGTATACAGATATTCCACAGGATCTTTCCAAGAGTTGCAAAACGGCTCAAGGTAGAGAATGAGAAATTGCGCAAACTAGTAGAAAACAGTTTAGATGCCAAATCCAGATATTAAGGCAATCTAAAACAACAAATCCGTGCAATCATTTTGTCTAAGATTATTCAAATGAAAAAAAGTCATCAGACAAACCTTATTCTTTCTAGAAGTTTTGTGCTTTTCCTTGCATTTTTAATAAAACGGTGCTTAAGAAGCTCCTTAGCACTTGCTCTCTGCAAAAAAATGGTCTCAGTATCAACACATGGCAAAGAACAAAAATATACCTTGTAATCATAGAAGAAAAGTTTCAAAAAGGAATAAAATGGAAATAATAAATAAAAATTTTAAACCATACACTTAATTCGAAGCATTATTCTAAATATCTTTGGAAATGACGAATAAGGTCCTACTGTTCTTTTTTTGAAAGAAAATGGGGCGTTCACTGCTAAGTTGCATGCCCAAAACTTCTTTATGTATGCCCAAGTTTTGAAAGTACAATGCTACAGCACAAAGTAGCTAACAATCATTATATAGCCTATGACAAGATAGGAATTACTGTTTACTATTTACCAATAATTTGGGAGACAATCATTATGCTTAAAAAGCAGTGAAAATTAATAATAACAGACACAAAGGCTACACTAGTAAGATGTGATATTAAAGGGGCTGCAGACACCAATTTAAGAATGGTGAAGCAAGGCCCCAATGCCTGGCAAACACCTCATCTGTTAAAAAAAGGGCTTTCAGCCCAAGTTTTGCATTTTCGTTATCCTATTTAGATTTTTAGGTCAGATATACATTACATTTAAGTATTATACATGCACGCACATACATAAATTTACACATATTTAAACATTAATTATAAGTACTGCATGCACATGTACATTTATGCAGACACAGTGTGTTTGTGCATATGTGTGCCCTTGAGTCGAGCGTAACATTGATAGTAGAGTTATACTTCATAATCCGACTACAAATATAACATTTACAAAATTGTGTCAGCAGAATGGTCCCCCTCAGACCCCAATTAGGCAACCTCCAACAAAAAGCCATTTGGTGACTACAAACGATGAAAGCAGATACAGGTGCAACTAGATAGATTTTTCAAAAGTATCCAAGATCCAGAGACAAGTGCTACTAGATAGACTTTATTTTATATTATAAGGATACTCGGGGATCAATCTTTGGTTTGCCCGTTCAAATATAATTGATGTTGAAATGATTAGCTGATTTATTTCTACCCTGAACGATTTTTTTCGTGTATAAGGCAGCTGCTTTGTTGAAACCAGTTGCTGGTTTATAAAATGGTAAGAAAAATAATCAAAGATGAAGATTCATCAATCTATCCATTCAATTTCCATGTCATTTGTGACAATGGATTTTTACGCTTGCTTTTTAAACCTGAGCTGATATAAATGGACTCATGATATCTCGTCCGTGTGAAAAGCCATCAGATTTGCAATTCCATCATGAATGGATCTTCACTGGCTCATGTCCTCTGTGATGTTGGCACATAAGTTATCTTGGATATCTCTAGAAAGGTTGGCGATATCTTGGGATATTTACCGGGTGGGATGTGTACTAGTGAAAAGACTGGTTAATAAACATCGTATTCCGGATGTTACCAGTTCCGACAAACATGTAGTTTCAATACATAGATTACTGTTAGAATAATTATGTTATTTTAGTTTTAATTGTTCTGTCTCTGTAAATTACCCTTAGGGTGCGTTTGGTTGGCGGGTTAAGGCGGGTTAAACTGGTAGAGGGTAACCCGTTTTTGTGTTTTGGTGTTTGGATAGAGGGTTAAACTGTGGTGGCTTAGAAGTGGGTTTGAGGTGATGTGATTGTATTGGAGTTTGAAAAAGTGAGTAGTTATTGTGATGTGATTGTATTGAAGTTTGGAAAAGGGAGTAGAAGTGGAGTAGTTTATAATTTTTATATGATATGATTGTATGATATATTATTTTTTGATAGGATTGATGATGTAAAATTGATTTATTTAATTTTTTAAAAAAGGAATAAAGTGGGGCCCACGGGGAGAGAGGGGGATGTGGGTTAAGGGGGGTAAACTCCCCTAACCCGCAGGTAACCCGCGAACCAAACGCTACCATAGAGTTTTTCTCCTATATAAGAGAGCTCTAGGGTTTGATGGAAAATCATCTCTTATTTTTCCCTCAACATGGTATCAGAGCGACGGTCCTAGACCGGAGTTCTTAAAACCCTAACCCTACCCCACCCGCCGGCCTCTCATTCTCTCTCTCTTTCCGATCGGCGTCGCCGCCTCTTCCGCCGCACGCGCGGCTGCGCCTCCTTGTTGCGCGCCTCCTCGCCTGCGCGCGGCTGCGCCCTTTCTCGCTCGCGCCTCCTCGCTGCGCGCTTCCTCGCTCGCGAGCGCCATAAGCGTGCGCCCCTGCCTGCGCGTGCTTCTTCAGCGAGCGTGTGTGAGCCCTTGCCTGTGCGTGCGCCCTCGCCGTGAGCCCTTGCCTGCGCGTGCGTCTTCAACGCACGGCCTCGTCTGTGCGTGCAAGCCATCTACGCGCGACTCTGGTGCGCGTGATTGGGCTGTAGCCCATCCAATCCAGCGCACGGCCTCGTCAAAGGAACTCTCAAAGTATGGAGGGCGTTGTGGTTTAAGTCTACATCCACAACGGCCTTCATATATGTTCACGTAGACATCATTGTCTGGTTGTGTAACCCCAGTTGCAAAATATTGTTGTCATCATGTCAACAAACAAGGTAGATCTTCCGTCTCTGGGTGCCTTTAAAGGTTCAGCACCCGTTGTGAAAATGGACGGCACAAACTATGAACTGTGGGCCATGCAGTTCATGAGTCTTATACAATGCAATGGCAAGAAGCATATCCTCACACAAGAGGAACCTGTTGAGAAGACTGGGGTTAACGCCTCATGGGAGGCTGACGACGCATATGCACGTGTATGGTTATCAGGTACCGTGTCCATGGAGATAGCCAACGACATTCTGAGTCAACCCACTGCGAAGGCTATGTGGGATATCCTAGCTGCCACATATTCTCCGGCAAAAAACGAGTCCAAGATCTTACAACTCCAACATGACATTTTCACCTCGAAACAGAATGGGCGTCCTCTTCATACCCTGTATACCTCTCTGAGGGGTATGTTTGAGAAGCTACACGGGTACATTCCGTTGACAGCCACGCCAGAGCAGTTAAAGGCGTATAGGGACTCGGTGATGACAAGAGTATTTCTAGCAGCCCTTGATCAGGAGTATGATGCCGCCAGAGCACAGATTCTTACAGATGCCACCATACCTCCTATGGAAGAGGCCTATCGCAGGTTGAGTAGACTCTCCATTTCTCATGGTGGAGCTCAGACGCCCTCAGCCATGGCCGCATCTCGTGGCAGGGGAGGATATCCACAGTTTCGAGGTAGAGGTGGTCGTGGCAGAGGAGGAGGTAACAAACCTCCTCGACAGTCGTGCACTTACTGTCGCAGGACTGGTCACACTGAGGAAACATGCTATTCTAAGCATGGGTTTCCTACTACTACAGCACGTGCGGCGGAGCAGACTCAGCAGGAAGGGGGTCCTTCCCATGTCCCAGATCAGAGGTTCGAGGAGTTAGTGGCGTGACTTAGAGAGATCATGCCTGGCCAGGGGCCAGCAAGTACTTCAGGATCTTCGGAGATAGCCGGTTCAGCATCGGCATCCACGTCAGGTACATCATATGCTCTTACTAGTTGTTACAAAGCAGATCTAGCAGAATGGATCATGGATTCAGGAGCATCTCACCATTTATGTGGTGATAAAAGGCAATTGGATGGTTTTAATGCTACTCAGACAGGACGCTCTGTGGTGATAGCTGACGGGACACACTCTCCCATTACTGGTCAGGGGGAGGTGCAGTTGACCCCTGCGATACGGCTCCAGAATGCTCTTTATGCTCTCGATTTTTCAATGAATTTAATGTCGATTAGTCAAATCACTAAAGATTTACATTGTCGTGCCATATTTGACCCATCTGCTCTTGTGTTTCAGGACATCATAACGGGCAGACTGATTGGAACTGGCCGTGAGCAAGGGGGTCTCTATAGACTGGTGCAGTCTCCTTATGCTGTTGTCTCTTCTGTGAGTGCTGGATCTGTCTCTCCTTACACATGGCATCTCCGCTTTGGTCATCTTCCGTTGCAAAAGATGGTCCATATCCTTCCACAGATTTCTCCCAGGTCTACTTTTCAATGTGAGGCGTGCCAGCTTGGAAAACATCACCGGTCGTCGTTTCAGAGTCGTCTAGGTCCAAGTCGTCATGGTTTGTTTGAGTTACTTCATTTTGATATTTGGGGTCCCAGTCGTGTCCCTGATCTTCAAGGGCACAGGTTTTATCTTGTTGCTGTCGATGATTTTTCTAGGTTATCTTGGGTCTTTCTACTTAAAAATAAGTCTGATGCTGGACATGTTATTCAGTCTTTCTTTATTGAAATAAAAATATTTTCTCTGCTATAGTGAAATTCATACGGACTGACAATGCTCTAGAATTGTGTAGTACTCAACTATCCAAATTCCTTATGTCTCATGGGATTCTGCATCAGACGTCTTGTGCATATACCTCCCAACAGAATGGGGTAGATGAGAGGAGACATCGTCATTTGTTGGTTATTACCAGCATGGCCTCAAATTTCAACGAAATTCGGTCGAACTTCTGTCGAATATCGATATCCAGTCGAAACCGAAATTCGACCGGAATGACTGAAACGACAGAAATATGGGGGTCCTAGTACAAATAATGACCGCAATGACCGAAATTTCGGTCGAAATTCCACCGAAATTCTGTTTTAGTCGATACCGAAATGGTGACCGAAACCGACATTTAGGGCCTTGATTACCAGAACCCTTTTGATTCAGAGTCGTGCCCCTCACTCCTATTGGGGGGATGCGGTTCTAACTGCCTGCTATCTGGTTAACCGTATGCGTTCGTCCGTGTTAGGGGAGAAGATCCCGTTCTTGACTGTATTTCCCGAGAAGGATCTTTTCTCCCTAACACCACGTGTTTTTGGGTCCGTGGCGTTTGTTCATTGCTTCTCTCATGTTCTTGACAAGCTCTCTCCCAGAGCTGTCAAATGCGTGTTTGTGGGTTATTCCAATACCCAAAAAGGATATAGGTGTTTTGATCCAGTTAGACGACGGTACTATGTCAGTGCAGATGCCACCTTATGTATTTTTCTCCTACAGGTGACAGACTCACTCACTCAGAGGAAGGAAACGATATCTATGTGCCTCCTCCTCCTCCATCTGTTCCATGCTCTACTCCAACACCACCACCACCACCATGGCATACTCCACCACCACCACCGCCACCACCAGCTACTATTTTTTATCCTCAAGTCTATCATCGTCGGCCCTCTGCTCATGTGCCTCATCCATCATCCAGCACGCCCAAGGTATGTACTGATCATTTGAGTTCTTCTGATGGCACGGGTGATTTGCATGCGCAGATGAATGTAAAGGGTACAGATGATACTTCTACTCCACCAGTTGATGACCTAGATATCCCTATTGCACATCGAAGGCAGAAGCGTGCGCAGACGATGAATCCCAAATATGGGATGGAGTTTGGATCTCAGGCCTCGTTGGAACGTTTATCCCCGGACTTTCGCCAGTTTGTTGTTGGTTTATCGGCAGTACAGATCCCACGGTTATATCAGAAGACATTACAGAGTAGTCCGTGGCGTTTAGCTATGGAGGAGGAGATGGCGGTGTTGCAGTCGCGTGGTACATGGAGTATTGTGCATCCTCCACCAGGTGCGTCAATAGTGGGCAGCAAATGGGTCTTTACTGTTAAGCATCGGGCTGATGGTACGGTTGATAGATATAAAGCCAGGTTGGTTGCTCGTGGGTTCACCCAAACATATGGGGTGGACTATCAGGAGACGTTTTCTCCAGTAGCACGTCATTCTACCTTACGGATTCTCATTGCAGTTGCTGTTGTCCGTGACTGTCCCCTATTTCAGTTGGATGTCAAGAACGTCTTCTTGTATGGTGACTTGAGGAAGAGGTTTATATGCAGCAGCCACCAGGGTTTGCTGTTGAGGGGGAGTCCACTATGGTGTGCCGTCTTCATAAGGCCATATATGGCCTGAAGCAGAGTCCACGGGCTTGGTTTCAGAAGCTCTCGGAGTTGATTGAAACAAAGGGCTTCGTCAGATCTACAGCAGATCATACTCTCTTTGTAAAGAGAGACCAACGATGTACTGTGATCATCTTAGTATATGTTGATGATATTGTTATCACAGGCAGTGATGAACAGGGCATTCAAGCAGCCAAGGATTTTCTTAGCGAGCAGTTTGTTACGAAGGATCTGGGTACACTTCGTTACTTTTGGAATTGGAGTTTGCACGAAATAAGCAAGGCATGGTAATGACACAAAGGAAGTATGTTATTGATCTGTTATCTGAGACAGGTATGGCAGGATGTAGACCTGCTACTACTCCTATGGATCCTAATGTTAAACTTTATGATGATGACTCCGAGGAGGTGGACAAGAGACGATATAGAGAGCTCGTGGGAAAGTTGTTGTATGTTACTATTACCCGACCGGATATAGCCTTTGCGGTGAATATGGTAAGTCAATTCATGGAGCAACCCAGGCAGGCTCACATAAATGTTGTTTTTATGATTTTGAGATATCTGAACTCGTCTCCAGGTGCTGGTCTTCTGTTTAGAAGAGATACCTCTATATCCGTCACAGGTTGCGCTGATGCAGACTACGCTGGGTGCCCTAATGATAGAAAGTCTACTTCAGGCTTTATTGTATTTGTTGGCAGCTCACCAGTAGCTTGGAAGAGTAAGAAACAGACTGTCGTGGCTCGATCCAGTGCAGAGTCAGAATATAGGGCAATGGCCCAAGGTAGTGCTGAGATGATGTGGGTTAAATCTGTTTTAAATGATTTAACTATTGAAGTACCTCTTCCTATGCATCTTAAATGTGATAATCAGGCAGCCTTATTTATAGTCAATAATCCAGCCTTCCATGAGAGGACAAAGCACATTGAAGTGGATTGTCATTTTACAAGGGACTTGATTCAAAAAGGGCTTATTTCGACTTCCTATGCATCATCAGGAGAGCAGATTGTAGACATGTTTACCAAGGCTCTTGCTAGGGGTCCTTTTCATTTCTGTTGTTCCAAGCTGAGCATGATAGATATATATGCTCCAGCTTGATGGGGGGTGTTAGAATAATTATGTTATTTTAGTTTTAATTGTCCTGTCTCTGTAAATTACCCATAGAGCTTTTCTCCTATATAAGAGAGCTCTAGGGTTTGATGGAAAATCATCTCTTATTTTTCCCTCAACAATTACCAATATCACTTTTAAGTGAAGTTTTGTCTACAGCATTAAGATATGGAATTGATACCTTTCCCAAATAAAAATTGAATCTGGAGAGAAAGGGAAAGAGACCCCCACCTTTACGTCAAGTCAGAAAGTCGTCTAAGCAATCTAGAAGCTAGGGCCCTGACCCTCTGTAACCATCTCTCTCTCTGTTGCAGGGAAATGAGTTTCTAAAGAGGTCTAGTTCCCGACCCCAACATAGCAGTAGAATCATCCATGAGAATTCGCAGAATAGTGGGAATAAAGCATGTGAGGGTTGTGTGTGTGTTGGGGGGGGGGGTTGGTTCTGAGAGGGAGAAGGGTAATAAAGTGTTGAGGGAGGAGGGAATCATCCAGGTGAAGGGGATGGAGAAGCTGGGGTTGGCGATGGGTGGAAGATGGTCAGCCAACGTCAATGTCGTGTGCATTCATCTCGGATTGGCATTGTTAGAGGTTCAAAGGTGCTAACTCAATGCTTTCCCTATGCTGTCATAAGCATCTAGCTCGGTCATGTTGAGCATCGATGCTATGCATTCCATGTAGGGTGACGAAACACTATCAGGATGTTTACCTCTCATGGAGAGAATTGCATCCCTAGGTGGCCCAATCGGGATCTACATTGCAGCTCACTCTATCAGTGATGTGGTCAAGGACGAATATTGTGAAGATGTTGACCTGATAGTGGTGGGGACCATTATCGGGGAGAAGGCTCTTGGTTCAAGACCCCCTTTAATTTTGTTTGCCCAGGTGGCCTGGTTGTTTGTGCACGAGGGCTCTTGGAGGTTGTCAATCTGTCATGCTAACACCCCAATCAGATGGTGTCGCTCTCTACTTTGGGATAGGGTGGGGTTGACACCATGGCACGATTTAAGTGAGAGGTATTCACCACTACATAGAACCGAGGACATTGTAATCTTCCTTGGAGACCGCCTCTAAATTCTTTCAAATCCATTGCCTGATTTTTAGTAGTGCAATAAATATCGGCCCCGACTCTCCAGCAACGATGCCACACAAGCATTAGTCAAACCTGACTAACCATTTGGAATCTCCAAACCGACCAATAAAAGCCTGCGGAGCATCATGCCTCGAGATAGCTCCCAATGTTTTGTAAAAAAAGCCTTGAAAAGAAAAACTTGACATATACAATGAAAATATTTGCAATAACACTAGATCGGAAAGAGACTCGAGATAACCCAATGCCTATATCATAGAACTCGGTTCCAATCCGACTCGAGATAACCGAATGACATCACTGCCCTCCCCTAGGGCTTGGACTGAGAGGAGAATAAAGGAAAGATGGGTTAGAAAAGCACTATGATGGACCCTCCCGGTGATTACCCGTCGAACATTATGATGAAGTTACGATGGGAAAGTACCACTACCTTGAAAATCGATGTTGTGATGGAAGTGTAGATTGCCACCGCGATGTCAAATTGGTATATTACCATTAATCTCATAAAAAAATATATATGACAGGTTTTTATCTTGTGTAAGGATCCAGACTGAAAGATTGATTATTTTGGCATCAACATTGCCAAGATCTCAAGATCAATGGAGGATGTGTGGAGGGAGGTCGCTGATGGCAGGCTGGGAGATTTCAGGGATGTCGTGGTAGTGGGGGCAGCGAGGGGCTGGTGACAGGTTGGGATGAAGAGGCCTTGGAGATGACGGATGAGGAGGTGCGAGGGTTGTATTCGCTTTCAGCGTTGCCGCGATGGAGATCGGACGGGGTGTCCTTCCTGTTCTCCAATGTCTACGATCCTAGTAGGGGGGTTGGGGTCGCCGCACTGATTGAGGAGTTGAGCGCTTTTAAAGCTGGGCTTCCAGAGGTCCCTTGGATCGTTGGTCCGGATTTCAATGTCACATTGCACCTTAAGGATCGTCCAGGTGGTCGCGGTGGGAGGGACAACGGTACTGAGGAGTTGAGAGGGTTGATTGAGGAGATTATACTGGAGGTTTTTGACGCGCAGGGTGTCGGAACACATGGCGGAATGCGAGATCTAGATCGTGCATTGACAGAATCTTGATGTCCATTGAGGCGATGCTCATGTTCCCATTGGTGGAGGCTCGGGTGCTGCCACGGGCACATTCGGACCACACACCCTTGGTGTGGCTCTCTAGGGAATGTGTCCGCCAAAGATACTTCTTCTGGTTTGAGAAGGCTTGGTTTTTCGAGGACGGCTTCCGGGAGGTGGTTGCGGAATTTTAGGTAGGTTGTTGCCCGGAGGGGTCTATGACATGCAGGCTGACAAGCAAGCTTGGGGCACTCAAGGTTTTCTTAACGATGTTCAGTAGGTCCATTCGCACAAAACGACGGGAGAATAGACAAAGGGCGCAGGAGGAGGTCTCTCGGCTTGACAGGCTAGAGGATGAGCGAGATCTCCTAGAGGAGGAGCTGGAGATGAGAGGGGTGCACCTTGCGGAGGTAATTCAAGAGGACAATAAGGAGGAGGTTTCTTGGAGGTAGCGTGCCAGACAACGTTAGGTGAAGGAGGGGGACGTGAATACTTGGTACTTCCATGATGTGGCCAACGGGAGGAGGCCATGGAACCACATTTGCTCAATCGACGTTGGTGGGGAGAACTTTGAAGGGGACAAAGAGGTAGGAGTGTCCGTGAGGTCACATTTTCAGACTTTTGATCGGTGACAATCACGAGATGGGTGAGGGTGGTGAGGGAAAGGCGTGACGCGGATTTCAGAGAAGGAAGGGGTTGTCTGGTGAGGGAGTTATCAGAGGAGGAGGTGAGGCGAGCGCTTTTTGATATGAATGTTGATAGGATGCCTGGCCCGGATGGATTCTCGGTTTGTTTTTACAGAGAATGCTGCGAGGTGGTGAAGGTGGATGTGATGGAGGTGCTGGCAGAGATTCGTGAGGGTAACTGAGGTTTCGAGAGGTTTAACAAGGCCCTTTTCTGTTTGTTGCCGAAGAGGAATGTTCCTGTCAGAGTGGATGACTACATGCCCATTGCGTTGTCGAATGCGATATATCTCATCATCCCCAAGATCTTGGTTAACAGGTTGAGGGGGTGATGGATCGGATTATCTCCCATGGGCAGTCGGCTTTTGTGCCTGGGAGGGCTATGGCAGATGGGCTGGTGATGGCTTCTGAGGTGGTCATGGACTGGAGAACGTCCAAGACCAAAGGGGTGCTCTGGAAGGTGGACTTCTCCAAGGCATATGACTGTGTTGACTAGAGATTCTTGTGTGCGTCCTTGGAGAAGAGAGGGTTTCCGGAACAATGCGTCACGTGGTGGCCTCGCATGAATGGTTGTTCGGAAGGGGGCTTCTTCCAGTCCCAAAGGGGCATCAGGCGGGGTTAATCTTTGGTACCGATGTTGTTTGTTATAGTGGTGGATGCTTTGGCTATGATGATGAAGTTGGCGACATCTGACGATTGGTGCTCGGGTTACAACATGGAGGAGATTCCCATTCTGTTATTGCAGTAGGCTGACGACACGGTCATCTTTTTGGGGGTGGACGAGGAAGGGATCGGGAGGGCGTCGCATATCATGGATGTATTCAGGGACATATCGGGCCTTCAGATAATTAGGGAGAAGTCAGTGGTGGTACCTTTTGGGTTGTCGAAACATGAGGTGCAGAGGGCGGCGGAGGTGTTGGGATGCCCGATGGCTGCCTTGCCAATCACATATCTTGGGCTACCTTTGGTGGCAGGCAGGCCAAAAATGAAGGACTGGAGCTAGTTGGTGGAGAGGTTGGAGAGTAGGTTGGATGGTTGGAAGGCGAGGTTGCTTTCTAAGGGGGAAAGCTTGTTCTCCGGAAGCATGGGCTTTCGGCGATTCCAATTTTCTTTTGCTCGACGAGATTGATGCCTACGGGGGTGCGCACGAGTTTGGAGGCGTTGATGAGAAGATTTTTTTGGTCGAATGGGAGGAAATCAAGAGGAGGAGTTCACCTGCTAGGCTAGAATAAGGTGACATCACAAATAAGAGGGAGGTTTAGGGGTCAGGAGGCTGGGGATGATGAATAAGGCATTCATGGCTAAGTGGGTGATGTGTATATGGGGGAAGTCGGAGGATCTGGATTGCAAGACAATTAGGAATATTTACGGGGTCTCCATGTCTTTGGAGGTGGAGCGGGGTCGCCTCCCAACCTCTCTTTGGACAGGGGTATCGCAGGTGGTGTTAGAGATGTATATCAAGTTGAGGACCATGTTGGGGAACGGAGGAGGCTTTCGTTTTTGGCATGATGACTGGACGAGAGATGAGACTTTTAGGAATCGATTCCCAAGGCTGATGCGGTTGGCGATAGATAAGGCTGTGGTGGTGCGGGAGGTATGTGGGAGGGGGGTTTGGTCTCCGATCTTCTCAACAGATTTGTCGGATCAGCAGGTGGAGGACGTCTTCGCTTTGTTGGAGGAGTTGCCTAGGTGGGAGGGTCTGACGACGGGCAGAGATCATTATGTTTATGGAGATGGTGGATTCTCGGCCAGTAAGGCATGTTGGTTCTTTGGGGAGGATAGGTCAGAGGAGGAAGAGGAGGCAGGGGTGGACATGTGCTTGATATGGAGAAGCAAGGTACCGGCCAGAAATAAGATATTTTTGTGGTTGCTCCGGCTCAGGAGGCTCTTGACGAAGGCACGACTTGGGCATTTGTTAGGAGTGGGGGACTTATCCTGCGACAGAAGCGGCAGAGCAACAAAGGATTTGGATCATCTGTTTTTTTTTGTTCCCGTCTTCGGTAGATGTTTGGAGTTGGGTGAATATTGGTTGACTTAGTGGACAGGCTGCTTGAGCTTCTGGAGGGATATCTGTTATGTTTGTGTTTTCGAGCATAAGGGCAACGCACTTCCATTTGTGGTTGTTTGGGTGATTTATTGTGCGCGGAACAATAC
Source organism: Ottelia alismoides (assembly GCA_037367405.1). NCBI lineage: Eukaryota > Viridiplantae > Streptophyta > Magnoliopsida > Alismatales > Hydrocharitaceae > Ottelia > Ottelia alismoides. Next base: position 84,354 of record JAZKJV010008676.1, read on the forward strand.
TGTTTTTGAGGGAATAGATTTTAAACAAATAATGTAATTGAGCATTGTAAAGCATTGGGTAGTTCTTGGATGATGAAACAACCTGTAACAACATGTAAGTCTTTTCTGTATTTATTTAATGAATACATTCGAGTACGGAGGTAGGTCCCAATTCGGGAGGCCACCCGCATACTTCTTCAAAAAAAACATTGGTCTGCATCAAGGTTCAGCTTTGAGTCCTTTCCTTTTTACTCTGATTATGGACGAGTTGACAAGTCACATTTAGGATGAGATACCTTGGTATGTTACGCACTAATGATATTGTGTTGATTGATGAGACTAGAGATGAAGTATATGAGAAGCTTAAGGCCTGGAGACATGCTTTGGAGACTTAAAGGATTTGGTATAAGTAGGGCTAAGATTGAATATATGGAGTGTACTTTTGACGGAAGCAATGGTGAAGGAACCGAGGTGAAGATTGGTGATGATAATATTCAAAAGAGATATTCTTTTAGATACTTAGGGCTCTTTGGTTGCAAGGTTACCCGATTCTTTTAGATACTTAGGGCTCTTTGGTTGCAAGGTTACCCCCCGGTAACCTAACATACCTCCTGCTCTATCCATGCATTCCTGGGTTGGAATTAGTTGTATGGACCGTACAATTTCTTTCTTATAATATTGTTTAACCACATTCAAATAAAAAATAACATAAAAAATATTATAATCATTAAAAAAGTTAATATAACACATTATCAATGCCACATCGCATCACATTTAACATTCCAACCCTCTCTAAACCTCCCAACCATCCAAAAAGCTACTATTCACATGAGGATACCCCAACCCGACCTAGTTACCAAACATGCCCTTAGGATCTATTTGCAACATGATGGGCAAATTGATGGAGATGTTACTAATAAAATAAATGCAAGTTGGCTAAAGTGGAGAGGAGCCTCTACTTTTCTATGTGATAAGAAAATTCCTTTGAAAATCAAAGGAAAGTTCTACAAAGCAGCTGTGAGACATGTTATGCTCCACAGATCTAAATTTTGGCCTATGAATCATAAACATGTGCATAGAATGGAAGTACAAGTAACATAAATGAAAATGCTAAGATGGATGTGTGAACACATATGTAAAGATCGGATTCCGAATGATGCAATCAGAAGAAAAGTTGGTGCAGCTCCGATCGAGGGTAAGATGCGAGAAAATCGCTTGAGGTGGTTTGGGCATTTGCAAAGGAGATCAATTGATGCATCAGTTAAGAGATACGAGTTTTGGGATGTTGAACTGGCCAAGAGGTGGCGAGGAAGGCCCAAGAAGTGTTGGACTAAGACAATACGAAGGAATCTTAAGTACTTGGATTTAAACCCGAGATTGGCCAAAGATAGACCTGAATGGGGGCAATGAATCCGTGTAGCCGACCCAACTTATTGTAGGAAAAGGCTTTGTTGTTGTTGCAAGTTTAAAAAAAATAAAGTTTTACTAAGGGGGAGAAATTAAAATATGGTGCTCTTAAAAAATTTGATACCTTACTGAGATTAATTTTTCATAAGTGTTTTCTCATCATTAAAAAAGAGGAAATTATTAGTTTTTGTTTCTGTAACCAAACTTTTAAAGGCTTTTAACAATGACATACACACTTGATATATCACAATCGCTTGCAAAATTTCCTTGTTTGCATACTGCAGTTCGTGTCAGTTAGACTCTACAAAGTAAAGTTGTTGAGCAAAAGCTCATTTGTAATTTACTTCTTAAGCTGTATAGTTTGGCTTAACTTGTAACCTCGGGCGTCTCAGCAATTTCTCCAAGAAGAAAATATCTCAAAACATCATGAACTGAAATTCGACCCATGACCTATCATTCATTATCTATATGATCGATCATGCATGATAAGCTATCTTGTTTTACTGATCGATCACTATTTACTGATTGACCATCTAATTTCCTGATCGATCATTTTTTGACTATTTGATTTTTAACGGTCAAGAATATGATCGATCACCTTTGTTACATGATCGATCATTCTTGATTGATCGATCAACTTTGCAAATCACCAGCGATTTGTGTCTAATGGCTACATTCTCCTGGACCCTTATATAAAGGACCCCACTCCTCATTTGTTATACACACAACTCAAGCAATGCAGTATTCTCTCTAAGAAGAATTCTCAAGCATTTTTTCTTTCTCCAGTTCTTCAAGTTCTTCGATCATGAGATGTTTGATCTCCCTTGGAGAAAATGTTTTGAAAAGAAGAGCAGTTAGCAGAAGAGTTCGATATTCTACTAATGACAAGTTTTTCTAAAGCAAGTTCATTCAGATCTAGTAGCATACACATTTAGCCCGATGATATTATTTTTAGTGCTACAATAGCTTGTTCACCGGAGCTTATAGCTGTGATATAATTGCATATGCATATACTTGTGATTCTATTTATGCAATTTTATTCTACCGCCATTCTTAGACATCTTTATGATAATTGAGAACTTATATGATATCTTTGTGATAGATTACTACTGTTGCACTTTGAAATATTATCCTTTTTAAGCCAAAAAAGTAAGAAACACGCTATGGTGCCAGTCACAAATATATTAATAAAAGTGGAAAAAATGATACAGAAGTTGAAATATTATCATATATATATATATATATCGTTCCTAGATAAACTCTTTCTGCAGGAGTTTAGGTGTCCGATCCTAAATTTGCAAAGAAGTTCATGAATGTGAGAAATCCAAGTCAGAAGAAAGACGAAGCTCGTTGTTATTCTGATGTTGCTACAGTGTTCGATCGGTAGTGTAGACTTTAGTATGTGATCCAAAGTTATGAAGCTTGATTTTTTGTAAACGGTTGAGATATCGTCGCAAAATATCTCGGAGCTTTGTAGTAAAGCAGTTGGTTGGCTCCGTTAATCAAAAATCCCGAGTCAGGTGACTCAGGCTGTGGTTCTTACCCAGGCGGGTATCCACGTAAACATCGTATACAGTGTGTTGTTTGGTTGTTTGCTTGGATATTATGTGCTTGCGATTAGTTCCGCAAGAAAATCTCAAACTGCCACGAACCACTATTCATCCCCCATCTAGAAACTAACAGTTTTATGCAACTGACAAACTTTAATGCATGCTACAAAGTATCTAGAAAACATCTTTTAGACTTGAACTTCGTTAAAAAAGAAAGACAGGTCTCATGATCAAGATCAAAGTAGATGATGTATTCAGAAGAAGCAGTTAGTTCGTGTATCTGAATACAAAGTATCGTCAAGTTCATCGTATTTTACTTATCGAATTAGACGAAATTTGTAATAATATTGCGATTAGTGTATGTTGTTAAAAGGCGTGATAAACACTTTTAGGCACTGTTATACCAGTATATAAGCCATTTACATCGGTATATATTGAAGTTGTGTGCTTTGTAAAAGGTTTGCTACACTGGAAGTAGTTTTTATAGTGGAGTGTTTGCAACCTATGTGTAGGGGAAGCTCAGGCATAAGACACTCTTGAAAGTCGATAACATGTAAAATCTGTGTATCGTGGTTCTGGTTGTTGTGATTTCTATTCTCCAATTAAAGTAATCATTATTCTGCGTAAACACTATTCACCCCTCTATAATTTTTTTCAATGTCCTTGTACAAAAATGGTGTATGAGTCCTACGATAAGGCCTTCAAGGCAACAACATCCAAAAAGCCACACTAGTAGACATAGCAATGAAGCGCAATGTCTTCTTCAAGGATGATATCAATGTCAACAATAAAACAAAAACAGATACTATGGATAAAAGGAGGAAGGGAGGGACAATGTCGAACAGGAGGAAGGATCATGGAGATGAAGGGTTAATGGAGCAGGTCAAAAAACATGCGAAACCAAACTATTTTCCCATGTTAAGCAGGTCAACTACATAGACTTGATCTTTTTTCCACATAAATTAGGGTCATGTAGATGAATTTATTGCCTCCAACATATGTAGTATGGCTAATACTCTGGCTCGGATCTCAAAAAAAACACATATAGGTGCATCATGCAAAAGCAAGGAATCATGCTAGAAATGATTCTCTTTAATAAGAATAAGCATGTTTGGAAATTTTCCAGCTTCTACAATAGTTTTCCATGATAAAAATAAGAAATCTCAGCATACAAAAAGCAGTGATTACAGAAGCAGTGAATATCACCTCCGAAGGAACTTTCCTCAAACATAAAGAAACAAATTCCTTCATTAGCTTAGAGAAATGCTCATCAAGCTGCATAAAAGAGACCAAAAGATTAAATTATTTTAAAGAAAACAATGTATTAGCTTTTTGATTTGTGACAAGGTAACCCCATTATAGTGAAGACCTGTGGTGGATTTTCTCGAGGAATCATAAAAAGAACTCTCATGGGATGAAGATTTGCCAAAGGAGGTTCCCCTTTTGCCATCTCTATAGCTGTTATACCTAAGGACCAGATATCTGCCTGCATTAAACACAAAATAAGGATTACCATCTGATACTCCTAGCCATGTATGTGTTTAATATTATATTATTTACTGGGGTGGGTAACTGTACGTGTTTCCCCCTCTTGTTTCAAAAAAATAATATTATATTTTTTTAAAACAATAATTACCTTTTCATTATATCCGTCAGTATTTTGAATCACCTCTGGTGCCATCCAGAAAGGCGTTCCAACAAATGTCTGTACAAAATGAACATAAATCTTGTGGGCAAGGCGATGAACAGAAAATTCTAAAAAATGAACATAAATCTTGTGTGCAAGTAAATCACAGAAAATTATTTCCTTGAGATGTAAGTTCAAAGAATACATAAAGGCAGCGCTTTGTTGTTAAGATTAGATTACTTGGCCAACTTATCAGCTGAGAGTAAGGGCGGTTGACTGCCTGAATTGAGTACTAGTAATTCCACAAATACTCACCGAGCAATCAGTTGAATGCAAAGAGCCTTACACAACAAAGGGTTCATCTTAAGTGCAAAGGTTCCATTTTAAAAAGTAAGCAGTGTGGTGGGAATCATGTAGATTATGCCAAAGTGAAAAAGGCCTGCATGTATTCCAGATCAGATAACACTGGACCTGAACAACAATCTGGTTCCTATTGCAAATTAGGATTTTCAATGTGCAAAGTGACACCATCATTATATAGGATCCTATCCATTCTGTGAATAGGACGATTTGACCTTACAACGTATCTCAATACCTTGCAAGTGCAAGATACTCGAAGAGACTACAAAGCTACCAATGTAGATTGCATAAACAACATAAACAGAAACTATGAGATAGTACATAAGAAAAAGAAATATACAAAACCACCCCTGTGGGGATCCAACTTCTATATTTTATAGCAGGCCCCCTCAAGCAGGAGCATACGTCTAGCAAAAGGTTTTAAATTTCGGATTTTGATTTCATTTTATCAGGTTCAGAAAGAGAAATTTCACTGGAATGATCGGAAGCCATAGAAATGACTCTAAACGTGATTTTTTTCACAGAAATTAAGATATTTAATGTTCTTAAATCAACAAATAAGATAGAAATACACACATATTTGCAATATAAATGTATAAATATATAGTTGGAAATAAGTAGTATTAGCATAATTATCGCACATGCTAATATGTAGTAGCAGTCGTTGCACAAAGTCAGTTTGGATTATTAACAGTAAGCAGAAGCTATGATATTCACATCATCAACCAGAATAGTGCGACATATGCAATAACAAAAGAACAGAGCGCACACACTCTATACATAAAGAACAAAAATACAATATAAGTTACAACTTGAATTTAACTTTTGGAGCTTGAGTCCAACTAGTATAGTTTAGATTTAGACCCGAAATTGCGAAACCAACTAAAGAAGCTTGTTTAAACTCAGCAGATCCACAGAGAAATTGGTGAAAAATTCGCCGATGTTGGCAAATTTCGATGGAAGCAGAGTCTAGATTCCTTTATTTTTGTTGTTTCAACAAAACAACATGTAATTTCAACTAAAAGGCATCGACATTTTACCAAAATCCTAGAAAAACAAATAGCGTATGATCTCAATTTGGCTGACCGGGAAAAACAATTTTTTTGACAAAACTCAATCAAATTTCAACGAAATTTGAGGCCATGATTTAGCACACACATCTTGTGACAACGTTGCTCAAATGAGGCTTTACAGAGTACCTTTGTTAACATGCATGCACTCTTATTTGCATATGAAACACTATTCATCCACAAAGTTTCAAGTTGGATGAGATTCCTCGTAAAATGGGAATCAAACTCAACAAATTTAGCTCTCTCATGAAACATGGGTTGTTTGTTGTATGAATGGCAATGAAGTTGTCGCATCTTGGTTCCTCAAGATAATCATGCTTGCATCCCAATAGACATGTGTAGGCCTTCTCATGAACTGATTAAGTTCCCTATGCAAGGGAGAAGCCAAGTCAAGTAATTGTGATATAGTGAAGCTTTCCGACCAACTTACGGTATTGTCACTCATCTACTATCATCTCTTCCTTGTATAAAGGAGCATTGAAATCCATAGGAATCTGAGCTCATTTGAACTGTCATGTTGTTCTCCTATAAAAGATCAATATCATATTTCCTATAACAACAACAAAGCCTTTTCCCACAATTAAGTAGGGTCGGCTGCATAGATTCTTCGCCTCCATTCAGATCTATCTTGGGTCAATCTCGAGCTTATATCAAAAAAACTAAGATCCCTTCGTATAGTCTCTTTCCAACACTTCTTGGGCCGTCTTCGCCCTCTCTTGGCCGGCTCAACATCCCAACACTCGCATCTCCTAACTGGCGCATCGGCTGATCTTCTTTGCAAGTGACCAAACCATCTTAAGTGGTTTTCTCGCATATTATCCTCAATTGGAGCTACACTAACTTTCTTTCTGATTGCCTCATTCCGAATCCGATCTTTATGTGTGCGTCCACACATCCACCTTAGCATTTTCATTTCTGCTACACCCATCCTCTGCAAATGTCTATGATTCACAGGCCAACATTTAGATCCATAAAGCATAGCAAGTCTCACGGCTGCTTTGTAAAACTTTCCTTTAATTTTTAAAGGAATAATTTTATCACAGAGAACAACAGAGGCTCCTCTCCACTTTAGCCAGCCTACATTTATTCTATTAGTAACATATCCATCATTTTCCCCATCATGTTGCAAAATAGATCCCAGATATCTAAAAAAAATCTCTCTTCCGAATGTTATCGTCACCAATCTTCACCTCGATTCCGTCACCATTGCTTCCATGAAAGGTGCACTCCATATATTCTGTCTTAGCCCTACTTATACGAAATCCCTTAGTCTCCAATGCATGTCTCCAGACCTCAAGCTTCTCATTTACTCCATCCCTAGTCTCGTCAGTCAACACAATATCATCAGCAAATAACATACACCAAGATAATTCATCCTGAATTTGACTTGTCAATTCGTTCATAATCAAAGTAAAAAGAAATTGACTCAAAGTTGAACCTTGATGTAAACCAATGTTGATGTCAAAATAGTCAGTCTTCCCAGACGGGGTCCTTACACAAGATAAAGCCCTATCATACATGTCCTTTATAAGGTAAATGTATAAGACATGTGCATGTCTCTTCTCCAACACTCTCCACAATATCTCTTGTAGAACAGAATCATAAGCCTTCTCCAAATCAATAAAGATCATATGGAAGTTCTTCCTTTTAGCTCTATAAATCTCCATTGTTCTCCTCAGCAAATGGATGGCTTCAATAGTTGAGCGACCTGGCATGAATCCGAATTGGTTTTCTTTTACGTTGGAAACTTGCCTCAACCTTCTTTCGATCACACCTTCCCAAATTTTCATAGTGTGACTCATCATCTTGATACCTCTGTAATTTGGACAATTTTGAATGTTTCCTTTATTCTTGTAAAGAGGCACCACGATACTCCTCCAATCTTCAGGTATTTTATTGCTTCGCCAAATAACATTGAATAGATTCGGAAGCCAAGTCAAACTGCGCTCACCTAAAACTCTCCATACTTCTACAAGGATGCCATCCAGTCCTACACATTTCCCAGGTCTCATAAACTTCAAAGCCTCCTCTACTTCCTTTCTTTGTATTCATCTATATCTTGCATAATTCAAGTAATTTTCACTACTAACTAGATCACCCAAACTGATCTCTCTATTTCCTTCCCCAATGAAAAGTTTATGGAAGTACTACTCCCATCTAGTCTCTATATTCCTTCCCCAATATCATATTTCCTATAAGATAAAATAATTTTTTATGGCTCTGAGCTACCTCCAAACTAAGAAAATATCTCAACAAATACCATATCCTCGATGACAAAGTGATCTACCAACAATTGCTTCACCTCTCTAATCCAAGGTTTGAAAAAACAAACAGCGTAATGAGGCATTTACCTAACATGTGAAGCAATGCGTGCCTAGAGTCTGCCGAGGCGTAAGCCTCTGTTGTACAAAGGAAAGTACCCATAAAAACTACAATAAAATATATACTAATGAAATTATATATTTATGTTGGCACTATAATATATGATGAAATAGTAGAAATAGGAACACCAAAAGAAAAAATATAACTCTATATACATTTTTATCAAATTTCCATCTAATTAAAGAGGGAGTCATTGACTATAACTATCAATAAAGAATCAGAAATTACATAGTTGCCACTAAGATATTTATTAAAGAGGGAGTCAATGGCTATAGGTGTCATTAGAGTACCCGAGATGTTGATATGCCTTGAATCATAACCATCTATTATTATTACTTTAGAAATGATGGGATGAACCTCCAGTAGTGGCCCATCCAAAAATTTAATTAATCACCATAGACATATAGCAACCAGTTCACTAAAAGGGCTTTGGCATGCTCAATTAGATTCTCACGATAGAACCTCTACCTTTTGAAGATAAAATTGTTTCTAGCCAACCAAATGACCGACACACGTGCAAACACCCCGATTTTGCCTTCGATAGAACCACGCCAGTTGCTATCAAAAGAACCCTAGAATGAGTACACCCAATCCCACTGAATGCCAGGGATGCTTGTAGTTGCCCATACCTCCCTTGAACCCGAGCATCTAGAGAACATGTGCTCTAAATCTTTGACAGCTTCACGACAATGCCCACAAGCTTCGTTACAGCCTAGAAAGATCTTTACTCTTCTAATTGACATCACAAGTCGTTCTCTTCTCAATAGCCACAAGAAAACCTTAATCCTTACGAGGATTTTCCGTCCCCAACTCCTAGTACAGTCCCTCGATGACTCCTTTTCACCCGCCACGCCATGACGGAGGACACATCCTATGCCTTTTTAAAAGAAAAAATCTTGCCATGCCAGCACCATGAATCCCTCCAATCTGGCGGCTTCTCTGCTCTCTCCAGCGTTCCTAAAAATACTAAAAAATCTTCTAATCTTCGCTCTGACAGCTCTGCCATGAAAGTAGGTGTTCGCGACCCTCCGTCCCAAACACCGACCACTTTTGCCTCCTTATTCGCAACCAAAGTGAAAAGCCTCGGAAACAAGTCATACAACGCCCCCTCCTCCATCCAATCATTCCTCTAGAAAGAAAACACTCTTCCATTACCTAAAATATGCCAAAGAGAAGAAGCTATCTCAGGTAGGATCGAACAGACGCTCCTCAATAAGGTATATGGTGATGCCACCACATCCACCTAGCCCAAAGTCCAGATGAGACGCAATAAATGCGTCGAACCAACTGGAAAGCAAGTCACTGCCCTCACCTTAGATCCTCATAACACTTCAAAAGCAGCATCTTATTCATGTCTCCAACACGTAAAATCTCAAGACCTCCCACCCTAAGTGCTCGTCACTACATCCCAGCCAACCAAAGTGAGACACTTGCCCTCATCGAACAGTGCCCAGAAAAAACGCAACATCAACACATCTAGCTTCTTAAGTATGCCCACAGGTACCGCCGGCGTTGAGAGAAAAAAAAGGATTTACAGACATAACAACCTTCACCAAGAGCAATCTCCCTCCCCTCGACAAGCATGAAACTTTCCAACATGCCAACTTCTTCTCCAACTTCTCGACAACAGGCAACCGATCTACATGTCTAAGTCTCCCACTCATCAAAGGCAAGCCAAGGTAAATTATAGACAAACTCTTTCGCAAAGAGTTCAAAATTTCCTCACGCATGTGCACTAGCTTCGGAGACGTATTAAAGGGAACAAAAGCCGACTTTGCACCATTTACCCTCAACCCTGACAAACTTCCAAAAATATACAGGACCGCCCGGATGGCCTTCCACTCCCCAACACCACCTTTTATGAAAAAATGGTATCGTCAGCATACTGCAACACCAGATAGAGAGGACATCCCACGTGTAGTCCTTGACAAAACTGCCTTCCTCTGCAAGCCTTGCCATAACTGTTAAAGCGTCCCTGACCAAAACAAATAGCAGGGGGCCAACGGACAACCCTGCTTCACTCGACGTTGCATCTAGAAGAAACCACCCTCTTGTCTTCCATTCACCAAGATCGAGCAAGAAAAAGAGGTGATACACCTCCTCATCCAGCTCACCTACATAATTGGGAAGCCCATATGGACTAAAAATGCCCAAATAAAGTTTCAATTCATACAATCATAGGCCTTCGAGAAGTGCACCTTCCAAAGAAAGATGGATACCTCTCTTCTCTTCCAATTCAAATGATCTCTAAAGACATGACGACCCCGTCTAACAAATGATGCCTTGGAACGAAAGCAATCTGAGATGGTAAAACAAGCTCATCAAGAATCCTCCTGAGCTGATTAACCAGGACTTCTACCACAATGAGGTAAAAAATGTTGAAAAGAGAGATGGGCCTAAAATCCTCAACTCACTCGACTACCTCCTTTTTCGAGAGCAGGATTATCAAAGACCTAGTCAACTTCTCCAACCACCTATTTACACTTCTAAACTCCGTAAACAAGGCCACAACATCTTCCTTTACCATGTCCCAGAACTCCCAGTAAAAGAAGACCAAAATACCATGGGCTTGACATCCGTCTGCATTAAGATCAAAAATCGCTCTACAGACCTCCTCCTTAGAGAAACAAGAGATAATCCTAACCATATATTACGTTGAACCCAGTTGAAGAACTGTACTATGACTCCTCTGTGCTACTGTACCTTACCAATATGGGGGTCTCGTTGCTCGATCAACGAGCCAAAGAGAGGGAGCCTAGGGAGAGCAGGTGCCCCCTCCCACCTGCCTCTGGAACCTAAGGGACCGCATCGGACATGCGAGGGGTTCGCCTCAGCCAGAATACCAGAGGAGATCGCCTTGAGTCTCTTTAGCACTACCTCGTTTCACCTCAACCGCCTCTCCATCTCGAGCCATGCCTTTTCGTACGATGCTCTAATCCTCTGGTCGCTATCGTCCTAGTAAATAATGGATGATTTGATAATCACCTAATAAAACCCTTGCTCACTAACACCTTTGGAAGCTTTTAGAACCATGCTCTTGGACTTTGCTTGCAGCCATAAGTGGCATTCTTCAGGAAGCAGACTGCCATAGACTATTTTGCAAGCTCAAAACCAAATGGAGTCGTATATGAACGACTTCCTCCATATCCCCATTAAAACGCATTCTTCACATCTAGTTAATGTAAAGATATGTGCCTTTGCACAGTAATAGGAAGAAGGATCTGAATAGTTAAAAATTGATCCACTCTGGGATCCATCTAGTTGAATCATCTAGCAACTAACCATATCTTGTGTCTCGAGATCATTCACTCTAGGTTATGTGTCATAGTGAACACCCATTTGGAACTCCCTCGAGTGTATTTATGAATGTCCAAGACCCCTTAGAGAACAAAGAATACAATTCCTCCTCCACGAACCCTTTCTACTAAAACGAAAGAGCATGGTTTTAAAAAACGCGCCTCGAAGCACCGAGGCGTAAGCCTCGAGGCGGTTTTCCAAGAAAACCGCCTCGAGGCTATAGCCTCAGTCTGGATATCTGAGGTGTAAGCCTCAGAAACCTGAGGTAGTATCGAGGCGGTCGAGGCGGTGAGGCAGTCCCGAGGCGCCGCCTCAATCTGTTGTGCATTTTCTTAGGTAAATAAATTAAAAAACTATATAAAGTTGTACTTTTATGATAACATTAAAGTTATAAAGCATATTTTAGTTACAAACATACAAGTCACAATCGCAATATTATGTTATAGTATCATCATATGTTATTCCCAACAAAACATAACATTTCATAAATATACAATTGTACATTTATATTACAATCATTATTGCATCAAAGAAATCATGCAAGTGTACAATGATTGTTTCTAATTAGTATGAATAAATTTAATGCCAACAATTGATATTCGATTGCTTATATCGCTACAATGAGTATAATATATGTTTAAGAAATTGTATATTTTTGTAAGAATATTAGAAATTCACATATTCACAATATTAATATTACTTAATCACAAATTAAAACTAGCATATATGGTTAATACAGTATTCTTTGTACATCTATTAGATTTAAATTATTCAAATTTAGGATTTATGATCATATATTTAGTCAATATTTGAAGTTTATGGTTTTATGATAATATAATTATACTTAATAATAATTTTGACATGTATTTCCTCTATAAATTGAGGCTTACGCCTCGACCACCTCGAGGCTTACGCCTCACCTCAATAACGGAAAACCGCCTCGATCTGCCTCACATTTTTAAAAACCTTGCGAAAGAGGACCTAAGCATGATACATTAGTATATGTAGAGCGAATAAGACTTTTATAATCGCCTCTAGCTATCAGTTAGTAGGCTTAGGGCATGAACAAAAGATAAAGGTAGTTGTATGGCCCTTTTTGAATAGTTGTCAAAATGGTGAGATCATCTAGGCCAATTCGATTCCTCATTGGTGTTAAAAATAGTCTTAGACCAAAAGGCACAAAGTTAGGACTTATTTCAGATGAAGACTTGGTCACCAACTTCAGTGTTGTAAAAATCGACCGACTAGCCAAACCAGTAGGTCCGACTAGTCTAGTCGGTGGAGTGGCCAACCAAGTATAGACTAATTCTGATTAGGCCCACTAGTCGACCGATTTTTGCTTGGAGATACCATATTTTTTTGGAAGAAAACCTATTATAATGTGTTTAATGTTTTATTTCAATTCAATTACTTCTTCTATCTCACGATAATAGTATAAAAAGTGGATAAAACTATGTAAGTATATAAGAATAATGTATAAAAATGATTTGTATATTTAAAATAATTAAAATATTAAAGACAATCAAAGCCCAACTAAATTCAATTAGTCTCCCAACTATCAATTAATCGTTAATCAGTGACTTGACCGACCGAGTACCGATTACCAACTTTTACAACCTTAACTGGCTTAAAAAGGGGTCTACAATGTTTATATTGAATCTCAAACCTTCTCTCAAATGATATTGGAAATCTGTAGAGGTAATGGTAGATGAGATACCATAAGTATAGTTAAGGTGGAGCATTGGGCTCCACCTGACCCAAAAGGAGAAGGCATGATTTGGGTCCAACTTTTTTCCCAGGCCATGTGTCGGGTCGAGGTCCAGAAAATAACAAAATGCAAAAATCAAGCTCGGTCCAAGGTATAGGAAGGGTTGGCCATGCACATCATAGAAAACATAGAATAGACGAATCATATCCAAATAAAAACATGAATTAGCATACGAGAGATAAGCAATCACGAGAAAATTTTAATTGCAGTGTGAAACGACATGGATATGGAAACAATTTCCCTATTGTTTCGCAAATGACACGAGTAAGGGATTATTACCTTTGATGCATGTAGTCTCTAATGGAAGAGACCTCCTGAATTGAGTACAATCCGATAATGATGCACAAGCAGGCATGAGTATGAATCGTGTAACTCACAAATATCAAAGAGATGATTCTCTTTTTCTAAACAAAGATCTTAATCAAGAGTTAATCAGTGTTGTCTCATTAACAGAAACTTTGTCTCATGAAGTCCTCTTCTACACGAGCACCAAGCATGAAGAAGACAAGTGCTCTTCTTTTATCAAGCATGCCAACAGAGAGGTAAAAGAAACACAGGGGACAACTAGGGGTGGAGGAATAGAAGAGGTTGGTGGACAGCCTTGGAGAGGGAGAGAAGAGAGAATTCTCTTAGGGTATGTTTGGTTACTGGGATGGGGTGGGTTGGGGTAATCTCCTGTGAATAATAGTTGTTTGGATGGTTATGAGGGTTGGAATAAGGAATGTGATCTGATGTCACATTGATTTGTGATGTAATTCCAACCTAGGAATGGAGAGGGGTAAATTGGGTTAGCTTGGTGTAACCCGGTAACCAAACAGACCCATAGCATTTATTTTCTTCTGTGAAGAGATGAATTGTGTTGGGTAGAGAGGCTCAACCTCTCATTATAAAGGCGGATGGATGGTCAAGTGGTGTTGGTGGAGAGATCAAACCTCCACCAATGCTTACCTATTAGGACTAGATTTGACTATTTTTCGCTGGCTACGTGGATACTTTGATATAAGTAAACGAATTAAATCAATTAAGTGTTGAAAAATAATTTGCAATTATTTTTTCCTTCAATTATTGTGTGTTAGAACTTGGTCCTCTTTTGATTGATTTCAATCCGTTATCATGCGGATATAAGTAGTACAACAACAAAGCCTTTTCCCACAATCAAGTAGGGTCAGCTAACCCCACGATATAAGAAAATGAATTAAATCAATTAAGAGTTGAAAAATAATTTGCAATTATTTTTTCAACTATTATGAATCATATTCATAGTAGACCAATGAATTAAATGTAAATCATATTTATATTATTTAATGTTAAATGTGAATCATATTCACATTAGCAATAATATTAAATGTGAATCATATTCAAATTAATCCCAATGTAATATATGAATCATGTTTTTGTTATTCCGAAAATCGAATTGACTATGTGAATTTTGACCACAAATCTGGACACAACCTTGCATCTGTGGGGCCATAGACGCAGGAGATAATGAGAAGGTCACTCAAGCATGTCCCACAAATAGCCACACTCGGTACAAATCTTCCTTTCAATTCATTTTCCACTGTGAAGATATCAATGTTCCAGGTTATCAAGGTACCCCAACCAGTTCCTATTGTAGCAATAGCTTTGAAATCCGAGACAGATGGAACACCAACCGACTGCAAAGAGTAGTTCCAAACACTAACTAAGTTGGGTTTTTTTGAAAGCATAATCACATCACACTACCAGTCATATAGAATAGACCCCACATACTTTCTTTTCTTTGTGTCTCCGAGGCCCCTCACAGTCCAAATAGCAATTTTCATGAACATGCATTTCAAGTCAGTGGTCCCCACAACTCCTCCCACATGAGAAACAATCCCGCAATCAGGGGCCCTCTTCCGCCACCCCCTTCAGATTACTCCTTGGCCCATCCATGAAGTAGCACCCTCCAAGATGTCAGGCAAACAAGAAACTTCAACTTCATTATCTTTAATTTTCTTCCTCTTGAAATACACTTCCCGGGCATCCCCATCATCGTCATGACACGACGATTTTAACTGCCACTTAAGACTACATAGTCTATACCGATTTAGCTTCCCTAAGAGTTGCTACCAACCTCCATGATGGCAAAAGACGAGATGCTTCCACTAGGTTCCAACAACTCGTACCCTCCGCAAATTCAGACTCTAAAGATGAGGCTTCAAGCTCCAAGTATTCGAATGGAACAACACGATTGGGATCCACTATATAGTTGTATAACAACCCAAAAAAACCCAATGCAATGGAGCCTAAAAAAAGGCCCATTGGGTCAGAGAAAAAAGACACCCCTCCATATTGAGGAGTGGTACCACAACTTGGAACTACCCAAAGCCCGGATATCGCAATCGCAAGACCCAAGACACCCCTCCAGGACTATCGGCTTTGACAGCGCCCAAACTTACGCCCCCCCACAATCGTGCTTCTCCAACCAAGACTCGTGCAATCAACAATCGCCATCATCAACAGTGGAACACCTTTATCGAAAGAGACCATTGAAGAAGCCCCTTCCTCAGAATAGAGTGCCGACATCGACAACGAGATCACAACATGCTCGAGAACCCTGAATGAATCCAATCCAGATTCATCATCAAACACCTCTTCAAAGATGGGTTTCGATGATGTTACCATCTCTGCCTACAAACGAATGACAAATGGCTCACTTTAAGCGAGCATTCACAATCAAAGGATGTGATGGGCCTTCCCATCACCTTAACGAGGATTGAATCAACATTTGTGTCTAGGGATTTATCGTCCAATAGGATCAAAACCACCTCTCAACGCCTACAAAAGAACTCTTCATTGAATCGAGATCCCTCAACAAAAACATAATTTCAAAGACTCGCAGAATCTGTGATGATCCCGAGTTCTTTCACCATAGGTGAACCATCATTTTCTCCAACACAGAGGGACATTTATAGCATTTTCCTATATTATAGACTCATGCCTCGTCAAGCCCCATGCACAAATAAGGACATCCTCCATTATTGTCACATCATTGACAAAGGACTTGCCCAAAAGCTTAAGAACCTCACTTGTTGCCTCTGCGAAATGCAAACCTACAGAAGTTGTGGTCCCTATTATAACAGAACCATGAATATCAGATGCCGACTATAGTGGTCGATGGAAGGGCGCTCCCCAAACAACATTCATGAACAACCTCCCAATCGGTTGATTAGAGGTCTTTGTCAACACCAACAGTGTAGGTAGAGGAACATGTACTCCTACCCTTCGGCCTTCATACCCAACGTAGAGGACATTTACGCCAGCGATGCACCGCTAGTCCACAACTAAAATATTGTAAGGGCCAAACCATCATGCCTATAAATAGGTTAATGATGATGAGACACAATCTCCCAATCAATCCACAACACCTTTGCTTACAATGAATGGATCCCTCACTACTAAGTTACTAACCATCTCCCTCAAATGCTCGCACGAGCATGATCCCCCTCCCCCCCCCACCTCACATGTTCCTCCAATCTCCCCCACCCCCTGCAAGCACCCTCTCTCACGCCCCCACTCATCTCAATTTTTATTATATTAAATATAAAAAGTATTTCTAATACACATATTTTTATATATAAAAACATATATGGTCATTAGTCAACAAGATAAAAGTACCAATTAAATTTTAATTAAAAATTATGTGTCTTATACATTTATACATAATTGGTCCAGACAAGGACTTCGATGAATAGGAAACTTAATGATAAGAAACACATGCAAAATAAAAGAGTTGAGGTTGAAATTTTTGTTTCATTCAATATTAATTTTGGTAACAATCAAGTAGGGCGACATATATTTCACACTTATATGTGTGAATCATACTCGATTCATATCTTGAGCATCATTAGACAAAGGCAAGATGTGCAAACTAGATTCTAAAAAGAGCACAGCTTCTATTTAATCATAGTAGTTGAAGCCCTTTTAGTAATAGAGACCATGGGAAATAGTCGAGATATCTGGATAAGTCAGATCAAAACCCTCGAGGAAAAAATTGCATCAAAAAAACTAAAAAATATATTTGCAAATAGTTTGTCAATAATCAACCGACTAATCAGTCGAACTGAATATTGGTTGATCATACATTATTCAGTCGGTCTCCTCCTACCACATAGTATGGTTGACTATTGCAACATTGGCGATGGGTGGTGTGGTGATGGCAATTGGAATGTTAAGAAGGATGATCTGTGATGGGTAATGGACTCCAATCGTATGACACAAGGTTAGGTTAGGTATATAAGAATAATAAAAATACAATACAGAAGGATGACAACTCTCATATATTCTAACAGAGATAAACAATTGAACATAGAGAGATATTTGACATGTAAAAATATTGAATGATATGATATTTCTTTTCCCCATGGATTTAAAGAAAAGTTCAAAATAAACACACTATTGAATGCTTTGTTTCCCCCCATAAGATGCCAAGTTCATTTGTTGAATTTCTTTAGTCGCTTCCACTTGCTTTCCTAGAAGAGGAGAAATAATGCTTACATCAGAAAGGCATCCAACCAAAAAAAAAGTAAAGGATGACAATCTTAGAAATTTTTACAGTTCAATTAGAAGTACTATAAGTATAAATTCAATCGAAGTGACTAGGTGAGTACAAGCCCTGACATCACTTGTCACATTCACAACATAAAACTTCTCACGTTGGAACACCTACATATTCCTTTGAAACATTTGCAACATAAAACATTTCACATTGGAACACCTACATATTTGGTTCCACATGGCCATAGACTATCAGGGGCTTGCTCCGATCATGCAGCTTCTTGAATGTGTAATTTCCTCTAATGGAATTCGCGATCCGGAATGTCCTCCAAGAAATATCAAGCCTAAAGGCATCTACACAAGAAATCGCATAAGATCCCCCAATCATAGCAATTATTGGGCCAACCTCCTGATCACCAGAAAAACACCAAGCATGCAATCAGGCTTCCGGGAGAAACAAGATCTACCAATAGTGGCACCAAGAATGCAATCAGGCTTCCAGGAGAAACATGATCTACCAATAGCGACAATCCTGGGCAAAAACATGGTCCAGGTCTAAAATGCAGTCTCTTGGCACACAAACATTTGCCTTATGGTATAGGATCTTGTACAGTATACAGTAGCCAAATAAATCCAATTTCTACCTATTATATTACAATCAGATTGGTTATCAAAAAAGATTCAGAATTTAATCTGCTCTGTGAATGAGATGAGAATGAGATGAGACAAAATAATATAAATATAATTAGGAGCAGTATAAAATTTACTTATATTTTAAGACTTAATATTCAACAAATAATAGAATTTGTGGTTGAAGCCGGTAATAATAGTAATTGTATTTATCAAATACATACGAATATAGTTCTGTATATTCTCGTGGGGTCAGCAGCCATATTGTTCCAACAACAAGCATCAGAAATCTGTAGATAAGCTATGAGCATGAACAACCTCTGGACTCTGCTAGTACCCATCCAGCATGCTTACTAAGATTGTTTTTGATGCGGATTCGATTTTCGGCGACGGCGAAAAATAAAATATTTGACGGTGGATTTTGGTGGAGAAGAAATGGAAGGATTGAGAGAAGAAGCTCGTCAGGAACACGAGGGGATGGAGAAAAGAAACGTGAAGACCACGTGAGGGGAGATAGAAGAAAATGGAGAGGTTGAGAGGAGAAGCTCGTCAGGAACACGAGGGGATGGAGAAAAGAAACATGAAGACCACGTGAGGGGAGAGAGAGAGAGAGAGGAGAGAGAGATAGAGAATAAAATCTCAATTTTTCATATCAACTGAACTTACTAAAAACACTAGCCTATCATCCCTTTATATAGGAGGGATGATGTTACAAAAATAGAAACTCGAATTCAAATTGAAACCAATTATCCTAATTTGACTCTAACCGACTAATTTGAAATTCAAATCTTTAACTAATTAATTGAGATCACAGGCGATCTCGTTTATTTAATTAAAAACACGACAACTCAAATAAACGTAAATAAAATTAACAGATAAAATTTAAATGAATGCAGCCCTATATTTCCATTTCACGCTGCATCAACTCTCCTCCGCTTAAAAAAATTCGTCTCCCGACGAATTGCTTGATCTTCGGGCTGTTGAGGGAGAATTTCCTCATGGCTTGTTGGTCGAATCTCCCAATTTCGCTCCGACGAACGATGGTGTTTCGTTGCGTGTCGGCGCGAATGTTTGGATGGATCGTCAGATCGTGAGGACGATCTGTAGGCCATGCTCTGATACCAATTGATGCAGATTCGATTTTCGGCGACGGCGAAAAATAAAATATTTGACGGTGGATTTTGGTGGAGAAGAAATGGAAGGGTTGAGAGAAGAAGCTCGTCAGGAACACGAGGGAATGGAGAAAAGAAACGTGAAGACCACGTGAGGGGAGAGAGAGAGAGGGGAGAGAGAGAGAGAGAAGAAAATGGAGGGGTTGAGAGGAGAAGCTCGTCAGGAACACGAGGGGATGGAGAAAAGAAACGTGAAGACCACGTGAGGGGGGAGAGAGAGAGAGGAGAGAGAGATAGAGAATAAAATCTCAATTTTTCATATCAACTGAACTAACTAAAAACACTAGCCTATCATCCCTTTATATAGGAGGGATGATGTTACAAAAATAGAAACTCGAATTCAAATTGAAACCAATTATCCTAATTTGACTCTAACCGACTAACCGACTAATTTGAAATTCAAATCTTTAACTAATTAATTGGGATCAAAGGCAATCTCGTTTATTTAATTAAAAACACGACAACTCAAATAAACGTAAATAAAATTAACAGATAAAATTTAAATGAATGCAGCCCTATATTTCCATTTCACGCTGCATCAACTCTCCTCCGCTTAAAAAAATTCGTCTCCCGACGAATTGCTTGATCTTCGGGCTGTTGAGGGAGAATTTCCTCATGGCTTGTTGGTCGAATCTCCCAATTTCGCTCCGACGAACGATGGTGTTTCGTCGCGTGTCGGCACGAATGTTTGGATGGATCGTCAGATCATGAGGACGATCTGTAGGCCATGCTCTGATACCAATTGATGCGGATTCGATTTTCGGCGACGGCGAAAAATAAAATATTTGACGGTGGATTTTGGTGGAGAAGAAATGGAAGGGTTGAGAGAAGAAGCTCGTCAGGAACACGAGGGGATGGAGAAAAGAAACGTGAAGACCACGTGAGGGGAGAGAGAGGGGGGAGAGAGAGAGAAGAAAATGGAGGGGTTGAGAGGAGAAGCTCGTCAGGAACACGAGGGGATGGAGAAAAGAAACGTGAAGACCACGTGAGGGGGAGAGAGAGAGAGGAGAGAGAGATAGAAAATAAAATCTCAATTTTTCATATCAACTGAACTTACTAAAAACACTAGCCTATCATCCCTTTATATAGGAGGGATGATGTTACAAAAATAGAAACTCGAATTCAAATTGAAACCAATTATCCTAATTTGACTCTAACCGACTAACCGACTAATTTAAAATTGAAATCTTTAACTAATTAATTAGGTACACAGGCGATCTCGTTTATTTAATTAAAAACACGACAACTCAAATAAACGTAAATAAAATTAACAGATAAAATTTAAATGAATGCAGCCCTATATTTCCATTTCACGCTGCATCAGTTTTCCTTTATTACTAACTATCCAAAGGTGTTCGAGAGTAAAAAGGGCAGTGCTCACACCATCAGAAATTCATATGGAAAGGAAGAGATGGTGGGATATAACTCAAAACTAATCTTGTTGAGAAGCTATGAACGTAATTCTGCTAGGCTCCACTCAAATAAAAATTAATTTACAGTGCATGCAGTTGATAAGTAACAGGGAGTATTGCAATCATTCATCTGCCTACCATTAGGCACCAACACAACACAAAGTTCATTATGATACTAAGTTGGAAGGTATTGACTCCTTCAAAAATATGATGGTGACAATAATTGTATCAGAAACTTTCAGGAAGATAGAAGTATACATCAAAAACAGTATACCGAATGTGCTAGCACATTCATAAATTTGGTGGTGGCAGGGTATTGGCACCTACCACTTCCACAACCTCTTGCATCAAGTCAACTGCATAACGAATCTCCTCACCCCATTCCCCCCAACCCAGGGATATGATTACTATAGGAAATCATGACTGATCATAAGTGTCTGCTCACATCTACACCTAATTGTGCATGCTCACAGCCTCACAGGTGATAAGGAAACATCCAGCATACAAAAATCATTTGGACCTAACATCTTCCTCGTACGACAAAAAGTGCACCATAGGAAACCACCAAAGTCAGATGGGTAAAGTGAAGTGCTACGTAACCGCATCCATTGTTCGGGCAACTGTTTAGCCAGAATGCTCTTTCTTTAAGGGGGAGAGACACTCTGCTGTAATGTTACAGCATAAACTATTTGTAAATATTTATAGCACAATAAATGGAGTAGTTAGGGGAGCATCTATCAAGGGTGGTTCACCCTTTTTCTCCAAAAAGAATCTTTTTGTTTGAGAGATATAAGTCAAACAAGAAAGTAGGCGAATCATATAATTTACAAAACAAGGACCCTTGGCACAAAAAAGAAAAAAAAATATTGAACATGTGATCACTACTGGCCAATGCATATTTTTCAGAATTGTCAAAAGCATAAGCAACGCAAGTTGTACAGAATGGAAGTCAAGCATATAGGGATTCACATTTAACAAAACTGTAGACTCTTTAGACCTTTCAATACTATGTAATCCATTTACTAAGGGATTCTGCTAAGATTCTAGTTCCCCAATCCAAAATGATGTCTTATCCAATTACTCCACTTCATAAACAATCCCACAATGGCCCTATGCACTATGCACCTGCAAAGTAAAATACAACGAGCAATAAACCTAATAGAACAACAAAGAAACACAGCTGATCAGGATTGCTAACTTCCTTTTGATCGAGAAGGAAAAAAGATTGTATTCTGTTCCTTCAAATAACAAGTGGGAAGTCCTCAGCGTCTCTGAGGAGTCTACAGGATGATTAGACAATTGAATCAACATAAAACATCCAATAATGTCATCTTCAAATATGGAATAATATTTTCAACTATAATTTTTCCCGCCTAGCCTATTATAAGATACCTTCCTTCTTGAGATTGTTCTGGTCAATTGTGCAGAAACACCAAAATCTGCAACCTATATTAACCAGAAAGAAATGGCATGTCATACTTCATCTTGCATGAGAGAGTTTTCATGCCAGTTTGATACTGACCTTAACATCTCCGCTTTCAGTTAGCAAAATGTTGGCCGCTGCCAAAGATACAGAGGGATGTTATAAAAACAAAAGATAGGATAAAGGTTCTTCAAAAAAAGATAGGGAAAAATTGATTTATTCCAAATTCGGAGAATATCATCACAATGAACACAGACGAATATAATAACTTGAAGTAAGAAGAAGAATAGAAAGTGCTTGCTAGCTACGAGCATACGAATGAAATAAACAAAAGAGAACCTTTAATATCCCGGTGGATTTTCCCTTCATTATGCAGATACTCTATTGCATGTAGCAGATCCCTCAAAATGCATGATATCGACATCTCATCTAGCGGTTGGCCCGATTGAAGCTGCTTAATATGGGATATTACATACATGCAATGGGTAATATTGCACAAAATACAGCTAAAAAAGGCAGATTTATGTAAAATGATATGAAATCATGCACACAAAATCCGTGGATAAAAAATCTAGATGCTTTTAATTACGGTAGTAGAAAAACATTCATTCATATTACTCAGAATTAATAACCATGCATAGGGACAGACATGGTCCATTGAGGAAAAGAGTCAGAGAAATCGTGGGAACATCAAGATGTAATCCCTAAACAAAGAGCAATAACCCACTCAAGCCTTTAGCAACATCTAGTAATGTTGGCCATATAGACCTGCCACATACAAGTAGATGTATCTCAGGTACCCCGGCTTAGATAGAGAAAATCCTAAATAGTTTCCATCCAGCACTGCTTAACAAAGAAAATTAAGGGGAAAAAGATAAATTAATCATTGTAGAGATATTTATATGCTTCTATGTACCTTATCGGCTATTTTATTTCTTTATGTATATTTCATGTAATTTATCCATAGGTCTCTCCTCTATATAAGAGAGCCTAAGGTTTCTGGAATAAACAAGTTCTCTATTTTTCCCAACATGGTATCAGAGCGGCGGTCCTAGACCGAAGCTCTCGTGCCCTAACCCTAACCCCACCTCCCAGCCTCGCGCGCCAGCACTCGGGCACCACCTCGCCCTCACAAGCCCTCTCCCCTTGTGTCTCGCCAGCCTCACGCGCGTGCCTACGTGCGGCAGTGTGCGGCGCCTGTACGCGTGTCTTCGCGCTGCTCACAGTTGTGAGTCTATGCGTCAATTTCTCATAGGCGTGCATCTGTGAGCCCCAGCATCTCTAGCGCACACGTTCTCGGGAAGGATCCTGTAACATCCAGAATCCGCCACACCCGAACCCGACCCGATTTGGGTCCGAGTAACCCAATAAAGTTATCTGACAACATTAGATAACCTAAAACGATCAATTGATTGTGAATTAAAAGTCGTTCGAACAAAATTGACCGAAAATCGGTCGCATCGTAATGTGTGCCGCGAAAAAGCCGCAACGTAAATTCGAAAACCACAAAACAAATCGAGACCTTCATGAGATCCGATTCGACGAAAGAAGACCAACAGAATTAACCGTTCGTCAATCGGATATCGTTTGATATTTTTAAATCACAAAATTTAATCTTAAACAAAAATCGTATCCAAAAATTTCGGATATTCAAAACCCGATCGAAATCGAAAGTATATCAATATTATACTCATATTGACTGTCATTCAGCGACGGTCGAAATGAGCTACTTCACATCGAAATCCGATATGCGAGGCGCAAATAATGATAGATTTTAAATATCTCAAAACATATATATATAACATAATATAATAACTTCGGTAAACTAAACGGCTGTTAAATATATATATATATAAATTTCTGTACAGTTGTAAACTGTACTGACAGGTTATGTGGCATTTGAATTCTTCTACCACATAGCTCCTCTCTCCTCTCTACGTGGCAACATTAAGTCCTTCACTCCTCCTTATTTATATCTACATTCCTCTTCCCATTTCCCTCAAATCCCTCCTTACTTCCAGCCGAAACCTCTGTTTCCCTCTCCCAACTTCTGAAATATGCAACTAAGTTGCAATTTCTTTATCATTCTAAGCTCCATTGAGCCCCCAAACCTCCTGCTGAAGTTATTTCAACCTGCTGCAGCACTGGAGAGTTGGAGCTGTTCAAAAACCCGAGGAAAAACCAAGGAGCATTGCTGCAGCTTTCTCCCAAATCTCTGAAATTTTCAAATCTGCATGCAAGATCTTCTTCAAAATTGAAGGGAAAAAAAGGTACAATTCCCTCCCCTCCTACTTGCTGCCATGCATGCCTATTAGACTCAATCTTGTGTACATTCTCACATCTCTTGCTGCAATACATGATGAATTAGACTGACTGATATCATGATTGACATTTATCACCTGCTCTTGTAAAACTTATCATTTGAAATTGACATCTGGAAGCAGAAATTTGGAACTTTATCCTGAATCTTTTCTCTTGAATGAATGTAGGTTCAAATTAAATTCCAGAAATTTGAATCATGAATTTGTGCATGCTGTATACGAAGAATGTTCTGGGATTTGCTTGATAGATCTAGTATATACATTTAGTTTATAAGTTGCCCAGGAAATCTTTAAGATTGTCTTGTAAATTGAGTATATAAAAAAGGGGGATATATGTTACACTTGAAATACTTCTGCATGTATATCTCAGAAATTGTTATTAAATTTGATAAATTTAGCTACTGGGCATGAAATCTGTTGCTTAAAGTTATAAGCTTGCTCCCTTTGATTTTGTTTAACACCTACATATATATAGATATAGAGAAAGATATGAAATGATTTTCTTTCCAATCACCTACTGTATAAAATATATGTGTGTATATATGGAAAGGTATATATATACAAATTATACTGAAAAGTTCATGTAAGCTTATCTCTGCTACTGTATATGTGTAAAAAAAAGAAGATTCGTTGGTTTCATTTTCTGAATTGAAATTAGATTTTATAATGTATATATAACCCTTACTGTTTTGGGGTTCCGGCTGCTTTAGATAATATTAAATAAGTCGCATGTTTCTCACCACAAGTTGACCAATGCAGCAAATTCAAAAAATTTTAAATCCAGAAACTAAACTTTGGTATAAGAAATTGTGTAAATTATATCAGCTATACACTTTCTATCCACTAGTTGCGGGAAAGAAACCTATTTTTAGTAAATAAATCTCAATAAAGATTTCCGAATACATGCCATGAAAAGCTCGAGAACCTTTTGATAGACTTTTGAACTGTTTCCAGTTACAGATTGTCTCATTTATTTGACTGATTTTGATTATATGAATAGTAAAATAATGTTATGCATTTCTATAATCTTAAGTTAGTTTTCCTGGTGCCTATGAAGTATACGAGTCCAACTTTTGGAATGTCCTTAAATAAGTTTATGTTATGATAAATCAAAAAAATATATATAATATATATCCATTGAGAGCCTCGTATATGCATAGTCCTGATCTACATATACATCTATTAATTCTAAAGAAATATTTATAGTTTAAATTTATGAATTTTGTAATTACAACCTGTATGCATATTGTTATGATGGGGCACATTTCGGGTAATGATTAATGCAATATAGATAATATCTCGTGCAAGTTGGGATGTGAATCAGGCCATTAAAACTTATATCCACATGCTTAATTAGTTCATCTTCAAAAAAAAACTTGATCTATATTACCCAAAGATTGATCTTATCGGAGGTAGAGGATTCATATAGATGACTAAATCAAATGTTGTATTGGATTAAGCAGGAAGTGCACGCAGAAGTTGTCAGATGTTGATGCGCGAATCACATTTTCCAACTTCTCTGATCAAAGTAAACAAAGGGAAAACTAAATCATCTATAAATTCATCTTGTACTCAAATTTTAGCAACATTGTCTTTACAAGGAAGAAATGGCAATAGTGAATGATGAGTGGAAGCTTATTGGATATTAATCATTTAAGTTGGAGCAATACACAATTTAAGTATCATTTTAGATTTAATGACTTTTAGCATTCACACAAGTCATGTCGATCTACAAAGCAAACAACGCTAGATGACGCATATAATTGGGAATCAGTGGTAACTCATAATTAATTATGCCGGTCAGGGTGACCCTTACACCTGACCGTGCGAGGGCGCGGTGACCCTCAGCTGGGCGGAAGATAGGAAGCCCAGTTAGGGCAGCGGCCGCCAAGTGCGTGGGTCTAGTATCCCGGACCCTTTTCGGTTTTTACGCGAGCTCGCAGTGTTTTTACGCCTCGTTGGGATCCCGACTTTAGACCAGTTCCGTTGACCCTCTGTTTTAGGATACCCAGGCGGGGGATTCTCGATTTTAGTTTTTCGTACGAGCTCGGTTGCCCGTTACCGGTCGGGCTGTTTTCTAGAGAACTTTCCCGAGAAGTCTCTCTCACCCGTCTCAGAGGCGTAGTTTTGGAGTACACCCATCCCTCTATTGGACCGCGCTTCCAATTAGAGGGCGAGACGGAAGAGCCCTTTTGTTGGCTTCTTCAACGCTTGAGTTTACTTTCGCCAACAGACTTGGCGATTCTACATCCAGATCATCCATATCTATGTCTACATCATCTAGAGTTACATCTGATACAGTTGCACTAGAGGTTTGAAGGGATTACAATCAAAGTTGAGTAAATGGAAGTAACTACAATCTGAATCGAAATCTCATTAAGCTAGTGGACGTGTTGGGAACTTAGTTATTATGCATTATACAACACCGCATGCCTACGGAGGCACCCCAACCCTAAGACATTTCCCAAGTCTTAGAGTCATAGTGTGAGGTTTCACACGAACCAAGACCACAGACTATCCACTAGACTTAAGAATCTAATTAAATCAAGAAACCTTTACAATCCCAAACTCGTCCATCATCACTCACGAACATGATCTCTAAAGAAATTAACGATATATACTTATACTCATACATTCATGAATATTCATGTATAATATAAATATGTCATATATGGGAAGTGTTGGGTTAATGGGCAATAATGAGAGATGCTTGCACACAACTTGAAAACCAATTTTACTTGAGCAAGTAGATGAAAATTTTACGTATTCCACCTTTCTACTTGTTACTTTTAAACATTTAAATGCATGTTGATTATATATATATAAGCTTATGGGAAGTACCATCGCCCGCTGATGCCTTTTCTTCCTTACACGCATGGCAGGCAAGGAGCCTTTAGCGCAGTAGCGGGTTGATGACCTCAGGAGACAGGATATATACTAGATGGTATGATTTCTTTTGTCTTAGTTTTTGTTCGGTTGATAATGTATTATGCTTCTCTTCTGTTCAGTTAGATTTTTTTGGGATATACTCTATGTACTGTCAGTCACTGTACATGTTGTAAAATTATAATGGAAATTAATGAAACGAGATTTAAGTGCCATTTGTCTCTATTAATTTGTGGGTATGATTTTGGATATGAATGTCATGTGGAAAATTATCCGCGCGAAAATTTTCCCTGTTTTCTGTAAATTGTGCGGTCCTGTGTGAATGAAATGCCGTGAAAGTAGCGTAAACGGGTACCCGGATTCTACAGGGGTTGACAATTTTGGTATCAGAGCAGTGGTACCCCGATACGCACATTCACAGTATTTCAATTCCGATCGCATTAAGTTCTCGGATAGCGACAGTCTTCCGACTTGTCGTGAGTCCGAGAAGGGAAAATATGACATTCATATTCAATTACCACAAATTCATCAATTTCATTAATTTTTATATTATATCCCAAGAAGAGAAAAAGCATATGTCATATAATCTGCGAACAATAAATTCTATGACTAGTTATGGTTCTCATGTAAAGCCATAGCATCCCGACCTACAGGACCAGCCTCAGTCTTGGGCCGACCCTTCCATGTTATATTTGATTCTGATGTGATGCATTCTTTTCTTGCTTTGAGACTACTAGTTTCTTTAGGTAGAGTCGCAGAGACTCTTTCTTCTCCAAATCACATCCGAGGGCCATGTGGCAAGTTGTTTGTCATTTCTCTGATAGTCAGGCACTTGTCCGTACTAATTGGCGGTCATGAGATGATCGCAGATTGTCTGCATCTACAACTTGATGAGTTCGACTTGATTTTGGGCATGGATTGGCTATCTACTCATCATGCACTGTTGATTGTTTTAGGAAGGCAGTTGTTTTCAGGATCCTAGATTTACCCTAGTTTACTTTTGAGGGTACTATACATGACTCCACCATGGAGTACATTTCAGTGTTGCGAGCTCAACGACTTGTTGATCAGGGTTGCGATTCATGCCTTGCATTTGTTCGAGAGGTATCTGATCATGAGCCGATGATACATGACATCAGAGTAGTATCTAAATATCCAGATGTTTTTCCTGATGAGCTACCGGGATTACCTCCTGAGAGAGATCGAGTTCGAGATCACATTGCTGCCAGATACACAGCCAATCTCGATGGCTCCGTACCGTATTGCACCAGCTGAGTTACGGGAGTTGAAGGTGCAGTTGCAGGAGTTACTTGATTTTGGGATTCGTGAGGCCGAGCACTTTACCTTGGGGTGCTCCGGTCTTATTTGTCAAGAAGAATGATGGATCCATGAGGTTATGCATTGATTATAGGCAGCTAAATAAGAGAACTGTGAAGAACCGTTATCCTTTGCCGCACATCGATGATTTATTCGATCAGCTCCAGGGATCTTCGATGTTCTCGAAGATCGATCTTTGCTCAAGCTATCATCAACTGAGGATTCGAGAGTCGGATATTCCGAAGACTGCTTTCAGGACACGTTATGGACACTATGAGTTTGTGGTGATGCCGTTTGGGCTCACCAATGCACCTGCAGCTTTCATGGATATGATGAACAGGATCTTCCGTTCATATTTGGACAAATTTGTGGTAGTGTTCATTGATGATGTGCTCATCTATTCACGGAATGAATGGCATATGAATGATCTACGGATTGTCTTGGACACATTGCGGGAGCACAAGCTATATGCAAAGTTAAGCAAATGTGAGTTCTGGTTGTCCCAAGTCTCATTCCTGGGACATGTCATTTCTGGAGCAGGTATCGCAGTTGATCCTGCGAAGATTGAAGCAGTTATGTCTTGAGAGCAGCCCAAGATTGTTACACAGATTCGGAGCTTCCTCGGGCTAGCAGGCTATTACAGACGCTTTGTCAGCGGATTTTCACGCATTGTTCGCCCTCTGACAAGACTGACGCAAAAGGGAGTTCCATTTATTTGGGACGATTCATGTGAGCAGGCCTTCCAGACACTAAAGGAGAGATTGACTACAACACCTATTCTTGCTCTTTCTTCTGACACTCAGGACTATGCAGTCTACACAGATGCATATGGGGAAGGTCTAGGAGCAGTGTTGATGCAGAGAGGACAGGTGATTGCTTACGCATCACGGCAGTTGAGACCGCACGAGCGAAACTACCCCACATATGACTTGAAGTTGGCGGCAGTTGTCTTCACCTTGAAGATCTGGCGCAACTACCTATATGGAGTGAATTTCGAGATTTTTACTGATTATAAGAGCCTGAAGTACATCTTTGATCAGAAGGAGCTGAACATGAGGCAGCGCAGATGGCTCGAGCTACTGAAGGATTATGATTGCACGATCTCTTATCATCCCGGTAAGGGGAACGTGGTAGCCGATGCACTTAGCAGGAGGGTACATGCAGAGGGTACGAGGAACTGGCTATATACGTGGGATATGCTCGCATCTTTAATTGATTGGCATCTTCAGGAGAGCGCATCCATTTCTACTGTCGTGCCTCCGCGATTCAGCAGTTTGTGGGGTTGCATTGTTGAAGGCCAGAAGACAGATCCTTGGATCCGAGATAGATACATGCGCGCCATCAAGGACGAATGTGATGACTTTGTTGTGATGGAATCTATTTTATGGAAGACAGGTCGAGTCATTGTGCCCAACGACGAGCAGTTACGTAGAGATATTCTTGATGAGGCACACAATTCACGGTTATCTATCCATCCAGGTAGCACGAAGATGTACCGTGATCTGCGCCGACATTTCTGGTGGGATGGAATGAAGCGCGATGTGGCGCTACATGTCAGCATATGCATGACATGTCAGATGGTCAAGGCCGAGCACAGGAGACCACCAGGATTACTACAGTCTCTCCCCATTCCCGAGTGGAAGTGGGAGAGCATTTCTATAGATTTTGTCATGGGATTGCCGAAGACACCAGGTGGCCATGATTCTATTTGGGTCGTTGTTGATAGGTTAACCAAATCAGCCCATTTCATACCCGTCAACACGAATTACACTCCATCCAGATTGGCCAAGCTATATGTGTAGAACATTATCAGACTGCATGGTATACCATGAGAGGTGGTGTCTGACAGGGATTCGAGGTTTACATCTCATTATTGGCATCAGTTCATGTCAGCACTACAGATAGAGCTGAAGATGAGTTCTGCGTATCATCCGCAGACCGATGGGTAGAGTGAACGCACCATACAAACACTCAAAGATTTACTTTGCGCTTGCACTTTGGAGTGGAAAGGGTCCTGGAAAGACCATCTACCATTGGTAGAATTCACATACAACAACAGCTATAATTCCAGTATCGACATGGCGCCATTCGAAGCCCTATACGGGCAGAGATGCCTCACACCTCTCAGTTGGCGTGAGGTAGGTGATCATGCTCTTTACTCCGAGGATCTCCTGGAGTAGACCGCGAGAGCTGTTGATCTTGTGAGACGGAGGCTTCTGATGGCACAAAGCCGCCAGAAAAGCTATGCAAACCGTCGGAGAAGAAACATAGAGTTTCAGATAATCTAATTATTTTCTCTTCATCCATTCAATTATGACCGATATATATATATATATTCAACTTAACCTCATATTAATGACATTCCTACTAATTATAGGTTGGAGATTGGGTATTCCTCCATGTATCTCCCGTGAAGGGAGTGCAGAGATTTGGCGTTCGTGGCAAGTTGGCACCGCGATATGTGGGTCCGTTTGAGATTCTCGCAAGAGTGGGGAAAGTGGCCTACCGAGTAGCCCTTCCTCCACATCTATCAGCAATTCACGATGTCTTCCACATATCCAACCTGAGGAAGTATGTACACGACCCTCCACATGTCATCAGTTATGAGAATCTAGACGTGGAGCCAGATCTGACTTATGAGGAGAAGCCAGTCCAGATACTTGATCGTGTTGTGAAGAAGCTTCGCAGCAAAGAGATTTCATTGGTCAAGGTTTTGTGGCACCGTCACGGAGTCGAAGAGGAGACATGGGAAACCGAAGCCGACATGCGGGTACGATACCAGCAACTTTTCTGATGTACTTATCAAAACAAGCTTTTATAATTAGATACATGATGAAATATATGGCTTGTTTTCTCTTTCAGGTTTTTATGGGTTCAAAACCCTTTGACGTTTTTATGGCCATATGAATCAAACAAAATACCTATTAACCTTAACTCGAGTCTCGAGGACGAGACTCCCTTTGAGGTTTTTATATTTGTAACATCCAGAATCCGCCAAACCCGAACCCGACCCGATTTGGGTCCGAGTAACCCAATAAAGTTATCTGACAACATTAGATAACCTAAAACGATCAATTGATTGTGAATTAAAAGTCGTTCGAACAAAATTGACCGAAAATAGGTCACATTGTAATGCCTGCCGCGAAAAAGCCGCAACGTAAATTCGAAAACCACAAAACAAACCGAGACCTTCATGAGATCCGATTCGACGAAAGAAGACCAACGGAATTAACCGTTCGCTAATCGGATATCGTTTGATATTTTTAAATCACAAAATTTAATCTTAAACAAAAATCGTATCCGAAAATTTCGGGTATTCAAAACCCGATTGAAAGTATATCAATATTATACTCATATTGACCGTCATTCAGCAACGGTCGAAATGAGCTACTTCACATCGAATTCCGATATGCGAGGCGCAAATAATGATAGATTTTAAATATCTCAAAACATATATATATATAATATAATAACTTTTGTAAACTAAACGGCTGTTATATATATATATATATAAATTTCTGTACAGTTGTACAGACTACACTGACAGGTTATGTGGCATTTGAATTCTTCTACCACATAGCCCCTCTCTCCTCTCTACGTGGCAACACTAAGCCCTTCACTCCTTATTTATATCTACATTCCTCTTCCCATTTCCCTCAAATCCCTCCTTACTTCCAGCCGAAACCTCTGTTTCCCTCTCCCAACTTCTGAAATATGCAACTAAGTTGCAATTTCTTTATCATTCTAAGCTCTATTGAGCCCCCAAACCTCCTGCTGAAGTTATTTCAACCTGCTGCAGCACTGGAGAGTTGGAGCTGTTCAAAAACCCAAGGAAAAATCAAGGAGCATTGCTGCAGCTTTCTCCCAAATCTCTGAAATTTTCAAATCTGCATGCAAGATTGATGCAGCGTGACCCCAAATTATGGGGCCACATTTATTTAATTAAATAATTATCAATTTTATTTACGTTTTTAGTGGTCGTATTGGTCTAATTGAATAATTGAGATCGCCTGTGATCTCAACGTTGATTTCGTAGATTTTAAGTATAATTGTTGGTCAATTAAATAATTAGAGTCTAATTAAGGTAATTAGAGGTCAATTAGGATTTGTTGGAGTCCAATTAAATAAGTTGGTTGTCAATTTAATTAAGTTTACTATTTTTGTACACCCTCTCTCCTATATAAAGAGAGGGTAGGTCCTTGTTTTTAGTGAATCAATTATGAAGTGAAATTTGAGATTTTATCTCGTATCTCTCTCTTATCTCTCTTCTCCCTCCACGCGATCTCCGCGGTCTTCTCCTTTAAACTCTCGCGTTCCCGGCGAGTTTCTTCCTCTCAATCCCTCCAATCTCTCTTCTCAACCATTCTCTTCTTCTACCAAAAAATCCACAAAAAAAAATATATTATTATTTTATTCGCCGTCGCCGATTTCGTTCCGCATCAATTGGTATCATAGCATGGCATTTAGATCGTCCTCACGATCTAACGATCCGTCCCGGCGCTCGCACCGACATCATCGTTCGTCCGAACAAACACGACGAACCATCTCCGCCATCGACGCCACCTTCAAAGAGACGGGGGACTTGATACGCGACCTGCAGAACAACCTCCAATCCATGTCTCGAAACCTAATGGCCTACCTTGAGGCCTACCGCGACGCCCAATCCAAGCCGCCACCCGTTGAAGTCGTTACCGCGAATTTTGACGAAGAAAACGACGCGGAAGAAGACCAAACGGTTGCTGTCCAGACCGTGGTGGATGAAAAAAACGTCAACAACAATGACGTGCTCACTGTCCACAAAGAAACCGCTGCTGTCCCGACCGTGTTAGAAGGAAAAGACGACGAAACGGTGGCTATCCAGCACCTTCCAGAACCATTTTCGCCGCCGGAATCGACCCCGCTGCCCCCGCCGACCATCCCGGCACCCCTCCAAGCCGCCCAGGTACTTCCCCTGCCCTCATCGGTCCGCGCGGCCGCCAGCCGCGCCCTACAACCGCTGCGCCTCCCCTCCCTCCCGCCTGTCCGCTCCCCAGCGTCTTCTTCCCTCCCCACGATCCCTGCTACTCCCCAGCAAACCCCTCCCCACGCCACCCTCTTCCCCTCCCCTTCCGTACCCCAACCTCGCCGTTACCATCTCTCCCGCCACCTCCTTTTCCCAGCCCCGCGCATCCTCAAACCTTCTCTTGTGCCGCCGCACCTCGCCCCCACGAACCCCTACCTCATCACCGCCCGCCACCTCTCCCTCGAACTCGCAACCTTCCCCATCTCGCCAGCAGCCCCAGCACCCCCCGGCGCCGTTCCCCGCTTCCCAGCACACCCCTTGCCGAACCACCACCATCTGCGACTCTACCCCAGTTCGCCGCCCTCCCGTTCTCCTACCCCCACAGTGCCGCACATCCTTCCCCCACCCCCCCCAGCGACGCGCACCGGCGAGCGCGCCCCCGAGGTGCCCCCTCCTCTCTAGCGCTGCCGCCCCCCGCGCCACCGCGTCGCCCGAGATCTTCCTCATCCCGCGCGCCGCCGCCTTTGGTTGCGGAAGAGAACAGCCCTATCGGGGATTTCAAGACCCGAATCCCTGAGATTAAGGGATTGGGAAAGTAAGGGGAAAAATTACAGAATAAATTTTCCCAAAATCCATATTTGCAGAAAGGCCCAATTGCAAATTAGACTATATTGTGGCCATCTTTTGGATGAAGGGGTAGAACAATTGCAGTCATACCCCTTGGTGGAAAGGAACTACAAACGTAACGTTGAAAAGAATGCAAATTGGATCAACCAATTAAGATTCTCCATCGACGAGCCGAAGATCACGCAATTCGTCAGGAGCCGAATTTTTAAAGCGGTGGAGAGTTGATGCAGCGTGACCCCAAATTATGGGGCCACATTTATTTAATTAAATAATTATCAATTTTATTTACGTTTTTAGTGGTCGTATTGGTCTAATTGAATAATTGAGATCGCCTGTGATCTCAACGTTGATTTCGTAGATTTTAAGTATAATTGTTGGTCAATTAAATAATTAGAGTCTAATTAAGGTAATTAGAGGTCAATTAGGATTTGTTGGAGTCCAATTAAATAAGTTGGTTGTCAATTTAACTAAGTTTACTATTTTTGTACACCCTCTCTCCTATATAAAGAGAGGGTAGGTCCTTGTTTTTAGTGAATCAATTATGAAGTGAAATTTGAGATTTTATCTCGTATCTCTCTCTTATCTCTCTTCTCCCTCCACGCGATCTCCGCGGTCTTCTCCTTCAAACTCTCGTGTTCCCGGCGAGTTTCTTCCTCTCAATCCCTCCAATCTCTCTTCTCAACCATTCTCTTCTTCTACCAAAAAATCCACAAAAAAAATATATTATTATTTTATTCGCCGTCGCCGATTTCGTTCCGCATCAAAGATCTTCTTCAAAATTGAAGGGAAAAAAGGTACAATTCCCTCCCCTCCTACTTGCTGCCATGCATGCCTATTAGACTCAATCTTGTGTACATTCTCAAATCTCTTGCTGCAATACATGATGAATTAGACTGACTGATATCATGATTGACATTTATCACTTGCCCTTGTAAAACTTATCATTTGAAATTGACATCTGGAAGCAGAAATTTGGAACTTTATCCTGAATCTTTTCTCTTGAATGAATGTAGGTTCAAATTAAATTCCAGAAATTTGAATCATGAATTTGTGCATGCTGTATATGAAGAATGTTCTGGGATTTGCTTGATAAATCTAGTATATACATTTAGTTTATAAGTTGGCCAGGAAACCTTTAAGATTGTCTTGTAAATTGAGTATATAAAAAAGGGGGATATATGTTACACTTGAAATACTTATGCATGTATATCTCAGAAATTGTTATTAAATTTGATAAATTTAGCTACTGGGCATGAAATCTTTTGCTTAAAGTTATAAGCTTGCTCCCTTTGATTTTGTTTAACACCTATATATATAGATATAGAGAAAGATATGAAATGATTTTCTTTCCAATCAACTACTGTATAAAATATATGTGTGTATATATGGAAAGGTGTATATATATATACAAATTATACTGAAAAGTTCATGTAAGCTTATCTCTGCTACTGTATATGTGTAAAAAGAAGAAGATTCGTTGGTTTCATTTTTTTGAATTGAAATTAGATTTTATAATGTATATATAACCCTTACTGTTTTGGGGTTCCGGCTGCTTTAGATAATATTAAATAAGTCGCATGTTTCTCACCACAAGTTGACCAATGCAGCAAATTCAAAAATTTTTAAATCCAGAAACTAAACTTTGGTATAAGAAATTGTGTAAATTATATCAGCTATACACTTTCTATCCACTAGTTGCGGGAAAGAAACCTATTTTAGTAAATAAATCTCAATAAAGATTTCCGAATACATGCCATGAAAAGCTCGAGAACCTTTTGATAGACTTTTGAACTGTTTCCAGTTACAGATTGTCTCATTTATTTGACTGATTTTGATTATATGAATAGTAAAATAATATTATGCATTTCTATAATCTTAAGTTAGTTTTCCTGGTGCCTATGAAGTATACGAGTCCAACTTTTGGAATGTCCCTAAATAAGTTTATGTTATGATAAATCAAAAATATATATATATAATATATATCCATTGAGAGCCTCGTATATGCATAATCCTGATCTACATATACATCTATTAATTCTAAAGAAATATTTATAGTTTAAATTTATGAATTTTGTAATTACAACCTGTATGCATATTGTTATGATGGGGCACATTTCGGGTAATGATTAATGCAATATAGATAATATCTCGTGCAAGTTGGGATGTGAATCATGCCATGAAAACTTATATCCACATGCTTAATTAGTTCATCTTCAAAAAAAACTTGATCTATATTACCCAAAGATTGATCTTATCGGAGGTAGAGGATTCATATAGATGACTAAATCAAATGTTGTATTGGATTAAGCAAGAAGTGCACACAGAAGTTGTCAGATGTTGATGCACGAATCACATTTTCCAACTTCTCTGATCAAAGTAAACAAAGGGAAAACTAAATCATCTATAAATTCATCTTGTACTCAAATTTTAGCAACATTGTCTTTACAAGGAAGTAATGGCAATAGTGAATGTTAAGTGGAAGCTTATTGGATATTAATCATTTAAGTTGGAGCAATACACAATTTAAGTATCATTTTAGATTTAATGACTTTTAGTATTCACACAAGTCATGTTAGATCTACAAAGCAAACAACGCTAGATGACGCATATAATTGGGAATCAGTGGTAACTCATAATTATGCCGGTCAGGGTGACCCTAACACCTGACCGTGCGAGGGCGCGGTGACCCTAACACCTGACCGTGCGAGGGCGCGATGACCCTCAGCTGGGCGGAAGATAGGAAGCCCAGTTAGGGCAGCGGCCGCCAAGTGCACGGGTCTAGTATCCCGATCCCTTTTCGGTTTTTACGCGAGCTCGCAGTGTTTTTACGCCTCGTTGGGATCCCGACTTTAGACCAGTTCCGTTGACCCTCTGTTTTAGGATACCCAGGCGGGGGATTCTCGGTTTTAGTTTTTCGTACGAGCTCAGTTGCCCGTTACCAGTCGGGCTGTTTTCTAGAGGACTTTCCCGAGAAGTCTCTCTCACCCGTCTCAGTGGCGTAGTTTTGGAGTAGACATATCCCTCTATTGGACCGCGCTTCCAATTAGAGGACGAGACGGAAGATCCCTTTTGTTGGCTTCTTCACCGCTTGAGTTTACTTTCGCCAACAGACTTGGCGATTCTACATCCATATCATCCATATCTATGTCTACATCATATAGAGTTACATCTGATCCAGTTGCACTTGAGGTTTGAAGGGATTACAATCAAAGTTGAGTAAATGGAAGTAACTACAATCTGAATCGAAATCTCATTAAGTTAGTGGACGTGTTGGGAACTTAGTTAGGATGCATTAAGCAACACCGCATGCCTACGGAGGCACCCCAACCCTAAGATATTTCCAAGTCTTAGAGTCATAGTGTGAGGTTTCACACGAACCAAGACCACAGACTATCCACTACAATCTCAAACTCGTCCATCATCATTCACGAACATGATCTCTAAAGAAAATAATGATATATACTTATATTCATACATTCATGAATATTCATGTATAATATAAATATGTCATATATGGGAAGTGTTGGGCTAATGGGCAATAATGAGAGATGCTTGCACACAACTTGAAAACCAATTTTACTTGAGCAAGTAGATGAAAATTTTACGTATTCCACCTTTCTACTTGTTACTTTTGAACATTTAAAAGCCTGTTGATTATATATATATATAAGCTTATGGGAAGTACCATCGGCCGCTGATGCCTTTTCTTCCTTTCACGCATGGCAGGCAAGGAGCCTTTAGCGCAGTAGCGGGTTGATGACCTCAGGAGACAGGATATATACTAGATGGTATGATTTCTTTTGTCTTAGTTTTTGTTCGGTTGATAATGTATTATGCTTCTCTTTTGTTCAGTTAGATTTTTTTGGGATATACTCTATGTACTGTCAGTCACTGTACATGTTGTAAAATTATAATGGAAATTAATGAAATTAGATTTTGGTGCCATTTGTCTCTATTAATTTGTGGGTATGATTTTGGATATGAATGTCATGTGGAAAATTATCCGCGCGAAAAATTTTCCTGTTTTTCTGTAAATTGTGCGGTCCTGGGTGAATGAAATGCCGTGAAAGTAGCATAAACGGGTACCCGGATCCTACGGGGGTTAACAGATCCACTCCCGAGCTCTTCATTTTAATTGATGGGGTTGATTGCGCGTAAAGTCTACACACACAATCACACCCCTTCATGTCCGTGTAGACGATTATCTTCAGACGTCTAACAAGCCTAGTCTTCCTCTACCGGCATCATGTCAGAAAGTAAGGTCGATGTTCCCGCTACTGGCACATTCAGACGTCCAACGCCAATTGTCAAGATGGACGGGACGAACTACAAGCTCTGGGCAATGCAGTTCATGAGTCACATGAAGTCGAGTGGAAAGAAGCATATTCTTTCGAGGGGGAACCGGTGGAGAAGACTGGGGAAAATGCCTCTTGGGAGGCAGATGATGCATATGCCAAAGTCTGGCTCTCAGGGATATTGAAGACAGAGATCGCCAATGACATGTTACATCAGCCTACTGCTAAGGCTATGTGGGATATCCTCGTGGCTACATACACTAAAGCGAGGAATGAAACTAAGATACTTCAGCTTCAGCATGATATCTTCACCATCAAATAGAACGGATGTCCTCTCCACTCCCTATATACACCCTTGCGTGGGATGTTTGAGAAGCTTCATAGCTTCATGCCACTCACAGCCACTCCGGGACAACAGAAGATATATCGGAATGCAACTATGGTCGGTGTATTCCTAACAGCTCTGGTATCTGAATATGTTGTTCGCTCCCATGTCCTTGCAGGTGCTACTATTCCTCCCATGGAGGAAGCTTTCTGCAGGCTCGTGGACGTGGACTTTGTGGTAGAGGAAGACGTATTCATCAGTCCTGCACATTTTGCCATCGCCTAGGACATACTGAGGAGACATGCTACTCTAAGCATGGTTTCCCAACATCAACCCGTGTAGCAGAGCAGGTCGAGTCACCCGCCACATCTACTTCAGATGCGAGGTTTAACGATCTAGTGGCCAGACTGCGTGATATCATGACTTCTTCATCATCAGCTGGAGGCCATTCCGATGTTGCAGCTTCTGCCTCCGCCATTACTTTTGCTACGGCAAGCACCTCATGTAGCATTTTTGCCTTTACATCATGTTATGGATCTCAGATTCTAGAGTGGATTATGGACTCTGGGGCGATCCACCATTTATGTGGAGATAAAGGACAGCTCACAGCCTACAGACAGGTTTCTCCAGGAAGAACTATAATGATAGCCAATGGGACCCATTCCCCTATCGTAGGTCAAGGGGAGATTAACCTAACTCCCTCAATGCATCTGCAGAATGTGTTACCTGCCCCTGACTTTTCTATGAATTTGCTATCTATCAGTCAGATTACGAAGGATTTGCATTGTCGAGCTATATTTGGCCCATCATCTCTTATTTTTCAGGACATTCTTACAGGCAAGACGATTGGTTGTGGTCATGAGCAAGGTGGTCTCTATCAACTGGTCCAAACTCCATATGTTGGTGCATCCTCTATCTCCTCGGGACCAGTCTCTCCTTTCCCTTGGCATCTCTGTTTTGGTCATCTCCCTCTCCAGAATATGAGTCACATTTTACCGTAGATTTCTCCGGGATCTACATTCCAATGCGATGCATGTCAGTTGGGAAAGCATCATCGTCCATCTTTCCCTAGTCATCAGAGTCGAAGCAGTTGCTCCTCGTTTAAGTTTTTTCATGTTGACATTTGGGGTCCTACCCGTGTTCCTGATCATCAGGGGCACCGGTTTTATCTTGTTGCAGTTGATGATTTCTCTCGTTTGTCATGGGTTTTCTTATTGAAAAATAAATCTAAAGCAGGGGATGTGATCAAAAATTCTATCAATGAAGTCCAGAATGTTTTCTCTTCGTCTGTTAAGTTTGTACAAACTGATAACACCTTGGAATTCTGCACTCGTCAATTATCCCATTTCTTATCATCTCGTGGCATTATTCATCAAACATGTCCCTACACATCTAAGCAAAATGGGGTGACAGAGAGAAAGCATCGTCATTTACTTGATATCACTCGCACACTTCTTATTCGGAGTCGTGTCCCATTTTCGTTTTGGGTGATGTTGTTCTTACAACATGCTATCCGGTTAATCGCATGCCCTCGTCCGTCTTGGGAGAGAAGTCTCCTTTTTCCATTGTTTTTCCTGATAAGGAGCTATTCTCCCTCGCCCCTCGTGTCTTTAGTTCGGTTGCCTTGGTACACCAAACGGCTCCAGGTCTTGAAAAGCTCTCTCCTAGGGCTATCAAATGTGTCTTTGTTGGGTACTCCGGAACACAGAAGGGATATCGGTGTTATGATCTGTTGCGCAAGAAATATTGTATCAGTGTTGATGTCACATTCTTTAAGTGTGTGATGTTTTCCTCTCCTACAGGTGATAGACTGGACTCGTCCAATTCCGATGATGAGGTCTACGTGTCTACTACTCCCGATGTTCCATCTCCGTCTATACATGTGTTTGATGCATCACCTATACCACACCTCCTCCACCTCCACCATTATTGTCTTCTACTCAGTCACGCATTGTTCCACCTTTTGCTAAAATTATATACTCGTCGACCTATTTCTGCTCATGATCATGGTTCGTCATCTGAAGCGCCATAGGTTTGTTTTGATAACATAATTTCTACTGATGGGTCTGGAGATATATCTATGCAGGAAAGTAGCCAACAGTCGGGGGATGTTCCTACTGACTTGGATCTTCCTATTGCAGTCCGCAAGCAGAGACAGTCTTGTGCCTCTTACCCCATTACTTCTCAGGTTTCTTTTCATCATCTAACAGGGGACTTTCAGAGATTTGTTGTTGCCTTGTCGGTCGTGGAGATTTTACGGAATTATCAAGAAGCATTAGAGGATAGTCGTTGGCGCTTAGCCATGGAGGAAGAGATGGTCGCGTTGCAATCCTGTGGTACTTGGAGCTTGGTGTCTACTCCTCCTGGGGCATCAGTGGCCAGTTGCAAATGGGTGTTTACTGTTAAACACCATGCAGATGGCAGACTTGATCGCTACAAGACAAGGTTAGTGGCTCGTAGCTTCACTCAGACCTATGGTGTGGATTACTTGGACACTTTCTCTCCGGTAGCTCGTCACTCTACACTATGTATCATACTTTCTGTGGCGGTGGTACGTGATTGGCCTTTATTTCAGATGGATGTTAAGAATGCATTTCTGTATGGAGATTTACAGGAGGGTCTACATGCAGTAGCCTCCTGGTTTTGCTGCTGAGGGGGAGTGTACGTAGGTCTGTAGACTCCATAAGGCTATATATGGTCTTAAGCAAAGTCCAAGAGCGTGATTTCAGAAGCTCTCGGATTTGATAGAGAACCAAGGGTTCAAGAGGTCTAATGCAGATCATTCACTTGTTTTGCAAAGGACACCTAGAGGTACGGTTATCATAATGGTCTATGTTGATGATATTCTTGTTACAAGAGATGATATGCAGGGGATAAAGATGATAAAAGAATATCTAGGCCATCAGTTCGTGACTAAGGATCTGGGTACCCTAAGATACTTCTTAGGGTTGGAATTTGCTAGAAATGGACACGGTCTTGTAATGATCCAAAGGAAATATGTTACATACATGCTTGTTGAGACAGGGATGATTGGGTGTTGACCCTCAACTACTCTTATGGATCCTAGCATGAAATTATACGATGATGATACAAATGAGGTGGATAAAAGGAGATACAGACAGATTGTAGGAAAGCTCATGTATGTTACCATTACCAGACTAGATATTGCATTTGCAGTG
This sequence comes from Ottelia alismoides, assembly GCA_037367405.1. Classification (NCBI taxonomy): domain Eukaryota; kingdom Viridiplantae; phylum Streptophyta; class Magnoliopsida; order Alismatales; family Hydrocharitaceae; genus Ottelia; species Ottelia alismoides. Next base: position 126,901 of record JAZKJV010008676.1, read on the forward strand.
AGTCGAGTGAGTCAGTTTATGGAACAACCTCGGCAAGTACATATGGATGCTATATACATGATATTGAGATATCTGAAATCTTCTCCAGGTGCAGAATTAATCCTTAAGAAAGGAACAAGTGTCAAGGTATCTGCATGTGCTGATGCTGACTATGCAGGATGTCCTAAGGATAGAAAGTCCACAACAGGCTTTGCGATATTTGTTGGTAGTTTTCTTGTTTCTTGGAAAAGCAAGAAATAAACAGTTGTGGCTAGATCAAGTGCCGAATCTGAGTATAGAGCTATGGCTCAAGCAAGTACAGAAATGATGTGGTTCGAGCAGTAGTAGCAGATTTACATGTAGATGTTCCTCTATCCATGCAGCTACAATGTGATAATCATGCAGCTTTGTTCATTGCAAACAATCCTACATTCCATGAGCGAACCAAACATATTGAGGTAGATTGTCATTATACCAGAGATATGATCTAGAAGAGGTTGATCTCTACCTCTCACGTCAGCTCAGGAGAGCAAACAACAGATGTCTTTACCAAGGTCTTACTCCGAGGACCATTTCAGAAGTGTTTGTCCAAGCTGAGCATGATTGACATCTATGCTCCATCTTGAGGGGGAGTGTAGAGATATTTATATGCTTCTATGAACCTTGTCGGTTATTTCATTTCTTTATGTATCTTTCATGTAAGTTACCCATAGGTCTCTCCTCTATATAAGAAAGCCTAGGGTTCCTGGAATAAACATGTTGACGCACTTTGAGTTATTGTACCTCTTTGCTATTTTATTTCTCTTGTTATCCTCTCTATGTAATTTACCCATAGGCTACTCCCCTATATAAGAGAGCCTAGGGCTATGGAATAAACAACTTATTCACGTTTTCCAACATGGTATCAGAGCGACGGTCCTAGACCGGAGTCCTCGAAACCCTAAACCTAACACCCCACCCGCCGGCCTCTCTCCCTCTCGAATCGGCGCCGCCTCCTCCCTCTCTCTCTCGAATCGGCGCCGCCTCCTCTCCGATCGCTGCTCGCGCCTGTGCGCGCATCGGCTGTGCGCATATCTCGCGCATCGTCGGCGCTTGTGCGCACATCGCCGTTGATCGGAGATCTTCTCTGATCGCCTCTCGCGACTGCGGGCATCGCCTCGTGTGCGCACTGCTCCTGTGCGACTGTGGCGTGATCCTCCAGTTGCGTGTTCAAGTGCACGCGTGATCCTCCAAGTGCGTGTGCGCGTGCTCTTTGCACGTGCCTACGTGCCCTAAGTCCCAAAACCCTAGGGCACACAGCCGGTTCTACATGGGGTTAGTTGCTTGAAGTCTACACACGCAACTAATCCCGTCTATGTCATTGTAGACGAAGATTATTTTCTCTCAGTCGCTCCAGTCTTTCGTTTCCAGCATGTCAGAAAGCAAGGCTGACATCCCATCTATGGGCGCATTTCGTGGTCCAGCGCCCATTGTCAAGATGGATGGTACGAACTATGAACTGTGGGCAATGCAGTTCATGAGTATGATGAAGTCCACGGGCAAGAAGCATATTCTCACAGAGCCCGAGCCTGCAGAGAAGACTGGAATTCATGCCTCATGGGAGGCAGATGACGCATATGCCAAGGTGTGGCTGTCCGGCACATTGGCTATTGAAATTGCCAATGATATTCTACATCAACCCACAGCCAAAGACATGTGGGATATTCTGGCATCAACATATTCTCAGGAGAAGAATGAGACAAAAATTCTGCAACTACAACATGATATATTCACAATAAAGCAGAATGGTCGCCCGTTACATTCTCTCTACACATCTTTGAGAGGAATGTTTGAGAAGCTTCATAGCTTCATGCCGCTTACCGCCACGCCAGAGCAGCAAAAGACATATAGAAACGCAACGATGGTGGGTGTGTTTCTCGCAGCACTCGACCCAGAGTATGAGGCTGCTCGTTCACAGATTCTGGCGGACTCAACTATTCCTCCCATGGAGGAGGCTTTTCATAGGTTGAGTAGGATCACTGTACCTTCTGCAGCCACTAGCCAGAATCCCTCAGCCATGGCAGCCAACAGGGGCCGTGGCTCTCATTACCAGGGTCGTGGACGTACTCCCCGTGGAAGGGGTGGCCGCACTAGGCCAACATGCTCATATTGTCACAGAGTCGGCCATACTGAAGACACATGCTATTCAAAGCATGGATTTCCTGCATCTGCTCGAGCCGCTGAGCAGATAGAGCCTCCTTCTCCTGCTTCTCTGGATCAGCGTTTTGATGATCTGGTTGCCCGCCTTAGGGGCATTATCCCACCATCTGGCCCAGCACCGACGACAGAGAGTCATACGGATGTTGCTGCTTCTGCTTCTGCGTCTGCCTCTACGAGTACTTCAGGTAGTACACTTGCACTACATAGTAGTAGATCGGATACATTGCCATGGATCATGGACTCAGGCGCTACACATCATCTATGTGGCGACCAGAGTCTACTTTCAGGGTATACTCAGATTCCTCCAGGACAAACAGTAGTGATTGCCAATGGCACTCATTCCCCCATCATGGGTCAGGGGGAGATTAGATTGACATCATCTATGCAGCTCAAGAATGTTTTACATGCACCGCATTTTTCTATGAATCTATTGTCAATCAGCCAGATTACGAAGGATCTCCAATGTCGAGCTATTTTTGATTCATCTTCTTTGATTTTTCAGGACATCCGTACAGGCAACGTGATTGGTCATGGCTATGAGCAAGGAGGCCTCTATCGTCTGAACCAGACCCCATTTGCTGGAATCACCTCTTCTCCCGCTGGACAAGTATCTCCTCTCCTGTGGCATCTGCGTCTTGGTCACCTCCCGCTTCAGAAGTTGTGTCGTATCTTACCTTATAGTCTTTCTCACACACCTATCCAGTGTGAGGCGTGTCAGTTGGGAAAACATCACAGGTCATCGTTTCCCAGTGGTCAAGGTCGGAGTAGTAACTCCAAATTTGAGTTGTTTCATGTTGATGTCTGGGGTCCAAGTCGTGTTCCCGATCTTCAGGGACACAGGTATTATATTGTTTTTGTGGATGATTTCTCTAGAGCATCATGGGTATTTTTAATGAAAAATAAGTCTGAAGCTGGAAATATTATTATTCACTTTCTAAATGAGATTCAGAATGTCTTTTCCACAACTGTCAAATTTTTGAGAAGTGATAATGCCTTAGAATTGTGCACCAATAATCTAGCCAACTACTACTCTTCTAAGGGAATTGTTCACCAAACATCCTGTGCCCATACGTCCCAACAGAATGGGGTTGCAGAAAGAAAACACCGTCACCTTCTTGATGTCACAAGGTCTCTTCTCATTCAGAGTCATGTTCCGTATTCCTACTGGGGTGATGCAGTCCTTACTGCATGTTATCTTATAAACCGTATGCCCTCGTCCGTCTTGAATGAACAGATCCCCTTCTCTCTTGTTTATCCTAACAAGGATCTGTTCACTCTTACCCCTCGTGTGTTTGGGTCAGTCGCATTTGTCCATCAGTTGTCGCCCGGTTCTGACAAGCTCTCTCCTAGGGCTGTCAAGTGTGTCTTTGTGGGGTACTCCAGAACTCAAAAGGGGTACAAGTGTTTTGACCCTCTGCGTCGGCGGTATGTGATCAGCGCAGATGTTACATTCTTTGAATCCACCATGTACTTCTCAGAATCTGGGAACATGCAGCCACAATCTATATCCCCTGATACTGTGTTCATGGCACCACCAACATCTCAACCACCATCACTACCATCACCAACACCACCACCATCACCACCACCACCAATGCCATCAATAGTACCTCCATTACCATTTCATTACACCCGAAGGCCGAATCAAGCTCATGGTCCTGACCAGTCAACTAGCTCGCCTATGGTATGTGATGAAAATATTAATGTTGATGAATCTGACGACATTACTCAGCAGGATGTATCACAGGAGCATGCTGATACCACAGACGACCTAAATGTTCCAATCGCTCTACGCAAGTTAAAGAGAAGCTGTGTCCAGTATCCAGTTTCAGCAGTGGTGTCGTTTGAGAGGCTATCTGGACCTTTCAAGACGTTTGCGTTGGCACTTTCAGCTACAGATATTCCAAGGAATCACCATGAAGCCTTGCAGGATTCTCGATGGAGGCTAGCAATGGAGGAAGAGATGGCGGCACTTCAGTCCAGAGGAACATGGAGCTTGGTTACTATACCTCCAGATGTCAACCCGGTGAGTTGCAAGTGGGTGTTTACAGTGAAACATAATGCAGATGGCTCCATTGACAGGTACAAGGCACGCCTAGTTGCAAGGGGATTCACACAGACATATGGGGTAGATTACCTTGACACGTTCTCCCCGGTGGCTCGTCATTCCACTCTACGGATCCTCTTATCTGTTGCAGTCACTAAAGACTGGCCCCTATATCAACTGGATGTGAAGAATGCCTTTCTGTATGGCGATTTGCAGGAGGAGGTCTACATGCAACAGCCACCAGGTTTTGCTGTTGAGGGGGAGTGTTCCAAGGTTTGCCGATTACATAAGGCTATCTATGGCCTTAAGTAGAGCCCCAGAGCGTGGTTCCAGAAGCTGTCAGACCTCTTTGAGAAACAAGGATACAAACGTTCAAATGCTGATCATTCCTTGTTTGTACAGAAAACGGCAAGAGGTACTGTTGTAATCATGGTTTATGTTGACGATATCTTGATTACAGGTGATGATGACCAGGGCATTAAGCAGGCAAAGGAAAGGCTAGGAACCGAGTTTGTCATCAAGGACCTGGGAGTCCTTAGATATTTTCTGGGGTTGGAGTTTGCTAGAAATCCGTATGGACTAGTCATGTCACAGAGGAAGTATGTCACAGATCTACTAAGTGAGACAGGTATGCTAGGGTGTCGACCTGCTACGACACCTATGGACCCTAGCATGAAGATGTATGATGATGACACAGAGGAGGTTGACAGGAGAAGATACAGAGAACTGGTAGGCAAACTGCTATATGTTACCATCACTAGGCCAGATATATTATTTGCAGTGAGCCGTGTGAGCCAGTTCATGGAGCAGCCATGCCAGGTGCATATGGATGCAATACACATGATACTTAGATACCTCAAATCTTCTCCAGGTAAAGGTATGCTGTTTAAGAAAGGAAAGGGGATTTCTGTCTATGCATGCGCAGATGCAGACTATGCAGGATGTCCTAAGGATAGAAAGTCCACCTCAGGGTACGATGTCTATGTCGGAGATGCCCTAGTCTCATGGAGGAGCAAAAAGCAAACTGTGGTAGCTAGATCCAGTGCTGAATCCGAATATAGGACTATGGCCCAGGCTACTACAGAGATGATGTGGGTGAAAGCAGTGCTGACAGATCTATGCTTAGATATACCACTTCCTATGAACTTGGAGTGTGATAATCAGGCTGCTTTGTTCATTGCTAATAATCCTGCATTCCATGAGCGGACCAAGCATATTGAAGTGGATTGTCACTTCATACGTGATATGATCCAGAAAGGATTTATTACCACATCCCACGTTACTTCAGAGAACCAGACGGCAGACATTTTTACCAAGGCATTATTACGTGGCCCATTTCAGAAGTGCGCTTCCAAGCTGAGCATGATTGACATCTATGCACCATCTTGAGGGGGAGTGTTGACGCACTTTGAGTTATTGTACCTATTTGCTATTTTATTTCTCTTGTTATCCTCTCTATGTAATTTACCCATAGGCTACTCCCCTATATAAGAGAGCCTAGGGCTATGGAATAAACAACTTATTCACGTTTTCCAACAAAACAAGTTCTCTATTTTTCCCCAACAATCATCATCAACAACAACTGAGCATTTTCCACTTTAAGTGGGGGCTAGAATATGGCTAGAAGACTCATGACCACAGACATATCTAAACTTAGTCATGCATGGTCTAGATCTAAAAAGGACCTACCCTTTTTAATTCAAATTCAATAATGTTATCACCAAAAATTTGAAGTCCTGTGCTTTAAGCAAAATGTCCATGAAAATTTCAGTCAATATATCTTATTAAGAAGGCATCAACGGACACTTCTCAATCAAAAGTTCTCGACAAAACTTCATATGTATACAATTATATTTTTCATATATAGTTTCGATAGACAGGAGTACACAATTATATCGGAAATCATCAAATATAAACAGGAGTAAGGTTTCAATAACAAGCAGTTTATTTCATCATCTTGGCCCTACCTTAGGATCTAAAAAGGCCCTACCCTTAGGACATCCTAAGGTTTCAATAACAAGCAGTTTATTTTATCACCACTGTGTTGCTCACAGCTCGCTAATAATTGCGAAAACATCTCTGGTGGTGGTCATCACTGCTATAATTTCATTGCTACATTGCCTTTTTCATTTCACAGCATCATCGTTACTGTTATTATGTGGCTCGCAAGTTGCCTTTATGTGTGAAATCCATCTTTGTTTAGTCTGAAAGCCACTGTAACCGTGTGCAACCTAGAGATCTATGGAAGACCCAATGCTGGAATTACTTGCCCTCTGCAAGATCCATCTCCACCATCGCGGGAAAATAAAAAGATTGACTGGAGCATCTTGATGCAAATTGCCTTCTACTTTAAGCATAAGGTGCGCTCTGATGTGGTAATGATCGATAGTACTGGGTTTTTTTCTTAGAGTTCTAGGGATTCATAGAAGGAACCTAATATCACCGTTGTTGGAAGCATTCATCATGAAAAACAGGTGTGTATTGATGGTATGTTTGCTTTCTGGGATTCCATTAGACAGACTAGAATGGCACTAATATGGGTGTCAGAAAGTTCTCGAGTTCGATATTCGCTCAAGTTCGGCTCGCTAAAAGTTCGATTCAGATTCGGTTCGGAAATAAACGAACCGAACCTGAACACAAGTTTCGGCTCGATTAAATAAACAAACCGAACCTAAAAATCATATGTTCGCTCAGGTTTAATTCATTAAAAGCTCGATAAACACACACACACATATACATATTTACAAATCCTTATCCGTAGAAGTGGACCTTACTTTGAGATAAGTGGATTTTGACCTAAGATAAGTGAACTTTGTCTAGAGATAACATAATATTTACGGGATAAGTAGGTTTTATCTCGGTATAAACTATTCCAAAATAAATAGTCACATTGTGCTAGCAACATCCATCATCTATGTGTCTAGTATTTTTCCCTTCTTTATCCTCAAATCAACAGAGCAAATCTAATCCTTACTTATCGCATATCTCCACATTATTCCTTATCCTCATCTGAATAGATATAAAAATATATTATAAATTTACATTTTTCAAAAAGACAAATCCTTATTAATACTGATCGGCTCTCAACCGGGCTCTACAAATTGTGGATACTAATTGGTTAAGAATCAACCGTATTAAGGCTATAGCGTCTTTTTTTTCAAAAGATGAAGATCAGTTAGATAAAGAAAATAACTGAATGAATGCTTATTCTAGTTATAGAGACACATATAATTTTTCACTTTTACTCTTTTCACTCCTACAGAATTCTCAAGTTTGATATTCTCTTAAGTTTGGTTCGATCAAAAAGAGTTTCGATTCACATTCGGTTCGAAAATAAACGAACCAAACCTGAACACAAGTTTAGGATCGATTAAATAAACGAACCAAACCTAAAAAATGTAGGTTCGCTCAAATTCGGTCTGTTTATACCCCTAGGCACAGAGATGAAGAGATCGGGAAGTGTGGCTATGATTGGGTCGTTTTGGCGGGCCAGAAATGGAGTGGTGTTTCACCGGGATCATTTTTACGATGAAAATGTTGTGGCGCATGCTAGGACACCGACTGAGAGTTAAAACTTGTAAATTTTGCTTTTGTTCTTTACTTGTTAACATGCATGTAATTTATTGGCGATTAATGGTGAAATTTTGTGGCACACACTTATATGGTGGGGGCTCTTTTTCTTTAAAAAAACACTAACGATCAAGACATCAACTTTATAAATCAACAATTGAACATATTATGCAATCTTCTCCATCGGCATCTAGATCCTGAAGATTATGAAGCTGTTGCAAATCAACAATTTTTTTGAGTTCAAAAAAGGGGGAAACATGCAAAGGTGTCTACCTGTGAAACCCCAGATCTTAGCTCAGCAACATGTTCAAGTTGATGATGATCAAATAGTTGCAATCTATTAAGAAATTTATGAAAAAATTAATTTTGATCTGATTTTAGAATAACTTGTTGGATACATAACGTCGTAAGAATTCCAACGCATTCAAAATTTTTCAAATCGGATATCGGATGAGTGAGATATGAACAGTTCAGTGAAGATGGGTCAAGTCAGAAATGGTAATACGGGATTTGAGCGTAATCTATCTAAGGATCCTCCCAAGTCCATTTAAGGGGCTTATAAAATCCTTTTTTTGAGATAATCTCTTCTCATTTGCATCCCTAGCAGCCCATCTCTCATATTCCACCTCCCACCTAGCTAGAGCTCCATTAGAGCGTTGTCGGAGTTAATCGTTCACCATTTTCATGTGCATGTTTTCCATCGACATCCTCTGTGTAGATTTCACATTAGAAATGTAAGATCATCTTCCATTCTCTATCTGTTTTTGGTGATATTGTTTATGGGTTAAATCTAAGAAAAGTTTTTTTTTGTGATTTAGAGGTTACCGTGGTCGTGATAATACGTGTGAGACAACTTAGAACGGAGATATGGCGTTTAGTGGACGAACAACATAGAGGTACAGTCCCTTCTCCTTTTGTTTGCGATTTTATCGCCGTGCATGTATCCCATGAACCTTAGAGTCCATGTTGCTAGATGGGTTTTCTCTCTTGCGTGATCATTCTTTGTTGTTCATGTTCCTAATGAACAAAAGAAATGTAAAGAGAAGTTTGCTAAATCAATTTGCATAGTAAATAAAGTGGTAAAAATGAAAGATGGAATGTGTATATTATGGTTAAATGTACGGATTAAGTTCATGCTATGATGAAAAAAAAGTACTTACGGACACTTGCACAAGAATTTATATGTGTAATGATGTCTCTTCCTTATTATGGGCTTCACATGAATTTTCGTTGAACCCATATGCTTGAATGTCTTTGAAACCTTAGATATTGATGTGCCATGATTCTTATATATCTGTCAGTGCCTTTGGTTGCTTGGATCACATGTAAACAATTGTGTTCCTTTTAGAATCAAGAATATCGATTGTAATTATGATCAAATTTACATCCATGTATAAGAATAATATTGGTTGTGGTTATGCCCCCATTTCCACACATAAAGATGTGTCTCAATATTGTTTCTATTTTTCTTTTGAATTTCGTGCAAAGACCTACGAAGATACAATTGATCTAATATAAAAGCAAAGTTAATAATTGATTATAAGTGCACACACGAATATATGTGAATAATAAATGTCGCTGAGGTTATTGTATTATGGTAGCTATTGATATAGTATATTAATGTTATTATGCATGTAACTCCCTTACGTTATGTTAACATAATTGATAAATATAACAATATCATTCGTTGGCATTGACTGCTTCCATGATTATGGGTCGCTTGTTTTTTCAAAAGAAAAAGTTGTATACTAAAGCCAATGTAAGTTTTTTAAAAAAAATCTTCTGTTACTTTTATATTAGAATCCTTGAGTTATCCTTTAGGTTACTTTAACGTGTATACAGATCTCTGTCTCATCAAGTTGTCCACCTTCGTTGATCAATAATTACTACAACTAAGTGTTATCTACACGAAGAATGGGTGATGAATCAGATACCGCTAAGATGATCTAATGGATATTGCGCATGAAGTACTCATTAACATGTCATTATTTGAGATATGTGGTAGCAGAAGTCATAACTAAATAATCGATTTTGAATATGTACATAGATGATATGACTAGTACATGCATATACATGGACTTGGTTAGTTTATGTACATCAACCATATTATTATCTCTTTAATATGTAAAGTAAACACAATCTATCATAGTGCAAAGTTATAGTTTTCTCTGTCAAAATTACCGTTTTGTTTATGAATAATACATAAGGAGAATGATGCTCGTTTGATGAAATGAAATTGCTAAAAGAAAGGATAATTTGTGTTATTACATATTCTTACAATTAATAAGATTATTATTTGTGTTCTCGAGCTATGTTGTGCACGATGATCATCAAATAAATGCATGGTCAATGAGTTTATTATAATAAAAAGTAACAACCATAAGTATATCAGTAAAATTTTCCGACTTGTTGTTAGGCACATGGTAATAGTCGATGTTTGTATTTTCATTGTCTTGTGAGTTAGATCTCAAGTAGATGAAGTTAGGCAATCCACATCGAATCCTCCAAGTGTTATTATTATGGGAGGTATTACCAATTGTGGGTAGAAGTTAGAGAAATTTTGTTACGATTTCTCTTGTTCTAGATGGAATAAATGTCCTTAGGAGTTTATCCAAGATGACTTCCATATTTCTCGTGTAGCGAAGGCCGGCGAGTTGCAAACCTGTTTGTGCTTGATTAATATGAAATATACATGAACAAATATTAACATTTGTAATTAGTCATCGTTGTGAACTCTGACCAATAGACGAAAATCCTGTGATCAATATGATAGTGTTCTAGTATAAAAATTGAAGCAATAAATGAGATTAAGGTTGAAACCCACTTTAGAAATGTTTGTTGCATGTGTGTAGTGTATAGAGAAGTTAGCATACCCGAGAGTGGGGCACAACTCTCATGGTCCCAGTGAGTCCTAGATGGAGTGTTAGTTCTAGTTCTGCGGGTCTGTCGGTGTGTTCTGCGACTTTGCCGGTTGAACATGGTGCTACGGGTACAGTCGATGTGTCCACGTCTCTAGTACGGCATTAGTCGAAGACTCGTACTTTGTCATAAGGGTGTATCCGATGCAGACCCGTTTGGTCGCGGTGTAATTGTTCCCGGGTATTCCCCTCGTGGCCGGTAAGCTAGGGAAATGGGCTGAAGTTGGATTTGGGGTTTGTCTGCTTGAGTGGTTGCTCCAGGGTACATGTTCCAATTGTTGAGATGATGTTATTCATTGCTTGAACTCATCAACTAGATGATGAAATGAAGCTTGTTTAGTACACTTATATGTATATGTATATATGATTAAACCCAATGATCCATACAAGTGTAAATTTGATGACTTCATTTATGAATAAAAATACTGGCACTTGTAAAGTACGAATAACAAATTGCATGCAACTTCTAACAATCATAAAAAATTTATTGATGGTTTGGAATAGTGGACATGTAATCACAATAATGATAATAATGGAACATTAACATCCCTCTCTTTAATCTTTTTCACTTCTGTTAGTGTAGTCTTAGCCTTTTTAAAAGATGTACTGAGCTTTTTGCTCATATGTACTTCTTTGGAAACTCATCCAAGTTTGCAAGTCGTTGAGCAGCCATAGTAATTTGAGCTTCTACAGTTTGTACCAGACATCAGGGTACATTTTCACCCGTAGAGTTGTACTAGTTGTTTTTATACTTTTGTAGTTTGTGCAGTTTACGTTTATTAGGCATGTAACCATATATTATGGACTCTATTGCAAAATTATGAATTTTTGGGAACCGTGAATATATAAATGTCACTAGAGCAATTAATTTCATTACTTTCCATGTCTTACATTCCCAATGTTAATCATGATGTATGAATATAGTTATTGTTGAGTATCTGGATCCTAGGGAGTCAAGTCCGACGACACTGTCCGTGTGAGGCAGGGTGTCAATCAAAAGGTTCTTGATAAAGATTTCAATTTCCAGCAATGACCCTCACTAACTAAAATTGGCATATCTCATTCATTTTAAATCCAAATCATGCAAAATCAGTTTTCAGAGTTTGATAATTTGATTTAAACTGAAACCATGAGACTAACACGCATTTCTAGGCATTTCTAAACAGTAATTAACACCTTAATTACGTCATGATTCGTCACCCCTGAAACAGTGGATATATGGTCATTAAAAAGAATATAACTAGAGTTATCGGATTCGAAATCACGCAAACTCAAATCCCACGGTTTCCTTAATTAATGGGGAACATTATCCAAGTGATAATTTTGTGTTTAAACATTTTAAACATTGCCAAAATTTATCACAAAACATGACTGCGAAAATTGAAATGCGACAAAATTTTCACAAAGACTAACGAGTCCAAATCTTCCTAGGTTTATGGATCGTATCCAAAACCTCCAACCTGTCTCTCATACTAATTGAAGGAATATGGATGAATACTCAACCACACCACGGAAGCGTGATGATCGTATCATATACGATCAAGAATGACTAGTCGCACTAGTTGCTCGGTGCAATGGAATTTAAAAATTTTAAATGATGAAACAACATGATGCAAGAACGTTTCTTGGATCGTTTCATCTAACCACATAAGGGGTGCCTCTTCTTATATAAGATTTTAAGAGTCCATGGATCCAATCCATTGACATCACACAATCAATGGGTGAGACTGATTTGTGTTTCTTTCAACGGCCAAGATTTTGTAGTAAGAAATACAACAAATGATTTAATTTAAATTAATTTTTATATATAAATCAATACAATTAATTTCAAATTAAATCACTTTAACTGGAGATAAGACAATGACGAGACAAAATTAATCCCCTGTAAGTGGGTGTCCACTCTTCTTGAGTGGATTGAGTCAATCTCCTCTAATTATCACGAGATCTCATTATCTCATGATATCTCCACAATTTACAACAACTCTTGTTGTAAATATTTTCACAAAAAATAATTCACAATTATGTGAAAAATTTCAATCAAGCCATTGAAATTATATGAATCTCATTCACAACCCAAAATAAAATGTAATCATATTTTCAATTGATCATTCAATGTGAATCCAATTCACATTAACAATTAATCAACAAATATAAATCACAAAAGTCTCTCTCAAATATATTATAAATCACATTTATAATATACATGGACAATTGGATAGTGCTATCCACATTATTCATATACACAATAATTAAATCACATTTAATTACATTGGATAATCATTCTCATGCATTCAGATAATGTGAAGTAAATTCACATTATTCGTGATAATTTAATTATCCATTTCTCAATGCTTAGACACAATTCAACTTTGAAATTGTTCTTGAACTCTTTCAAGAATAATGCGCTTTCTCCGCAAATACATGGAGATAAGGACAGCGTGATAGTATTGTTCCATGTATAGTGACTTGGATATTGAGATCACATCTCAAATTCGGATCTCATGGACCTCTCATAGATGCTTGATTTAATCAAGGCCGCAAATCTAATCTTCTCATTATATCTGAATCTCATTCAGATCAATGTCCAACACTTGGACCAAGATCAGATTACTTCTCTACTGAGAGGAGTCACTAAAATTCAGACATGTTTCTTCACTCCCTCGAAATGGAAGCGTCATGGTTATGCAATCGTTTATGATCACATCACCCTCAGGTATTCCTAATACCAGTACATACCGCATACTGGAAGACTTATGATCAACACGAAGATATAGATCAATTTTACACTATCATCTTTAAGGTTTCATCATCAACTTTCTCATTCTTGGTCATTGGGATTTGATATCGATCATATACTTTCCAAAAGCATATATCATACCTTCAAATTCTCATCATGCTTCCGAAGCACGACCATGTATGGAATTTGGTCCCAATACCTCATGAGTGAGCTCATGTCTTCCGATTCATAAGTAAACATGTATGATCCCTTTAAGAGATCTTATTACTCATATGCCCTTACATGCACACCAGCGCGTTGGTGTATGGACCTTGGTTAGGTCATCAACCTATTGGTCTCCCAAATATACATACTCAGACATACAATAACACATTTGTCTTCGGTCAAAGGATGTATGCATGTATCGTGACAGTATACGAGATATGACTTTGGTTATCTCGATCTCGTTAAGTCAACTCCTTGACCTAATTAATACGACACCTCCGAATATCTATTCCTATGCAGAGGATCTGCATCAAGAGGTTGGTCAGATATCAACGTATATGAGAACGGATTGCCATCTCCTACTCAGGCTCGAGATCATCTCTTAATAATCATTTGATGGTGTTTAATGAGTCCTCAATCTAACTCCTTAAATATCCATCCAAACACCAGCCTCTATGATTCTATTATTGAATCAACAGTTGTATGATCATTAAGATTGTCATGGTACATAACCCTAATTGTACAGAGGGACCTTATAGTGCATTCATTCATTTAATCTCAGAAAGGGAGTGAAAAATAGTCAATAACTTTTGTGGATAAAATAATTATTACAATAACATTTATTGTAGGAATGGTTGCCTCAGGCTCACATGGCTAACGTGCTCTGTTTGAACTCATGTTGTGGGCGTGGCGTCTCCTCCTTTTTAAGTTTGAAAAGAGCTGGATATTGGAAGTGGGCTTCTATCATATTGTTGCGGATTTGTGGTCCAGTTTGACTTTTGATGGGTCGGTCACGGCAGGTTCGCAGTGAAGCTAGCCGTATTGCGTCACAGGCTGATGGAGTTCAGAAAGGTTTCCAGACTGGAGCGTGGCTTGCGTAGGGCCTGAGCACAAGAGGAGTATGTAAGGCTGGAATCACTAGAGGATGTTTGACACTTGAATGATGAGGAGAACTTGAATCATGGGGTGGTGTAGAGGATTCTGGAGGAGGATTAGAAGAGGGAGGTTGAGTGAAGGTATAGGTCAAGGATGAAGTGGCTGAAGGAGGGCAATGCGAACACGCGGTTTTTCCATGTCGTGGCGAACGCCAGAAGGAGGCATAACCTCATTCATTCAACTAAGGTGGGGGGAGGAGTTTCTAAAAGAGGTTGAGGTAGCTAGGGCCATCACAAACCATTTCAAGAGTTTAAGCAAAACGACCTCTCACAGTGGCTCGAGGTGGCTAGGGTTGGGGGTGACTCACTTACCGGTAGGGTGGCTGACGATTTGGTAAGGCTTTTTTCCATGCAGAAGGTTCGTGAGGCTTTGTTCAGCTTGAACCCGGATGGTTGTCTTAGACCAGATGGTTTCTCGATGTTCTTCTATAGGAAGTTCTGGGACCTTGTTAAGGACAAGCTGTTCGATGTTGTGTCAGAATTCACAGAGGGCAATTTAGGATTCAAGAAAGTAAATCGCTCTTTCCTATTCCTTCTTACTAAGAAGAGTAGTTCGACAAAAGTAGAAGATTACCACCCAATCGCTTTGTCCAACGTGATTTACTTGAATTTGTCTAAGATTTTGGCGAATCAGCTCAGGAGGGTCTTGGGTAGTATTATCTCCCAGGCACAAAGTGCCTTTCTCCTAGACAGACAATTGCTTGATAGTGTGGTGCTCGCATCAGAGATCGTGGCTGATTAGACCAGAAATGGTACAAGGGGGTGTTGTAGAAAGTGGAATTCTCTAAGGCCTTTGACTGTGTGGATTGGTGTTTCTTGTGGGTCTCCATGCATAAACACGATTTCTCGAACAGGTGGATTTCTTGGATGAAGAGATGTATCACCATCACTTCCTACGCAGTGTTGGTGAATGGGCAGCCTAGGGGAGGGTTCTTTCAGCTGCAGAGAGGGGTTCGACAAGGGAGTCCTCTTGCGCCTATGCTTTTCGTTGCATCAGATGCTTTGACGATCATGGTGGAGAGAGGCGCCTCGGCTAGTTTCTTCAGGGGGTTCACAAAAGAGGATATCTCTATTCCAATTATGTAGTACGCAGATGACATGATTCTGATTGCTGAGGGAGACCCGTTTTGCTGTTGTGGGATGTCTATGGTGGACGAGCTCTTTGACCTGGTGTTTGGGTTAAAGATCAACAGGGGGAAGTCCAACTTTGTAACATTTGGGTGGTCTGAGGAGGAGGCCATTACCGGAGAGGGTTGGTTGATATCGCCCCGAGATTAACTTCCCATCAGATATGTGGGCCTTCCGTTGGTGGTGGGGAGGATGAGGGTAGAGGACTGGATGTTGGTTATCGAAAAGCTGGAGCAGAGATTGGCATGTTGGAAAGCAAGTTTTCTCCCTAGGGGGAAGACTTGTTCTCATGAAGTCGGTACTATCTGTGATACCAATTTTCTTTCTCTCTTCTAGGCTTCTTCCTGTAAGGGTGAGGACCAAGCTGGAGGGCATCATGCGTCGATTCTTTTGGGTTGCTTCTGGGAAGACCCGTGGGGTGTCGTTGGTTGATTGGAAAATGGTCACTTGCTCGAAAGAGGATGGCAGCCTTGGAGTCCAGAGCCTGGAGGAGATAAACGAAGCACTATTCTGTAAATGGGTTACATGGTTGTGGGGTGATTGCGACAATCAAGTTTGTATGGTTATTCGTAAGATCTATGGCATTGGTCCCTCTTTTCCTACTCTTGGAAGAATGGGTATTGCACCCTCTCTCTTTTAGAGGGGTATATGTGCGGTGGCGCAGGAAACAAGACCTTTTTTGAGACTGCTCTTGGGTGACGGCTCGAGGTTCAGGTTCTGGGCAGATGATTGATATGAGTTCGGGGTGTTGGGCTAGCACTTCTCGAGGCTTTTGGCTCTGGCCTCCAACCCAAAGGATTCGGTGGCTGAGATTTGGGATGGCTACTCATTCTTCCCTTATTTTAGGACGGAGCTTTCAGATGAGAGAATGGAATGGAAGATTTGGTGGGGATGATGGAAGCTTTGGAGGAGATTGCGAGGCCCACGGAAGGTAGGGATTGATGGTGTTGGCGAGATGGGAACTTTTCTGTGGGGAAAGCACACAGAGCCATGAAGGGACCTCGGATAGTTGATCCCGACGGTCATGTAATGGATTGCAGACGTATTTGGGGTTGGAAGATTCCAACCATAGTAAAAGTCTTCTAGTGGTTATGCAGAAGGGGTCGGCATCTTACCGAGGATCATTTTGTGCAGTTCTTCGAAAATGACAACCAGTCATGCGCAAGATGTCAGGAGGGGGAGGAGGATGTGGACCACATATTCTTCCACTATAAGAGCTCTCAGGATGTGTGGTCTACCTATGAGAATCAAGAGGCACGCTTTATAGACATGGCGAGCTTTTGGAAGTCCATTGGTGAAAGGCAGAGAGGCACAGAGAGGGAGCGTACTGGCCACATGCCAATGTTGTGGGCTATTTGGTTTGCTAGAAATGAGGTCATTTTCAACATGGGTGGAATTTCAAGGAGGGGCATTGTGGCACATGTCAAGGCACTCTCTGACGGTTGACTAATGAAATTGTTCTTTTTCATTTTCTTCCGAGTCCGCCTCGTGATGGCTTGAAAGTTGTACCTTAAAGATTTTGTAATGCTTTCTTATAAGGTGATTAATGGCGAAGTTTTTGGTCCAGACCTATATGGTGGCGGTCCTTTTTCCTTTCAAAAAAGAATAAGTACCCTCCGTGTGTCCTTGATAATGACGGCGAGTATTTTAATCGAATTACCAAATTCCTCATATCCAATTGAGTACCCCCTTTACAAAACTCCTTGAGCACCCCATTACTTATGGATTCTGAATTATGGCATGATTGGCATCCTCTTACCACAATATCTCTAAAGTTCCTTAACTCCATAGAAATTCGTAACATGGATATCAACTCTGAACTTGATAGTATACATCTCCAACACATCATCAACATAAAGGAAGGAGGATGCAACAACTGCTAACATTAAGCAACGAGCTTAGAGGTAACTCCCTCTAAAGAAACAACAGATCACCCACCCTAGCAATAAGGTCTCATACCCTCATCTGCAAACCATTCTCAGGAAGCCCTGATTAACTAATCACTTTCGACCATGATGTGGTCGGGCATAAGGTCATATTTTTTTCGAGGAAAAGAGGGTATGCAACCAAATTGACACTTACCCAAGAATATTTAAATAAAAGAATACCAGAAAAATAGAAAAATGACAAAGCCTTCTCCCACTATAAGTGGAATCAGGCACAAGAATTATTGCTCATAAGATTGGCATGATGGGCCACATTCTCCGTATGCAATCATTCATAATAGAAAATGAGCTCATTTTAATCTAGCCAAGCAGCCCACAACTAACCTATAGGCTTCAATAGATCCTTAATTGGTTTTGAAAGAACCCAAGGAAACTCCAAAAATGTGGTAGCAATGAAGTGTCAATCCATGGGATAGAAAAAGTGCTCCAAAATCTCTACCAGAACTGCATGAATTTCAAAGTATTCCAACTCTCCTAGGCTTGACTCAGACAAAGAGTATTCCACCATTGCCTCAAGAGGACCAAATCAATTCAAATCAACTTGCAATCTCAATGCAGGCCCCCACTATTGAAAATGGGTGGATCAATGAGAGCCATATAAACCTTCCTAGCCAAAAGCGCACCATCCTGAGAATCCAATTATCCCTCAATGACGAGGTACCATTAACATGATCAAGATCCCCCATCATCGATAGGAACTCCCCACCTAAACCTTTGTTAAAAAAGTCAATTTGAAAATCGGAACCCATGTTCCATCGAAGCATGCCACAATCCAAAGCTTGATTGAAGAAGCACGAAAAATGTGTGCACAAGGGCCACCACCATGTCAATCGTTAATCCAAAACTTAAATGAACAACCCCCATCGATAATCATCTTCGTTTTAGCCAACATATCATTAAGGGTTGAACAATTGTCCCTCTAGAAAGAAAAAAGATAGGAGCGAAATTCATCCTAGGAGGCAGTAAGAATTCTTCGAGAATCCCTTAAATGCTTCTGAGCAACCTGCATATTAAATATTCTACATTACCCAATATCTTAGCAACTAATTTCGTCAACAAGGCCTTATTTAAAATTTTTAGGTAGAGTAAATTACACAAAAGTCCCTGAACTATACACCCAATTTCAATGTTGCCCCTCAAGTTTCAAAAGTAGCAATGTGGTACCTAATGTCTTGTTTTAGTCCCAATACTATCTTTTAATAGTGAAAACAGGTGGCGATCATCAAGTTTTTTGTTCGGAGGATGGATATTCCCCCATTGAAGTAAACCCGAAATCCCCAAATCCTTCTCCCATCCCCACATGTGTCCCCACATGTTCTTGACCTTCTCAAGCTAGAGTTTTAGACATAAGTTTGTTCCTGACATTAGGGTGTGCGTGAGGGCTCCACTGGCGGAGGGGATCGACTGATGGAGGGGCTTCGACTGGCGGAGGGCTGCGGGACGAAGGCTCAACTGCAGGGAGCAGAGGTTCCTCATGCGGAAGGGGGGGTCATCTGGCGGAGGCATGTGTGTTGTGTTACTGCTGAGGTCAAAAGTACGAAGAGCTTTCATTCCTCCTCCACTACAAGAATAATGGGTTCAAATAATATTATACATTATGTAATTAATCCCACTTCTGCTACACCATATGTGTATGGGTTGTATGGGATGGGACACCATATATTTCCCTCTAATTTCCATGTTACCTGTAGTATCTATATCTATATACTTATATTAAAGTCGGGTTTTTCATCCGGCTCTAAACACGTGGCTCTCCCCCCATTTTCCATCCCATCCCATTCTATTCCCGCCTTTCCCAACAGATCCTCCAGCATTTATCCTTGTGTTGACACATGGGTGGGTTGGTCGACTTTCCTTCTTAAAGAAGGTTGTGAGTGAAGAGACGGTGGGCGACCTTTCATCTCCTCCTTTCGTACTGCACTGACGGTTGATATCTCCGTCTGATTTTCGTGGTGATGCGTGTTGATGCCCTTGCTTCCAGTTGTTGGTCGGATGGGTGTCTTGGATGCACGAGTTCTGCTGGGGACGTAGAAATGTTGGCGCCGATGGTTGTGTTTCCTCCCACTTTCGCCTCTCTGTTTCATTTGGTTTGTTCCCTTTCGTCGTCTTTGTTTCCGTTGGTTTTCTTTTTCCGCCTTCTGGAGTTTCTGGAGGTTTGTGTCTGGTTTGTGGTCTCCTTAACAACGACAACATAGCATGTTAGGTTTTCTTTATCGGTTGTATTTGGTCCATTTTTTATGGTTCCATGGATGTTCTTCGTTTGTTGGGTTGGTGTTCCGACCTCCAATCAAGGCCATAGGGTTTTTAAAAGAGGGATTTTGTGGCTTTCATCTTGGGATGAGACATGTAGATATGCTGGAATTGATGGCTATGCTTCCGGTTGTTGACCGGATGGGTGCCTTCCCCGGTTGTTCATCATTTGTTGGTTAGTATACCAATGTCGAATGAAAGTGTTAGGGTTTCCGTGGTTTTTCATCATTTGTTGGTTGGTGTACATAAACTGAGTCAAGATGTTAAGGTTTTATTAAAATCTTTGGATTTTCCTACTTTGGATTGTTTCTTTTTTTGTGATTTCGTTCATTATGATGATCAGAGAGGTTATATTTCTCTTGATGTTGTTTGTTCTGCTCGCATTTCCCAGTGGCATTTATGGTGGGGTTATTTTTTTGCATTTTTTAGTTATGACGATGACCGATGATGTTGCCTTTTCTTATATATTTTGTGTTTGTTCCTTGTTGTGTAAGGTTCGTATCTATTCATTGACCATGTGAATGTATAAGGTCGTAGGGAATATGACCAATTGGGTAAGATTTCTCTTGATGATGTTTGCTCTTTTTGCATTTCCCGGAATTTCAAATTTCTGGTTGGTTTATTTGATTTTTGATTCATTTTCGTTAGGGTGAAGCCAAATGATGTTCGATGTTCTTATGTTTTGTGTGTTTGTTTCTTACTATATAAGGTTCATGTTTGTTCGTTACCTAATATTTTTTATGTTTTTCATTTCTCGTGGTTCTCCATCTTTTGTTTCTTAATTGTAAATAAAAAATATTCGTGATTTGATTTAGTTTGACTCTGTCTTGTATCATGGATAATACTGTACTTTAAAGTCTTATTGTTTATTGTGATGTTTTCTCTTGGGTTTTATTCATGTAAAAGAAGTGTTCTACCAAGTTTGGTGTATAAAAGTTGTGAATGTTGAGGATTTGATAGGGATGGTTGTAAATCTTCTTCTGGAAAATAAATAAATGTCATTTTTCATGTGGAATTTGCAGGTATTCTTCTCAAGTTAGATATTATATATCTCTAAGTTTATTCTTTGGTGTTTTGTTTATTTTATGTGATTACGCTATTTTATTATCCAATTTCTTTTAAAACAATTTAATGGTATTGATTCTTCAGATTGTATATAATTTGTATATTAATATGGAAATTAGATTGTTGTTTTATCTTCATGTTGGTTTGTTTATGGAATCATGTTACTGCCAAGTTTTATATATACTTGTGAATGTTAAGGATTTGATAGGGATGATTGTATAATTCCATCTAAAAAATAACTAAATATCATTTTCCTGTAGAATTTGCAGGTATTCTTCTCATGTTAGATACACATCTCTAAGTTTATTCTTTGATATTTTGTCTTTTTATAAGATTGTGTTCTTTTATTATCCAGCTTCTTAAAAAAAACAATTTGACGTATTGATTTTTGAGATTCAATATAAATTGTATATTGATATGGAATTTGGTTTTTGCTTCCTCTCTATGTTGGTTTGTTGTAGGAATCATGTTATCTATATTACTTCAACTTTTGTTCTCATAGTGGTGTGTTTGTCTTTGTTCTCATAATCTGTAATTTTAGCTAAATATTGCATACTATTTTCAGATTAATCATTATTGTCTGCGATATATTTATATCATAAAGAACTTACGAGTCTCTCTTGAATTAGTATTTTATCCAATAAACATATATTTGATTTTGTATGCATTTATTAATTTTCTAAATAAGAAAAATTATAATATTCTCCATTGATTGTTTGCATTATTGAGTTCACATTTTAATATCTAAAACTGAAAACTTTAGTTGTTTATTTTATAATTACTCTGTGTTATCATTTTTATCCTGATGTTTATTTTACATTCTATACTGTTTAGTTGGAATTGACTGTCATATGGCTTTTGTTATTTCACATCACGATGCTTCCTATATTCTTTAAAATATCATGGTGGTATGCTCAAATATTATTGATTATATATTTACTTACTCTATTTGTTTCAGATAATTAAATGAATTCTGTTACAATTTTAAATGTATTTCTTTCCATTTTATCAATGTATTACTCCATATGATAAATAACTAATTTTGAGATGTAACAATTATTATTCATATTTTGCAGCTGCTAGGGATATAATGATGAAAATACATGATGCTATTTTTGAAAAAAATATAAAAAATCACTGAAAAAGGAAGAGGGAGCAGCCCCATTTTTTCTTTATATATATATATATATATATATATATATGTTTCATCTCGTATGTCGAAACCAATGTATCACTGTTTCATTACTTAATGAGGAGAAGATTGTGTTATCAGTAGTATATGGCACCAACTCAAACTCAGAGAGGAGGACCGACCCCTTGGGGGAGCAGCTGCCTGGATGACGCACAGTCAGACGGAGGGCTATCTGTTAATACTCTTTTCGTATCAGGAAACTGTATTAATCCTGTCAAACAAAATCCCATACGTTGTGCTTTTTTCTTCCATGGTTATACATGTACCCATTTAGTTATTTCATATTTATGTGAGGTGATTGTCATTATTATAGATTATGATTTCTCATTAAAACACTTACATGCACATGTTTATATGCAATCTATCAATAATTATGATTTAGTTGAACTATTAGGTGGCTTTCATCAGTCATTACCTTTCATATTAGACTTCGTTTACCTTCACATTTGAGACTATTTTATTTATTTTGTTTAATGTTATCCTTCATGGTTATGTAAAACTTTATTCTCTGATGGTATCATATGGAGTCCATGTATGAAGTATAAAGGTGATTGTAAAAACTAACAATTTCAAGGTAACATTCTAAGGTTTGATTCCATGGAGAATGACCGATGCACACACACTTCATAAGTATATGTGATAATGATCGAGAGCTACATTCAGATGTTGAAATTAAGCACAATTAAAAAGCTTTATTGTGTATATATGTATAACAGAGAAAAAAGAGAACATCCATTCTAAATAAGTACATGGATGAGACCATAACATTTTCAGTTCACATGTATAACCTTGGATGATTAGAACGGTTGCACATCTTGCATAGTGCTGGAAGACGTGTATCCGTTTTCTATCTTTTACTATCTCCATTAAGCATTTTTTGTTTTTGTTTTTTTCCTATCAAGCCATACTTTCAATGTATATTGAGTCATTATATGTTCATATGAAAATAAATATACATTTTCTCATCCTGCCGTGAAGTGCGGGTATATTCACTAGTTCAACAGAAATAAGGAAGAAATTTTTTGGTCATTTTACTTGCATCAAATCGAGTTATGTAATTATTCACTCTTCGACATACATACAGTAATTACTTTGTATGACTTATTCTCGTATGCAACAATACCTTCTGCTTACATTTATTCAAATAACAGTATACATTTATGTCAAAGGCCTTCATCTTGCACCTCTTCGCCGATCGAGACATCAGCCCGCACCCCTTCGTAGGCCGAAGACCCTCCACCAATCGACCACCCCCTCCCCCTGGCGAGAAGGTCCAGGAACATGTGGTGATGGGAGGGGGATTTGGGGATTTAGGTTCACTTTATTGGGAGTACTTTCTTCCTCTCAGTAAAAAAACTTGACAATCGTCACTTGCTCCCGTTAGTAAGAGACCACATCGGGACTAAAATAAGACAATAGGTATCACATTGCTATTTTTGAAAGTTGAGGGACAACATTGAAATTGGTGCATAGTTCAGGAACTTTTTGTGTAATTTACTCTTTTAATAAAAAGGAGAAAACACTTGATAGTGTCAATTTAATGCAAAAAGGGAGAAACAAGCAAGAGTATACCAAAGGGATAATAAAAAAGGAGCAAACCAATTTACAAGAGCTAAGACTCACAGTGAGTCTTAACTAAAAGGAGCACATTTTCCACATAGAAATGCTCCATAGGAAAGAGAGCACCGTTACGCGACAACCAGGTCGCCCATACCGCCGCAACATGAAGCAAAAGCACCTTCTTCAAGTGGAATTGAGCACTAAAGAGGGAGTTCCAGAAAATCATGGAATTCTAGTCTAACCAGTATATTTACAACTCCTCCCAAATCCTCTTAGCCTTGTCACAAAGAAAGAAAAAATGGTCAATCGTCTTTACCACCCTTCCAAGAGTGAGAAGCTGTGATCGGTACCCTGAAAGAGTGTGGACCACCTCTCTTTACTCAAGATTCTCGCATGCCTCAATAACCAAAGAAAAACTTGATATCCATTCGGATTTCATATCCCAAACAAATATGGAGTCTTGGATCAATTGTTCGCGCCTAGAATTCATATGTATGCTCTTCTCACGTTAAAATTTCCATTTCTCTACAATCGATAGTCTTTGCCACTCGTGGGCCCTATCAGGTCGATAGTTGCCTCCAAAAGGCGCATGAATTCATGCAAGCATTGATTAGAGAAATCCAAGTGGAAGGTTGACAACCACATACCAACTTAAGTCTCAGAAACTAAAGTATTATGATTTGTCGCAAATGCAAAGAGGCGGTGGAGACGAGCTGCCAGCATTCCCACGTGTCCAATCATCAGAGCAGAAGGCAAAGTAGCAACAGTCACCAAGGACTGAGCGGAAAAGCAGAGGTAGATGTGGTAGGATGGTGCAGATGTCCTTCAAGAATGAAGAATGAAAAACCTGCAGACGGTAACTGATCCATCATTGGGCATGTATGTTATAGATGACGCAGATTAATCTGCAACATAGGTCCTCATTGCCAACACAGATCCTTGTGAACCACTTCAAGAGAAAGTCTCTATTCATAGTCTCCACGCAAGGAATAGCACGGTCACCATCTTCCTTCAATAGCGTAATAGTATCCCAATGGACCAGGTGAATACCCTAGCTGCTCTTACCATTTCTCCCCTAGAAAAACCACTGCATAATTGCTTCCAAACGACAGTGCACCCCGATCGGTAGCAATCTGGATGACATGAAGAAAACATGGATCGATGTCACGCACTGTCTTAACCGCCATTAATAGTCTGCCTTTGAAAGTATAGATGCCTTCAGATCAGCTAACTTCTACTCTACCTTCACAGTAACCAACAACCAGTCCATCAACCTCAAAAGACCATAGGTGAGGGGCAGACCCAAATATCAAAATGGCAATGAACCATAGGTCCACAGGCAGTACCCAACTCCATGCCACAGATTGGTGCATCCGAATCTGAGAGGCCAAATGGAACCACGGTCAACTTGCTTCTATTAAGCATCAGCCCTGAAAGATCACCAAAGATGTCAATCATCGCGGTCATTCCCATACCCTCCCTTCCCCCCTCAATGAAGAAGATAGTGTCATCTTCGTATTGTAAAATGGGAATAGAAATGTCTCCCATAGAGTAGCTTGTAAGTGATGGAGTTAGTTCTGGGGAAGGGAGGCACCTACCATGGACCCTTCAAAAAGTAATGTAAAAAAGTACATTAAATGAACAATTTTTATATCGAAAAAGTGCATAATATCTAAAATACTATTAAGGTACCGCAATATTACTTTGTGAACCATATTTCACTAACTGAACGTGTTGAGAAATGTGTGAACATCTAAAGTACCATCCCAAGGTTCCTGTGTAAAACATAGCGAATGTACAGAAAGCAAAAAAGCCCACAAAATTTATACTTACGTAACCAAAAATGAACTGATACGAAATCAATTACCATACCAAACCAAAACAATTTATATTACTCAGTCGCATTATAATTCACAAATGACACAAAACATAATTACATTTTACATATTAGTAAGGATTACAACCGATTATTCGGTCATGGCAGTGGTGAGAAATTTATACGGATAATTTTCGGAAATAACCTCGTATAAAATGATGCAATAGCACAAAAGTGGTTACAGGCTTCTTAATAATTCATTTTGAGGTGGAATAAATTTAAATACACGCATGATATAAAGGCCACTATTTCAACTATTAATAATGTGAACATGCTGGACCAAAAAGGGCCACCTATGAGGAGGCAATAAGGAAATACCCACACATCTGCAAAATGTGAAAAATCTAAAGTGGTTTGTTGACGGTAGGACTATCTTGGTGCTTGTCTAGAAAGAGTTCTACCTCCTTTAGCTTAAATAAAACTATAAGTGACCTCCAAAGCTTCTTCCAATTGAATGTTTATTATCAGAGACCTATAAGCTACAAAAAATTACTAGTCAGCATACCAGATCAGCGACAGAGCCACCAGCCATGTATTCCATTACAATCCATAACTTAGTTTGGAGGAGATAAGATCCATAATATTCAGTTATGTATGGAGAACGGCACTGAGATAACACTGAAATTTCCTGCAGAAAAATAAAAAAGAAAATGGCATTAAGATACAACTGGATTTCCAGCAAGTAATTGCTCCAGGCCATCAATTACCTTCTGAATATCCTCAATGTCATCCTCACTGCAACAAAAAAAATAAAAAATGGATAATTAATAAACAAGAATAAAGTAGGGATATACAAATTCAAGGGGAACACTTTGGAGAAGGTCACTGGTATTAGTAAGCTTATAGTAGTCGAATAAGTTAATTTGTCTCCTCGGATAAGTAATTCATCTTGCCTGCTTCAATTATAAAGTCCTAACAAGCCTTTTAAAAGAATAAAGTTATGATGTACAGCGTTCAATAGTCAATAATCCATGTTACAGGGATAATATTCCTATCAATTTAATTTCCCAGCAATAGTTTGATACTTCTACAAGATTACGTGCATGTAAAGAATCTAGAGACAGTCAGACACCAAGCAACATGGGAATGCCGTGGACACCGTAACTTCTCTGGAGCAATACCAACTGCTCCTCCTCCATCTACTTAATGTGGACACTTCCACCAGGATCATTGAAATCTGAAATAAAAGACATTGCAGCAAACACAATATGAAGACATTGATTCACACGGTTTGAGACAGTCATCAGGACTCAGGACCACCCTACCTATGAAAAGCGGCCTAATATTCTTTTTAGGGTAGAAACGGTGCGCATGGCAAAGATGTGTACCCAAACTCCAAGAGACTCTTCAGCAAGGGGGTTAACCCCTCCTATGGAGGGTTTCCCCCCCAAAACCCATACTTTCTCTTTCATGTGGGGTTCACTCTCCCTCTCTTTTTTAATACATTAAATAATCATTTTCATTCATCCATTCCATCAAAAAAATAATATACTATGCCATCAAATCATCTAAAAATTATAAACTACTTAATTTCTACTCACTTTTCAAACTTCATCACTTTTCCAAACTTCAATACAATCACATCACAACAAACCCTCTCAACCCAAAACCCTCTATCCAAATACAAAAATACAAAAACAGGTTATCCTCCCCCAGATTACCCCGAGGTAACCCACCAACCAAATGCACCCTTACTAAACAAAATATAACAGTATTAAGTTCAAGGATCAAGACTAAAGAAGAGCATTAGCATGCACTAAGTCTTTCACAACATTAAGCCTCTCCTAGTGCAACACGTTTATTTCCTGGCCAACCTAGGAGCCCATACAATGGCCAATGACATGTTTCTGTGAGGGCCTGAATCAGACTGGTTTGTGCCAACAAACTGCCAAACGTTCGTGGCATCAGTGAACACCACATTAGGAAATAGCGGGCAGATCCCAAGCACCTTTGGAATCCTTGCATATGACAAATATTTGATCAACATCCTCCCCATCATCAAAACACTAAGGACAAGAGGTGTCAGCCTCTTGATACATATTGCCCCTTCGCTCTTTTGTCGTAAACTGGCCCCACTGAAGCAGCCAAACAGAGATATGTATCCTCAAAGGAATCTTTCAGTTCCAAAGCCTTTTACAATTTGGTGTACAAATACCTGGGTAAAAGATCGTTGGAGACAAGGTTACCATGTAAGATTTTCGAGTAATAAATTCACATCCAACCATCTTTAATGATCATGTCCATCACATGGCCCCTCAATCCTGTAAACCATCCAACAATGTAAGCGACCTAATAGCCATCCACCCATATATACTAACTGTGTTGTCTCATTTCTTCTCCTCGCAAATACATTAGTACAAGACTCTCTGTATAGGCCCCATTAACACCTAACTCCTTTACATACTACGAGGGATAAAACATATGACCTCATCAACAACAACAACAACAAAGCTTTGCCTTTTTCCCACAATTAATTAGGATTGGCTACTAGGATTTTCTGCCTCCATTCAAATTTATTTTGGGTCATTCTCGGGCTGAAATCCAAATAACTAAGATCCCTTCGGATAGTCTCATTCCAACAGTTCTTGGGCCTTCCGTGTCCTCTCTTAACAGGATGAACATCCAAAATCTCGCACCTTCTAATCGGTACATCAACTGACCTTTTTTGCAAATGGCCAAACCATCTTAAGCGGTTTTCTCTCATTTGTCCTCTGTTGGAGCTACATCAACTTTTCTTCTGATCGCATTATTCTGATTATGACCTTTTCATGTATAATTGTACATCTACCTTAGCATTTTCATTTCCGGTACTGTCATTCTCTGTACATGTCTATGGTTCACATGCCAACAATATGATCCATATAGCATCGCAGGTTTCACAGCTATTTTGTAATACTTTCCTTTCACTTTCAAAAAGATTTTCTTATAATAAAGAATAGTAATGGCCATGGATGCAAAAAACGGTTTAAACGGACGCTTAAACGCATGTGGCCCTCGACCGCACCGACTAGTCAAAGTCGAGCGAAGATTTCCAATGATGAACCAGCCCACCACAAAGGCGATGTAGGATATCCTAGCAGCCACATATGGCCAAGCAAAGATAAGACCAAAGTTTTTTAGTTGTAGTTTGACATCTACACGACTAAACAAAATTGTCATCCTCTGCACAGTTTCTACTTTCTGCTTCATGGCATGTTCGAGAACCTTCACAGCTTCATGCATGTGACCACATCTGCTGAGCAGCAGATGTGTTACAAGAACTCCACAATGGTTGGAGTTTTCTTAGCTGCTTTAGACCCTAAGTACGAAGCAGCATGCACGCATCTTCTTACCGGTGCAGCTATACCTCCTATAGAGGAAGCATACAGTTGTCTCAACAGGATCATTGTCCAACCACCTGCCACCACACAGACCTCCTCAGCAATGGTCGGATCTTACAACAGGGGAAGTTCTACTCAATTAAGAGGGTGTGGTCCATGTGGTAAAGGAGGCGAACGTCAGCGTGGTCTACGCAATATTATCGTCATCATGGTCATTCGGAGGATACATGCTATCAAAAGCATGGATAACCAACCAGCTTCTGCTCGTGTAGCCGAGCAATCAAAACCTCCTGACAGTTTGGCCCCTTCTACAGATTCACGACCAAATGACATTGTCTCGCATCTGCAGGATATAATAACTCCTACTACTGGTACCACTATAGGTTCCCCAGATGTAGCAAACTCTACCAGAGCTTCTTCGAGCTCCTCGGTATAGCCTATGCTTTTAGCAGTTGTAGCAAGGCAGACATATATGACAGAGAGGATCATAGACTATGGTACTTCCCACCATTTGTGTGGAGACAAAGCGCAGTTCAATTCGTTTAAATTATTATACCATGGGAAATCGATCGTCATTGGGAACGAGGCCCATTTACTTATTACAGGATAAGGGGATATACATTTGATGCCATCCATGCACCTACAGAATGTCCAATATGCACCTGATTTTGAGATGAATTTACTTTTTATTAGTCAGATCACAAACGATTTGCATTGTCGTGCCACCTTCGACCATTTTCTCTTGTATTTCAAGACATACGGGCAAGATAATTAGATTTAACTATGAGAAGAGGGGGCTTTACAGATTGGTCCAGTATCCTTATGTTGGTGACTATACCATTCCTATTAGATCAGTTTCACTATACATATGGCATCTTTGTTTGGTCACCTTCCTCTGCAAAAGCGGAGTCATGACCACCCACGGATCTTTACATGTTATATCTTTTAGTGTGAGATTTACCAGTTTGGGGAGCATCACCATTCTTCTATTCCAGGTCGTCAGAGTCATAGTAGCAGACATTTATTTGAGCTTGTCCATTTTGATATTTAGGGTACAAGTTGTGTTCATGATCATTAGGGACACGGATTTTATCTTCTAGATGTGGATGATTTTTCTAGATTATCTGATTTTTATTTTGAAAAGCAAGTCTGCACTTGGGTTTGTCATTAAATCTTTTATTATTGAAATAAAAAATATTTTCTATGCTATTGTTAAGTTTGTTCACTCTGACAATGCCTTAGAGTTTTGCACATTACAAATACCTGAGTTCTTTAGGTCTCTTGCCACCATACACCAGATCTCGTGTGCTTGCACTTCTCAGCAAAACGGTGTTGTCGAACGCAAACACTATCAATTACTTAATGTGACCAGGACACTTTTGATGTAGAGTTGTGCTCCACTCTTTCTAGGGTGATGCGGTTCTCACTGCTTGCTACCTGGTGAATAGTATACCATCTTCTGTTTTAGAAGAGAAAGTCCCTTTCTCGATTGTGTTCCTGAGAAGGACCTGTTCTCCCCTACACCTTGAGTTTTTTGCTATGTCGCTTTTGTTCACCACCTGACTCCTGATCATGACAAGCTCTCCCACTAGAGTTGTTGAGTGTGTCTCTGTAGGCTACTCTCATACCCAGAAGGGGTACCATTGCTTCGACCTTGTTCAACGAAAGTAATATGTCAGTGTTGACGTAATCTTGTTTGAGTTTGTTATGAATTTATCTCCTATAGGTTGACTCCTTCTGATTCCGGAGAGGAGGTATACGTGCTTCCTGCTCCTCCTATGGCACTACCATCCCTAGTAACTCACCGATCTACATTACGGATCATTCTCTCTGTTACGGTGATACAAGATTGGCCCATATATTAGTTGAATGTGAAGAATGTACTTATGTATGGGGACCTGCAGGAGGAAGTCTACATGCAGCAACCACCAGGGTTCCCTATTGAGGGGGAGGGTCTTATGGTATGCAAACTTTATAAAGCTATCTATGGCCTTAAGTAGAGTATAAAAACATGGTTTCAGAAACTCTCATACTTGATAGAGCAGTACGGGTTCATAAAATCGACTGCATATCATTTATTGTTCATTTAGAGGACTCGGAGAGGTACAGTTTCTATACTAGTTTACGTTGATGATATCATTGTTAGAGGGAATGATGCGCAAGGTATTCATGCAGCTAAGGATTTTCTTGGTCAGTTAGTTGTTTGTAACCAAGGACCTTGGCGATTTACGTTATTTCCTTGGACTTGAATTTGTTAGGAACCAACAAGGTCTTGTCATGACCAAGAAGAAGTACGTTACAGATCTTCTCTTTGACACAGGCAAGGCAGATTACAGGCATGTCACTACTCCCATGGACCCGAGCATGAAGTTATATGATGAGCTCATTGGGAAGTGTCCATATGTGATGATGGTCGGATATATCCTTTGTAGTGAGCAGAGTGAACCAGTACATGGAGCAACCTAGAGAGGCCTATAAGTACACAGTCCATATGATTATGAGGTATCTAAAAACCTCTCATGGCACTGGTCTTTTATTTAGTAGAGGAACATCTTTTATCATGACAACATGTGCATATTCAGATTATGCGAGATGTCCCAAGCACAAGAAGTCTACCTCAGATTTTGCAGTATTCATATGGAGCTCTTTGGTGTCATGGAAGAGCAAGAAGCATACGGTGATCTCCATATCAAGTGCAGAGTTGAGTAAAAAGCCATGGCACAAGGAAGTATGGAGATGATGTGTGTCAGATACGTTCTGACTGACCTAGCTATTGATGTTCACCTTCCCATGCATCTTCAATGCAACAACCAGGCCGCTCTTTTCATTATCAACAACCATGATTTTCATTAGAGGACCAAGCATATAGAGGTGGATTGTCACTACACTCGCGACACGATTCATTAGGGTTTCATCTCCACATCTCATTGCAGCTCAGGAGAACATACGGTAGACTTGTTCACCAAGACCCTATCTCGAGGGTCATTCCAGAGATGTTGTTCCAAACTAAGCGTGATGATATCTATGTTTCAGTTTGAGGGGGTGTTGAGATATTAGTTATCTTTTATTACTCTATGTATGTTCTTTTCTTTCAAACTTCAGTCTATATTATGGAATTTGCCCAAACAGATTTCTCCTCTATATAAGAGAACCCTAGGGCCTTATGAATAGCAACTTATTATTTTCTCTCCACATTATTTAATTCAATCCTCCACTACCATCAACACTCCCCTAAAGTTGGAGCACGAAATGACTAGTTTAGACAAACTGAAAAATCTCAATCATATGTTGTGATGTCAACATAGACCATCTTGATTTAAGGAATACAGTTTGATCATCCTAATGAATAGGAAGAACTAGAGGATGTTTGTAATTTTGCGTGGATAACCTCTTATGGTAAACCTTTTCTCGTGTCTTTTGAATAGGCATTAGTGCTCCATTTCCCACCTCTTTTTGCATCGAAGATGATTGTTCATCGGTTTTTTTGTTTGAACTTTGTGAGCTTCATCCTCTCAACCCCAAATTCGTGTGTCTACAAGGGCTCAGATTGACTCTCTACTTGAGCTCAACTATTCTTCATTTTTTTAGAGGTCGATGAGACCCATATCACCTCTTCTACTAGTCCCATAAACAAGGAAGACTCTACCCTCCAAATATCTATTTTGCCACCATCCTTCCTCGATTCAGACCAAAAATTATTCATCCTCGATTCAAATACTAAAATCATGGCTAACTGAGCTGGGAACAAGGGAGCTATTGATGATGATGTGACTTCATGGATGTTGGATATTGTTGAGTGATATGTTACGTTTCACCCACTCAGGGACACACTAGTCTTTTGACTAGTGTAATGACTCTCTACGTAACATGAACCCTATGCCTCGCCTATATCAGGAGCCTTAGGCTAGCATAACGAAATCAAGTCATTACCTTATTTCTTTCTACGTATCAGACGCAACCGCCCCTCCCTTGCAACCCTTCATGCCCCCACCTTCAAACCCACGACAAGACCCAAGGCATTGCCTACACCATTGTACCCCTGGACACCATACCCATGCTCTCTCAAGTGATCCTCCAACCTCCATAGGTTCGAACCATTTTTTCTTGCCTTACATCGAAGCGACTTGATTACATCCTACATAGGTTCGAACCATTTTTTCTTGCCTTACATCGAAGCGACTTGATTACATCCTACATTGTATGATCTAAATAGATACCCATTCAATTTTTATTTTACAGGTGGTATCTAGGAAAGTAAAAGATGATATCAGAATCTGAGGTAAAATCCCAAGGATGTGAAGGAAGAATACATGTTTGGCTCAATCCCCAAATTGGACGAGACCAATTATCCGAAATGATCGAGAATGTTCTTAAAGGATAGCCATGCATTATGGTCAACGTGATTAAAGATCCCTAACCCACCCTCCTCTCAAAGGAGGCATTGTTGCATCCCATGTCATCAATGTCATCCCCCAACTTTCCCGACCAAAGGTGGTCTAAAAGAAACATTACATCATACTCAATATAGATCAATGATATGTTGAGCAATTAGGTAGAAATCAGGAAGAACATGTCTGGGGGTCTTGAGAAGGAAACATGGAGATATGTAGGGAAGAGATGGAAAGAGGAGAAGAAAAAGAACTCCAATTTAAATTTAACTCCAACTGTCCCCCAAACAATGACTCAAAACCCTCATATATAAGAAGGTGGGATTACAAAATAAAATAGGAAACTCATTCCTCGTTTGACTCCTAAATTGACTCAATCAAATAACTATTATAGAATACACGTGATTTCAAACCAAATTGCAATTGACTCAAATTGGATAGCAAACAATAATTAAAACCTAATTGGATGAAGGGGGAGGTGGTTTCTGGTATACTCTGCTCGTGGTCTGTGAGCGGCTAGTCTCAACCATTTACTTGAATATTGTCCAAATGGTATCCGCATTCTTGTTCAAGTAGCTCCCTCCACAGGCAGTGCTCAATAACCATTGCATCTCAAGGGTCAGACCATTGAGAAGACTCTAACTAAGAACGGTAGGGAAATGTTGTGGCGCAGGCATTTCTATAGTAAGTCGTTGAATCTCACCCAAGTCTCGTAGAATGGCTCATGCGAGAGTTCGATGAAACTAGTAATCGGTGATCTCGTTTAATTAGTCCTACTGAGAGGGTAGAACTTCTTCAGGAATAGGTCTTTCAACTAAACTCTTATAGTCACTACAGCCCCAGATGCTTCAACCAGTATGATGCCTTATCTGTTAATGCGAAGGGGATAGTCTACAATCTGATGTAGTCTTGAGTAACTCTACGATGGCTCAGGTTGTCACAAATCAGCTCAAACCTTTGTAGAAAAGTTAATGGCTCTTCTATAGAATTTCCACGGAATTTAGACAACAATGCCAAAAATTGAGGCTTCAGCTCAAAAGCATCCTAAGGTGCAACAGTTCTAAGCCAATTCTAGTTCTAGTTCAATCCTGGATTATAAACCTCTCTCATCCATTCAACACCACCCTCTGTGGCTCTCAACCAATTCAACTCAGTACGAAGCGCTTTATTTCTTCGCACTTTCTAGGTTAGTCAAGCAAGGATATCCTCAAGAGTGTCGTCTTCGTTCTCAAACTCATCATCATTGTTCCTCCTAGGAGTCAGCTTTTCAGTCTTCTTCACCTTCAGAATCAAAGGGATTTAAATTAATTTTTGAAGAATAAGATGAACAAGAAACGTAAAGTGAGAGTCAACATCGATGCGGGAAGAGAAGAATGGATTGGCCTAGTCTGACCAAACCCTAGAGGTGACTTATTTAACCTGGTCCCAGAACGATGGTCATCCTCGGTCCAGGGAGGTCCAAAAAGAGTCATTGTAGACCTGAGAAGATGTGAGGTATGGAGCGTTCAGTGAGAGGCTCACAAAGTCTAAACAAATCTCACTTCAATCATGCACCTTCGATATCAAGAGAATGCGAGTGGGAGCACAAAATTGAATCAAGAGTGATGCGGAAAGGCACGAAGAGTGATTTAATGGTCAATATAATCTGGTAGATATTTAGTGAATATCCAAAATAGTAAGGTCAATATTTATGGATGGAGGGTACTCATTTTGTCCGGATTTGGTCGCATACCCCTTAATTTGAGGAATGGAAGTAATGTAGCATGGATGTTTCTGGCTCTATTATATATGAGATGCCGAATGGTGGACAAATTTGTTCAGGAAAAAGTAACAACATGCTAGGTGAGACAAGCAAAGGCATGCCAAAGCACTAAGACCATGATCTAATGGGCACAAGTCTTTGAAATATCCTATGAGAATTGCTAGTTAAGGTTGCAAATTGAAGACTGGCTACTATCCAACACTACCCATGGTACCAGACCCTGCAAAAATAATATACACCAGGTTGCCGTTGATTATGAAGGATAGCGTGTGTTTTAGTTGACACCGCCTCAAGAAAATGCCACCATAATATTATTTGCTTCAAGATTGATCCATCTTTTAAATGCCAGGAAATTCTACCATAGAACTTTAATGCTTATAATGAGGGAAATTGAAAAGGCCAGTCCAACTCCGGATTGCAGAAATTTCAAGAGATGGGTTATTGAAGCAAAACAAAACAGACGGAGCTAATAAAAAAGCAGACTTTTTATAAGATAAAGAGAATTGAGATGCTTGGAGAAAGGTTAGATATTAAGGTAGTGTAAAGATTGAGAAATTTCATCAAAGCAAGAAGAATGCAGAGATATAGAGCAATCGCACAAACAGACTGTACACAGGGTCTCCATGATTCCTTGAACCTCCAATAACCAAGAACTGATGATTGATCTGAGTTTGACATTCGAAGTGAAGATGACATGGAAGAACCAGTGTAACCCATCAAGAATAGAAAGGGAAGAGAGTGCACACTGCTTATCATCTATATAAATACAACTGGGTATTAATCATACAAGACATCAAATGCTTCTTCCACGACAAAGAACACCCACATCATCTTTAGAAGGGAAAAGATCAACAAAAAATATTTCAAAGTTAAGACACAAGTCACATATTGGAATCGTCTATACTACAGAAAATACAAATATGTTGGCTCAAAATGAGTGCATTTGAAAGCGCATGAAGCGATCAAAAACATAATGAAGGCAAACATAGACAAGTTTAAGACATGACCAGTACCTTTACGATCTTCTGGACCAACAACAAATCAAAAGCATGTCCCACCTCCGAACGAACACAATAGTCAGCAAATCACGAAGCCGACAGCTCCCAATCGGGTATGAGATGATCAGATAAATTCGAACTAATGTAAAAGGATGCTCGGCCTATCCTATTATAAAAGTGAACCTCTTGCTCACAAAATTTAAATTAAGGAATATAGAGCCAAAAGAGATCCCTACTTGCACGCATGAATGATTAACATCTGACGACCACACAACTCTCTCCCTCTCTCTCTATATATATAGGTAAATTACAAAAAGGGGGCCCAACTTTATGTCGATTCCCAACTTGAGAACTGATCTTTATATTGTAACAAGTAGGGGACTTAAGTTTAGTTTGACGGTAAAGGACCCAACGTCGTCAGTTGAGGACCTAATTTATGTTATTATATGACCAATATACCCTTCATCTATTTGGGTTAGCCATGGGATCAAATTTCGCCGAAATTCGGCCGAATTTCGGTCGAATTTCGGTTTCGGTGGGTGACCGAAATTCGACCGAAATGGCATATATCGGCCGATATTTGGGTGCCCTAGTTCAAAAACCGACCGAAATGACCGAAATTTCGGTCGAATTTCGACCGAAATTTCGTTTCGGTCAGTCACCGAAACGAAACCGACATCCGACATTTAAGGCCTTGGAGTTAGCTTCTATCTTCTTCCTCCACCGTCTCCCCTCCCCCCCCCCCCAACGCCAACAAGCCCGCCGCCCACCACCTCCTCCTCCGCTCCAACGTCGTCTTCCCCTAGGAAGAGAAATTGATCGAGGAATGGCATCCAGCTATAGGAAACAATACCATGAAAAACCCTATCAACAGGTATATTTAAATCAAATTCCAGGATAGACGATTTTGCATCACAGAAGCCAGATAGATCCTCGGAAGCATAAAGTAGCAGTGTTCACTAAATCGGTCGCACGGGCCGCATATGCGGCCGTATATGCCCGTGCGGCATGCAGACAGCACCGATTACATGAATCTGTGCAATAAGCGCCCTCTCCGCATATGCGGCCCGCATATGCCTCGCATATCCCGCATATGCCTCGCATACTGCTCCAGCAGCTCCAAATTTTCAATCTTCTCATTCAGGTCCTTAAATTCCGTAACTCTGTCTCTTCCTTCATTCAATGGTAAGAATATGACATGCATTTCTATACAATTGCAATGCATTATACCATTATGTATATGCAATGTTTATGTTTTTCTCGTGTATTGATCTCACGAGTATATGCAATGTATCGTCGAATATTTTTTATATATGTCAATTGAGGTTTTGCTCATGTAGTGCATGTATGTATATTGAAGTTTTGTTATTACAAATCATATAAGGTGTGAAGTTTTTGTGGTAAATATTTTTTTGTGCTTAAATATGAGGCAATTAAAAGCATATATACACACCCATTTAACATCGGCCGTTTTTCTTAGATCTTCTTTAACTCCACTTAAATACATAAATTCAATGGTAATGTTATGCATAGATATTTATTTATTTTTAAATTAAAAATTAGAAAACCACGTAGAACCGCATATACCCCGCATATGCCCCCGCATACCGCTTAATCAGTATTCGTTGACCAGTCCGAACGCATACGCATACCGCTTTCCTGAACCTTGTTAAGTAGCATCTCGAGAACTTTCCGAGGTTTGCTGGATGAAATGCACTGGTGGCAGCGGAACCTTTCCAGCCAGGCTCCGTTGTGCTCTTTAGCAGATTCTTAGGAGGAACAAAGGGACCTTTTGCCGGAGCAACAACTTTTATTGGCACAGGTGAACCACTTGATAAAGAGGAAACTAAAAACGACAAAAAACTGGGCATACAGATTGTAGGTGGATCTCCAGCAGGAGACTCTTTTATTACCTTCATCATTATTAATACCTTCAATCAAATCAAGGACACATCTGGCAGCACCATCTGAAACTTCAGGCTTTGGTAAAGAAATTGCTTCTGAAGAAGCTGCTACTTCTCCATTGTCATCTGTTTTAACTCTGCAGCTTCCACGTCGTTCAATATCTTTAGAGGAATCCATGAGAAGGACATCTCAAACTATACTAATCCATTAGATTGACGACCAACAATCTTCTTGGTTTGTTCAAAGCCATTAAATGTTAAGTCTGAAAATGAATTCAGCACTATAGTGCTTGTTTTTCCTTTCAAACTACAATCAGTAGTTCATGCATGAACCACGAAAGTCAAACTAATTTACAAAGAGAAAACACCACTGGTCGTTCTTCTTCCTGAAACTTAATTTGTTCGGTCAACCTCAAGGCCCATCTTGTCCACTTCCAGACAGGGTAGATTGTGCTCTTTGACA
The DNA here is from genome assembly GCA_037367405.1 of Ottelia alismoides. Classification (NCBI taxonomy): domain Eukaryota; kingdom Viridiplantae; phylum Streptophyta; class Magnoliopsida; order Alismatales; family Hydrocharitaceae; genus Ottelia; species Ottelia alismoides. Next base: position 165,342 of record JAZKJV010008676.1, read on the forward strand.
TAGGTGGCACCTTCATTCTTTCTCTCTTCAGCATCTGTGATTCCCCCCCCCCCTCATTCCCCACTGACGATTTAAGATTGATAGACCATGTTTTTTCCTATCACCTTGTTTTGCATCAGTTTGTACACCACTCAAGACTTTGACCAGGATTCAGAAGCCTTACCATCAATCTTTGGTTGCTCCCAGTGTCTACAGATAAAACATCAGACAAGAGTTTGCATTGTGTTCCTGATGGTGGCCTTTTGTCATATGAGATGCTCCGCTTCGGAACAGAAGTCGATTTTCCAAAAGAAGATTCTTTATGAACTACAGATGCGCCAGTCCCCAACTACACCCGGGTGTTGCAGTCCTACCATTAGGAACGTTGGTGATTGAGAGATGCAGAGCAGGTGGAGAAGATGACGTTGGGGCGAAGGAGGAGGCAGTGGGCGGCGGGCTGGTTGGTGAGGGAGGGAGAAGACGGTGGAGGAAGATCGGAAGAGAAACTAACCCTAATAGATGAGGGGTACATTGGTCATATGATTACAAAATTAGGACCTCAACTAACGACGTTGGGGCCTTTACCGTTAAACTAAACTTGAGTCCCCTACTTGTTACAATATAAAGATCAGTCCTCAAGTTGGGAATCGACGTAAAGTTGAGTCCCTTTTTTGTAATTTACCCATATATATATGAGCAAAAAACGTGGTCAGATACAGCGAATCAATATCTAATCAACTTTAAAAACAAAGGCTACAATTATCTGATTCATACATTAAATACCATCTTTAAATCATGCATTCAACTGTACCATCACGGCAGATCTTTTATAAGCCCTACTGATAGTGATTTCAGCTGTAGCCAATGCCTTTAGTTTCAAGTCGGAAATACAAAAGTCCACCAGGATTGTAGCTTGAATTTCTAGTAAAGCATCTTTCTGACTTTTTTTAGGGAAGGGAGGGTGAGCACCAAAGATGATATACAACTGAAACTTATATATATAATACATATTGATTACTCATACCAATATTCAAGGAGTCTTGACAGGCATGCATATGTATGGATGCATACATGCATATGCATGCCTTCCTGCCCAGGTGCACTGTGTGTAGTGTGTGTGTGTGTGCGCGTGCACGCGCATCAGCATGAGCGTGTGCGGGTGCGTATGTGTGTGTGCTTGTGTGCATTTGGGGTGTGTGGTTGTGTGTGGGCGTGTGCATAGTACATAGATGCAGTAGCACATTGTGTTCATGACGAATAACTTCTAGTAAAAATGCAAAACTAATAAAAGCTATTTGCACTGATTTTGTAGATTTATTTCTGGCTACATTTGATATTTCAAATATAATTAAATAGATGAAAAGGGAAATTACCATAAGATTGGCATTTAATAATACAACTTCAAGATGGCTAATCTAAGTCCGAATCCTACATATCGATTCATTTTTAAACTTTCAGCTAGTAAATTCATCTGGTGAATAAAAATCCCATCACCCGGTGAATCAAATTTGCAGGATATCCAAATACACAACATTATGCAAAACTGAATGCAATTTACCAAAAAAAAAACAATTTGAACATATGATAAAAAACACATAAAACAATGTGAAAAAACTAAATATATAGACAAGCTTAAAAATGATTTAATTCATGACAAGAGATGGCATCCTTACGCTTCTTCTAGATCAATAACTTTAATCGCAACCTCCTTGTTCAACTCCTTGTCATATCTGCAAAAATTAGATGGTTGTTGTTGAAGTCAAAATGCTTTCTTCTTAGATAAGTGTAACAAAAATTGAACATGAAATGGCTTTTCAAAAAAAAATAAAAACGATCTATAAAGGTTCATCTCAAGTGCAAAAAGTTGCGGAAAATAAATAGAAAGCAAAAAGAATTAAAGCAGATGATGATAGCGGGTAAATTCTAGATAATGTTAAAGCTTTTTCCCAAATATAAAACCAACGGTCATTGCATGTCGAAGAAAATAATTTACCAACAGTCATTGCATGTCAAAGAAAATAAACTTGTTCGCTTGACTAAATGCTAATCGTTCTAGAATATATAACAAAAATAAAATATTAAAAAGATAACCATGCCCACCTTGTCACATTAAAGCTACTGGACTTCATGAGAAGCCATTTTCGGTCAAAAATATCTACACGTTGGAGCTGAGAGGTAACGTAAGGGATAGCGGTTTTCCCTTCCTAGACAACATTACAAAAGGTGCCATTCAACCTTAATGCAGTGTTGTAAAAGTTGGCCGACTAGTCCGACAAGTCGGTCCAACTAGTTTAGTTGGCGGGGAGGTCAACTGACTATTGATTAATCGATCAATAGTCAATCAACCAACTACTCAGCCCGAGTAGTCATCCATTAGTTGGTGGGGTGGTCAACTAATCAGCCAACTATTGATTAATCGATCAAAAGCAAACTTATTCTAATATGCTTAATATTATATTTGAATTCAATTATTTCTTTTATTTCATTATGATAATACATAAGAATGTATGTATAAAAATGATGTATATATTTAAAATAACTTAAAAAATTCAAAACCGACTAAAGGCTGACTAAATCCGATTAGTTGTCTAAATGTCGATTAATCCTTAATCAGTGATCCGACTGACTGAGTACCAATTACCGCTTTCTGCAAGCTTGCCTTAATGTGCCTAATCCACTAATGAAACACATGGTTGGATGCAATGTATGTAGCAGATGTGTTGACATATACATTGAGATAGGAACAGTAATCCGAACACCAAAATCGATAAGAAAAGAGATAAATCTATGCCACCTCATAATTAGCACGAGCCATGCTTGACATTCAGCTTCAACACTTGATTACTCAACCACAAACCCTTATATGTTATGCCAAATGACGGAATGACCACCTAAGAAGGTCGTTCAGATTTTATTTATCTTTTCATCTTTTCATCTTTTCATGTATTTTATTTTATTTCATATCTATTATGTAATTTGCCCAAGAGGAGTTCTCTGCTCTATATAAGAGAATTCAAGGGCTTTCTCATAATGCAATTCATTATCTTCTCTCTACATATTAGGAGGCAACGCGAGACAATCAGTGGTGTCTTGCCATGGAGGAGGGGAGATGCTCACGTTACAGTCACGTGGCATGTAGAACCTTACTATTGCTCATACAAGGGCATTCGTGGTGGGATGCAAGTGGGTATTCACAGTGAAGCACTAAGCAGATGACAGTATTGATCGCTATAAGGCGAAGCTTATGGCTCGTGGGGGTAGACTATCATGATACATTCTCTCACGTGGCTCGTCATTCTACGTTGTGCATCCTTCTATCAGTTACAGTGATACAGAAGCGGTCCTTATCCCATCTTGATGTGAAGAATGCATTTCTCTATGATGTCCTGCAGGAGGAAGTCTACATACAACAGCCATCGAGATTTGTTACTGAGGAGGAGTGTCAGATGGTTTGCAGACTCCATAAAGATATCTATGGTCTTAAGAAGAGTCTCAAAGCATGGTTTCATAAGCTCTCGGACTTAGTAAAGCAGCAAGGGTTCATGAGATCAATTGCAGATCATTCACTATTCGTTCAGAAGACTTAAAGAGGTGCGGTTGTTATATTGGTCTATGTTGTTGATATCATTGCTACAGGGGATGATGGTAGGGTATCCGTGTAGCTAAGGATTTTTCTTGATCAATAGTTTGTAATTGTGGAAAGGATTGAAACGAAAGAGATACATTCACTGTAGCCCTAGAGCTCTCTTATATACGAGAAAAGCTCTAAGGGGAACTTCCATAAAAAGATAAAAGAAATAGAAAAATTAGAAGATAATAATAAAGAGATATAAACATCCCAACACTCCCCCTCAAGCTGGAGCATATATATATATATATATATATATTATGCTCAGCTTGGAACAGCAACGGTGAAAGGACCCCTTTGCAAGAGCTTTGGTAAACATGTCGATAATCTAATCGTTTGAAGCAACATGAGAAGTGGATATAAACCCCTTTTGAATCAAATCACGGGTGTAATGGCAATCAACCTCAATGTGGTTCGTTCTTTCGTGGAAAGCTGGACAATTAGCTATGAATAGATCTGCTTGATTATCACAATTAAGGTGCATAGGAAGAGGCACCTCAATAGTTAGGTCAGTCAGAACGGACTTGACCCATATCATTTCTGTTCTTCCTTGGGCCATGGCCCTATACTCTGATTCAGCATTGGATCTGGCCACAGCCGTTTGTTTCTTGCTTTTCCATCAAACCAATGAGCTGCCCACAAATACAGTGAAGTCTGAAGTAGACTTCCAGTCCTTGGGGCACCCAGCATAGTCTGCATCCGCACATACTGAAATTGCAAGAGAAGTGTCTCTCCTAAATAGAAGCCCTGCACCTGGAGAAGGCTGGAGAAACTTCAAGATCATGTTGATTGCATCCATGTGAGCCTACCTAGGCTACTCCATAAACTGGATGACCATGCTGACAGCAAACGATATATCAGGTCTGGTAATAGTGACATATAATACCTTCCCTACCAGCTCATTGTGTTGTCTCTTATCCACCTCCGTCGAGTCATCATCATATAGCCTAGCATTGGGATCCATTGGAGTAATCAGATCTACATCCTGTCATGCCCGTCTTAGTTAGAAGATCAATGATGTCTTTCATTTGCGTCATTACCATTCCCTGTTGATTTCTTGCAAATTCTAGGCCAAGAAAATACCGCAGCTTGCCAAGATCCTTGGTTACAAACTGTTGCCAAGGAAACCCTTAACTGTTGAATACCCTGGTTTATCATTGCCTATAACAATAATATCATCAACATAGACCAAAATAGCAACAGTACCTCTCTGGGTTCTCTTCACAAAAAGAGAATGATCTGTAGTAGATCTGATAAAACATTGTTGGTCAATCAACTCCGAGAGCTTCTGGAACCTAACCCTGAGGTTCTGCTTAAGGCCATATATGGCCTAGTGGAGCTTACACACTATACTGGACTCTCCCTCAACAGCAAACCCTGATGGTTGTTGTATATACACTTCTTCCTACAAATCCCCGTACAAGAAAGCATTCTTGACATCTAATTAGAAAAAGGGCAAGTCATGTACTACAGCAACGGCAATAAGAATGTGCAGTGTTGAGCGAGGTGCCATGGGAGAAAAGGTGTCCTGATAATCTACCCTATAGGTTTGGGTGAACCCGCGAACAACCAACCTGGCTTTGTATCTAACCACGGAATCATTTGCACGGTGTTTTGTTGTAAATACACATTTACTGCCAACAATAGAAGTGCCTGGGGAAGCGGAGGCGACACTCCACATACCACGAGACTGTAAAGCGGCCATCTCCTCTTCCATAGACAGAAGCCCCGGACCACTCTGCAAAGCCTCCTGATAGGATCGCGATATCTGCACAACTGATAAGGCAACAACAAACCTCTGAAATCTCCAGAGATTTGTGCCAGAGAAACATGAGAAGAAAGAGGATGAATAGTGCATGTACACCTCTTCCAACATAGAGCAATAAGCACGTCGAAATCCACAGTATCCTCAGAAGGAGTATCATCTATGACATCCTACACCTCAATGTGCACACTCAAATCACCGGAACCATTAGTGGAACTCGAATACTCATAACATACCTTGGGCATGCTGGATGAAGGAGGCTCGTGAGCACGAGGTCGGCGCTAGTAAACCTGCGGGATCTTCTCCCCCATAACTGATGATGGCATACGATTCACCAAATAACACACAGTGAGAACCGCGTCCCTACAGTAAGAATGGGGAGCATGGCTCTGAATCAAAAGAGTCCTGATAACATCCAAAAGATGGCAATGTTTCCTCTCAGCCACCCCCTTCTATTGAGAAGTATACGCACAAGATGTCTGACGCACAATACCATAGGATCTCAAGTGCATTATCAGAACGTATAAACTTGACATTTGCAGAAAACACATTCCTTATTTCATTAATAAAGGACTGAATAACATGACCAGACTTGTTCTTAAGAAGAAAAATCTATGACAATCTAGATAACTCATCAACAACAAGTTAAAACTTATGTCCCTGAAGATATGGGACACGACTGGGATCCCAAATATCAAAATGAATCAACTCAAAAAGACTATGACTACTTTGACCCTGATGACTCTGGAATGTAGACCTATGATGCTTCCCAAGTTGGCAGACCTCGCACTGAAAAGTAGAGCGAGGAGAGATCTGAGAAAGAACGTGACGCAACTTTTGCAGAGGAAGATGACCAAACACAAAATGCCACAAATAGGGAGAAATTGATCCAATGCGAAGAGAAGAGGCACTAGCAAGGCCCTAAATGTCGGTTTCAGTCACCATTTTGGTGACCGAACGAAACGGAATTTCGATGGAATTTCAATCAAAATTTGATCGAAATTTCGATTATTTCGGTCATTTTTTGTAGTTGGGCACTCATATTTCGGTCATTTCGCCATTTCAATTGAATTTCGACTTTGGCATAATATCAGTATTCGACAGAAATTCGACCAAATTTCGCTGAAATTTGAGCCATGGGCACCAGCATAAGGAGATTGCACCAGTCTGTACAGACCTCCTTGCTCACGGCCAAAACCAATCACCATGCCCGTAAGAATGTCCTGAAACCCAAGAGCAAAAGGGTCAAATACGGCACGACAATGTAAATCATTGGTTATTTAACTAATAGATAGTAAGTTCATAGAGAATTCAGGAGTGTAAAGTACGTTCTGAAGCTGCATTGTAGGGGTTAACTGCACCTCCCCCTGACCAGTAATGGGAGAGTGTGTTCCATCTGTTATCACGATTGATCTGCCTGACTGAGTTGGGCTATAGGTACTAAACTGCCCTCTGTCACCACAGAGATGATGGGAAGCTCCTGAATCCATAATCCACCCTGACAAGTCTGCAATGTAACAGCTAGTAAAAGCATTTGCTATACCGATGTAAATGCAGAGCCTGAGGTTGTTACCTCTGATGATCCTGATAGAGAGCTAGTTGACCCAAGAGAAGGCATAATCTCCCTGAGTCGCGCTACTAACTCATCAAATCTATGATCATATGCAGTTGAAGAACTGCTGCCCTGTTGGATCTGTTCTGCAATGCGTGCTGAAGTGGAAACACATGCTTAGAATAGTATATTTCCTGAGGATGACCTGGCATGTGGCAGTAGGTGTAAGGTTGATGAGGGGGTCGATTGTCCTCTCCCCTTCCACGGCTACCTCGGCCACGAACTGTGCAGGGCTCCCCCTATCACGAGATGTTGCCATGGCTGAAGAAGTCTGAGACAATTGAGTGCCACATAAGATATGGAGAGCCTGCTCAGGCTGTGATATGCCTCCTATAGGGCATCAGTAAGAATCTATGCTCTAACAGCGTAATACTCAGAGTCAAGTGCCGCTAGAAAAACTCCAGTCATCACCTAATCCCTATATGCCTTGAGCTGCTCTGGTGTGGCAGTCAAGGGAATGTAACCAGGTATCTTCTCAAACATACCCCTTAAAGAAGTATAAAGAGTATGGAGAGGGCGACCATTTTGCTTGGACGTGAAGATGTCGTGTTGAAGTTGCAGAATCTTTGACTCGTTCTTTGCTGGAGAGTATGTAGGGCTGCTAATCGAACCGAACTGTAACGAACGGACCTATGTTCGAGTTCGGTTCGATAAGGAAGTTCAAAAATTCGACTTCGAATTCGGTTCGATAAATGTTCAATAGGATATGTTCGAGTTCGAGTTCATTTACAAAAGGAACGTTCGAGTTCAGTTCGATAACAGTTCGTTAACAATTTAACTTAAGTAAAACTTGTTTATATGAATAAGTTCGAAACTGGAGTTCGATAACAAGGTTCGATAAGAAGTAAAAATAATAAATTATTCAAACTAAAGTGGTACAAAGCCCAATAAATAGCACAATTTCTTTATCCTCGAAATTTATCAAGTGTATAAATACTAAGTTACGCATACATATACGCACATATACATATATCGAACTCGAACTTTTATCGAACGAACATATGTTATGTTCAGGTTCGGTTCGTTAAGCTATCGAACTAAAATTTGAAGTTCATGATCAGTTCATTTAGAAACAAACAAACATTTTTCGAACTATTATCGAACGAACTCTAATCGAATACGAACATGTTCAGTTCGATTAGCAGCCCTAAGAGTATGTAGCAACAAGAATGTCCCACATAGCATTGGTCGTGGGCTGACTCAATATATCATTGGTTACCTCAATGGACATCGTCCCAGAAAGCCACACACGTGCATAACGTCATCTGCCTCCCACAAGGCGTTAACCCCAGTCTTGTCACCAGACTCCTCCTGTGTGAGGATATGCTTCTCGCCATTACATTGCATTAGACTCAAGAACTGCCATTGTTGTAAAAATCCCCCGACTGGCCTGCCTAGTAAGTCCGGCTAGTCTAGTCGGTGGAGTCACCGACTGAGTATTGACTAATACCAACTAAGCTGATTTATCGATCGATTTTTGTCTGGAGATACTATATTTTGTATTTTTAGCTTTTTTATAACAAACTTATTCTAATATGCTTAACATTTCATTTAAATTCAACAACTTCTTTTCTTTCATTACGATAAAATAAAAAATGTACAAATATATGTAAATATATAAGAATAAAGATGAGTAAAGCCCAACTAAATCTGATATAAGAATAAAGATGAGTAAAGCCCAACTAAATCTGATTAGTCGCCCGACTGCCGATTAATCCTTAATCAGTGACCCAACCGACCGACTACCGACTACTGATTTTTGCAACCTTGTGAACTGCATGGCCTACATCTCATAGTTCGTTCAATCCGTCTTCACGATGGATGCCGGACCTTTGAAGGCACCCAAGGATGGAACATCTACTTTGTTGTCTGGCATGATGACAACAAACTCCAAGACTGGGGTTGCAAACTGGAATGATTATGTCTATACAGACATATAGTAAGACGGTTGTGGGTGTAGGCTAATACCACCTCTCACATCTACTAGGGGCTTCTTGAGGTACCTAGGATGGGTTTAGAGAGTTAAACACCATGCCCTAGGAACCAAATCAGACCGATACGGATTCTATGCGGTATCACATGAAGCGGCAGGGGCCGGGCAGTGGTGGTGGATGCCGCTGCTACAGGAGGTGGTGAACGACAGGCTGTCGCGCTACTGCAGGCGACGGCGGCAAGCTACGGCAGTCGCTACTGCTGTTCCTTCGTGACGATGACAGGACGCGGTGGCCTTTGCTGCTGCTTCCTAGCGGCAGCGCGGCCGCGCGAGTAAAAACTAGGGTTCTGGAAGGGAAGGGATTCTAGGGCACAAGCTTCGATCTAGGGTCATCGCTCCTATACCATGTGGAAAGGATTGAAATGAAAGAGATACATTCATCGTAATCCTAGAGCTCTCTTATATATGAGAAAATCTCTAAGGGAAAAGTTACATAAAAAGACAAAAGAAATAGAATAATTACAAGATAATAATAAAGAGATATAAATATCTCAACAGTAATAAAGGACCTTGGCAATTTACATTACTTCCCTGGACTGGAGTTTGCCAGGAACCGGGACGGTCTATGTTATTGAACTTCTCTCTAAGATAGGCATTGCAGGCAAGCCACTAGTCTCATGGACCCTACTATGAAGTTTTTTAGGATAGCGAGGGTATATTCCCAAGATTGGAACCCACCACAAATTTATTTAACTAAAAAAGACCGATTACACATATGTTACAACCTGGAATTATCAGAAATGTGAAATTACATGCCAAGCCACAAAGACACCAGTTCCCTGTAGTGCCCCAATACCCTATCACACAGAAACGGATGACCCCAAAAGATTTCCTCATTTCTAGCACATCAAATGGCCCAGAGCAAAGAAAAAGGACCAGTCGCATCCTCCTAAGAGCTTCCACAAACCGCTCTTATTGAACTCCAATACGAGGCGCTGCCCCCCCCCTCCCCCCCCCCCCCCCCCGAGTGAAATAATGGCACAATCGCCTACTCCCATACCATGATTGAGGTACAACAGCCAAAAAATAGATGATCGAAATCCTCCAGCTCAAAGCTGCATCTATCGTAAGAGATCTCCCCGGTACCCAGCAACCTTGTCATGTGCGTCTTCCCCCGTGTCTCGCCAACCGCGCGAAGACCTTATTCGCATGGGAACCTTGCTAGCCCAAATAATTTTGTAGTTCCAAGCGGCCTCCTCCTGTACAACCCCGCATGTCCTGTCGAAAGACCGATATGTCTTCTTTACCGGAAACGTTCCCTCCTTCCAAGCAAAATGATCCTATCCTCGTTGAGGCCAACAACACCTGCGAGATCCCCAAGAGGGTCACGAACTCGTTGCACCTCTGTTCTGACAAAGTGGAGGCGAAGGCCAAGAACCAAGATCCCGCCGACCAAAACCGATGTACCAAAGCATTCTTGTCCCCCACAATAGTGAAGAGACGGGGATACTACTCAGTACTCACTAAGAGGATCCACCCCCAACCAAGCATCCTTCCAAAAGCCAAAACCGTGCCCATCGCCTAGTATCGATCTCACGAGAGCACCCAGCTCCAGCAAGGCACTAGACATCCCACATCAAAGCGACAGCGGTCATCGACACGCCTCTGCTCTCCACAAACTATTAACCCCATAAATGCTCCGTGGCACCTTGCAAACCAGGTCATCGTACTTCCCCCATATTCTAAGGCCCCACTTCTTCAGCAGAGCCTTACCTGTGAGCCCCAAACTACGGACATCCTGCCCTCCCGCTCTCTTCATCCTTGCCACTGTGTCCCAATCCACCACGTGCATTCCCCTACCCTCCTGCCTCCAGTCTGATATGTTAGGAGTATATATTATAGAGAATATTCTATATGGCATAAGTATATATTAAGAGAATATTCTATGTAGCTGGAGCCTATGTTAAGAGACTATTCTATGTGGTAGGAATATATGTTAAGAGAATATCCTATGTGGTAGGAATATTCTATGAGGTATTTATGTATTTTCTCCTTTGAGCTCTCTAGAGTTTTATCCTATATATAAGGAACCCTAGACTTCAAGAATATAACAAGCCTTTCTATTCTTTCGTCCTTTTTTCCACATGGTACCAGAGCAGCAGTCCTAGACCGGCGTTATGACCTAAATCCCTCCGCCCCCGCCAGCAGTGGGTTGATATCACAAGGAGACGCAGGGAGGGGGGTCTAGGAGTCAGGGACATCAGGTGCATGAATAGGGCCCTCATCGCCAAATGGATATTTCAAATTTGGGGTCCCTCCACCTCTCTGGTCGCTTCTCTCTTGAGGAAAGTGTATAGGGTGGGGCGAGCTGGTCATGAAGAGAATCCCCTTCGAATCTCATCTTTGGTTGGGCATTCGTGAGGTGTTGCCTTCTTTGGCCAATCTTTTGCAGCCTATGGTGGGGGATGGCCAAATCTTCAGGATCTAGCATGATGATTGGTTAGGGGATGGCTCCCTAGATGAAAGGTTTCCGCGGCTATTTGCGTTGTTGGTGGACAAAGACGCCACGTGAGCGGAGGTGGCTGATGCTGAAATTTGGTCACCGTCCTTTGCATATGGTCTATCTGATCAGCGATTTTAAGACTTTATGGCAATGCAGTTAGTTTTACCGCCTGTGGGGATTCGCAGTAACATCAGAGATCATTTCCAATGGGTGGCCAACACCTTCTCCGTGAAGAAGGCATACAACGAGCTCCGTCAGCGGGAGGAGCTGGACGCCGAGATCCGTCAGGATGTTATGATCATTTGGGCGGTGAAGATCCCGTTGAGAGTTAAGATATTTCTATAGTGCTTGAGGAACCATATTTGCAACAAGGTACGGAGGGGGTGCATCCTCAGGATCTTTGATGTGTGCTGTGATAGATGCGGGGTATCGGAAGAAAACGCAGAGCATATCTTCTTCCAATGTCCTTCCTCGATGACGGTACGGACGGCGATGGCGATCTCTTGGGTGCGGAGCGGGGATGTCATGGATTTTAGGAGATCCATTAGGGTGGTCGGCGGCAACTCAAATGTTGGTTGCTCGAAGCCTTTTGCTGCGTTATGGGCCATATGGATTGGAAGAAACGAGTCAATCTTCAACAACCAGAGGTTTTATATTGAAAACGTTTTGTCCCACTGTAACGCTCTTCATACTCTCTGGACATCACGGTAATGTACTCTAAAAACTTATAATTGGAATATATCGGCGGCGACCCCCAAAATTGGGAGCTCACCCCTTTTTTCTCGTCAAAAAAATCAAGTCCTCCAAGGCAGTTGCCATCTACCTGCGACGACTCCAAGCGCCTGCGGCGCAGCACGCGCCACCGCTCGTTGCTCCAAATAGCCCAGCGCCACCCCAAGCACTCGCATGCGCCATCCCAGGCACCTTGCACCTCCGCTCGCACCTTAGCCCCCCCCCCCGGCCAGCACCGCCAGACGCCAGCCTAGGCTTCCTGGGCCGCCCTAGGTTCTCTCTAGCGCTGTCCCAAACGGCCCGTGCAGCTCCTCGCGCATCAAATGCATCTCTCTCCTTTGTCGATCACCCAGGGTATCATCACTTGATGTCGATTGCCTAATCGATGCACTGCTAGGTCTCCGTGATGCTTGAATAAGCTTGCAAGAACTAACTAGGTCACTTTTTTATTGACATATTCGACCACCATGGCATCTGCAGAGCCCAAGCCCATGTACATGACTTCTTCTGTAATGGTACAGAGCATTTTTATAAAGCTAAAAGGCTCCGAGAACTATGTAGTATGGTCCAGATCCTTCAAGGTGTTTATTGGTGATCAACGAAAGAACTATATTCTCGCAAAAGATCCGCCCAAGGAGACGGACAAAGACTATGATATATGTTACGTGGACAACTGCCAAGTGATTACTTGGATGACGAACAACGTCGATCCAAATATTGCATCAAATCTTCTTTACAAGGAGACGGCAAAGGCTATGTGGGATAGTCTTGAGAACACCTACTCTCAAAAGACAACTAAGTCCAGGCTCTCAGATATCTACACACGAATTTAGTCTGCAAATCAGGGAGATACATCTTTGGTCGAGTACTACAGGCTCCTCACAGGCCTGTTTGAGGAGCATCTTATCTTCCAGCCTGCTTGTAGTGATAAGCAGATAGGTGAGCGTGCAGAATGGCAAGTGTATCGTTTCTTGTCAGGATTTCATCCGCGATACAAAACTGTGAAGGACTAGTTTATAACTGATGCTGCGCTACCCACTCTAGAGACCATATATGGTCAACTACAAGAACTTGATTCTCTCTCTCCTTAGCTATCTACGAAGACTACTGCACATTTTGCTAGAGGACGACCTAACCACCAAGGAGGATGTGGTCGTGACTTTGGCTGTGATCAGGCCGTGGGGCTGGACGAGGACGTGACTTCGGATGTGGACGTGGACGAGATCCTGCCACCGCCCGCTATCCAGCATGCACTCATTGCGGACGCTGGAATCATCCATCTGAACATTGTTGGGCAAAGTTTGGCATGCCTACTAATGCCAACAGTGCATATGAAGCTACCTCATATGAAGGCCCATATGATAATACAGATATCTCGCCAGAACAGCCGTCTGGTGATAATCAGAAATCCTTCACTGCATCTGAGTATACTCATCTACATCAGATGCTACAAAATTCTGCCAGTAACACTAGTACTCTGTTACTACTGCGCTAGCCATTACTTCATGTACACTTGCCAATGTTGCCTCTGCATCCAGTCCTGCATGGATCATTGACTCTGGTGCCTATACTCATCTGACGGGAGAAGGTAGTCTTCTCACCTCTATACATCCGTCTTCCGTTGTGAAGACTGTTCGGGTTGTCAGTGGAGCACATTCCCCTATCACTAGTGTGGAGACTACGGAGTTTTCACCCAAACTCTGACTTACTGATGTGCATTATGCTCCTGATTTTCCGCTTAGTCTCTTATATGTTCATAAGTTATGCAAGGAACTTAACTGTCATGTGATTTTTGATGAGTTCTGTTGTTATTTTCAGGACATCCAGACGAGATAGATTTTTTGAGGGGGACATGAGAAGAACAGCATATATTACCTTGATATCCCCTCTGATTTTGGTTTTGCAGGCGCTATATCTATATCCGCAGATCCCTTTCTTTGGCATCTTCGCCTCGATCATTCATCCATCAAAGCTCTCTCTTTAATGTTCCCCGAACTTTCTATGCTCAAGCCCTATGAGTGCGAGCCATGTCAGTTCGGGAAACATCATCGAGCGTCCTTCCCTGTTCGTTCTTAACCTCATCGCAAAAATCCTTTTTCTTTAGTCTATTGTGATATATGGGGTCCCTTTCCGCTCCGTACCCTGAGTGGACATAAGTACTTTGTTGTTTTTGTCGATGACTACAGTCGATCATCTTGGATCTATCTTTTAAAAGAACGATCAGAGATTGGCAACATTATTAAGAATTTCTTCCAATATGTCAAAAATATTTTTTCCTCCGGTATTTAAATTTTTCGCACAGATGACGTTTTGGAATTCACTCAACATGACCTAACCAACTTCCAGTGTTGTAAAAGTCACCCGTCTGGCCCGATTAGTAGGTCCGACTAGTCTAGTCAGTGGGGTGGCCGACCGAGTACTGACTAATTCCGACTAGGTACACTAATCGACCAATTTTCGCTCGGAGATACCGTATTTTTTTAATGTTTTACTTTTTTTATAAGCAAACTTAGTATAATATGCCTAATGTTTTATTTAAATTCAATATTTTCTTTTATTTTATTATGGTAGTATATAAATGTACAAAATCTATGTAAATATATGTATAAAAATGAGTTATATATTTAAAATAATTATAAAATTCAAAGTCGATTAAAGTCCGACTGAATCCGATTAGTCGCCCGACTGCCGATTAATCCTTAGTCAGTGACCCAACCGACCGAGTACCGACTACCGACTTTTGCAACCTTGCCAACTTCTTTGCATCCCAGTCCACCATTCACCAAACATCATGACCTTACACTTTGCAACAAAACGGAGTAGCCGAAAGGAAACTCAGACACCTTCTAAATATAGCCTGATTCCTCTTCACCCAGATGAAAGTTCCCAAAACCTATTGGGGGGATGTTGTTTTAACTGTTGTCCATCTTGTCAACAGAGTTCCATTTCCATCCCTAAATGGATCCACCCCCTTCTCTCTGCTCTACCCAACTGAGTTACCCTTTCCTCTATCCTTAGAATTTTTTGGATGTGTTGCATTTGTTCATAACTTTCACACTACTGCCAAACTCTCTCCCCGTGCTATTAAATGTGTTTTTCTTGGTTATTCTCGTACTCAAAAAGGTTACAGGTGCTATGATCCAATTTGACGTCGCTATTATATAGCTGCAGATGTAACCTTTTTTTAGCAGACCAGCTTCTTCGCACAATCTGTTATATCCCTTTTGATCTCCCACCTCCACACATTGTCTATAAGAGAAAACAAAAATCCCAATCACCAGGTGTTCCATTACCTATTTCTTTATTGCAGGATGATATACCTAATTCAAGTGTCCCCTCCACTGCTATCCCGGATGTTCCAGAGGAGCTTCCCATTGCTCTACGCAGAACTAAGAAACAGTGCACATTTCATCCCAAGTCTCATTTCACTTATACTACTTGTTTATCAACCACTGACAGAAGATATGCAGATGCTCTCATGACCATTTCTATTCCAAGAGACCACCATAGTGCTTTGCAGGATTCAGGATGGTGAAAGGCCATGGATGACGAGATGGATGCTCTTATTTCCAGGGCAAAATGGGATCTAGTGCAATAACCCAAAGGGACTAAACCTGTGGCATGTAAATGGGTCTTCACAACTAAACAATCACCAGATGGGTCGATTAACAGGTTGAAAGCTCATCTTGTGGCAAAGGGCTTCACACAGACATATGGCGTAAATTGCTTTGAGACATTCTCACCGGTTGCGCGTATGGGGTCAATAAGGACTATCTTTCTGTGGCAGCTAATAAGGCATGGCCTACCTTTCATTTAGATGTGAAAAATGTGTTTCTATATGGCGATCTTGATGAGGAAGTATATATGATGCAGCCTCTGGGTTATGAAGTCGAGGGGGACTTCGCAAAGAAATATATGGCCTAAAGCAGAGCCCAAGGACATGGTTCGACAGACTTACTGCAGAGATCAGCACTCTTGGTTTCCAGCGAACAACCTCTAATTATTCTATGTTTGTCAGAAGACAAACAGTTGGTACTGTTATTCTTGCAGTTTATGTTGATGATAATATGGTCATCACAGGTGATGATGATAAAGGGATACTAGAGACCAAGACATTCCTCCAGAAAGTATTTGTTACCAAGGATCTTGGTTCACTACGATATTTCTTGGGCATAGAAATACTACGCACTACAGAGGGTCTTCATCTTTCACAGAAAAATTATTGTCTGGACATTCTTACGGAAGTCGGATTACTTGAATGCAAGCCTGTTGGTATTCCCGCAGATCCTAAGAAACACTTCACATCCTCTAATCCTATCTTCGAAGATGTTACTCGATATAGGATCTTGGTTTGCAAACTTCTTTACCTTACTGTCACCAGACTAGATATTTCCTATGCATTGAGCAGAGCTAGTCAACACATGGAGCAACAACCTTGTTACAGTCACTAGCAGGATGTTCTTCAGATTCTACTATACGTGAAGGAATCACCGGGAAGTGGCTTCTTCTATGGGGCAAATGGGTACACCGATATTATTGCATATGTTGATGCAGATTATGCAAGGTCACCATAGGATCAACGCTCCACCACTGGTTATGTTATGATGGTTGGAGGAAATCTTGTTACTTGGAGAAGCAAGAAGCAGATTGTTGTATCTAGATCTAGTGCAGAAGCAGAGTACAGGGCGATGGCTCAAGCTACTTACGAGATCACATGGCTATTAACTTTTCGCAGAACTTGATATTGTTGTCACTATTCTATTCCACTATATTGTGACAAAAAATCTAATACATATATTGCCACGAATCCGGTGTTCCATGAGAGAACCAAGCATATAGAGGTTGACTGCCATTTTGTTCGTGATGCTGTCAAGATTGGAAGGATTACTACTCCACACATCAACACCGACCTTCAGCTTGCACACGTCTTCACAAAAGCACTACCCAAGAAGCGACTCTCCTGGATTGTTTTCAAGTTGGACATGACTGATAAATATGCTCCAACTTGAGGGAGAGTGTTAGGAGTATATGTGTTAAGAGAATATTCTATATGGCAGGAGCATGGAAGGTCGTATCGATATCGATATCATTTCGGTCCGCCCAGAAATAGATATATCGAGATATATCGACGATATATCGACGATATCAGCGGAAATGTCGAAAATGGCACAAAAAGCCAATTTTTTGGCATTTTTTCAAAAATTAAGGTCATTCAAGATATTAAAACAACAAATAACGTACAAATACACACTTATATCACACATATTGGTTCATTTATAGACCATATATCGCACATATCGGTATCACACATATCGGTCATATCGAACATATCGATATTAATATTGATTCTTGACTTATAAATATTGGAAATGGATTTCATTCAAGTTCTTATAACATGAAATACTACAAATATACACCTAGAAAATACATATAGATTATTTATGAGGACTATGATCCTTATAGTGCACATATCAATCATATCGAACATAACGCTGATATTATTACTTGTTGACATATTATATATATATATATATTGAAAATGGAGTTCATCCAAGTACTTTGAACACTAAATAATTTACAAATGTACTCTTACTCTCTTAGATAACACACATCAATCATCTATGAACCTTATATCGCATATATCGATACGGTTGTACTGTTAATTGTTGACCTATATATATATATATATATATTGAAAATGGAGTTTATCCAAGTTCTTAGATCACTAAATAGCTTACAAATATACTCTTAGATCACACATATCGATCATCTATAAAGCTTATATTACATATATCGATCATTTCGAACACATATCGATATTAATGTTGATTCGTGACTTATAGAATTTTTTGAAGAATTGACTTTATAGATATTGGAAATGGATTTCATTTAAGTTTTACAACATGAAATAACTTGTAAATATACACCAAGTTGAAGAACCATTGTATGCACCCTCCTGTCGCACCATACCCGGAACAAAGTATATAAATCATAGATTGTTTTAATCCTAGGTGTAGCTAGATAGGTAGTGGAATCAAGCTTGAATGAATAATAACATTCATATATAGGGATATCAACGAAATATCAACGATATCGGTCGATATCTTGTATTTTTTGTACTGAATCCATTCATTTTTTACCGATATGGGCCGATACGGTGGCGATATATCGTCGATATCCCTGTAGAAGTATATACACTCCGATTTCGATACCCCCAACCTCTCGATATCGATATATCGACGATATATCCCCGATATATCACCGATACGGCCTTCTATCAGGAGTATATGCTAAGAGAATATTCTATGTAGCAGGAGTATGTGTTAAGAGAATATTCTATGTGGTAGGAGTATATATCAAGAGAATATCCTATGTAGCAGGAATATTCTATGAGGTATTTATGTATTTTCTCCTTTGAGCTCTCTAGGGTTTTGTCCTATAAAAGGACACCTAGACCTCTAGAATAAAACAAGCCTTTCTATTCTTTCATTCTTTTTTCCACATGATCAAAAGAAATGCTTCATCATCCCCTCCAGCCTTTGTCGCACCCCCACAGGCATCAGCGACGTGGAAAAGAAGAAAATCGAGATAGAGGAGAGAGCACGCTTGAGGAGGACCAGTTTGTGCCATCCAACACCTTACTTTCCACTCTGTCCATAACCACCTTCCAATCCGCCATCCGCAACCACCCAGTTGTCAAAGGGAGCCCCATATACATGGTCTGAAGGGATCCCTCCGGACATCGCAAGACACGAAAAGGATCCCGAGCCTCCTCGTGCGTCACACCAAACGGGGTGACCTTGGACTTGTCTCTATTAAACTTCAGGCCCGATACCTCCCCAAAGATATCCATAATGCATGAGGCATGCCTCAAAGCACCGGGTCCCCATCAATGAACAGAACCGTGTCATCAGCGTATTGCATAATGGGGATGGAAGTGTCAACTCTCATGTACCCAGCACAAAACCCGCCAATCGTTGCCAGCCTCATGATCATTGCTAGTGTGTCAGCCACAATCAGAAGCGGTGCTAGCAGGCACCCCTACCGCACCCCCCGCTGGGGCTGGAAAAAAATCCCTCTAGTCTGCCATTCACAAGTACCGAATACGACGTTGTTGTGACGCACCTCTTCACCCAACCAATCCATCTGTTAGGGAAACCTCTCTTCTGCAGTGACTGCCAAAGGAAGCGCCAATCAACACAATCATAAGCCTTAGAGAAATCCACCTTCCAAACGAATCCCTTCTACTTCTCCTTTTTCAATTCAGCACCACCTCCAAAACCAGTACCCAAGAGTCCGTTATATGCCTATCAGGCACAAAAGTCGTCTGTTCAGGTGATATGATTCCACCCGGGACACTTCTTAAGCGGTTCGCCAGGATCTTGCCAACAAGCAGGTAAATCACATTGGACAACGTGATAGGACTAAAATCCTCCACACGAAGAGCCCCCTCCCGCTTGGGCAGCAGAAACAGAAGCACCTTATTCAGGCGCTCAAAACCATGGTTGCCCTCCTCGAACTCCCGCAAGACCACAACCACCTCCTCCTTCACACTCTCCCAGAACTCCTTGAAGAAACACACCGAGAAACCATCATGACCCGGTCTCCATTTGCATTCCGCTGCCAAAGGACCCGCATGGCATCCTCCTCCATGAGGCACCACCAGGCCCTCAGCCTTCTGCATGGAGATTGTAACATCCGAATCCACACAAACCCGAACTCGATCCGATTTGAGTCCGATGAACCCAATCAAGTTGTTGGTCAATACCAAACAACCTAAAATGATCAACTGATCGTGAATCAAAAGTCGTTCGGACGAAATCGATCAAAAATCGGTCGCATCGTAATGTGTGTCCGAAAAAGCCGCAACGCTAATTCGGAAACCGCGAAATAAACCGAGACCACATAAAAATCCGATTCGATGAAATAAGATCAACGGAATCGACCGTTCGTCGATCGGAGGTCGTTTGATATTTTAAAACCGCAAAATTTAGCCATAAATCAATACCGTATCTCGGAAATTTCGGAGCTTCGTCTTCGATCCGAAGTATAGGAATATTATACTCATTTTGATCGTCATTCAGAGACGATCGAAACGAGCTATTGAACATAAAAATCGGATACTCGACATGCGAATACGGGCGACTTTGGTATTCCAATGGAAAAGAGAGATAAAAGTTAAAAAAAAAATAAAAATATTTTTCTGCTGTTAACAGCAGACAGCCGTTCTTTCCTTCCAGGCAATTCCATTTGGCATAAGCCCCTCCACTTGGCATCTTGAGATACCCTTTCCCTTGGTTATATAAACCCCAAATGTTTCAACTTTTCTATCCCATTCCCTTCTCTTCAGCCGAGAGAGAAGAGCTCCTTCTCTTCTCCTTTCCCCTCCATAGCCACTGGAGATCAGCTGCTGGAGCTTCTTGAATGTCAATCCCTAGAGCCTTCTTCAACCATTGCTACCAATTCAAGGGTTACAACTACAGGAAAAATTGGTTTTCAAACTTTGGAGAATACAAATAGGTACAGCCCTAAGTCTTCTTTTCTCCCTATTCTTTTTCTCCCAAATTCCCTTTCTTTCTCTTCTCAATTTTTCCTGAAATTCCCAACAAATACCTCTTTCTCCTCCATTTTAAAGCTGAAAATCTGCTACAGTTTTGGATTGCTGGAGCTGCATCATGAAACTTTGGTTGCTACCAAATCTCAGCAACAAGTGCTGCAGCTTCAAGGCCTGGAATTCTTCCCTGGAGAAGCCCCAATTGCAGCCATTGTTGGAGGTGCTGGAGCTGCTACATGCAGCTATTGTAGCTGTTCTTTTGCCCTCAATTAGAGCTACTACAGCCCTCCATTTTCCCTCTCTTTCTAAGAAGACATGGTTGTTGTTCAAGCAGCCATCTTGCTGCTATGAAAGATCCCTGAAGCTCATTTAGATGTGACATACATGCAAATGGATCTCCAAACCTTGGAGATACAAAAGGTACAATCTAAGACCCCTTTCTTACTGCCATGCATGCACAAACTAAATCCCCTCTTCCCTCTTTACTGTTGATCATCTACAGCAGCAAGATGTTGCACTTCCTGGAACAAATATGCTGCTCACCCAGCAGTTTGGAGGGCAACTACTACATCACAACAACTATAGTTGTTGTTTTCATCCCCTGGAGCTGTTACCTGCAGCTATTTGGCAACTGCTACAAAGCTCCAGCAGCAGCTGTGTTGTCTTTTTGGCTCATTCTCCAAGAAGCCATTAGCTGCTATTGATGCTTTTATCAAGAAGAAGCTGTTGAATACAAGTTTGGATCTCCAATTCTTGGAGATCCAAAGGTACATCTTTACCTATCTCTTGCTGCAATCCATGTTTTTCGACAAATATTCCACCTTTTGACTAATATAAGTTATAAACTAATACACATAGATGGTTACAAACCAAGAGAAGATTAATGTTTCCATATCAGTCCTAAAAAGAATGGAATATCTGAAACCAATTTCTGTAAACATAAACAACAAAGCAAATAAGAATTTCTGATTCCGAAAAATAATTAGGGTTATTTGAAAGTGAAAATGTCATTATTTATATATAGACTTTCAGTTATAATTAGCATACGGACTGACATTATACACACCCATGCTAATTAGGGGGGGGGCAATATTATGATTTGAGTACCATTATAAAATCATATGCTATGTGCAGACCATGTCAAAGAATCTAGAAACAAATATGCAATCTATTAATTAAAGTTCCTCCATTTTTTTATATGAAGGATGCACCAATGAGTGGATACAGAAATAAGATTCGTACTAATCATAATTAACTTACTGTTACTTTCAAAACTAAATTAGATTTCCGTCTATTGCCTAACTTACTAGGAGAAGAGTAAATAGTGGAAATTCACCAGACTTATATTGATCTCATGTTTGGAAAAGAAAGATTTGGGGTATATCCGGCATAGATTAAGACCAAATTTCAGATCTAAATCCAATTCACCGAATATAAATCCCACTTCGAATCCTAGTAAATCATTTGTTAAATATGGATCTTACATAAATCTTTCCAAAACATATGGTTGGATAGAAGGAAACGAGTAACCATAAAATTGAAATAGAAGTGGAAGCATTAAAATTCTAGATGATAAATCTATTGTCTTTGCATCATATGGTGTGGGCACTTCATTATGAAATAATTGGAATATTTCATAGGCAACATTCTGATATCCGTAGGCTCTCCACCTATATCAGACTCTCCATAGGCAACATTCTGTTATCTTTAATCTCTCCACCTACATCAGACTCTCCACCAACATCATCATTTACAAAATAGCTAATTTCGTTATGCAAATTTTTTTCCAGTTTCAAAACAATGGAAATCCAGAATCATCATCTATCAGAGAGTCTATAGAATATTATGTATAAGAGAGAATTTTGCACTTGCACTTTAGGAGTCTTATTGATTTAAGTTTTCAGGAGAATCCTGGAACCATTATCAAAAGTTGGTCAGCTAAGATTCAACAAAGTATACTCTACTATTTATACGTATCACCAAAGATTGGTAGTGACAAAATACCTAGATTTATAAAGTCAACCATTGAAGAGTTTGAGAAAGAATGTGGTAGATGAATAAGTGATATCAATGATGAATCAGTACATCAATAAGATCGTTGATTAAAAAGACCTAGATCTGTACAATCAACCACATAAAGGATTAAGAAAGGATGAAGGATGAAGTCATTGATGACTGATAATTAATGAGTGCCAGTCATGGTGACCTTTACGCCTGACTGTGCGAGGGGGCGGTGACCCTCAGCTGGGCGGAAGATTAGGAAGCCCAGTTAGGGCAGCGGCCGCTTCGTGCGCGGGTCTAGGATCCCAGTCTTTTTCTCGGTTTTCTCGCGAGCGCTCGCAGTTTTTACGCCTCTCTGGGATCCACAGGTTTTCTTTTAAAGACCAGTTCCGCTGACCCTTGTTCTTTAGGGTACCTAGGCTGGAGGACCCTTGGTTTTAGTTTTTCGAGCTCGTTAGCCCGTACCGGTCGGGCCGGTTTTTCTTTTAGAGCGACTTTTCTAGGGAGTCTCTCTCACCCGTCTCAGTGGCGTAGTTTTGGAGTAGACCTATCCCTCTATTGGACCGCCCTTCCAATTAGAGGGCGAGACGGAAGAGCCTCTTTTGTAGGCTACTTCACCGCTTGAGTTTTGTTTATTTTTCGCCAAAAGACTTGGCGTTGCTACATCTGCATCATCCATGTATACATCTGAATCCTCTATGGCTACATCTGAATCAGTTACAGTTGAATTCTGAAAATGATACATTTGAGATTGGATTGAGTCACAATTGAGTTGGCTAAAGTTGGATTACAGTTGAATTGGTTACATGGAAGCTTGGTTACAATTGAGTTGGTTTCCGTTGAACTAGTTACTTTTCTGCCAATAATTCATGGCAAAGAGAAAAGACCATATCATGAAAATCATCCTTATTAGACTATCCACTAAGCTTGAGAAAATCAACAAGGAAAGATCAAAACCCCAGATCCATGATATACTCTTACTATGATCAATCCACAAGATTCTTAAACATCATTATAAGCATTAATAGAGATAATAATTATATCAGAGTCTCATCATTCATATTCTCAAGACTAGTCAAAGTCGTATTATAATTAATAGAAAGGCAATGACTTAAATATGGATCACATGATATTGGTATATAAATGATTAATGTGGGTAATTAGTGTAGGATGAGTAGAATGGGGTTTTACATACCAAACAGCTTGAAAAACTGTTTCATTGCAAGTAGCTCTAAATTTTAATTGTCAAGGCCAAATTACTTGCTTTCTTTTGAAACCACTAAATTTCCTATTATATTAAATAATATAAGATTTACTCAACATTTGTTGATGTTCTTTTCTCCCTATTCCATGGATTGCAGGCAAAATACCTGCACCGTTGTATTGGGAGAGTTGAATGTCAGTTTCTGAAGCAAAACATATCAGGTATGTATGTTATAATTTTGTTCAAGGATATTATTAATGCTTTTATTTCTCTTCTGGATAATTGGGATGCATGTACATAATGCAATTTCTATTGCTACATGTTAACTGCTATGGATATTTATGCAATATAAGTGTGACATGTTATAGTTCTGTGGCCTGTTAGTTAATGTGAATGTCATTCAAAAAAAAATATTCCCCAAAATTTTCAGTACTTTAATGTGATCTTTAACAAACGTGATACTACGGGTGATATGTAAACGGGTATTCCGATCCGCGAGAGCGGGCATAACAGAGATACACCCCACTCCCCACCCACACCACCCCAACATATCCCTTTTGCTCTCCTGGAGAAAGCAATGAAGTTCGACCTGAGCTACCAACCAATCTCTATGTCACTCGTCGACTGCACCCCTCCCACCTCAATGCTCTCAATAAAATTCCGACGCCTTCTGCCACTGACCATGGAATGGAAAAAGTGTGTATTGTTATCCCCTTCCCTCAGTCATTTCTGTCTTGACCTCTTCCACCATTAGACCTCCTTTTTATCTTCCAAACACACATGGTTCAAGCACGTGTACCTCTCATCAATCTCCTGAGCCAACAACTCCCACGTGTTCTCCATCACATCAGGGCAAGAGATGACCTCCTACGCTGCCACCCTCACACTCTGTATCTGCTCACGGGTGCACCCCATGAACTCAATTAAGCACTTCCGCAGCAACCCCAACTTCTAAGTCAGAAAAGCCGAAATTAACCCCTCCAGTTGTGTGTTCTGCCAAAACTCCACCACCATGTCGCAGAAACTCTCCTCTAGCAATCAAGATCGCTCAAATCTAAAAAAAACCTTGGTCTCACATCCTCCCCGGAAGACCACATGATCAGGTTATCATCGGGGTACGCCCCACGCAATGCTTGTGCATCCGTCAACGAAAAAAAAACCCTGCCACCTCCTGGGAAACTAGGAATCGATCAATCTGTGATCCCAACCTAGCGTTTCTCCACGTGTAGCAGCACCCAACCACGTCAAAAATATGCAAGCTCGCCCCAGTGATGAACTGCATCAGCTCCACTGAACCCGCATCCGCACCCCGCATAGACGAGGTCGATCTTATGGATGCAGTGTCACGTTGAGATCTCCAATAAGCCAAACCTTGTCTGAGTACCTCTCTCGGAGCAGTCTCAAGTCATCAGTTAGCTCAGACATCGCTTGGCCCGCTTGAGGCCCATACATATTTGACATCAACAGTCGAACCCCATACGCCTTCCGCTGCAAAAGGACCGAGAGAGAAAGACTCCCCTCGCTCGCATCATCCACAAGATCAAACCAGTCCCCGCTCCTGCCGCCGCCTTGCCTCCCGAGGCCCTCGTAGCATCCAGCACCCTCAATTTGCTCAGGCGAAAACCTCCCATCGAGCAAATAATCTCGTCAAAACCTTGGGAAATCTTTGTTTCTTGCAGCATCACATCCGCCATCACCTCCGTGCACAGGTCTCATATTGCCAATCTCTTCTTCGACCTCCTTGCACCCCTAGCATTCCATGAAAGGAACTTCATAAATCAACCGATGCAACTCTCGACAGTGGTACCACCCCCAAACAGTTCAGCGAGGCTTGACTCTCCCCGCTACTCCCCAATAAGGCTCAACATCCCCCACATCCACTTCCGCTCCTGCTAAAGCCCTCTTGCGCCAAAGCGGATCATCCTCACCAGAGACCGAAACTCGCGAGCCATCAGCCCGACTCAGAACGTCGAACACCGCCCTTTTCCATCTCCTTCTGATATCTTAAGAGGAGATCCGCAAGTATCTTTTTCCCAAAACCTCCATGAGGGCGATGGCCGTAGTGATAGAATCCCTTGTGGGCCTTGAAGAAGCCCCAATCATAGTACCCAAAAGGGACTCCACCTCCTTTGAGTTGAAAGCAACTCCTATGGCAACGCGATCTGCCTCCACCAACCGATCCTCCACTACCACCATCCCAGAGTCGCCCCCACTCCTACCCATCTGGGCCAAAGAAACCAGCTCCGAGTGCCCCCCAAACGCTCCAAAGGGAACACCAAAAGTTCTGATCCAAGCTGTGGAGACCGCTTCAGAGCAAAGGAGACACTAAGGCGGGTTATGGATGCCAAGCTCACTCTCTGCGGCACAAACCGTGAGCCCTCTCCTGCCTCCAAAATGCAATGCTCCCCTGCAACCGGATCCCTCTCACAAAGCCGAGGCTCGAGGTCCATCGCTCGCCCCCTCAACGCACCCTCCCTTGTGGTGCTACTTGGCTCCCCCGCCACCTCAATGGGACCACCAGGCACACACTCCTCCAACTCCACCCAGAAGGATGCACGGTCAATCTTCAGCAGTAGCCCCGAAGGCAGAGCCGTCGTCCTCGCAGCGAATTCCACCCTCACATGAGCATCCTCTCCCTTGGAGAAGCCCAAAGAT
This sequence comes from Ottelia alismoides, assembly GCA_037367405.1. Classification (NCBI taxonomy): domain Eukaryota; kingdom Viridiplantae; phylum Streptophyta; class Magnoliopsida; order Alismatales; family Hydrocharitaceae; genus Ottelia; species Ottelia alismoides. The sequence goes on from JAZKJV010008676.1 coordinate 191,908, forward strand.
AAGATGGAAATCACTTTCTCGAATCCTCCAAGCAGTACCTCAACTGATTGCATGCCACACGTAGACCTGGCCAAAGTGCGGGCCGGGCCAGGCCGAACGGGCCGACGTTCTAAAACCCCCTGTCCAAGGCCCGGCCCGACCCGGTCCATGGGCCATACCTCAAGGCCCAAGCCCGGCCCAGGTCTGGGCCGGGTCAGGCCGGGCCGGCCCATGGGCCAACTGTTAATATTGGACTGATCCCTATGAGCAAATTCGATATTTAAAGATTAATAATGGAAAGATATAATTTGTAAAAAAAACGGGAATCAAGTTGTAGGATATGCCAACCCTATCTCTATTTGTTATTTCATATGAGCTGGTCAGTCCAACCTACTCTTTTAATAAAGGTGCAGGATCCAGATCCAGATCCTACAGTAAATAACAAATTCTCGGAAGCAATTACGGCTTAATTGTTGGTTTGTGTTTCTTGCAGAAGGTAACAATACGGCACCGGCAGGCTCGCCGGCGGCTGAATCCGCAGGCCCGTTGAAGAACAGTTCCGGCAACTCAGCTGGGAGGCTTGTTCTGACTGCCATCCCCGCATTCTCTGCCCTGCTAGCTGTGCTCCTCTTTTAGTCAATGATTCTCTCATGTTGCTATAGATGGAGGACAGCGTCCACGTATTCGGTGTTGGTGTGTTGTTGCTTACTCCCTCTTTTCTCTTTTGGCACCACTACGTACGATCATCTTGCATGTCATGTCTATGTTCAAAAATTTTCGTGTTGTTGGTTTTATATTTATATTTACGATCGAGAATGGTGCAGCCCTTTCTTTGTACAGTCCGCATCAGCTTATTGATACATCTTTTCTGGCCATATGTGATGAGATATGGTTCTTGAGTTTGTGGACAATTTGGTTGGGAGTAATTATTTAAAGTGACCTTTGACTAATAAGTAATAATCTATCATCGGAAAAGTCCTATGGATCGAGACCAACTCACAGCTAATCACAACGCATTTTTAATAAAGAAAAGGGAATGGATGCACAGGATCTGTCGGTTTCAAATCTATATATAAATCTGGCAGATTGTAGTGGAGCCAAAAATAAGGGCTCCGGTATGGGCAGGCCAAATCAAACAAAATATGATATAATGTTAGGAAAAACAGATAGTCAATATTGATAATGTAAAACAAAAACTTGAAGTATAATATATTATATGTACCTAAAATATAATTTTTAAACATGTATTTTTATGTGCGGGCCGGGCCGGGCTTTATGGCACATGTCCACGGCCCGCCCAGTTGACGGGCGGGCCAAAGAGCGGGCCAGGCCGGGCCGGCCCATTTCTAAAATATCTTGGCCCAAGCCCGGCCCATGAGCAGGCTGGGCGGGCGGCCCCCCGGCCCATTGGCCAGGTCTAGCCACACGCCCGGAAAGGCATACCCTCCAGCCTCGAGACCTTATAGAACCACCCGTACGAGCTGCCATCGCAAAGGGAAGGGCGTGTCCACACCATCAACCCACCCAACAACCTCCTCAGTAAAACGACCACCTCCCCAATAGACAATCCCCTAGCACAAGCAGCACCCTCCTGTAGTTGAACCACGTCTCCTCCAAAAATCAGACCCATTCGTTACCCAATGTCCGCCATAGCCATCTGCAAGCAATTAGTCGATTCACAACAGTCACCCACCAAGACGCCATCCAGTGGGTCCACATCTTGTGGAGGGAGTTGCGAGGTCGTCCCACCGCTGCAAAAAACTCCCGCCGACAGTTTATCGTCATCCGCCCTCATACCGCCAGCCTAGCACCACAATCTAGGGTAGCTCCGCCTGCGGTGCCCCACCCCTCCGCAAGAGAAACACGTCACTGCATCTCTGCAAACCGTCGTTAGATGACCCACAGCCCCACACTTGAAACATCGACGAGAGTCCCCCCGCAAAACGGAAAGGAACTCCTGCCGCGTCCGAGAAGGAGGCCATCGCTGCGACCGACTCTCATTCATAGCATGTCTTGGGGGAGTTGCAACCCTCCTACTAAACGAGACCACCTGCCAGCCCTCCACACCCACCTCCAACAATCCTTCCACCTCCGCAGAAAGCCACCCCCTCACCTCCAAGACTGGATGTCCAAGGTCATCCCGCAGAGCCGCCTCACTCACCACGCCAACCCACCTCCCGAGACTCCCCAACGTTGCCACCCCCACAAGCAGCCCTTCCCGTGTAGCTCCTCCCGATGTAGTTCCCCCATCGCCGCCTAGCCCAGCTCCTTTAACCTAGGAAGGAGGCCCAAGATCTCCGGCAAGGCATAGACCTCCTCCGTAGCATTGGAGAAATGCCAGAAACCCCTCGCTACACTACAGGGCCGCTAAGAAAGAAGGGTGGCACCCCAGCTCCTCCCAAGACAAGAAGCCGAGCCGACCCTGCTGAAAACCATGGCCTCAAATTATAGCGAAATTTGGTTGAATTTCTGTTGAATATCGATATACTGTCGAAACCGAAATTCAACCGAAATGGCTGAAATGGCCGAAATATGGGGGCCCTGGTCCAAAAAATGACCGAAATTTCGATCGAATTTCGATCGATATTCCACTGAAATTCCGTTTCCGTCGATCACCAAAATGGTGACCGAAACCGACATTTAGGGCCTTGCCAAAAACCTAGAGACCCCTGCTTGGGAGATGCCAGCCACCGAAGCCCAAGCAGTGCCTGCTGGAGGAAGCTCCGTCGCCAAAGCCCCAGCGATGCGTGCTGGAGGAAACCCCGCCACCGACCCCTTTGCACCTCCCGCTGGAGAGACCCCTGTCGCCGACCCCCTGCCACCTCCCGATTAAGCCCAAACATTGGCCGCCAGGAGCACTCCTCCCGAGCGAAGTGATGCCATCCGTACTCCCGTTGATGAGAACCACGCCGTCAACCCTTTGCCATCTCTCAAGCGAGCCCTAGCGTCGCTCGCCAGGAGCACACCTCCCGAGCGAAGAGATGCCATTGCCTATCAACTCCGTTCCTTATTCATCCCCTAGCATGAAGTTAACGATGATGATACATAAGAGGTAGACAAAAGGCGATAACAGGAGCTCGTCAGGAAGCTCCTATATGTGACCATCACCAGGCTAGACATATCTTTTGAAGTGAGCAGAGTTTGCAATTCATGGAGCAGCCTAGACATGCACATATAGATGCAATGTATATGATTTTGAGGTACTTGAAGATCTTTTCTAGTTCTGGACTATTCTTTAGCAAAGGTACATCCATTGTCGATACAGCATGTGTAGATGCAGATTATGCAGGATATCTCGAGGACAGGAAGTCTATCTAAAGTATTGCAGTATTCATGGGGAGCTCTTTGGTGTCATGGAAGAGCAAGAAGCAGACAATGGTTGTCAGATCTAGCATAGAGTTGGAGTACAAAGCCATGGCACAGGGGAGTGCCAAGATGATGTGGGTAGAATCCGTTCTGACTGACCTAGCTATTAGTATGCCTCTTCCCATGCATCCGCAATGCGACAACCAGTTTGCTCTTTTCATTGCAAACAATTCTGCCTTCCATGGGAGGACCAAGCATATCAAGGTCGATTGTCACTATACTCGTGACATGATTCAGAAGGGCTTTATCTCTACCTCCATGTCAGCTTAGGGGAACAGACGGTAGATGTGTTACCAAAGCCCTAGCCATAGGATCATTCCAGTAGTGTTTTTTAAAAGCATAGCATGATTGATATATATGCCTCATCTTGAGGGGGAGTGTTGAGATATTATTTATCTTTTCGTATTTTCATACATTTTGTTTCTTTTCATATCTATTATGTAATTTGCCCAACAGTTCTCTACTCAATATAAAGAGAACTCTAAGGCTCTCTCATAATGCGATTCATTATTTTCTCTCCACAAATGTCGCATAGCAGGTTATGATTTTCATGTCTTTAATAGAGCTAATTTTATATCTGAGTAGGTTGAGAGATCTAGGTGTATGTTGCTCTTAAAGTATAGCCCTTTTTTCTGGAAAAACTTTTGGGTACTTGAGAAGATTTTGTAAATGATTATAGCAAGGCTCGCCATATACTAACTAGCATCGATAGCAGGGAATCTAATGTCCGATCGGGTAACAATCAAGTATATGAGTTTTCCACAATATTTTCTAGTATACTTAAAAGGAGGATCGTCAACATGCCTTGACTTTGCAAAAGTATCAATAGGATTGGAGCTTGAAACCCAACATGCATGCATATTCAAGTATCATCGCAATTTCAATTCCAAAAAAGTAGTGGAGCTACCCATTTATCACAAAGATCTTCAACAATGAGTCATTGTCATTGGTCTCATGAACGCATATGTTGTCATCCATGGTGAAAATCATGTCACAAATATATGTAGCCAAGATCACTTATCGGCCTTTGTCTTATTGACAATGATGAGGTGGCCAACATAAAGCGTAAGAACACAATTTGTTTTGATGCAAAAGAGGAGGAAACACGCAAAGGTGCCCGCCTAAGAACACAATTTGTTTTGATGCAAAAGAGGAGGAAACACGCAAAGGCGCCCGCCCCACGTAAGAACCTATTTTTTCATTACTATTACGCTTATTGGTATAAGACTCTTCTTATGTCCATAATGACTTTCTAAAGTTGGCACAAACTTTCCCCCTCAAGCTCATACCTAGGAGGTTGTGCCGTATACACCTCAACAATATTAGTATAAAGGAGAGCATTATTTATATCAAGTTGATAGAGTGTGAGTTCCTTTTCATATCAACAAATATGATGGCATAAATCACATGAGCGAAAGTCTCAAAGCAGCCAACCCAATTATCTGAGTAAATCCTTATCAACAAGATAGACCTCCAGACAGTCAACAAAATCATTAAAAAGGTACTTGACAGTGTATACCCAATGGCGTGCTACAAGTGGCATCAGACGAGCTAAGATATTCCTCTAAAACTCAATCCCAGCCCAATCATCCATTACAAGTTTCCGACCAGGAACCTAATAAAGCCTCCAAATAATGCATATAACAACAATACGCATTAATTTCAAAGAGAAGTTACAAAAGTCAGGGGCCACAATCTTGACTGCCAGCCGAGGCCGTGTTGATGTGGTCGGAATGGTCGTTGCTCAAGCATCCAGACTGGTTACCTTCATTGATCGCTTGGGAGAGAACAAGCCCTAGCAGGTGGGGACTCATCTTCTATGGGAACAGATTCCCCCAAGAAAAGGAAGAGGAATATCTAGTGGGGGAATTATAAAGAAACCCCCCACCAAAAGCTTGTAATGAAAAGATTAAAGTTGGATGTTGCCTAACAAAGTAACAAGACCATAATCTATTAAAGGGATAGAAAATATGCAGCTATGCCCCGAGTTCAAAATTTTATAAAATAAATGCTAGGAGATGGGAAAAAGCGGCCAACAAACTACCCATCTGAGAAAACAAAAGGACTAACAACTCCAATTCTTCATGTGATATGTTTGACGATTAAGCAACTCGTCATGAGATGAGTTTTTCGAATCAGAGGAGAGATGATGCAGCAAGGTAATTAGGGTTTGTCGACTTTCGTTCGCGTCTAATTTGAGTCCGTCGTGATATTATCATTATTTAATAAATTGATATCACTAAAAATAAAGGTGTGAGATTTGGGATTTTGAGATGTCTAAGAGAGGCGAGGGAAACCCAAGAAGTGTTGGAAGGAGACTATTCAAGGAATTTTAATTACTTGGATCTAAGTCCGAGAATGACCCAATATAAATCTGAATGGAGGCAGAGAATTCATGTAGACAACCCTACTTAATGTAGGAGAAGGCTTTGTTGTTGTTGTGTTAATAAATTGAGACGGAATGCGATCTCAAAAAATGGTATAAGTTAGTCATTTAAATTAAAACATAAGCCGAGGTAGGGTTGTTAGGATTTCGAATATTTTAATTTTTTTTATGTAATATCATCCTTTCTACGTAAAGAGAGTCGTGTTTTGATTAAAAGACAAATTTGAAGATATGTAAGTTTGGAATTTTCTCATCCATATCTCCTTAATTCTTCCTCTCTCACTCGCATTTCCGCACTTCTCCACTCAAAATCCCACGTTACCGACGCATCTTCCTTTCTCTCACCTTCCATATATTTTTCGTTGATCTGAATTTGGTTTTTGTGCCAAGATAGTTATATCAAGAGAATAATAAGAGAAATTGTCTATACTATCTCTTAGAGGAAAGAAGTCTAGAGTTCCCACTACTACCAGAGGAACAGTTACTGGCTACTCAACTAGAACAAGAAACTTGGCTTGTCACCACCCACGGGATTGAGTAGATCAAAATCCTAGTGCACCATCACATATCACTAGAAATTTATCGACCTGCAGTACATTGCCCCTTTGGAGACACTATTATGATGTACAAGTTGCTGATAGATTGCTAATTCAGTGACTGTAAAGGGCTATGCCAATATTAGCTCCTTATGAATGTTTCTTATATGGGAATTCACAAAGCCGATTGCCAACAAACTGGGATGGCGGAGGGTCCGGAGTGCATGTGGGTGGTGCCCAAGCAACATTGGCGGCGGCGTGTGCAGTTGAAGGAGGCGGAGGGTTCCAGCATGTGGGAAGGGTGCTACCCGTTTGGGCGGGACTATTTCAGGTGCGGAGCAATGGATCATTGGGCCCGCCAGTGCAGGGACCCGATGAAGTGCTTCCTTTGTGGGCATTTTGCTTATTCGGTCAAGTGTTGCTCGTTGTGGGTCAACAAGAGTAGGCTGCTCATCGGTGAAGGTGGCGGTTCGGAGACGCTTTTTCTTGCTACGTCAGATGTGGGGATACTTTCGCAGGCTCAGTTTCCAGGGGATGTTGCTATGCTTACTCCTTGGCATGTTCTGGCGAGGAGCCTCACGCCGGCGGAGGAGGCGGCTCTGCTTCGCGGGTCGAGGGAGGGCTCGACATCAGTTCATTGGTGGAGGCTTAGAGGTCGGGATAGCGCGGTGCGACCTCGGCCCCTCGAGCGGGTTCGGGTGAGGGGCTTTCCGTTCTTGGCGCGGGACTTGTGGTGGAGCCGGGAGGTGATGCGCGGCATTGCTGAGGTCGTTGAGATCGAGAGTGGTGGTTGCCTACCTGGTGAATCTCCAGATGTTATCCATCGGATGGCGGGCCTTGGCCCAGAGAAGATCAGCTGGTGGGAGACCAAATTCGAAGGAGCTTCCGTCTTATTGGAGCTGCTTGTGGTGGTTTCAGAACCCATGGTTGTGAGGTCCCACGGTGGAATGAGGTTGGCGACTACGCAGAGTGCGGCGGTCGGTGTGGCAGGCGGTGGATGCGCGTTGTCTCCCCGGCTGTTGATCCCTAACCCGGTGGCTGAGATGGCGGAGGGTTGCATTGGTGGTCGGATGGTGGACCCGGCGGTGAAGCATGTTGAGAAGGCGCGAATGCCGGGGCTAGACACATGTCATGTTTGGGGAATACGGTTCGGCGCAATTCCTGCGACTCGAGGCCCGAGATCTGTATCGTTTCTGCTTCCAAGACATTTCAAATGTAGAGGGGATTCTGATTCGAATGTTCTGGGAACGAAGCACGACGCGACCTGCTTCTCGGTAGGGTTTTTGAGGTCTCTCGTCTGTAGGGCCCCGAATTGGATTCAATTGGAGATCCGATTGCGGGATCAGGCGAGGCAGGTTCCTATTCGGGCCTCGGGCACGCGGACTCGGGTTCTCCATTACGGTGTGGGGCCTTTCCGCTTATTTCGTATGCACAGGCTGGCGGTTTGGCGGTCATACCCAACCCCAAGGGACGCCACCTCATCATCGATCGGATTGGCACCCGAGATTTGCTGGCTTCGGAGATGCCGCTCGCCCTTTCAGTGGATGTGGGAGCGGAGATGGGATCTTCGCCTAGTACGGAGGCGGGTGATGATGTTGTGCTGCTCGGATCCTCCTGCGGTTTGGTGGAAGCTTTGGAATCGAACCCTTCTGCTGCTGACAACCCGGTGATGATGGGTCAGAATGGGGAGCGAACTCATGGAATGTTGTGCGTGGATGTCTTGGAGAAGGGGTCCGTGGCAATTCCCGGTAGAGGGGCAAGGTTTGGCATGGCTTACTCCAGGACTGGGTCACGAAGATCTGAGAAGGGGAAGAGGCGTGTAGCGCTGCGTGCATCCTTGGCAAAGTGGGAGTCCTCGCGCGGTTCGCCTCCTGATTTTTGCGATCGTTTGGAGTCTCACAATCGGTTTGGGGTGCTTGACCCAAGCATAGCTCGCAGGTTGGGATTAATCCCTCCGAAACAGAGTCGGCGACTGGTTGATTAATGAAGATTCTGTCATGGAACGTCCGGGGGTTGGGCCGCCCCAACAAGCAGATGGGAGTAAGAAATTTGTTGAAAGAGATAGGGGTAAACATTTTCCTACTGCAGGAGACGAAGTTGGTGGTATGTGATGACAAAGTGCGGCGTGAGCTAGGTGATGGGGGACACTTTGAGCTGGCGGAGCTGGCAGGTATCGGTGCCTCGGGTGGTCTATGGACGGGTTGGTTGAATGAGAGGTTCGAATTGTTGGGTGTGAATTCCACGTCGTCGTGCCTATCGATGGGCTTGAGAAGGAGGGCGGATGGTCGCCAGCTCTTGGTCATGAACATCTACGGGTCGACTGGACCCTGGAGGGGCTCCTTGGCGGAGGAATTGAAGGCTCTGGGCAGCGATAACGCAAATGATTGTTGGATTATTGGTGAAGACTTGAATGTCACGCTCTTCCTTGAGGACCGGCCACAATTGGGTGGTGGCAGAGATGCAGGTTCTGAGGCCTTCAGAGGGGTGGTCCACTCCTTGGGCCTTTCGATTTTCGATGTGGTTGGCTGCTCCTACACCTGGAGGAACGCGAAGTCGCGTTCTAGGCTTGACCGGTTCCTACTTTCCTCCGCGACGATGGAGGCTTTTCCTCTGGCCAGGGTGTGGGCTTTATGATGTAGCACAAAATTAAAATATATGGCTTGATATTTTTATCCGTTAATTTTACTTACGTTTATTCGAGTCATCGCAATCTTTATTTAAATAAAGAGATCGTCTGTGATCTCGAAATTAGTTAGTTAGTTTTAAATTTGAATTTTGAAATTTGAATTAGAGTCAAATTAGGATAATGTAGATTTGAATATCGATTCAAATCAATTAGGATTGAGTCAGATTTTATTTTCGATTCACTTTCTATTTTTGTAACTCCACCTCTATTATATAAAGAGGTTGATAGCCTATTGTAAGGGACACTTCAGATGAAATGAAAAACTGAGATTTGAAAAATCTCGTATCTCCTCTCTCTATTCCTTCTCCCTTGACGCGATCTCCGCGATTCTCCTCTCCAAAGTCCCTCGTTCTCCGACGAGTTTTCTTCTCTCAACCTTCCAATTCTTTTCCACCGAAAATTCCACCGTTCAAAATTCATTTTCATCGTCGCGAAATCTCATTTGCATCATTTGGTATCAGAGCATGGAAACCGAATCGTTCCTACGATTCGACGATCCTATCGAGTATTGGCGTCTGAAATTTGATCTCAGCCGTCTATCTCATGGTTTGCACTCGCATTCACGTTCAAAGAAGTTCAAGCATCGATTTATATCATGCGTCAAGGTGCAAGCATGGTTAGACACGCTAATCGGTGAAGATTCGGTCATCGACAACGAAAGTCAGATCGCTGTAGCTGTTGTTCAACCCGATTTTGAGACAACAAATGAAGGTATTTTCACTCATATCGAAGGTTTATTCGATACAATAGTAATACAAGAAGAAAAGGAAGATTTGGCACCCATCTTCGACGAATATCCTACGGATGAAGTACTGAATTTCGTCGACCTGTGCGCGGACGGACGTGCTGGCCACAAGGAAAAGGAAGTCGGTGAAGAAGTTAGATCTTTAGATCTGGTTGGTCCCAATGGCGCTATCCGAACAGCCCTGCGACCCTGCTGTGAGCGACCGCCCCCACCGACCAGATCCATGTGCTCCAGGAGGCGTGCCTGTTCCGCGCCCGCTTCGCCGCCTCGCAGCGGGCCTCTTCACGTGTCGTCACCAGCCTGCTCCAGGCCACCCACCGGCGAGTCCCACTCGCCGGTGGGTGCAATCTTGCGCCGCCCTTCCACAGCTCGATCAGTCGCGCATGGCGGCGTCACCAGCCCGCTCCGATCTCCAACTCGCCTCCTGTGTGTGTCCTCCCGACGCCCGCCGCCCTCGGCCCGCCAGTGGTGCCGGTGTCCGAGCCCTGTGCGAGGCTCGCGCAACCATGCCACGAGCTCCGCACGACCCCCACCAGCTCCAAGCGCCAACGCCCCACGACGAGCTCGCCTCTCCTCGCGACGCCCGTGCCGCCTGCAACTCCCCCTGTGGCGGCGCCATCTCCGATATTTGAAGGAAATAAAAACCCTAACAAAGGTCTCAATTGGATCCCCTGATAGTAGGTATGATATATTTTGGAAATATTACAAGCAGCCCCCTCCTCACAAGATAACTTATCAAAAGGGCCAATTGAAAATCAAATTATATTATTGGTATCTTTTAAGTGAAGGGGTAGAACATTTGCAGTCATACCCCTCGGTGAAAAAAATTACAAATGTAATATCGAAAAGGATCACAATTGGGGGGTGTATGCCCAACCAATCCAGATGAAATTCTCCACTGACGGAACGAAGATCGAGCAATTCGTCAGGATGAATTTTTCAAGCGGAGGAGAATTGATGTAGCACAAAATTAAAATATATGGCTTGATATTTTTATCCGTTAATTTTACTTACGTTTATTCGAGTCATCGCAATCTTTATTTAAATAAAGAGATCGTTTGTGATCTCGTTAGTTAGTTTTAAATTTGAATTTTGAAATTTGAATTAGAGTCAAATTAGGATAATGTAGATTTGAATATCGATTCAAATCAATTAGGATTGAGTCAGATTTTATTTTCGATTCACTTTCTATTTTTGTAACTCCACCTCTATTATATAAAGAGGTTGATAGCCTATTGTAAGGGACAGTTCAGATGAAATGAAAAACTGAGATTTTATCTCGTATCTCCTCTCTCTATTCCTTCTCCCTTGACGCGATCTCCGCGATTCTCCTCTCCAAAGTCCCTCGTTCTCCGACGAGTTTTCTTCTCTCAACCTTCCAATTCTTTTCCACCGAAAATTCCACCATTCAAAATTCATTTTCATCGACGCGAAATCTCGTTTGCATCACTTTACCTCGGGTGTACTCAGATCATGCACCTATGCTTTGGTCGTCTAGTGAAGACGGGCGATTGCGGTTCACTTTACGTTTTGAGCGCTCCTGGCTCTTGGAGGATGGTTTTAGGGACCTTGTGGCTGAACAGTACGGGTTGCTCTGTGGTTGGTTCGGCAGTCGTTCGTTTTGCGGCTAAGTTGAAGCTTCTTAGAGTCTTCCTTATGAGATACGGCAAGGAGGTTAGGGCTCGTCGAAAGGCCAGGCGGTGTGAAGCATCGGCAGGTGTTGCGAGGCTGGATGGTCTGGACGATGACAGGGGCTTGAATCAAGAGGAAACAGAGGAGAGGCTGAGATTGCTGGAAGAAATCATACGGGAGGACCGGAAAGAGGAGGTTCACTGAAGGCAGAGGTCGAGGCAGAGGTGGCTGAAGAAGGGAGACTACAATACCAGGTTCTTTCACTCGATGGAGTTAGGGCGAAGGCGAAGGAATTTCTTGCATGAGATTGAGGTGGGGGGTACTAGAGTCTCGGGCGAGGAGCAGATCGGTGTTGCTTTGCGGAGGCACTATGTGGAGTGCTCACGTAGGGAGCCGAGGGGTGGAGAGGATTGGGGTTGGTCGGGTGTTGGAGCGGGGTCGGTGAGTGCGGACCAAGGGGGCATTGCTGGTTGCTGAGTTATTTGATGAGGAGGTTAAGCGTGCAGTTTGGGGTCTGAATGCAGATGGAGCTCTTGGCCCTGATGGCTTTTCCGTCCTATTCTATCGGGAGTTTTGGGATCTTCTGAAGGGCGAGTTTTGGAGGTTCTCGACGAGTTCAGACTTGGCAACAGTGGTTTCGAGAAGATCAATCGGGCCTAGATTTTTCTACTTCCTAAAAGGGTCAATCCGTCGTCGGTAGGGGACTTCATGCCAATTTCTATTTCCAACGCCATTTATCTGGTAGTGGCTAAGGTTTTGGTGAACAGGCTCAAAGGTGTGCTATCCTCAGTGGTGCTTGAGGAGCAGTCGGCCTTCGTTCTGGGTAGGCATATGGCAGACAGTCTTGTAGTGGCATCGGAAATCTGTCTTGAATGGAAGCGCGAGAAGAAGAAGGTTGATTATGCCAAGGCGTATGACTGTGTCCGTTGGAAGTTCTTGTGGGCCTCGCTTAGGCATAGGGGGTTCCCTGAGATGTGGGTACAATGGATGAAAAGTTGTATCACTACTTCCTCCTTCTCGGTACTGGTCAATGGCAAGCCTGAGGGTGGTTTTTTTCAGCCAGAGCGAAGGGTTCGTCAGGGCTGCCCGCTGGCTCCCATGCTTTTCGTCCTTGTCGCAGACTGTTTGGCAGTGTTGTTGAGAAGGGAGGTAGAGGCCGGTTAGTGTGAGGGATTCCGTCATATGGATATTTCTGTCCCTTTGCTTCAATACGTTGATGATACGATCATCTTCCTGGAGGCGGAGGATCAGAACCGCAACACGATCAACCTGGTGGACATCATCCGTAGCCTATCTGGGTTGCAGATAAACAGGGAGAAGTCTGTGGTGGTTTCCTTCGAGCTAAGTGTGATCGAGAGTGGAAGGCTGGTTGTTAAGGCGAGATGTCCTTTGGGGAGCCTCCCTTTGTCCTACCTGGGTCTCCCCTTGGTGGATGGCAGGCTTCGGAAGTCAGATTGGGATAGCATCTTGTGCAAGTTGGAGGAGAGGATGGCAGGTTGGAAGGCAGTCACTTTGTCTAGAGGTAGGAAGTTGACCCTCCTCAAGCATGTTCTTGTTGTTATTCCGGTGTTCTTCTTTTCTACTAGACTGATGCCGATTGGGGTCCGAAAGAAGGTCGAATCCCTTGTGAGGGCCTTCTTTTGGTCAGATGGGAAGCAGCAGAGACGCAGCTTGCACCTGGTTGGTTGGGATGATGTTACGAGGAGCATTTTCGATGGGGGTCTTGGGGTCCGAGACGTCGATACATGAATAAAGCATTGTTGACCAAGTGGGTGACTAAGATTTGGGGTCCTTCCTCATCTATGGTTGCAAGAGTTCTGAGATCCATTGAGTTGACTGTGGGTAGGAAGATATGTGAATCTCCTCTGTACGTTGGGCTCCGGGCGATATTGACGTGTGTTGCGCCTAATATGCGTCCAACGATCGAGAACGGTCAAGTCTTCATGTTTTGGTTGGATAACTGGACATGGGATGGTGCCTTGGGGATCCGTTTCCCCGGGTTGGTGGCTCTGACAGTGGATAGGGATGTGAAGCTTGCTGAGGTGGCGGAGTCTGGCTCTTGGGCCCTGAGGTTTGTCTCAGACCTTTCAGATCAGCGATTGGAGGACTTGTTGAGGTTGCTTGCGGAGGTTCCCCAGCCTGGGGAGTGGGCAGACGAGGCGGACCATTTTGTTTGGTCTGGGGCGAGATTCTCGGTTAAGAAGGCTTATGAGTCTATGAGCGGGGAAGCAGTGGAGCGGGACGAGGTGATGTGTGTGAACATGTAGATTATTTGGGCAGCCAGGATCCCGTGTAGGGTGAAGACCTTTTTATGGTGTTTGCGAAGAAATCGACTGTGTGACAAGGCGAGGAGGGGGAGGTTGTTTGGCCTAGCAGACACGTTTTGTGACAAATGTGAAGGTGTGGTGGAAGATGCGGAGCACATTTTCTTCGGTTGTGAGACATCGGCTCGGATCTGGGCGGGTATGGGCCTTCCTTGGGTGGACAGCAGCAGCCTTGATGCCTTCTGGAGGTCGATTCACGCTGTGGGCCTGGGGTCGACAGATGACTGTGCTAAAGCCTTCTCGATGCTTTGGGCGACCTGGCTGGGACGGAATGAGCTGATTTTTAAAAACCAAAGCTTTTATTCTGAAATGTTATCTCTCACTCGAGGGCCCTTTACAATTTATGGGCCTTCATCTAATGTAATCCAATGATTTCTAATTAATAAAAATGTGGTCGTGGTGACTCCCGCCTTGGGAGCTCACCCTCTTTACTATCAAAAAAATGAATGCTTCTTATATCTTGTTTCTTACATAAACTTGCCATGGACCTTCTTTCCATCTGACAGATGACCAAAGCCTTTAAATGTCCTGATATTTTTTGTATGTATGTATTTATTTATCATGCCGGAGCTCTACTACAACCAATCATCATAGCACCATCATCCTTGTCTACATATTTCCATTACAGTGACATCAGGACTTGGGGCATCCCACTCATCATGCTTTTGGAAGCCATAGGATGATCATTTTGGAGTAATGCTCTTCCACAAATTCTATTAAAGCCCCAAAGATTGTAGGAGCACCGGTATTACTCTTCCCCTTCCCATGTAACTTAGTGGCTAGAAATCAAATACAACATGTTTTCAACATAAGGTCTTACAGACCTAAACACCATATGGTTCCTCATGAACCAAATCACGCAAAGAGGCCTAGATCAGCGACACCTTCTAATGAATATGGCACCAACCACCAATCTTCTACTCTACCTGAAATATTGCCAAAAAAGATAACATGAACGAAGAATCTATCTAATGTTTGCTAAACCAATGTCAAACCCCCATTTGCAAAAGGGCGCTGAAAGAAGAGGTGTCCAATGTCATCATTGTATTATCCATAGAATAGGCAAGTACCGTTCGACATCAGTGCTCGCCATGTACAAGCCATGGCAATTCTCACTCTCTTCTCCTTGGACACAACAGGTTATTAACCTTAACAGGGGGTCCTAGTTTTCTATTTACATCTGCAATCTTACAGGAAGATCAGGTCCATAACCCATCTTCCTTCCATCATCAAAACTCTAAAAGGATATCGATACTATGATCCTATCGAAATGAGATATTATGTTAGTTTTAATTTGCATTTTAAGAACATTTGCAACCTAAAAGTGCTAGCGCCACCATACCACCACAAATGTTGAGACTAGCATTGAAAGTACCACCAAGACCACAATCATCATTTAATAACCTGGTTCAAGACTTCAAGCTTATTGGCGAAAAGAGCGGTGTGCACACCCACTTTCTTCACAACCGATATCCATTTACCAGTATCACGGGCCAAACCATGAGCCCATGGATACCTACGAAACCAGCTCATCCTCTACTACTTCTACCAATGCTTCTATTTCATCTGATCAAAGTTCCTTAAGCATATTTCATATACCAACCACTGATCTTGATGTTCCAATTGCTTTCAAAGAGGATGTACATTTCAACATTCAACAGTCAATACCCTATTATGGTATAACCAGTGCTTTTTGAAGGAATCATGTGGTGCACAACCCAAAGGTGCATACCCTAACTCTTTTTTTTTTGAAATTTGGGTGAGGGGGAAACACGCGCGGCGTCCACCCCAATATTTATTAATCAAAAGTTAAAACAATTACAAAGCTAAGTTATTACAAAATCTAGGACTCCACAAGGCCCCTTGACATACATTGTCCCTATAGAACGTTTGGCCAGAGAAAAGAAGGGCGTTCCTAGCCAACTAGATCGCCCACAAAAGGGCCAACGGATGAAACAGTACTCTCCTGGGATGTTGCCGCGCCACCAGAAGGGAGCTCCATAAAGAGGCAAGGTTCCTCACACATACCCAATCTAGGTCAGGATCGGACCAGATAGGTGTTGTACACTAGCAGTTGAAAAAAAAATGTTCCACTGATTCAATCCCTTATCCACAAAGAATGCAAGTGTTCGAAATCACCACAAAGATTCTGGCGCAACGGTCTTTTGTCATAACTCTCTTCCGCCTTAGGAGCCAGAAGAAGAAACTCGCCCTCTTAGGGAGGCCAAGCTCCCAGATAAAGTTGCAGTCTCTGATCAGGTCCTCCGAGCTAGAAGGGGGCAGTCTGCAAATGGCTCCGTAAGCCTTCTTCACTGAGAAAGAGCCACCTCTCCACAGCCAATGATCACGCTCTGCTGATGGATAGCAAGAACCTCGTAAAGAGTCAAGCAAAAGGAGGAACTCTTCAAGGCGTTGATCCGAAAAATTGGCCTGAAAAAGCGGCATCCAGTTTCCATCGCACCAACATTCAGCCACTCGCACCTCTCTATCACTATCCAAAGCAAAAAGTCGAGGAAAATAGCTCCCGAGTGAGCTGTCGCCCGACCAATCATCCATCCAAAAGGCAAAGGACACCCCATTACCCAAAACAGGCCGAAAAAATTCGTGGAAGTGCGGAAGAACAGAAAGTATTCCCTTCCATAAGGGAGAGGGCAGAACCCCTAGGGTAGCGTACAACGGGGATGAGCAAGAGATGGAATAGATCCGGCGAACTAGAGTACAGCAGACATCATCTTCGCTCCCCCACAGTCTGCTAACCCACTTCAGCGGCAAGGCCTCACTCATCGCATCCAGACGCCTCATACCAAGGTCGCCTTACGCCTTTGGAAGAGTGACAATCTCTCAATCAACAAGGTGCATACCTATCGCGTCATGGCCGCTAGGCCCCACAGAAATCTCCGCATAATTCTCTCAAGACGCTTCCTAATCCCCACGGGCATCAGGAGAGTAGACATGAAGAACACCGGAAATAGCAGACAGAACCGCCTTTAACAGCACCAGACGCCCCCCTTAGATAGGATAGTAGATTTCCAGCTTGAAAGATTCTTCTCGAGCTTCTCCACCACTGATAACCAATCCGCCAGCCTGACACAGTCGACAGTCAGTGGAAGACCCAAATACCATAAAGGGAGGGAACCACATTCCATGCACAACACCGAACCACGGATGCGCGCTTCAACCTCAGAAAAAGCAAAAGGAACAAAAGTAGATTTGTTCCAGTTCAGGGACATACCAGACATCTCCCCAAATAGCTTTAGAGTCGTCGCAATACCACTAGCATCCTCCTTACCACCCTCAATGAAGAAGACGGTGTTGTCGGCGTACTGAAGGAGAGGGAAATGTAGCCCTCCCCTCGAATATCCTCTCGTGAGCTCGTCGTTCTGGACTTGATCCACCATACAGGCTAGAACATCCGAGGCAATGACAAACAGCAACGGTGCCAGAGGGCACCCCTGTCTGACCCCCCGACGGGGTTGGAAGAAACCACCCTTCGACCGACCATTGACCAAAACTGCCAAAAAAGCCGTGGTCACACAGCGCTTCATCCAAGAAATTCAGATCTCTGGAAAACCTCTCCTATGTAAGGCCGACCAAAGAAAGCGCCAATCCAAAGTGTCATAAGCCTTTGCAAAATCAATCTTCCACAGCAAAGCCTTCACCTCGCGTCTCTTCTAGTCATTAACAATCTCAGAAGCCATAATCAAACAGTCTGCAATCTGTCTACCAGGAACGAAGGTCGACTAGAAGGGGGAGATAATGTGCTCCAGCACCCTGCTAAGCATGATAGCGAAAACCTTCACCACAATAAGATACAGAACATTGGAAAGCGCAATCAGTCTAAGGTCCTCAATTCGTTCAGCCGCGTCATGCTTAGGAAGAAGAAAGATCAGAGCTTTGTTTAGCTTACTGAAGCCTGCATTACCCCAACAACACTCCTTCACCACCTCTAACACCTCAAACCCCAAAGTGTCCCAGATCTCCCAATAGGAGACTGGGAAGCCATCCGGCCCAGGTGCACCATCCACGTTCAGACTCCATATGGCATTCTTCAACACCTCCAAGGTAACCGTCTGAATGAGGCTGCCAGCATGCACGTGAGACAGCTGAGAGGCACCAAGACCACCCTACCTCCAAAGTCTGTCAAAATCTCTCGACAAGTATTCATGAAAGTGATCCGTAATCGCCCTCCCCATCTCTCTGTTGCCAACCACCCTGGTGCCATTCACGATGATCGAACAGATAGTGTTGGCTCGACGCCTGCCACTAGCCACCCTGTGAAAGAAAGCGATATTCGCATCGCCCTCCTTGAGCCAATTGTATCTGGCTCTCTACCTCCACTCGGCCAGATGCTTCTTGTCCTCCTCAGCAATCTTTTTTTTAACGCTCAAAAAGGGGGATGCACTCAAAGGTGCTCGCCCCGATGCATTACTAAAGGAGTTATAGAAATACTTACAAGGGGAAGGCGTACAGCTATCATCCAAAAACACAAAAAACGGGAGGTATCGAGAGGATATACCCCCAGTTACAAATAGAAGACCCTACCCAGCACACCAATCATGAATGAAGCGCGAGGCCGATATACGTATATTCTCGATGTAGAACCTCTGCCGAGCAAAGAGAGCTTCATTTCTTCCAAGCCAAATGCTCCAAAGCCGCGCAATCGGAGTAAACAGGTCCGCCCGAGCTCTGCCCCGAGAGCTAACCAAGCTATCACAGAAGGAGGCCAATGACGACAAGTTGAGCCAGCCCAGGTCATCCCAGAGCCCACGAATACGGTCACAGAGAAAAAAGAGATGCTCAATAGTTTCTGTTTCCATGTCGCAAAGACCACAGGTGGAGTTGGCGTAGGGAAACAACGAAGCACATCGATCACGGGTTAACAGTCTGTCGCGCCGAAAGAGCCATAGGAATATGCCAATGCGTTCCGGTAGCTTGAGTCCCCAAAAAAATCTACAATCACGCAAGAGGGATGCGTCAACCCCGACAGAGGGAGGAAGAAGAGCCTGGTAAGCCCCACGGGTAGAGAAGGAGCCATCCTTCCAAAGCAGATGATCACGGCCAACAGAAGGCGTGGGGGCGTCCGCGAGAACAGCCAAGAGAGCGATGAAGTCCTCCAGCCGCCGGTCAGATAGGTTAGCCGCAAACGTGGGGCACCAAGAAACACCATCCCAGGCCGAAGCCACGGCCGAACCTTTGTCCACAGCCAGCGCGAATAAGCGCGGGAATAATTCCTGTAGAGGACCCCTTCCGGTCCAATCGTCCACCCAGAAGCGAAGCAAATTGCCATCACCAAGCTTAAGGCCAAAGAGGGAACGGTTGCGGTTAAGGGCATCCACCACGGCATGCGCGAGCTCCTCCCCAGCAATCTTCCTCAGCAATCTTCCTCCGGGCTTCAGCTCTCTGCTTAAGGCCAAAGAGGGAACGGTTGCGCGAGCTCCTCCTCAGCAATCTTCCTCCGGGCTTCAGCTCTCTGCGCGAGCTCCTCCCCATTCAATGGCCTGACATCGAGCCCCTTTGGACTCAAACTTGAACGCACACAGTCGCGCACGCAAGGAGGTTAGCTTTTGAACAAATCTTGACGCAGCGGACCCAGACACCTGCGATAAAGACCAGTGGGAGGAGACCATCTCCCTAAAAGACTCCTCAAGAAGCCATGCCTTCTCGAACATGAAAAAGCCCTAGGAGGCGAGAGATCCCCTGACTCCCAAATGATTGGAGTGTGATCCGAACGCGTACGAGCCCTAGCGGTAACGAATGATAAAGGAACCATATCCGAGAGCTCAAAAGAAGCCATGAAGCGATTAATGCGAGAACGTGAGCCCGAGTTAAAAGTAGATAAGGTACAAAGTTTACAAGGACCGATCCTCAAAAAGTGCTCTAATATACTCAATTACATTTTCAACATTTAAACATTCCTGTCTGAAGATAACCTCATTTCTTGCAAGATAACCTCATTTCTTGCTAACCAAATAGCCCATATTACGACAATAGCACTTAATTGTTGCACTCTAAACCCCTCCAATTTTTCCCATACTAGTCCCAAAAGGAGTTGACATCCTCAGAGTTTGTCACCAAGTTGCACCTCCTCCCATACTTGTCTCAAATCAGCATTAGCAAAAAATTGTGGTTGGCGTACTCCATATCTTACTTGCATCGCATGCAGCTCACACTTACTCCTTGGAAGAACCGTGCCCTCTGCGACCTCGACATAATGCATCCACATCCAAAAATCCAAAGAAATACCTTAACCTGTATGGGAATCTTCAACCTCTATAGACTTACATAGTCATGTGCCTATATGTCTGGGTCAAACAACATAGACGTATACAAAATTCTATATGCTTTCTTCAGTAAGAAGTGCCCATCATGCCAGATCCATGATTCTCTACGCTCTGTTGGACCCTCTACTGCAGCAAGAGAACCCAACATCTACAAAAACTCCCCCAACAATCTGATCAGAATAGCGGGGTCCATGCACCGCCCGACCAACTCTCCGAGACTAAAGCATCGTTATGAGTAGCCTTGGTAAAGAGATACAAGAAGCAACCACACAAAGCACCTTCATATGCCCAATCATATGTCCAGAAATAAAAACCCCTTCCATCACCTACTATATGTCTCAGCGTTGGGGTGATCTCAGGAAGCATAGAACACATGCTCCTCCAAAAGGTGGATAGTGAGGGAACACCATTAGATCATGCAAATTACCCGAAGGTGAGTCCATAGATTATTTGGATAAACTGAGTAAGCAAATCAGAACCATCTTCCTAAATCAAAATAATCCACTTCGTTATTAGGGCCATGTTCATTTCCTTCGACTTGGGGACCCCAATCCACCATTCTTGACAGGTTGAGTAACGAAATCGAAATTTACTAACGAGATGTTTGATGACTCTGCTCGAGCCTCTTCCAAATGCATAATGCCATATGTGATAAAAGGAAAAAGATGGGATTAACTAAAAGGATCGCCTTCACCAACACCAGGCACCCCCCTCTAGAAAGGCAGGACTCTCTCCAACTTACCAACTTCTTCTCTAGTTTTTCTATCGGAAACATCCAATCCTCCTATCGCAACCTATCACTGATCAGCAGCAAGCCAAGAAGTAATGTGCAAGCCCCGACCCACCCCCACCCCTTAATGTCCTCGGAATACCTTTGCACTAACCCAGAATATCTCATGACATACCAAAAAGGACAAAAGCAAGCTTCCCTTGTTTTCCCAAAGGCTAGAGACTTCCCCAAAAATGTCCAAGACTACTCTTGTCCCTTTACGATGGAACAGAACACCCTCAACAAACAATATTGTATCATCATCATATTGAAGAACCGAGATGCAAATATCATCATTGGAGAAAACTCTGAAGAAACCCCCATAAGCAACCAGGTTTACCATGATGGATAATGCATCCGCTACAATAACAAAAAGAACGGGGTTAGAGGACACCCTTACTTAAACCCCCACCACTGCCAGAAGAAGCCCTCCTCATGCCTGCCATTTACCAATACTGAGGAGGATGAGGTTGTTGTAAAAACCTCTCCATTTGCGCAATCCATAAGTCATGAATACCCGTTTAATGCAATGAGGCCCAAATGAACCTCCATCTCACATAATCATATAAAAAATTGGCGAAGCCTTCTCCCACTATAAGCAGGGTAGGCTACATGGATTCACATAGTCATATGCTTCGGAAAAATCCATTTTTCAGAATACCCTCATGGCCTTCCGTCTCCACCACTCAGCAACGATCTCGCAGCAATGACCACACTATCTAGCATAGGATGCCCAAGGATAAAAGACGATTGCTATGGAGAAATAATGAACTCCATAACTTGTCTCAAGCCATTGGCTAAAACCTTAACCACAATAAGATAGATCGCATCAAACTACGCAATGGGGGTGAAAATCCTCCACCATCTGCACCACATCCTGCTTTAGGAGAAAGAAAATGAGGGATAGATTTAGCTACTCAAACCCCATATTTACTGGACTAAAGTCTACCCGTATAGAAATAATATCCTCCTTCACTTCGTTCCAAGACTCTCTGAAGAACACGAGAAAACCACATGGGCTCAATCAACCCTTATAGCTTCTTGGTTTGTAGGCATAAGTGATTCGAAATTGTCTTTCATTACAACTTTGTATTTATATCCAACAACAAGAATAAAGAGAAGGATTGAAGCCGACCTTAAGTCTAAACACCATAGTACAAACCTCCTTACTAGCAAAGTCCTGAACAAGCTCCTATATATGTTCCCCAAAATCCTGCTCACTCCTCTCACCAACCAAGATACAATGTCCATGGAGACCTTCCTGATACGAGTCTTGTAATGGGCTACGACCACGGCATCAATCACATTATCACCGTGAACTGCATGTTCCATGCTGAGACAGAATGAACGAATTATGAAAATCCGACGACGTCGACCACTTGTTGCAGCATGAAAGAATCTGGTGTTTGCATCTTCCTCCTTGAGCCACTTCTGCCTCAATTACTACCTCCTCTCATTTTCTTGCTTTCTATCATCTGCGATTTTTTTGTTAGGTGACCCTAGCCATTGCCTCCTCCTTGAAAAGGTATCTCTCATCCTCTATGGCAACGATTCTTGATGCCTACGCTAAAAGCACCCTAATTCTCAGTCCCAAGCACGTCTCATGGAGATCGCCCTTGTACAATACAAGTGGCTTCTGCAAATTCACCTGCTTTTGTCGCTCTCTAAGTACAAACCCACCAATGTGCTGATGCAACCAAAATCTAGCCATCATGTCCCTAAAGTCAGTTCCACTAGCCAAACTTGCTCAAAATAAAAGATATACATCACATGATGTCCTTCCCCAAATTCCCAGCATAATGGTGCATGGTCTAATCACAATCGAGGAAGAGACTTCACAAAGCCCAAAGAATCTCTAAAACATCCGCCAAGACAAGGAATTAATCAATACAGAAGCGAGACGAGCTATTACGCCAAGTGTACCTACCACTTTTAAAAAAGTGTACCTACCATTTGAGGCATCAGTGGAAGTGCGGTGTGCTTGCCACCCAAAAGACCAAGGTTCAAATCCCTCCTTGTGGAGGTTGCCTCAGGTAGCTGACAACCAGAGTAAAAATAGTTGGATCCGTGTAGCCAACCCTACTTAAAGTGGGAGAAGGCTTCGCGGGTTTTTTTACCACTTGAGACATCAAGACTAGCCAAATCCAAGAAAGCTCTGGAGCTAGGGTCCAGATCCCCCATTGCTCACGATTGATCATTAGAAAAGAGAGTGACATTACTGTCAGTAGCCACCATCCAGAGCAAGTGGAAGCCTACTCTGAAATCTGAACCAAACCTAGGTCCACCCAAAGAGCACCGCAAGTAGAAGTCCCTGTCGAACTATACACAAAAAAGACCCCCCTCATATCCGTCAAATGCCCGCTCTGAAATCATCGTCACCGATTTGGATCACAACACTTCATCCACATGCCTAAACACATCGTCATTCAACCTTAGAAGAGTTCCTCCAGTTGACTTGACAACCTTCAGGACCATAAAGTCCAATAATCGAGTACTAACCATCAACCTACATAATGATTGGCTCCAACAACTGATATTTTTCTATTGCAGACACATTACAAATGCCTGACATGACCCCATGACGGAGCCCACAGTCACTGTCGCAAAAGTTGGCATTTGATAGTTAGTCGGACAGGTCACTGAGTAAAGAATAAATGGTATTCGAACAACTATTAGGAATTCCTCAGTAAACTATTTTAAATTATTTTAAATATAAAAAATACATATAATACATATATGATTGTATGTATATACATATATATGATCATCAATTTAACAAGAAAAGGGTATAAATTGAATTTCAATCAAATGTTGTGCATCTTTTATAGCCATATATATGAAATGATATAAACTATAAAGGATTCAATGGAATACAAAGTTCCCGCTTGATCTTGATCAACATAAGGTCGGAGGATGGCCTCTTCCAACCTTAGAGGGGGGTCAAGCAAGGTTGTCCACTTGCATCACTTGTATTTGTTTTAGTGGCACACGTGATATCTAGCATGGTGAAGCTAGCAATAGAAAGTGACTTTTTCTAGAGCTTCACTACATATGGCATTTTGATTCCAGTGCTCTAATATGTAAATGATATGATTTTGTTCATGGTGGGAGGCAATTTGAATGCAGAGAAATCAAGACAGTACTTGACATGTTTAGTGAGAATTCAGGTCGACAAATCAATGCCAATAAATGAACTTGTGTTCCCTTTAGCATTTCACCAGAGATTGTGGCGTCATGTGAAAGAATCTTGGAAACTCCACCACCAAGTCTACCCATCATGTATATGGCCTACCTTTAGTGTATGGTAGGCTAAGGCAAGCCGACTGGATGCTAGTTATTGAGAAGCTTGAGAGGAAGATGGCTATTTAGAAGGTATCTTTCCTCTCCCAGGGGGCGATTGGTACTTGTCAAGGTCATGCTCTCAAGTATCCATGTATTCTATCTCTCGTCACAAAAACTGTCAATCAACATTCTCAAGCAGCTGGAAGCTTTGGGGATGCTTTTTTGTCCTTGTCTGGAGATTATGAGGGGGTCTTGCTAGTGGAATGGGAGGAGGTGGCGCGACCTATGAAGGAGGGACTTTAACGATATTTTGACTTGGAGAGGAACAAGGCCCTACTTGCAAAATGGATCGTTCGAGACAAGTCAGACATGTTATCTTGATTGATGCAATCTACCTGTGGACTCTCTTCTAGACTTGTCATGCGACTAAATACCATGTCGTCTCCCTCTACTTTCTAAAAGGGTATCTGCTATGTTATTACTGAAATAAATCTATCAATGCGACCAATCTTGGGGGAGGGGAGGCGCTTCTCATTTTGGATAGATGATTGGATGAAGATCTTTATCCTCATATGTTCACCTCAGCATCTAATAGGGGTGTTCAGATTGTGGAAATGTAATCTGAAAGTGCATGGACACCCACTTTCAGCTTTGAGCTTTCAGATCATGGAGTTACAAAGTTCCCGCTCTTATCTGGAAAGTTGTCCAAAAAGAGGAAACCTCTGAGGGGCATGGAACACGATTATGCTAGAATGCAAGATTGAGGTAGGATAAAGAGATGGAAGAATATAAGGTCTTCTCCCGATAACGCCTTGCCAGATGGCCCTCGTCGCAATGAAAGTAGCAAAAGCAATTATACCTGCATCCTTTGAACATGTTGACTTCCCCCTGAGCACGAACTTTCTCATTGCATATAACCCGCTCTCGCCGAAACTCACCCTCCATGCTCACTCTCCATTTGTCCCCCTTGTTAGAGTAGTTGGAACCTGATAACCAATATCGTATCTTTAAAATCATCACTGATTGCCTCTTGTGATCAATAATTTGTGGATTCCATGTACTCATTGAAGCTCATAGCATCCATTATGGAAGAAGGCACGGGTCAAAGAAATGCTTAGCATGCTTTCTGTGTTTGAAATACCTTCCAAGTGGCGTTGTGGATGATACAAACCAATGTCATGTATATAATACAACATGAAGGGGTCAACATTATAATAATATAATTAGCAACATAGAGGCAAAAATTTTATGTATAAAAGAATGCTTCGATTTCCACATATTGCGTCAATATGTACATGCCTTTATCAATGCTTTATTCATAGATAACGGGTTAATCTCAGAATTATAAGTGTTACAATGAACAAAACTGCCCATGTGTTTGTCATAAGAAAATTTCATAATGACAATGTATATATACGAGATCAGCTATAACTCTAGTAACATGGTAATCATGCATATTGTTGTTAGGAAATAGTCAAGTTTTATTTATAACCAGAAGAACATTCAAGTGGCAATCATGATGCAAAACAAGGGGATCTGAACCACCAAATTGAAATCGGGGTTCTAGCAATATTATTCATCTTTCTTATTCTAAAAGCCCCTAACCCCCCCCCCCCCAACACACACACACACCATAAGGGTAAAGAAAATAGTCTTAAATATCAGTCTCTAACGATAGTCCACCACTAGTAAATCAAATTCTTATTTAAGAACATAATCTCGTGTTCAATAAGCCTTCATAAAGCTAGCATTGTGAAATCACGGATGAATGGTATGAACTGTAAGAAGAAGAAGAAAAGGAAGATTTTTGGCCTGAACCAAGCCAAGCTCCAATTTTCGACCCGGAACTGAAAAACGTTCCATCTCATTCACCTCTACCCCACACCCCCATTACACCCCTTCCGGCAGCCCACAATAAAGCCCAACATTGCGCCATCCAAGCTCCGTACTTTATTACAGCAACACTATAAATCGACCATAAAATGGTAGACCCATACCACAACATGAAAGCAAAATGACATTGGAGCATTAGCAACATACGCTCAGGGGATAAATAAGCAATGGCAATTGAAAGAAAGTCATTAATTTACCCTTTGTAGACGTCGCCGAAAGATCCCCTGCCGATGAGCTCGAGGGAGCTGAATCGAGCCTCCACGGCTGCGGCAGCCGAATCCGACATCGATCCTCTTCCCCTTTTGTGATCAAGAAGAAGAAAAAAACCGATGTGGATCCTCGAGGTTTAGGCAGAAGTCCCAGTTATTCAATTGCGGGTGCCTTCGAGACCAGATTGAGAAGGGGTGGAACTTATTGCGGCAAACGTGGTGTGGGTGTGCTTGGAAGGGATCGAGAGAAGGCTTGCGATCTTATGTTTCTGAGATCATGGTAATGGATCCAGCGAGGGGAAAGAGGAGTAGGCGAGAGATGGATCCCGTCGAGGAAGCAAGGGTTGGAACCTGGAATAACAATAGAATAGGAAGAAAAAAAAAGAAAATTCGCAAAATTCGCCTGAGGGGTACCTGTGGAATCTTATTCCCCAGGACCCCATGCGAAGATATATTTTGTTAACTGCCCCAAGGAAGCCGTGACCTCAAGTCACGGCTTTTATACAAGGAAGCTGTCACTTGAAGTCACGGCTTCTGGTTTAATATACCCACAGCGCGCCCACCCGTCCCCCCCACGCGAACAGAACCGAGCCCCCTTCCGTCAAAGCCCTTCTCCAGCTGCGGAAGCCCCTGCCCGAAGCCCTTGCACCCCGCCCACGGCCCTCCTCCTCCATTTCCGAGCTCCTCCCGTCGTTGCACCCCGCCCCCGGCGCTCTCTACACGTGCACGTCCCCTCCCGTGCCGCCACGTCCTCTCATTCCTCTTCTAAAGGCAAGGATGGCCGTGTCGGCGATATATCGCCGATATATCGGTATCGCCATCACGCCAAATCGATATTGATCTGTATATCTATTTACACCCTATCGCCGATATATCGACGATATATCGTCGATATATCGGTGTCGGCGATATATCGACGATATATCGCCGATATATCGGTGTCGGCGATATATCGCCGAGAAAGGGAATATTCTTTGCTTCCATTTGGCAGATATCGGTAGATATTTTGAGCCATTTCGCCCATATCGATCTGGGCAGTGGGGACCAACCGACCAAGGGAATCTGCTTTGCTCCATTTGCAAGATATCTCGGTAGATATTTTGCCTATAAATGAGGGCAGTGGGTAGGCAGCAAACGCACACAGCTTGGAGGCTTGGAGATTGACATTGGATCTATTCCTCTTCGGCTCTTCCTTTGCATTTTGAGGTGATGAGATTATCTCAAATTTGATGTTTAAATCAGGAAAATAGTTTGGGATTTTGTTCATGATTGTGTTATGTGATGCATATTTTCTTTGTTTAGGAAAAATTTTGATAAATCCCTTCCTTTTGTTCATGGAATTTGGGCTCCAAATTTTGGGGCTTTTGGTTTTTTAGTGTTTATTAAGAGATGTTATGGATGCATGGACTTGGATCTATTGTTTAGGAGTTAGGAAAGAACATTTAGTGGTGAATTTTGTTAACCGAATGTGTCTATTTAATTAAATCCGAAAATTAAAAGAAATTTGATCTACAATTTATAGAGTTTTGGTTCATGAAAGTTGGGGCTTTTGGTTTTTTTGTGTTTATTAAGAGATGTTATAGATGCATGGACTTGGATCTATTGTTTAGGAGTTAGGAAACAACATTTGTTGGTGATTTTTTTCACAAAATGTGTCAAGTTAATTAAATCCGAAAATTAAAAGAAATTTGATCTACAATTTATGGAGTTTTATTCATGAAATTTGGGGCTTGTGGTTGTTTTCGTGTTTATTAAGAGATGTTATGGATGCATGGACTTGGATCTATTGTTTAGGAGTTAGGAAACAACATTTGTTGGTGATTTTTGTTCACAAAATGTGTCAAGTTAATTAAATCCGAAAATTAAAAGAAATTTGATCTACAATTTATGGAGTTTTGGTTCATGAAATTTGGGGCTTTTGGTTTTTTCGTGCTTTATTAGAAGATGTTATGGATCCATGGACTTGGATCTATTTTTTAGGAGTTAGGAAACAACATTTGGTGGTGATTTTAGTTCACAAAATGTGTCTGTTTAATTAAATCTGAAAATTAAAAGAAATTTGATCTACAATTTATGGAGTTTTGGTTCATATAATTTGGGGCTTTTGGTTTTTCATGTTTATTAGGAGATGTTATGGATGCATGGGCTTGGATCTATTTTTTAGGAGTTAGGAAACAACATTTGGTGGTGATTTTTGTTCACAAAATGTGTCTATTTAATTAAATCCGAAAATTAAAAGAAATTTGATCTACAATTTATAGAGTTTTGGTTCATGAAATTTGGGGTTTTTGATTTTTGTGTATTCTTTTCAGATCAAGATCATGGCACACTCCGGTGCAGACTCTAATGGTTCTCGTGGACAGTTGGACTTGGATGGTGGAGAGATTGGCTGGAGGTATGCAACCGCTCCAGATGGCAACAAATCCAAACCGCAGTGCAACTTCTGTGGGAAGAGGTTGGGAGGAGGAGGTATTACTAGATTGAAGCACCATCTTATTGGCGACAATAAAAATATTGCCAAGTGCCCTCGTTGTCCAAAAGAGGTGAGGGACTTGGTGAAGGCCAGCATGGAGGGAAAAAAGGAGAAGGGCGTCGGGAGGTCCAGGAGGGATGAGCAGTTCAAAGAATTCATGTTTGAGAAGGAGTTCAATGTCCTTTCATATTCTGATGACGACGACTTTGTATATCCTGATGACATTCAGACCACAGCGGAGAGAAAGGCATACAGGAGGGCGACAAAAGAGTTCATGAGGAGCGAGTTTGAGAGGAGAGAACTTGGTGGTGCACATGGCGGCTTCCCTGGTGCCGGTGGCAGTGGGAGTGGTGTTCTGGAGGTGCACCAGTACCACCACCCTCCAAAAACTCAAGGGGAAGGGATTGGAACCGTTCTTGACAAGGAGCGGGTCCATGCAGTACAAGCCAAGTAAGGATCCGAGGCAAAAGACAGTGAAGGGGATGTTCACCAATGCCCGAGAGAGAGTGGGCAGAGCCATCGGCAAGCTGTTCTTTGGGAGAGCATCCCGGCCCACGTTGCTAGTGGACATTTTCTGCAGCACGCCATTTGATGAGATCGCTGCAGCGGGAACGGGAGTGAAGGCTCCCACTGCCAAGGAGTTAATGAACAAGTACCTTGCACAGGAGAAGGAGGAGATGAATGAGTACATCTCTGAGCTGAGGATGAGATAGCCAGAGTATGGCGTGACGCTGATGTGTGATAGTTGGACGAGCTATACGAGGAAGCAGATCATCAACTTCCTCGTTTACTGCGACGGTAAGACCATCTTTCTTAAATCCGTCGATGCATCTGAACAGGTGAAGGACTACAAGTACCTGCTGAAGTTGATGAAGGACGTCATTAAGGACGTGGGGAAAGAGAACATTGTACAGATTGTGACGGACAATGGTAGCAACTTCAAGAAAGCAGGTGAAACGCTAATGAGTCTAGCAGCTACGGTATTTTTTGGACACCGTGTGCTGCGCATTGCATAGATCTAATTTTAAAGGACTTCGGCAAGGGAAGCTCGTCACAAAGGTGGTGGAACAAGCACGGACGATCACCACATTCATTTACAACCATTCCAAAGTGTTGGCTTTGATGAGGCGGACGTGCAATGGTGAGCTGGTGAGGCCTGTCATCACACGCTTTGCAACCAATTTTATTACGTTGCAAAGCCTCAAGACAGGGTTGAAAACCATGTGTTGTCAAGGTGAATGGTTCGGGAACCAGAAGCTCGGACCAAAGGAGGACAGAGGGTGGAGACAATCATCAATGATCTCCACTTTTGGGATGACGTGACAAGGGTCACGAAGATAATGGAATCGGTTGTCTCCGCATTGCGTATCGTAGATGGGGACAAGAAGCCAACTATGGGAGTGATCTACGAGGCAATACGCTGCATGAGGGAGAAGGTTAGAGAAGCAGTTGGAAGAGGATTCAAAGCATGGTTGGACATTATAGACGAACGATGGTCCAAGATGCTTTCACATCCTCTTCACAAGGCTGGTATGTATCTATTATCTAATAAATCATTTTTCCCATTTTCACTTTAGAAAGATTAATATTAGAGAATTTCTCATCTCCAGCATATTACTTGAATCCAAAGTACCAATACAAGAACAGTCTTGGTACAAATGCTGACCTTCTAGCCGCTGTACAAGTTGTGGTGGAGAAGCTCGTCAAAGACGAGAAGGCACAGACTGCGTGCATGAATGAGGTAATTTTGATTTACAATGTACAATGTATACTTTATAGTTGCCAAGACTGAGTAACAAAATATTTACTACGAACATTATGTGCAGATCAAATACTTTAGGGCCGCCTTGGGTTCTTTCGGTAGAGTTATAACAGTTAATGGACGAGGCACTACTCTTTTCGGTAAGGACTAAAATGAAAAAGTCTATTGGATGTGATGTATAACAATTCTACTATTATTAATTTATCTCTTTTTGGATTTTCTGCAGCCGAGTGGTGGTTATTGTATGGGATGGATGCTCCAGCCTACGGAAAGTGGCGGTGAAAGTTTTGTCTCAAACTGCATCTGTCGGTGGCTGTGAGAGAAACTGGAGCACATTCAACTTGATCCATTTGAAGAGACGGAACAAGTTGGGAGAACAGAGGCTACATGATCTTGTTTTTGTGCACTACAACTTGAGGTTGAAGATGAAACATGCAAGGGAGGGGCATGACAAAGAGGACTACACAGACCCCATCGATCTTGCATATATTTTCAAGATGCACGACGACGATGCAGATGAAGATGTTCTGCAGAGGTGGTTGGATTCCAACGGTGCTCCATTGCTCGATCAACCGGGAGGAAGGCCGAATGAGAATATAAGCCAACAAATGAGAGCAGATGTTGGCGACTACATGGCTAAATCTGGGCGAATCACGGACCCTCTTGGAGGGGTGGAAGAACTTGATGCGATTGTCGACGACATCCTCTCTACTGGATCGAAATCCAAATCCAAATCAAAGATGACAGTGGGAGTGATGATGATGATGATGATGACGTTATTGCTGGTCGTGGTGGATCAGGTGACGAGGAGACATATTCAGGGGGGTCAGGTGGTCGTGGACCATGTGATGATAGAAGATTCGAGTCAGAGCAGGATTACAGGGAACGACATGCAAACATACATGGGCAGTTTGTCCCAAGTCCGAGTCCAGGACCTATGGATTACGATGCATATGGACGACGTGGCCATCATCCTACAGATAGCTACATGTCGGATTTGATATCATCTGTAGGTTCCATGGACATTGACATCCCATACCGTGGATATGGATCCTCCCATTCCCAAGATGACAGATCATTTGGGGTCTTCCCTGAATATTTTCCTGCTCCTCCGCCTGGACCTCCTCCTCCTCCTCCTCAGGCGTATACTCCTCCATCTTATGGATATAGCAGCTACAACAGTGGGTATGGAGGATATAGCAGCTACAACGGTGAGGAGAACTACCAAGGTAGCCAACCCGAGCAGACCCAGCTCAGCCAGGGCAGCTTCTTTGGTGATGACAGTTTCGGTTTCTTCCCAGAGTATTTCGCTCCTCCTCCAGGTCCTCCTCCTCCGCATTGTCCGCAAACATCTTCTCCTACTCCGTCGTCGTCGTCCCGAGGATCTCAAGTTAGTATTTCGCGGCCTCCTCGTGCCACTCGTGATAATGGATCTAGTGTTGCTTATCCTCGTCTCGGGATACTCATAGGCATCGATGACCATCAATACAGGCAGTATGTGATGGATTACAAGGCCATGTACTCGTACATGACATGGGAGAACTACTGCGAGTTCATTGAATCTGCGATGCGTCATGAGAGACAACAAGGAAGGGGGGGCAATGCAGATCCACCGCGAAACTCTTGGTTTTAGGCTACCCTAGGTCATCCTCTTTTTACATTGTCAACTTGATTTGGATATTTGTCATTTGTTGTTGCACTAGCTTTTATATAGAGAAATCATAAATCTTTTTGCCAAGTTCTACACAATGACGGTCTCCTAAATTCTAAATTCCATCGATATGACCGATATGTGCAGTTTAAGGACCATAGTCCTCATAAATTATCTATATGTGTTATGAGGTGTATATTTGTAGTATTTCATGTTACAAACTTATAATAACTTGAATGGAATCCATTTCCAATATTCATAAGTCGAGAATCAACGTTAAGTGATTAACATCGACACGACCGATATGTACGATACCAGCGATACCGATATGTGCGATATATGGTGTATACAGGCCCGATATGTGTGATATAAGTGTGTATCTGTAGGTTATTTATTGTTCTAATATATTGGATGATCTTAATTTCTGAAAAAATGGTGAAAAATTGGCTTTTTTGAGCCATTTTCGACATTTCCACCGATATCGTCAATATATCGTCGATATATCCCGATATATCCATTTTCGGGCGGACCGATACGATATCGATATCGATACGGCCTTCCTTGTCTAAAGATGCTTCATCTCACCCACTGTGAGTGAACCCTAGCATTGTGTGTTTTATTTTTTTTTCGATTTTGTGTAAGCCATATAGTTTAATTACTCATGTTTTTCAATATAGTCGAAGCAATGGAAGTGTTGTGCTTGTGCCATGTTGGTGGGGAGATATGTAAGGTGGACAAAGAAGTCCGATACGAGGGTGGTCGAGTGAAACCCATAAAAATTGGGATGGGTTTGACATTCAATGGATTGGTCGAGATGATTGCAAAATCATTTCGTCTTGACCTAACCAATGGTTCAGAGTTACGTGTGTTTCACAGGATGACAGAGAATAATGAGACTTTTTTGGTTGATGTTGAGTATGATGGTGACATTGCCGACGTTTTCAACTACGTTGAGATGATGGGAAGCTCGTATAGACCAGTTCTATTTACTGACCTTGTACGCACAAGAGATCCTATGTCTATACGCCAAGCTGCTACGACGGCTCCAAGAGCACATGTTGTTCCCCAATCTTTGGGGCCCTCTCTGAATGACCCTATGTACACTATAGGGGAGGATCACGATCCCGAGATCGATCGTATGATGGAGGATACCCCACAGAACACCGATGATGAAATGGAAAATGATGATGGAGAAATGTTGAACGATGAGAACGAGACGGTGCATGTTGAGTCTTGCATTCCCTTTTATAACACACGAGGCGGTGATGGTTACATCCGTAATGGTGATGACGTGATGGGAATTCATGTTGGAATGGGAAGTTCGGATGAGCTAAGAAATGGGATGACCTTCAAGTGCAAAGAAGACTTGATTTATTCGGTCAAGTTGTTTCACATCAAGTATCATTACAATTTTGAGGTGCTGGAATCTGATCGTCATTTATGGGATATTTATTGTAGCGAGAAGAGCAGGGGTTGTCTCTGGCGGCTGCGTGGACATCGTCGCCCACTTGATGGCCTCTTCGTGATTTCGAAATTAGATGCACCACATACCTGCTTGCACCGCGTAGCAAACCAAGACCATCCTCAACTTGATTGCAACTTCATGGCACAAAAATTCCTCAACTTCATTGCAACTTCACTCGGTTGGCATTTAATTACTGCATTGGTCGAGAGATGGCGCACAGAGACTTATACCTTTCACATGCGCCATGGAGAGATGATGATCACTTTGCAGGACATGGCTTACATTTTTGTATTGAAGATCGATGGGCATCCTGTGATTGGGTATACAACATCTCCTACTTGGCCTTCTGACAATTTTGAGACTCCTTTCCAGGACCATGCCATCCCTACTAGCCCATCTACACCAGCCGCCCCGGTGAAGGAGAGGGGGCCTTCTGACGCCGGCCCTTCACGATGTTCTCCACTCCCAGTGCTTCATATGGACGATGTGGGACCCCTCGATGGATCTATGATCTTATAGATTGATGAAGCTAGCCAGATCATGCCCTCAAGCCAACTGCAGCCTGAGGCGCTACCGCAGGAATCTGACGAGAGGCCATCAAAACTTAGAGTGTTTCGTAGAAGGAAACGAGTGTAATGTATTTGTAAATTAGTGGACCTTATTTCTATCACAATGTATATTCACTAGCATATGGAATGAAAACACTCTTATGTTCTATGTATCTCTTCTTTGGATCAATTGATATGTGTTATGTTTTATGTATGTGTTTATGTTATATTTTAAGCTGAAACAAAACATTCACAATAAAATTTTTGGAATGTGCTATTTAGACAAGTCTCCACCACAATGGGTGGGGACTTGCCTGTTCTGGAAGCAGAAAAAGCCGTGACTTGAAGTCACAGCTTTCTTGAGAGGAAGCCGTGACTTCAAGTGATGGCTTCCTTTGTATAGAAGCCGTGACTTGAGGTCACGGCTTCCTTGGGGTAGTTAACAAAATATATCTTCGCCTGGGGGTCCTGTGGAATAAGATTCCACAGGTAGCCCTCAGGCGAATTTCTTTCGAAAAAAACTAAGATGATAGAAATGGAAAGAAAAATATAGCACCATAGTGAGACCCTTTTGTACCATAGATGCTTGAATTATGGTAGGGAGATTATAAGAAGGGATGTAAGAGGATGCTAATATGGAATATATATATATATATATAGGATTTCATTCAAATAGGATGCAGTCCTTCCATAGTTCAGGAAG
This sequence comes from Ottelia alismoides, assembly GCA_037367405.1. Classification (NCBI taxonomy): domain Eukaryota; kingdom Viridiplantae; phylum Streptophyta; class Magnoliopsida; order Alismatales; family Hydrocharitaceae; genus Ottelia; species Ottelia alismoides. Next base: position 226,598 of record JAZKJV010008676.1, read on the forward strand.
GCCAGCTCTTTTTTTTGTATAAAACAGGATGACTTTGGTAGAATACATATACAGTTTTGTATTATAATGTGCAGTTTTAATGTTTGTATTATAATATACAGTTTTGTATGCGTCTTTGTATTTATAACGTGTAACTATAATACAAATTGTAAACGTATTCTACTAAAGTGCTCTTTTTATACAAAAAAGGGGCGGCCTTCCTGAACATAGGAAGGACTGCGTCCTACTTGAAAGGCCCCTATATATATGTGTGTGTGTGGGGGGGGGGGGGGGGGGGTTAAATGAGGCTACTTCCTGGGAGTAGTCAATTGGATACTCTCATCCCTATTTTTCCTCTATTTTTTATTTTTTTAGAAATAAAAACTATCTATATTCATCACTATATATCAGTAACATGCCATTCCAATTTCGTCAGAAACAGAGACTCATGTGCCGTCCATCTGAAAGGAGTCAATTTCAGCAATTCTGAGACCGTTAAAATTTGATAGTCTTGATGGAGGAGATAGAAGTTTCGAATTAAGTTGAATTTTGAATGACACCATGGTGACATATTGTGATCTAAATTCCAATAGGTTTCATTTCAGAAAAATAAAAAAATACGGGAGAAAAGGGATGGAAGCATGTAAGTTGGCTACAACCATGGAGCATACTCCATTTTCCCTATATATATATATATATATATATATATATATATATATATATAGGACTGATCCTATGAAAGCAAAAAGTTGTGAGAGCATGAGAGGGGAGATTCTGGACCACATGATTCACCCAGGATAGAGAAGACCAGGAGAGAGAAAACAGAATCATGTGGTTCAGGATCAATCCTCTCATGGTCTCACAATTTTTTGCTCTCATAGGATCACTCCTCTCTCTCTCTCTATATATATATATAGGGAAAAGGTTTGATTCTAGACCACATGATTCTGTTTTCTCTCTCCTGTTCATCTCTCTCCTGGGTGAATCATGTGGTCCAGAATCGTCCCTCTCATGCTCTCATAACTTTTTGCTCTCATAGGATCACTCATATATATACATATATGAGGTAAATGGGGCTGCCCCTAGGGAGTAGCCAACTTGGCTACTCCCACCCCTATTTTTCCCTCATTTTGTTATTTTTTTGGAAAATAAAAATTTGTATATTCATCATTATATCCCTCTCACATTTTATTAAAATTTCGTCAGAAACAGAGACTCCTACGGCCTCCATCCAAACATGGTCGATTTAAAAAATCCTGCGACCGTTAAAAAAATGACGTATGGATGGAGGGTTTAGGAGTCTCTGTTTCTGACGAAATTTTAATAGAATGTGAGAGGGATATAATGATGAATATATAAATTTTTATTTTCCAAAAAATAAAAAAATGAGGCGAAAATAGGGGTGGGAGTAGCCAAGTTGGCTACTCCCTGGGGGCAGCCCCATTTCACCCATATATATATGAGGTAAATGGGGCTGCCCCTAGGGAGTAGCCAACTTGGCTACTCCCACCCCTATTTTCCCCTCATTTTGTTATTTTTTTGGAAAATAAAAATTTGTATATTCATCATTATATCCCTCTCACATTCTTTTAAAATTTCGTCAGAAACAGAGACTCCTACGACCTCCATCCAAACATAGTCGATTTAAAAAATCCTGTGACCGTTAAAAAAATGACGTCTGGATGGAGGGCGTAGGAGTCTCTGTTTCTGACGAAATTTTAATAGAACGTGAGAGGGATATAATGATGAATATACAAATTTTTATTTTCCAAAAAAATAAAAAATGAGGGAAAATAGGGGTGGGAGTAGCCAAGTTGGCTACTCCCTGGGGGCAGCCCCATTTTACCCATATATATATGGGTAAAATGGGGCTGCCCCCAGGGAGTAGCCAACTTGGCTACTCCCACCCCTATTTTTCCCTAATTTTTTATTTTTTTGGAAAATAAAAAATTTTATATTCATCATTATATCCCTCTCACATTCTATTAAAATTTCGTCAGAAACAGAGACTCCTACGGCTTCCATCCAAACATGGTCGATTTAAAAAATCCTGCGACCGTTAAAAAAATGACGTCTGGATGGAGGGTCTAGGAGTCTCTGTTTCTGACGAAATTTTAATAGAATGTGGAAGGGATATAATGATGAATATACAAATTTTTATTTTCAAAAAAAAATAAAAAAATGAGGTAAAAATAGGGGTGGGAGTAGCCAAGTTGGCTACTCCCTGGGGGCAGCCCCATTTACCATATATATATATATGGGGGCCTTTCAAATGAGACATGGTCCTTCCATTCCTAAGGAAGGCCAACGATCTGGGCCATCGGATTCAAATCCAACGGCACCTTCGATTTTGTTGCCCAAAAGGGTATTTTGGTCATCAATTTTTGCATTAATTATGCACATTAATTAATATTTCAAAATACTAAATTTAGCTAGTTTTATTTTTGGTATTTTTCGTAATACCATATTTAAAAAATATATAGTTTTGTGTCGGACGACATTACGTGGGGCATATGTTCGTATCCTCACACGTTTTTTTGTATAATCCGTGTTCTTTTTGTAACGACTGTATGTTCTTTTGTAGAATCTGTGGTTCATTTAAAAAGTCGTTATTTTTTTGTAAATTTTGCATGGTTCTTTGTATAATACAATTCATATTCTCAATTAATGTGTGGTCATTTGTAACGATTGTATGATTTTTGTATAATAAAACTTGTATGATTCTTTGTAAAAATGCAGTAGTCATTTCATGCTTATTTGATGATTAAATACGAACCAAATGTGTATAATACACATCTAAAATGTATAATACACATCCAAGATGTATAATGCACGTCAAATATACAAGATATATAAAAAATTACATTTTTCATTCGCAATCAATTGAAATGTATAAATACATAACAAATATGTATAATACATATCATATTTGTGTAATACACATCAACATTGTATAGTACACATCAATATTGTATGAAACTGCGAATTGTTCTTCATCCAGGACTGGGTGCAGCACTTTTTTATCGTCATCGCATGCATGAAGAACTTCTACGATAGTCACCACCATTCCCGTGTAGTCCTTGGACACATCCACCACCATCCAGATCGGACCGAGATGTTGTCGTTGGAGTCCGCATGAAGAACTTGCCAATGAGGCCGCACATGACGTCGTCAACTACACACCACGATAAGAGAATCCATCAAAGTCGATGCGTACAGAGCGATTTGCACCGAACCTCAGGGTCGCCGACAAGATCGACGATGCAAGGATACAATGCTCACTAAAATATATAAATCCTACTACATATCCTTACCAGCGGGTTGCAGCGACCAGAGATCCCTATCAATCTTGAATCATATAACATTAAAAAAATAATGTATTTCGAAATCTGAATTTAAACGAACATCAAAATGGTGTCACATCATTCTAATAGCAATACTCACCATTTGTCCAGCATTCCTCCCCCTTGACGACGTCCGCCGGCCATGCGAGGCTCAAGATGAAGCCGTTGCCGTCGATCACGCACACCGTCTCCATCTCTCTCAATATCAGTCTCTCTCAACAAACACAAATAAATGAATTGGAGAAAATTGAGGATTTTGGCGACGTGAATGGAAAATTAGGAGAGAGAGAGAGGAATGTTTAATGGCTAATTAAGAGTAATTAATGAGAAGATATTTTAGGTAGTTGCATACTATATTTAGATAATGAATAATGACCAAAATGGGTTTATGGTTAATTTAATAATATTATTAACATACCTTTTTTAATAACCGTCCGATTAATTACGAATGGATGGGATGGTTGGCCTTCCTTAGAGATGGAAGGACCACATCCCATTTGAAAGATATCCATATATATATATATATATATATATATATATATATATATCACAAGATGCTCTTTCTTTGTTCTAAAGATACAGATGCAAATTTGTTGATATTTAACATATGATGAATAAAAATGTGAATAAGAATGATAAAAAATATACTTTTATGGAATACAAGTGTGGATGTGTATATAAATGTAAACAAATATGAATATCAATGTATGTTTTTGTATGTGTTTTTTTTTATTTTATGTACATCATACTATAGATGACGGGCATAACCTATGTAAAATAGCATAACAGTTATACATTTCCAATATTTATATACTTAATCATTAATATGTATGTATGTAAATAATGATCATAAACCAAACTACGTTAATATTATTATAATTAAAATTTTGGATCTCATTCCCATTTCCCAACCCACAATCCCACTCTATATAGTACATATTCCCTCCCCATAGGTGAATCCCTAAGTTGTGACCCGACTCCAATAAAGTAGAAACCCAACCTTTAGTCTTTTCTCTCGATAGCAAACCAACCAAACCCCCATCATTGTTGTCCTAAGCATTCGTTATCTGCCTCTCAATTTAAGATAACCCATTGCAAAACCTTTGTTACCTCTTCGAATAAGGAAATTCCCTTAAGTCAAAATTGGACGGCTCAGTGGATATCTTGGAATTGAGATCTCATTCAAAGAGCTCGGCATGAACATCCGCTTATACAGTTTCAAAAATCTTGCATCCTTTCCTGCCCGATTGAGAAAACCCATAGAAAGTACAGCTTGTGCCTTCAGAAACCAATGTACTGCGCAAGCACATTCTCATGCCGTGTGTTTATGACACAAGATCCTCCCTCTAACCATCAGAGAGCTCATAATCATTGCAACCATTCTCCATCCATTGAGTTCGCTTGCATACTTTCAACAATTTGATTTTTTTTTATTTACCCAATGCTTTGGTACTTTTTACTTCCATAATCGTGATCAAATATTAAATCTAGTAGGTGTTTGATGGAACTCGAAGTATACATAGTACTTTAATTGTAGGTCTTTTTATCTTCTTTTATTCATCACAATGAATAGCATTGATCCATCAATGAAAAATTCATGTGTGATATTTTGAAAATATTACGAGGCCCATGCCTAAGAAAAAAAGAAACTTACACCAGAGGTTTGGATGGATCATGATAGAGTTTACAAAAGGAAGAAATAATAGTTAAAGGAAAAACACATGAGAAAGACATGTTGTGGGTTGTATGCAAGTTATACAAAAAGGAATTTCGACATGTTTTTGCGATGGGCACGACTAGGATGCAAATATAGGTGTTACCATATCTTTATATGTTTTTAAATATGACACAGATGTGGATACGGATATTGACGGATATCAAAATTATGTTACCATATCCTTAAAAAATGAATATATATATGTAAAAAAGATATTGATGGCATAAGATTAATAGTAGAAATACTCTCTAGATTATCTTAAATATACATATATTAGATGGAATACACATGTTATAAATATACTGAATGTGCTTATACCATAACAATTATGACATACATAGTGAAAGAAAATATAAAATTATGTTAAACATTGTTAAAAATAAATATAGAACTATATATTATATATGAGAATGAATATATGAATGTTTACGAATATCAAAGTAATATCCATATCCGTATCTATTCTAAAACGAATACAGATATAGATGTCAAAAATCTATATAAATGAGTACGGTGGCAGATCATAACTACACATGTTGGATTCACATGACAATAACGTTATGAACAATTGCAAGTAATGAGCTAAGCACTAATCACCAATGTAAAGACAAGCAAGGCATATATACTCAAATTTTATTGTATGGCATTCGCATATATTGTAAAAATTGAATTACACCATGTTATACTAATTTACATGGGATCACATGTTCACCGATTTCATTTATTAATTTATTTTTTTATATAAGAACAAAATCTTATTTATCTTAAGATTTATACCCATTGGCCAGAGTCCACAATAGTGTATAATGAAACCAATGGTATTCGATCATGGATCAGTTCATATGATGTGATCGACATAATAGAATACCAGCCCATGCCAAGAGAAAAAACCATCAATAATCATATGATGTGGTTTTCATAAACTCGTGGCCGATTTGATGTTAAACCCATATGATATAAAAACTCATAATACTCTCAAAGTTCATGAAAAGTTAACTTATTATAATTGAAAGAATTGAAATGCAAATCATAACGTTATACGCCTCTTCAACATCCCAAAAGAAAAAGTTAATTGATGTTTTGCATGGACATACTTGTATTCGATGTGGATGGACTTTTTATTATAGAAAATAATAGATAATGAATAATTTTTGAAACATGTATTCCCACCTCGAGCATGCCATGACTGACCGAAATAATGTTGCATTAGGAACTTGAATTTTGCATTTTATAGATATGATCAATTTATGAGGTCGGTCAAGGATCGTAACGTCCTGGGCTTAGGTCCCTGTTCCGTTAACGGAGCGTTACTAGCCCTAACAACCTCTTGGGATCGGGCCCATACGGACCCGATTAACCACCCCTAAAATGCTTAAGTCGGGTTGTTCGGTAGTAAGCTCCTCACTATTTATCTCACCCGGAAATTTTTGTTTTCCACGGTATGGGACCTTGTTTGGGTTTTTACAACCTCCCCCACTTATATTCGCAACGTCCTCGTTGCGACATGGCTCATCACTTCTTCCCAGTGACAGTGGCGGCTGCACGCTCCGGGTAGACATTTCCTCCAACCTCTTGTAGGGGCGGCTCCACCTCTCGGGTAGCCCTTTCCACTGTCAGAGGGCGTTCGGCTCTGATACCATTTGTAACGTCCCGGGCTTAGGTCCCCGGTCTGTTAATGGAGCGTTACTGCCCCTAACAACCTCTTGGGATCGGGCCCATACGGACCTGATTAACCACCCCTAAAATGCTTAAGCCGGGTTGTTCGGTAGTAAGCTCCTCACTATTTATCCCACCCGGAAATTTTTGTTTTCCACGGTATGGGATCTTGTTTGGGGTTTTTACACAATATGTTAGTGTTTATGACATGTGCATTGTGCAATATGATATAGATAATTATATATAATCCATACTCCACTAACACACAAGGCTCTGAAGATATTCAAAAGCATAGGACTATAATTATGTGAATCCAACGGTAAGGAGGAATGAAACATCGCTACCTCCGAGAATGTTCCCTCGGTACCTACTTTCGCATGAAATGATATTGCCATCACCCAGATTGTAGTGAAAAGGTACCCACCGAGCTGACCTCAAGATCCCCTGTGCGATGGTGCTTTTGGATCTTTGATACGACCAACTCCCTGGATGACACTGGTGGCTCTACGATGAGTATTCCAGTCAAACAGACTTTCCAACGAGGGGAGAGAGGGTGGGTGGTTAGGATTTGAGAGGGTAGTCCATCCCTCTCAATTTGTAGGGAAATGGTTCGGCTTTGGATTCGGTTCAAATCCACATGTGGTCCCGACACACAAACTTAAAACATCAATATTTTGAGCTAGTAAGCTCGGAATTTGATGTTCTTGTACTCGTTGGAAAGGTCTCAACGAGCTGATATGATTATTTATATTTTTATATAAAAAACTCTTCTTATTTCAATAAAAAATTACAGTGTTTCACATCCAAGCATAGCAATGTGGGATGTGGGATACAAGAATGCTTTCATGTTTTCAGCCTACACAATGCCTCCAACTCAATCCTGTATACATCGTCTCCTTGTGATCCATCATCTTCATTGCATTGTTCTCATGTTGCATCTTCTTCACTGCCTCCTCATATTTTGTCGTCTCCAAAACACGTCCTATTTGAGGGCTTCTCCCGTGGTTTCATCCCGCTCCTCACGGAGTAGGATTCCACGTTAAATCCCGCGTTCTTCGTGTTCTTATCTTTTTCCATGTTACGCTTCCGCATGTTTATTTCTTAACAGCTTCCTAACACATGATGCGGGGCATGAATATATACAATATCTCATTGACTACTACTCCTATGCGCAACATGAAGATTGGATTATAAGATGATTGGATGGATCCAACGTAGCAATCCCTAATTAAGTTACGAATCTTTAACTTAGTTATGTGGTTAGTATTGTATTAGTACATTACCAATTGTGAGTATATAGACTTTATTATTTATCACTTCAAGTTATTAATGATTATGCATGACTAGATTTCTACTTGCATGCCTCATATGGTACTGCATATCAATATATGTGGTGATTATGTTGATAATACTACTATACAATTTATAGATATGCCTCATTTTTAGAGAATAAGTGTATTTTTTTCTTATTTATTGATAAAAGAATAACGTTAATTTAAGTAAAAATAGATATTATAATCATATCCTCAGTTTTCAAGGGATATAGACATGTCAATGATACTATTGAAAGTTTTCCTTTCAAGATTTGGCTAAATGACACTATATAGACATTTAAGGTCAAGTATAATTGTGGACGTACCTAAGGGTGTGGTTTGATGGTTATTTGGATCAATTTTTAACTCTACAATAAATGATTCGGTGGTTGGTATTATTAGTTTGCTCCAACTAGATATCATGATCAACTCTAAACTCTACATAAGATATATTAATTAGGGATATCTTTCAAATGAGACATGTTTCTTCCATCCATATGGAAGGCCAACAATCTCAGCCATCCGTCTTTAATTGTGTGGTTATCATTAATGGCAAATTAATTTTTTTTTTATAAATTAAGCAAAAACCCATTTTGGTCTTTGTGCATTATCTAAATATAGCACGTAATTAACATCACATTAATTGAGGGCTAGGGTTGATCCCTCCAAAATAGGAATTATTCGTTGAAATTAAAGGGGACGCCGCCCCTTCCTCTCCAATGGGGAGGCGGCGACGACATGCGGACGGTTGAGCAGCGGATGCGCGGGCGGCCGGTGGTTGTCGAGCGGGTGCCTGCATTTTCGCGCCACCTGCGCGCGTGGTGTTCGGGAGGGCGCCGCCTGTGCGTGCGCTGGAGGAGATCTGGAGGATGCGCCCTCGCCTAGGGTTCAACCACCATCGCGCGAGTTCTAGTGCGAGATCGGGACCAGCCGCCATCCTGGAGCGGCTTCTGCTTTTGTGCGCCACCGATGGAGGGTATGCGCTCGAGAAGCCGCCGCCAACGCCGAGCAGATGCCTGCATTCGCGTGCCACCTGCGCGCGTGGTGTTCGGGAGGGCGCCGCCTGTGCGTGCGTTGGAGGAGATCTGGAGGATGCGTCCTCGCCTAGGGTTCAACCACCATCGCGCGAGTCTGGTGCGAGATCGGGACCACCCGCCATCCTGGAGCGGCTTCTGGTTTTGTGCTCCTGCTTTTGTGCGCCACCCGATGGAGGGTGTGCGGCTCGAGAAGACGCCGCCAACACTGCCTAGACGTTGGACAGGAGATGCAGCACGAGGATGTTGCAGTGTGAAGTAGAAACCCTTGAAGAGGGCCTGCCAAAGAAGGCTTGAAAACAAGGTTTTCGAACCCTAGATCATGAACAGAGCTTAATACATATTGTATATTTTATGTGTATTACAAAATGTGCAAAATGACAGTTGTAGTTTTTATGCATATTGTATATTTTATGTGTATTACAAAATGTGCAAAATGACAGTTGTAGTTTTTATGCATATTGTATATTTTATGTGTATTACTGATGACTGCAAAATCCGCCTCTTTAATAATGATGAATTGTAGTATAGGAGACGAATTTCGGTCGATCAATATACCACAATCTTGGAATGTTGTGGAATATTTTACTTACAAGTGTATCAAGGTCGAACACAGGGAACGGAGATTTTTAGTTGCGTGGTCTTAAATCAAATTAAATAATTAAATTTATGCTCGATTAATTTCTGTGTTGAGAAAATGTACAATGCAATGAGATGCAAAGTTAATAAACAGAGAAGATTATGCCCAGGATCTGTGATTTTAAACGTATTAAATCCCCAAATAATCTGATCTATAATTCCTCGAATAATAATCACAAATCAAAATGGGTTGAACTTGAGAGATATCCAATTCTATTCCAATATTTGTCAATTGATGATAACTCGAAGCAACATATCTGGCCTCAGAATTTCTGCAAATTAATTCCACAAATTGTCGATAGGAATAAATCTTAGATAATCCCCCAACAAAAGTTAAATCCTCAAGGATATCCGGAATACTATAAAGGGATCAAATAAGTTCAGATCCTCGCACTTAAATCCCTGCAAATACAATCAAGGATCTTCTAAATAAAGACTAGCACAAATATATCAATTATTAGCATGCATAGTTCATTATCATCCCTTAAATAATAATCATCCAGAAGCAGCTTTAGATCTGTACACAAGATATATAATATAAAAGAGCACAGAATAAGCTTCAAAACGACATAATATGCTAAAATCGGAGTTCAGACGAAGAAGATATAATGAAATGAAATGCAGATACTAAAATGTAAACAAAAGCAATTATTTTCCCTTCAATTGGTCCTTGGAGGACTTATCTGTAAAAAAAACTTGCAGGGGTTTCGACGTAGTTCTCTCAAGATATCATGTGTGCTGCGTGTACTTCTGCTGGCAGGGGCCTTTTTGTACTTAGTCGAACAAACCTGGGTCTGCTTGCAATTTGACCCGTATTTCACATGTCGCACTCGTGACTGTGCTGGTGGGGCTTTTTATAGTATGGTCGCGGGCCACACACACAAAGGCTGGAGATGTGTGCGCGGCGAGGTGGTCTGTCGGTTGATGCGAGTCGAGGCCGAACGATAGGTGACGGAGATGAAAGGTTGAATGAATCATGCGATGCCTGTAGCTCAAGGGGTTTGTCCGAATTGTTCTTTGAGTCCTTTAGCTCTTAAGTGATGGCAATGACGTCCAAAGGCGTGTTTGTAGATGGAGACGATGTGTTGGAAAGCACCGATTCCCCCGTTGGTATCTAGTTGGTTGGACCTGCAAGTTAACAGATTCGGTCTCGATTCATGTGAATCGAACCACAACATTCAAAATATTCCACGCCCATATCAGTGATCCTTATTTAAAATGATCTCAGAACAAATGATATTCCAAAGTATAGATTCCTCTAGTGATATAATCGAACATCGGGACAAGCAGATCAAACATCATCTTACGAATTTGATTGTTGCTCTCAAACTTAGTTCAGATTCCATATTCCAAATCATATTAGATCTAAGCTATTACTGCAACTAATCTAAAATCTCCACTCTCTGCTAAGAAATAATATCAGATTTTTCATACCATAGTGTATTAACTCTTACAGACAACATAAGATGGAGGATAGTGGCGGCACTATTAAAATTTCATGATGATGTTGGAATGCTTGAATCATGATGCAATGGTTAAATATGAACTCAATGGAAGAGATGGAAATGTCCTGGAAATGAGATTTATATCGGTTGCAATCATGGGGAATAATTAATGATGGGCACAAGACTAGTCAACAGGGAATAGACTATCCCACACCCCAACTCATGAATATGGGGGTACGAACCTCTGTTCAAGCATTATGTGCCGACCTACCTCTACAATTACGGTATGGAGCCCTGTTCTTCGATGATGGTCCAACGGGTAAAAGTGGAAGAATCCACTAAACAATGTCCGAGTACCTATAGGTGGGGTGTCCTTTGATCTATGCTACAGGCATGTTCAGATCTGGTCGAAATGGAATAATGGGGCGGACTCCTGAACGGGGGCGCAAGATCAGGAGATAAGCTCTGGCGTGAATCGCCGGAGATGAAAGATATGGTGAGATAGAAGAGAACACGAGGAGGGAGGAAGCAGATGCGATGTTGAGTCGGTTTCGGATTTAAAAAAAACGATTGTTGGGAGCAAGATCTGTAGCAAAACTACAAGGATACTTACAGAGAAGATAAGAGGGAGAGGAAATGGGAATGAAGGAGAAATTGGTTCAGAAATTTTACCTGATAGGTGGTCGTTCTTGTCAGGATAAAGGTGGCCGGGACACCTTGGTCTTTGCCTCAAAGAGCTCCGCCGGTGTGCTCTGAAGCTGGGCAGCTGTAAAGGTTGGCTGCAACAAGGTGATAGAATCACCCTCGGATCACGCCTGGAATCGTCCTATCCCTCGTCGTCGCCGTCAGAAATCCGACCCAAAGCTATCACCTATGGGTTGAAATGAAGCTGGAGGGTGGTGGTTTGGCCGATGGCGGATGATTTGGAGGAGTATGGAGATGGGGATTAAATAGGGAGCCCGTCGTAATAGCGGGTGAGGTGGCGTGCGCGGCTGGCCTTGTAACGGCCGGAGGGGGCGGATGCGTTGCAAGGAGGAAGAGGGTCAGGCGGTTATGGAAGTGGAAGGAACGACAAGGGGGCGATGGCGGCTGGTAACGGATGGAGGTAGGGGAAGCCCCGGTCACGTGCTGGGCATGTGACCTGGGGGGACAGGAGAGAGGGATTGATGGGGGTGCCATGTGGCACGTTCAAGGGCTGCCACGTGGCGCCTCCAAAAAATTTCAAATTTAAGGATGGAGAAGAAGTAGAAGGAGATCTCGGATCAAAACTTTTTCTTCACGAAAGTTGTTCGTCTCGACGAGATCTACAACTTTCATGAAGGACCCATGAGCAAAAGAGGTCACATGTGCGAAGTGGTATTTTTGGTGGCTTTCCATGTGTATAGAAAACCGAATTTGGAGTTTTGTAATTTCTTGGTGTTTTTTAGAGAGGATAAAAATCTAGAAAAAATACTATAAAATACAAGAAAATTATTTACACACTAAACTGATTTTTTTGTATTTTTAATAAATAAGAAAATAGGAAAATAAATTAGAAGTAAGAAACACACAAGTTTTGTACAGACCGACAACAGACACTTGGACTTTGTTAGTTTATTTGATTTCAATTTTAATCTAGATTTGGATTTTTGTGTCGCTTAATAAAACTTCTATCAAAGAACAATAATGAAGAAGAAATAAAATTAACAAGATTAATTATGTACATAAAAACTTAGGTCAAAAATAGTAAAAAGTCAAACTGCGCAAAAGAGGTCCAAAACCCAACTTTCACAAATGAGCTTCGAATTTTATGAAATTGGTCTTGTTTTGAAGGTATTTGAAAATGGAGTACTTTAAAAGTGAGTAGACCAAAATCAGACACTGTATGTGGGAGATATGCTCATTTTAATCCGTCAGATGTGAAATTAGACTTTGGGATTATTTGACACTTATTGGGGTTAGTAATTTTTTTATATTTTTTATTTTATAAGGTTAGTAATATCTACACAATGGAGGTGGTTTTGGGTCAATCGGAGTTAGGATGGCTAATTTACACTTGGGATTTTAAATGCAATTATGCATGATGAAATGCAAATATTATTAACACATGTATGAATGCTAATAATGCTCTATTAATGATTAATTACAGTGAATGATATGGGACATAGCCTAAATGACCAATTTTAGCATGATGAATACGAGATTCATCAATTACACATTTTGGATATGCATTATACATTTTGAATGTGTATTATACATATTTCGGTGATATTTTACTCATCCATTGAGCATGAATGACTACTGCATTTTTACAAATAACCATAAAAATTTTGTTATACAAAGAACGATACGATCAATACAAATAACCATGCATTAATTGCTATATATGAATTGTATTCTACAAATAACCATACATAATTTACAAATGGCTGATTAATTTTGAAAAAAACACAGTAAATACAAAAAAACATACACTCGTTACAAAAGGAACAACAAATTCTACAAAAAAGACCTTAAGATACAAATATTGCCCTACGTAATGTCGCCCAGAATAAACTGGATATATTTTAAACATGGTAATGCGAAAAATACCAAAAATAAAAATAGCTAAATTTAGAATTTCGGAATATTTATTGGCATGCATAATTAATGAGAAAGTTGATGACCAAAATGCCCTTTTGGGCAACAAAATTGAAGGAGCCGTTGGATTTGAATCCGATGGCCCAGATCGTTGGCCTTCCTTAAGGATGGAAGGACCATGTCTCATTGAAAGGCCCCCTATTAATTAGTTCATTTTTGGTAAGAAAGGATCCCAAATCTACACATAAAATATTGGAAGAGTATACTTACAAGTTCATTATTGGTAAGAGATGGTTCTAAAGGAGGTTTGAAATGTAATGAAGTAATTTTTCTAAGATTAGATATTGTCCGGTAAGGGATATGTAGCTCACATCATTAGTTGAGACTGAACTCCACGCCCTAGGTTGAAAACAACTTCAAGTAAGTTCTCTTGAGAGTAGGATTTGCAATAAGGAGGTCTTAAGTGCCCCTTAAACCCTAGATTGAAGAGTGTTGGGCCTCCTCTTTCCACGTGATGACAACTTGCGAGAGGAGCTTGCAAACACCAATGATGGTCCAATGCAAAATAAAGGAGGAGATTATTAGGAAAATTAGATCCTAATATGGTAAAGATAAATTCCAGAAAATCCTTGAAGGAAATTTGATTAGATCAAATCTCATTAGGATCTTGATGGAGATTGACAGTATCTTGATGGACTCGGATCGATTGAGATCCAAGTTGATGGAGATTGTTTGTGACAATCAATCTAAGATTGTGTTTGAGCCTATATAAGAGAGGAAGCATGGTGGCATGCCATCACAAACCACATCAATGTAATTCCCATAGAGAGGAGAGAGAGGAGAGAAAGAGAGCAGTGTCATATAGAAAGTTGTACTCATTCTTCTTCCATTGAATTTATTCTCCGGTGTTTGCGAGAGGTGACCGCAATTGTCGTATTTTGTGCTTATTATATTCATGCTTCCGTGGCGGTAGTTAATTGCTCGTCAACATCTGTCAGTCCATATCCCCACCAAGAGGTATTCGAGTAGATGCAATACCAATCTGTATACCAACAAATGGTATCAGAGCTGTGGAAACATTGGTTTTGTTCATAACAACTGATATCAGAGTTCGATTCCCAACATATTAAGATAATTTTAACCATCTGATGGTGTCCGATGGTGGAGATGGGTACTCTTTTTCTTTTATTTTAATAGGTTTCTCGATCCGACATACTCAAAGGCAAAGTGACGCTCTGCGAAGGCAACATCAACTCCTGAGCTACTAAGGGGGAGGTTGTATGGGAGGTCAAAAGGTGGGGATGATCCTTGCTAGCATGCCTTCGACGAAGTGGGTCTCATAGATGATCCACATTTCCTCCCAGCTGGCGCGGTCAGCATCGCTGCTGACAAGGCCATGCATAGATATATCTCTGCTTCCACAAGGGCTATGGAGTCGGAGAAGGTGGTGACCCACTCCATAAGGAGCATGACCATGTGGACAAGAATATTGTGGTCTTTGTGGCAAAGACTGGAATGATGTCGGAGCGGAAGAGGAGGTAAAGGTGGTAGTGGAGTCGGGACATAGGTGGTGGAGGAGTCGGAGGAGCGGTTGGGGAAGCAAAGGGAAGGGGAAAGGAGAAGAGATGGAGGAGGATGAGGGAGGGGGGAAGGATGGGGGAGGAAATGGAGGATAAGAAAGAGGGAGGAGTGGTATAATTGCCAAGTGCGATAGATGGAGAAGCGCAAATTGCTATTTAATTATTAGTCATTTTATAAGGATCTGAACGAAATCCAAAATTATGAAGGGGTTAACTTGGTACAAATATGAGTTATCACGGGGGACTAATTTTTCCTTAGCATATAAAAATTGGTAATTGATGGTATATAATGAGACAGAACGGCGGTTTATTTTTTAATCTTATTCAGCTTCTTCTTAGTTCTTACCTCTACTGAAATTTAATACTCAATCCCTCCGTGCTCTAGATAGTTTTCTACAATAAAGAAAATCTCAAACAGGGATATACACTTGAAAGTTTCCATAAAAATTGACAAAATATTTCATTTTTCGTTTATTATCCGATTGAGATTTGTCAATACGTGGGGGTGAAGTAGGACTGAAGATTTTTATTTATTAATTTAGAGCAAATAAAATCTTCCCTACTAATGCAGCGTGAAAATTGCTTTTACTTATAATAAAATCTGTTTTGTAATAATAATTATGTTTGAATGGTAAAAATATGCAAACATATCGATCTTCAGGATTATACAACAAACAGCTGCATTTAGAGATTTTACAAGTGGAGAAGGGAGTTCTGTAGCAATACAATATAATGTCATACATTTGTACTTTCTCAGGGGGCAGATGAATAAGAGCTTAGCAAACGTCTGGAACCTGTGGTGACTCGCATACTGCAGCTGTAATTCCACTTCACCACATTCAACGTTGCGTAGTCGGATAATGACTTCCTGGACGATCATGTGACCGGACAACTTGATGGAGCTCTCGGTAGCTAGACAATTCGCCTGAGTTGGTAGCACAATCTTGATGGGGACACCATATGGCTGATCGATCAAATCCAACTTTGAAGCATCAATTAATGGTTGGATGTCGATTTCTGCCTCGCCCATCTTATCGTCTTTGCTGAACCAGTCCTTATCAAAGACTTCCTGCAGTTCATGCAGTAAAATGGAGTTGATTACAAGAATCGAACAGTATAGAAAGCATCAAAATGGTTCTTCTGCCTTTGTTTGCTAGTAGTAAATACTAGGAATAGGATAGTTAGGCTCATGGAGATCTTGAAAATTTTAGCATTTTGTGCATAGTGCTAATGCTTCATATATTTTCCATGAAAAACAAGCAAAAATAATGTGTATGTTTGAATTATTTAGATTGAGATTTCGATGGAAAAGGAACAGGGTGGTTTTATGAATATAATCCATTCAACAAGCAACTGGCCCTTATGAAATGTACGGGGTATTTTCAGGACAATGTTTAACAAGAGAAGATACCACTTCATTTCCCTTTGGTGTCAAAGTTCTTTTTAACAGGATAAAAAGTACAGCAAATTCTGTCAAATGTCAGCATTCTTTTGGTGTAATAGATCTAAGAGTGAGGCAGGTAGAATGCCAAATGACTATAGCTAGTTGTTGAGATGCATTGAAACCTGTTGAAATATGCCTTGAAGCACCGATCCGTTTGCGATTCGAGTATATTTCGTAAATAGATCTTGGACAATCCGATTAATTTTTGGATCCGATTAGGATCTGTTTATGGATTACCCCTATGTATGTAATGTAGGGTTAATGCATGAGTTATTAGAGAGTTTCATTCCGGTGAAGCCTGCCACCCAAAACAGAGGTCTTGCTGTTTGTATTCATATTGATGTATACACACTTTTAGGGTGATCCATCGGGGTGTTATATAAAACCCTTAGGTTTAGATCTATTGTTCATCCTCTATGCTAAGAGAGAAAGAGAGAGAGGCCCACCGCTACCGCTGAGGAATAGCCCAACTAAGCGTGATTCTCGTAAATATTGTGTTGAAGTTGTTTCATCTTATTTGTCTATCAGTTTGATCCACGTTGTATTTCCATTACATGCAACACTGAAAAAATGCCAGGTACTCGCAAACAAATTGATAGGTTGTCAAACAAAATCTGACGTCTCATCTATTTAACTATAAAACCTAGTTTGAAATCTACAACTCAGGTACTCTAGCTTTTATGGAACGTAATATACATAACAATCTAAGCAATATGAAGACTAGTTTTGTTGTGTACGCTGATTATTTCCTATTTTATTGTTTTAACGTGTAAATATGTAACTTGTCCAACCTAGTCTCCGTTCATTTGAAGTCTCGTCCCAGAGGGTGGCAAGATTGAGGCGAGTGGCCCCTAGTTCTCTGCTCGTTCTAAGAGAATGACCAAGTTGTGTTGAAGGTTATATATTTAGTTATTTGGACAGTTGGATCTAACTATTTTATGTAAAAGATCAAAATATTAATCAAGTGAGGAGGAGTATAAGATATTGAGAGATAAGAGGATCGTGGATGAAAACAAGATACCAACAAACCAGCTGTTTGAATATTTTGTTGCACTAAATTCATAATAATACATATTATAACTTTAATTTGCTAATCAAATAATCTTTTTTTGCAAGGAAATAATTATCAGAGGTGTTTATATCAGTGAAAAACACCGGTTGAAGACACTCTCCTTGAAGGTGCAGAAAAAGAGTGGTGGCTAGATCATAGAGCGAAACTATTTACAGTCATAATAAGATCGGAAAGTAATTGCAACCCAATGACGGTGACGGCAATTTCTCAGCAAGATAAGAAAGATTCAAGGATATAATGTGTGTATGCAACTCTAGAGAATGGAAAACTATATAAATATGGTTCATACGTGCGATGATTTTGTGGAAATATAACGTCATGCATCTTTGCAGAATGGATACCGCACCTTCATCAACAATAAAAAAACACAAGAGCTGACATTACGAGTTTCATTGGCCTACACGGATCCTTGACAGTGAATTTCAGTTCTTCATCCCACTCTGGATTCAGACAATTCTTCTTCACCTTGGTTTTCGCTTTCTGCAAAAAAGTAGCTGTTTACAGAAGAATTCATTATAAATGCAAATGCCTCTCAGTTCGACCTCTAACATTAAATTTGTAATTTGGTATAAGTATGTTTAGTCGAGCTGTAATTTAAATGCTGTCAGCTCAGGTTTGAAGTAATCCCTGAAGTAACACTGTTGAAGGGAATAAGCAAGATGCATTACCATTAACCCTAGAGCTCTCTTATATAGGAGAAAAGCTCTATGGGTAATTTACATAAAGAGGACAAACAAAGACTACAAAATAAAGTTACTCTAACACTCCCCCTCAAGCTGGAGCATATATATCCAACATGCTCAGCTTGGAACAACAAAGATGAAATGGACCCCTAGCAAGGGCCTTGGTGAACATGTCTGCAACCTGTTCTCCTGATGATACATGAGAAGTTGAAATAAGTCCTTTTTTAATTAAGTCCCGTGTATAATGGCAATCCACTTCAATGTGCTTCGTCCTCTCATGGAAGGCTGGATTATTGGCTATGAACAGGGCTGCTTGATTATCACATTTCAGATGCATGGGAAGAGGAACATCAATGGTTAAATCAGTCAAAACGGATTTAACCCACATCATCTCAGCACTACCTTGGGCCATTGCCCTATATTCTGACTCTGCACTGGATCGAGCCACCACAGTTTGCTTCTTACTCTTCCACGCTACTGGTGAGGTGCCAATAAATACAATAAAGCCTGAAGTTGACTTTCTATCATTAGGACACCCAGCATAGTCTGCATCAGCATAACCTGTGATGGATATAGAGGTATCTCTTCTATACAGAAGACCAGTACCTGGAGACGACTTCAGATATCTCAAGATCATAAAAAAAACATTCATGTGAGCCTGCCTGGGTTGCTCCATGAATTGACTTACCCTATTAACCGCAAAGGCTATATCCGGTCGGGTAATAGTGACATACAAGAGCTTTCCCACTAGCTCTCTATATCGTCTCTTGTCTACCTCCTCAGAGTCATCATCATAAAGTTTGACATTAGAATCCATAGGACTAGCAGCTGGTCTACACCCTGCCATACCTGTCTCAGATAAGAGATCCGTAACATACTTCTTTTGTGTCATTATCATACCTTGCTTGTTCCGTGCAAACTCCAGCCCCAAAAAATAGCGAAGTGTACCCAAATCCTTCACAACGAACTGCTTGCCAAGAAACTCCTTGGCTGCTTGAATGCCCTGCTCATTACTGCCTGTAATAACAATATCATCAACATACACTAAGATGATCACAGTACCTCGCTGATCTCTTTTTACAAAGAGAGTATGATCTGTTGTACATCTGACGAAGCCCTTCTGTTCAATCAACTCCGAGAGCTTCTGAAACCAAGCCCGTGGACTCTGCTTCAGGCCATATATGGCCTTATGGAAACGACACACCATACTAGACTCCCCCTCAGCAGCAAACCCTGGCGGCTGCTGCATATAGACCTCTTCCTGCAAGTCACCATACAAGAAGGCGTTCGTGACATCAAGCTGAAATAGGGGCCAGTCTCGGACAACAGCAACTGCAATGAGGATCCGTAAGGTAGAATGACGGGCTACTGGAGAAAACGTCTCCTGATAGTCCACCCCATATGTTTGGGTGAACCCTCGAGCAACCAACCTGGCTTTGTATCTATCAACCGTACCATCTGCCCGATGCTTAACAGTAAAAACCCATTTGCTTCCAACAATGGACGCACCTGGTGGAGGATGCACAATACTCCACGTATCACGTGACTGCAATGCCGCCATTTCCTCTTCCATAGCTAAACGCCACAGACTGCTCTGTAGGGCCTCCTGATAAGACCGTGGAATGTCTACTGCCGATAACCCAACAACAAAGTTGCAAAAGTCCGGGGACAAACGCTCCAATGACGCCTGAGAGCAAAAATCCATCCCGTATTTGGGATTCATCGTCCGAGCACGCTTCTGCCGTCTATGAGCAATAGGGATATGTAGGTCATCGACAGAAGGAATGACAGTATCATCAATAGCCTGTACATCAGTACCCTGTACATCCATCTGCACATTCAAATCACCTGTGCCATCAGTAGAACTCAAATGATCAGTACATACCTCGGGCGTGCTGGATGATGGAGGAGGCACATGAGCAGAGGGCCGTCGCTGATAGACCTGAGGATAATGAACAGTAGCTGCTGCTTGTGGTGGTGGTGGTAGATGAGAGTATGGAACAGATGGAGGTGGAGGCGGCACATAAATGTCGTCTCCTTCCTCTGAGTGAGTGAGTCTGTCACCTGTAGGAGAGAAATACATAATGGACTCAAAGAAGGTGACATCTGCACTGACGTAGTATCTTCGTTTAACTGGATCAAAACACCGATATCCCTTCTGGGTTTTGGAATAACCCACAAACACACATTTGACAGCTCTGGGAGAGAGCTTGTCAAGACCAGGAGAAAAACAATGAACAAATGCAACCCCAAAAACACGTGGTGTTAGGGAGAAAAGATCCTTCTCGGGAAACGCAGTCAAGAACGGAATCTTCTCCCCTAACACTGTCGAAGGCATACGGTTAAGAAGATAACATGCAGTTAGAACCGCATCCCCCCAATAGGAGTGAGGGGCACAACTCTGAATCAAAAGGGTTCTGGTCATATCCAACAAATGACGATGCTTCCGTTCAGCCACCCCATTCTGCTGGGAGGTATAGGCACATGACGTCTGATGCACAATCCCATGAGACATAAGAAATTTGGAAAGTTGGGTACTACACAATTCTAGAGCATTGTCAGACCGTATGTACTTCACTTTAGCAGAGAAAATATTTTTTATTTCAATAATAAAAGCTTGAATAATATGACCAGCATCAGATTTATTTTTAAGAAGAAAGACCCAAGATAGTCTAGAGAAATCATCGACTGCAACAAGATAAAACCTGTGCCCTTGAAGATCAGGGACACGACTGGGACCCCAAATATCAAAGTGAAGTAACTCAAACAGACTATGACGACTCGGACCTGGACGACTCTGGAACGACGACCGGTGATGTTTCCCAAGCTGGCATGCCTCGCATTGAAAAGTAGACCTGGGAGAAATCTGGGGAAGGATATGGACCATCTTTTGCAGCGGAAGATGACCAAAGCGAAGATGCCATGTGTAAGGTGAGACAGATCCAGCACGAACAGAAGATATACCAGCGTAAGGAGATTGTACCAGTCTATAGAGACCCCCTTGCTCACGGCCAGTTCCAATCACTCTGCCCGTTAGGATATCCTGAAACACAAGAGCAGATGGGTCAAATATGGCACGACAATGTAAATCTTTAGTGATTTGACTAATCGACAATAAATTCATTGAAAAATCCGGAGCATAAAGAACATTCTGAAGCCGTATCGCAGGGGTCAACTGCACCTCCCCCTGACCAGTAATGGGAGAGTGTGCCCCGTCAGCTATCACCACAGATCGTCCAGTCTGAGTAGGATTAAAAACATCTAATTGCTTTTTATCCCCACATAAATGATGAGATGCTCCTGAATCCATGATCCATTCTGATAGATCTGAGCTGTAACAACTAGTGAGAGCATATGCTGTACCTGACGTGGATGCTGATGCGGAACCTGCTATCTCTGAAGATCCTGATGTACTAGCTTGCCCTTGATCTGGCATGATCGCTCTAAGTCTCGTCACAAACTCCTCGAATCTCTGATCTAGTAGATGGGAAGGACCCCCATCCTGCTGTGTCTGCTCCGCCACACGTGCTGTAGTAGGAGGAAACCCATGCTTAGAATAGCATGTTTCCTCAGACTGACCAGGCCTGCGACAATAAGTGCACGGCTGTCGAGGAGGTCTGTATACTCCTCCTCTTCCACGACCACCTCTTCCTCGAAACTGTGAAGATCCTCCTCTGCCACGGGATGCTGCCATGGCCGATGACATCTGAGATCCACCCTGAGATATGAAGAGTCTGCTCAACCTGCGATAGGCCTCTTCCATAGGAGGGATGGTAACATCGGTAAGAATCTGTGCTCTGGCGGCGTCATACTCCTGATCAAGGGCGGCGAGAAACACCCCTGTCATCACTGAGTCCCTGTAGGCCTTCAACTGCTCCGGTGTGGCTGTCAATGGGATGTACCCGTGAAGCTTCTCAAACATACCCCTTAGAGAGGTATACAGGGTATGAAGAGGACGACCGTTCTGTTTCACCGTAAAGATGTCATGCTGAAGTTGTAAGATCTTGGACTCGTTCTTCGCTGGAGAATATGTGGCAGCGAGGATATCCCACATAGCCTTCGCAGTGGGTTGACTCAGAATGTCATTGGCTATCTCCATGGATACGGTACCTGATAGCCATACACGTGCATATGCATCGTCAGCCTCCCATGAGGCGTTAACCCCAGTCTTCTCAACAGGTTCCTCTTGCATGAGGATATGCTTTTTGCCATTGCATTGCATAAGACTCATGAACTGCATGACCCACAGTTCATAGTTCGTGCCGTCCATTTTCACAACAGGTGCTGGACCTTTGAAGGCACCCAGGGATGGAAAATCGACCTTGTTGTCTGACATGATGACAACAATATTCTGCGACTGGGGTTACACGACTAGACTGTAATGTCTACGTGAACATCAATGAAGGTCGTTGTGGACGTAGACTCAAACCACAACGCCCTTCATATCTTGACTGTTTCTCTGACTAGGGCTTCTCCTGTAGGATGGTGGGGCTACAGGGTTGCTGCGCGCAAGAGCTTCTCAGGGCACACACACAGGCACGATCGCACAGGGCTTCTCAGGGCTGCGCGCAAGGGCTGCACACGCACACGCAAAGGGCATTCAAGCACAGGCACGAACAGGGCATTCAGGCGCTCAAAGGGCCGCACGCAGGCACATGCGCTACAAGCGCCTACAGGCGCGCGATCAGGCGCGCTACAGGCTCGAACAAGAAGCGCGATCGCAAGGGCTACAGGCGATTTCTTCACGCGACTATCTTCACGCGCGACTGGAGAAGATCGCGCGACTGGAGGAGATCACGCGACCGGAGGATACCCACAGGGATGCTGCTAGGGCGCGCGATCAGACCAAGTAACGCCGCCGCCGCGACCTCGGAGGACGCGTGTGGGTACACGCGTTGGAAGAGGCGGCGGCGCCGATCAGAGGAGAGAGAGAAGAGGGCGGCGGGTGGGGTCGGGTAGGGTTAGGGTTTCGAGAACTCCGGTCTAGGACCGTCGCTCTGATACCATGTTGAAGGGAATAAGCAAGATGCATTACCATTAACCCTAGAGCTCTCTTATATAGGAGAAAAGCTCTATGGGTAATTTACATAAAGAGGACAAACAAAGACTACAAAATAAAGTTACTCTAACAAACACCGGGTTAGGAAATTAACTATAATAATACATTATAAACCTATGGCCAACGAAGGGCGCCAGAAAATCAACTGATCCTCATTCGTCCCAAGGAATCTATTTATTCTTTATTCATCACAGACAAATTTTTCTAACTCATCACACCCAACAATGAAATAAACAAAATCCACAATGGATGCGAATATCATTATCCTCCACTCTCACTAAGCCAGATTCTTCCTGAGAATTCACCCCTGAATTGGTTATAGGATTGCTATATCGGTCAAAATTTCAACAGAATAGCTTGCAGATTATTATTATGAAATCAGTGATACTTTGTTGTTGGAGTATTTTGTTTATATGCGTCACTTATGAGAGAGATGGGTAAATGGATCTCTCCAGGATCCATTTACCCCATCTACAGTTTAGTCCCACGTCTACCAGTTTGGAGACGTGGAGACTCAGTAGGGACTATATATATATATATATATATATATATATATATATATATATATATATATATATATAGACCCCCACACCCCTATAGTCAGATGAGAAAAAGGAATGCAATATCTGCCCCTTTGAAGGCTTCTCCAGTAGTTTCATCCCGCTCCTTAGAGAGTAGGGTTCCACGTAAAAATTCTTTGTGTTCTTCAAGTTTATCTTTCTATCTTATGCTCTGTTTATCATTCCGTTTCCGCATTCTCTATTTTCCAACACTTTGTATTTTCATCTCTTGTTTGTGCTACATCCCACTGCTCCTTCATAAAAATGCCCATGTCCCTACCAAACGCATCATGAAGGATCTGTACGATCTCCACTTACTTTTTCTTCAACTGTCCATCCAAGAGAGACAATGACCACATATCATCACTACTCATACTTAACTTGGTTAGCACCATTTATTTAATTGGGTAGAGGTTCGGACTTCTAAATTAGGAATTCAAGAAGGCATGTCACTAATTTTCCAAGCTGGTACCAATCCTGTTTATTCCAAATAGAATCAATGGCTGGCCTTCCCACCACTGTATTTGTATCCACCAGAAGTTATATAACCGCGAATTCATTAGCCCATAATGAGCCTTATTTCATATGTTCACATCCATGAATTTAGAACGATCGTACTTCTTCCCAAACAGCCACCAATATGCGTGAATGGTCGAACATAGTGCAGCTCCTTTGTTTACTTTTACCTCTCTATGCAACGTCCCGAGCATAAATTTCCGGGTTGTTATTTAGGAAAACTGACGGTAACAACTTGTTACACTCGGACCCCAGTATTCAAGTAGTAATCCCCCTCTTTTATAACTCACGCTCACTTCATGAGAATCAAATGCGGGGTTATTTTTTTGGAGTTCTACAACCTCCTCCATTGGGA
This sequence comes from Ottelia alismoides, assembly GCA_037367405.1. Taxonomy (NCBI): domain Eukaryota; kingdom Viridiplantae; phylum Streptophyta; class Magnoliopsida; order Alismatales; family Hydrocharitaceae; genus Ottelia; species Ottelia alismoides. The sequence continues at coordinate 251,553 of JAZKJV010008676.1, forward strand.
GGGGGGGGGGGTCTCAATGTGTTCAATTGGCCTCAAACTAAACAGGTTATTGGAGTAGTTTCCCTCGGTAACGGTTCGAAGATTTAAGTTTACAAAACAGACTATTTTATAATAACCACAATGGTCATCATCCCAACCACATTCATCAAGACATCCATCCCAGAGACAGGGAGGCAAATTCTTCATTGCTAATTTCATTGCAACTCTATCTTCTCCTCGAACCATTCCATGCCAGAATGTGGGAAGCTTTTTTGCCTAAATCGAAAGCAAACTATTTTTTTTCTCGTGATGAATCCAGGCCCAAACTGTTATCGAGGAGAACAAACATTGGGTCTAGGTCTAATAGACCCCGGGGATCACTTAAAACGCTTAAGCTCAATATCTCAAGTAAAATCTGAAGGAAGATTGCTACGACGAAGGTGGTCAATCTGTAGACAAATATTTTTATTCACATCCGCGCTGATCTAACATAGAAGAAGTACCTGATTGCCCAAAAGGAGGACGATGTAGGGATCGCTGCCGCGGACGTCCCTGCAAGCGAGATTGACACCCCGCACCACCCTTACGATGAGACTGCCCATCGGATGAGATGAGAGCAGCAGGCAGCTGTGAGATGGGTAGAGAAGGGAGCAGGAGATGGGAAAAGGTCGTGCGCGGGGGAATGGGGGTTAATATAAGCGTCGGCAGCCCTTCGACTTCGGCACGACCATTTTCTGACCTTTTCGAAGGCGCGCGGTCAAAACACTGAAGACATTTGGGTTTTTTACGTCTACCCCTTAAAGATTATGTAATTGCATTTATACCTCTATATATTTTTGGAATAACAGTTGTGTCCCTGTATTCTGTCAAAACTCACAGTACTGCCCTGTTATTGTTACACTTATGTCACTATTTTACTTTATCTGAGGGCCGTACAGTAAATTTTGTAAGAAAATTGAGGCACAAGTGTTGTTGCGAAAAAAGTGGACCTATAATTGTTACTACAGAATCTCAAAGGGGTATAATTATAAAAAATCCAAGACATTTTTCTTCGTCGGTTGGAAGAAAAGATCTCGTAGCGATGAGAATTGAGATTTATCACTCGTTCTTGTCCAATTAAAACATGTATTAATATTGTACATAAAGACATAACGATGATATAGTCATTATGTGTCTAATTTATCCTAAGAACTTATATCAGAATAAAGGGTGATTATCCCGCATATTCCTTTAAATCAGACAATTAAGGGTCCTTCCTCTATTAAAGACGATCCAAAATACTTACTTAAATACCACATATTCTGGCTTGGTATTCTTACACTACAACTTTTATTTATAATTACAACATAACCCATATATTATTTATAATTACACTACAACTCATATAATCTTGTTGTTTAGCATATACACATTTAATAATGCTTGTGTGCAGGAATGAGTAATATCACACAGGTCGTGGTGAAATTTCAAAGGGTGACAGTGTAAAACAGCGATTACAAGGATTATGTTGTAATTGGACAAGATTTTAGGAGTCATGGTGTAAAAAATCCTTCTGGTTTTTATTGAGATAAGAAAAGAATTATGAAAGTGAATGTGCGAATGTTTAATATATTTTGTTTACTAAAATTCTTAAATATTTATAAAGCTAAAAAAAGAAAGAACATAAGATGTAAATTTAAGTTTATTTTGCATTTACTAAATGTATATAAAACTTTTACCATTTATAATTTAATAAAAAAATTGTGTTTTTTAAAAATTATTTTCTCTAATTTTTAAAGATAATCTAGCTTAGTTTTTAATTTGAATTTAATTACTTTTCTTCTTTGCAAACTCTCTCTCTCTCTCGTCTTTCCTTCTCATCTTTAAAATATTATCCTTTATCCTTTTGACTTTCACATAAAAATAAAAAAATAAAAAATGATCAAAATAAAATCACATTCTAAATTCAATTTTCTTCTTGTTTTTATATCTTGCATATTTGATCTCCTATTTTAAGAGTAAAAACACAAAAAATAAACAAAAAACACCCGATTATGTATGCTTGGAAAAATATCCATACAACTATAATTAGTTATTATCTAATGCAAAAATTTCATGAGAAAAAAAAAGAACTCAAGATCTTGAAATCAAGATAGAGAAAGACACCCAAATTAATCATGCTAGCCTAATAACAAACTTGTGGAGAGTTGCACCACTCCTTTAAAACCAATTATGTACTAGCCAGGATCGATACAACGAGAATACATACTTCAAGTAGTATCCATCTCAGATCACTATGATCCTAGAAACCATTATATATCTTAACTACCTATGATTAAGGAAATTTGGCATTAAACCTACAAATAATTATCCTTCTCCCTAAAGTCACGGGTGATAGTCAAGAAAACTTCACCAACATGTCGAAGAGTTCATTGCTAATACCTACTTAATCATAAGAAATCAAATTCTTATCGACGACACCTTTAGGATCGGGTTATTCTATTTCTCTCTTGTCTCTTAAAGACAAGGAAAGTCACTAGTTTAAAATCATAAGAAGACCTATCTAATTTTGATTAGGCTTTAAAAAATATTTCTAACTAAATTATTTCACATACTTTGATCAATGTCATAGAAAATCATTAACTACATTATGACAATAGTATGAGGAACAATTGAATGAAGCATGGAGAGAGTCTTATAATTTAGAGGTGCCACAAATGTCTATTTTTTATTTTTTTAAATGACATCATATGGGATTTAGATAACCATATGAACTACGATGTCATTCAAAATTCAACTTTCAGAGACTTCTAACCCATCTATCAAGACTTTTAATTCTAATAGTTCCAATATTGTTGAAATTGAGCTCTTTTAGATAGACATGTTACAATGTCTGTGTTTACATGAAATTTGAAACACATATTCTACTAATAAGTCTAAGTAAACCCCTTAAGGTTTTATTTCAAAAAACTAAGAAAAATGGATGTTTGTGGAACGAGTGCATATAAAATTACACGCACCTTGGTGTAAAAGTTACTCACCGTGGTGCAAGCTCCCCAACCTCACACACACACACATACATATGTTCTTCGATTTCGTCGGAATGTTCTTTCCTTCCTTGATGTCGGGAAATACGATCTTGAAAAATGAAGTATCAAAGCATTGTTCTCGTCTTCGCAAGTGAATGGATGATACATCAAATTCACCATTTTTTGTGAAAGCAAGACATGTGAACGATGATAAATGCTCAATTACGGAAATAATCAATTGCATGAAAGACATGAATTTATTACTATTTTTGGATGTTTGGTATATAAGCGGTTTTGGGAATAGAGGTTGGTTTTCACGAGGACCGTATATAGAAAGAATAAGACTATCCAACGAATCATACGATTGGCCTTCCTTGTGGATGGAAAGACCAAATCCTATTGAAAGGATATCACACCCACACACGCACACACAAACTACCAAACGTCGTCACATGACAAACTGTTTAAGCTATTTCAAACAATTTCAATTTCATTCATAGTATATAATCATAACAGAAGAACTTTGTATTTATTCATATTTTGCATTTCTGAATAATATTCACATACAACATCCACGAGAACAATTATTAATATTTTTCATTGATCAAGAAAAGAAAGTATATGGATTTCCATATTCACTCTCAAGAAACTTATCACGTGAGATACTATAAAAATATCAAATCTCATATAAAGTAAACATCTTACATCCATACACATATCATTAACAGTATTTACAACTATACCCTTATATCAATATGTAATAATGAGATTGTATTCGTCATATAAGTTTACTCATAACCGTTATCAAGCGTTAAAAGGTACTCATATCACATATATTCATAAAATGCCATATTTCATAACACATATACACTTCGTTTTCACATATGATGTAAAATCATTTTAATTTTCACATATACACTTAGCTTTCATATAAGCACCTAGATTCGTATAAATACTTAACTTTCACATAAGCACTTAGCTTTCAAATAAGCACTTAACTTATTCATTGTATTAATTTGTCTTATATAGGTCAATGGTGGACTTTCCACTAGGTTTTACTAAAGCCGATACCCCGGAAGGTGTTGCCCTTTAGGCTCATGCTAAACGAACTCTAGAGATGGCTCCTACTATTAGGTGCAGCACTTAGCTCCGCTTACCGTTATCGTGTCATTGTTTATATTAAGGAAATTCTTAATCTTTTTAACGTCATTTCCTTTTTCATACAACAATGGTCCATGTGAACCTTTTGGTTCCACTAATCTAAGAGGTCTTCATTGTACAAAATTTATAACTTTCTTTCCACATAAACACACATGCTTTCTTTCCTTTTCACAAATCGATCGTATTCATAATATTAAGAATAACTCTCTTTAATTCAAGTCGGTGCTAAAATCTTATGGTTATCTTGATACCTTGATAATACATTTTTTGAGAATAACTCTCCTTAATTTGAGTCATTGTCAAAACTTATGGTTATCTAAAGACCTTGATAATGCATTTTTTTGAGAATAACTCTCCTTAGTTTGAGTTGGTGCCAAAATATTATGATTATCTTAAGAACTTTATAATACATTTTTGGTGTAAAATAAATAGTATACATTTTGCTCGACTTTTTTTTGTGTGCTCGACCCGTTTTCTTCTTTTGTCGATGTCTTAGTGAATACGGGTGTTCACGAAACTGAATGGACAAATAAAAGTAATTAACTTCAGCATGTGATTAAATTAAATTATAAGCACGTATAAGATAAATATATTAGAGATATATAAATAAATTCCTATTCAAAAGCATGAACACACTACAAAATATACAACCAAACTAATACCGCATATTTACGGATACAAGACCATCATTTGTTCAATTTCCCTATACAAACGAAAGTGGATATATGTTACTAAATAATTATACTTAGCACATTACATAAGAATAATCATGTGCATGATTCATTGCTCATAATATTCAGATGGATCGTAAGGCATGAAATTGCTTGTTTATGAAGTTGGCTTAGCTTATTTGGGAAAGTAGTCATTAGCAAACTAATTTCAATTGCTTCTTAACACAATCACAAATATCATTAAAGGAAACCATCTTTATCATTGAACGTGTGATGATGATCAATGCTAAATTCCGTTGGCTTAAAAGGAAAATCATTAATGAATCTAATCAATTAGGCAACAACTTTGATGTAGTTGGAATACCATACCCCTACAATAGACATACCCTACAAGTAACGACTTATGATAATAGCATAGGTATTTTGTAGAACACTCAGAATTAATAATAGCATAGGTATTTGCTCTCGTGATGTTGGGTATTTAGCAGTCCAGCCCCAACTTGGGCTTTCATAGAGCTGCAACCTTTTGCCCCTTTTATAGGGGTATCTTTGCAATGTTTCCAGCTTTTGGAAGTCCCATTCCAGGGAACCAAATCCCCAATCGAGGTTCCTCATTCCAGATAGCCACATTCCAATTCCAGGGAGGAAGACGATGCCCTTCTCATTCCAGGAAGAAAGTCCGCCAACAAGGGTTTCGAAACCCTCCACTTCCTCCACACAAGAAGGTGAGAGAGAGGCCGAGTTCGTGTTCGAGAGGAGCAGCAGCTCGGGCTTGGGAGCAACGGCTAGGGTTTTGGAGTTGGGCTTGGGAGCAACGTTCGGGCGAGCTCGAGAGGAGCTGCGGCAGTTGGAGGTCGTTGGGAACGATCTCAAGGAGCCAAAGTCGTTTTGGGTCTCCATCCGAGAGCCCACAAGAAAGCCACTCCATCTATCTAGTTTTTTAGCATATTTGGTATTTTGGATACCCATAGATAGTTAGTTTCTTGTAGAAGAACTATCGTTGTGCATGTGACTTGTATCTCGATTTGTGGGCAACAAAACCGAGAAGAACATTGGCTCATCCTGACCGTAGTGATTGGTTACCGGTCTTTCCCCGTGGTTTTTCCCTTACTCACATCGAGTAAGGTTTCCACGTAAAAATTCTTTGTCTCGTGTGGTTGCTTGTTGTGATTGCTTGTGCTTGATTATCATGGTTGCCATTTGGTTCCTGAGTGGGGAACCCATATTGTTGTGTGCCATCTTTGCTGCAGGACAGTTTTAGGAGATACTCATGGTTGTGCATATCCTCAACAAGTGGTATCAGAGCTCAGGTGAGCAAAAATGGGCAAAGATGATGAGGGCACAATGATTAAGTTCAGAGTAGCAACTGGCAGATTTGGAAGGCCAAGATGGAAGACATCATGTATTGCAAGGACCTTCACGATCCGGGTGGAGGGAGAGAGAACCAAGACGGAGAATATATCCGTAAGTGAGTGAACAAAGTTGAACCGAAAGGCCATTGGGACCATTCGGAAGTAGCTTGACATGTTGGTTTTTCATCACGTGGCCGAAGAGATGAACGCGAAGGAGTTGTGGGACAAGTCGTCCAAACTCTATGATCAGAAGACCGCAACAAACAAGGCTTTCTTGATTAGAAATCTAGTGAACTTGAAGTAGAAAGATGGATGCAAGGTGGCAGAGCATCTGAATGATTTCCAAAGCATCATCAACCAGTTGACCTCCATGGGATTGGTACTTGATGATGAGTTGCAGGCACTTCTCCTTTTGGGCTCATTACCAGATAGCTGGGAGACTCTAGTAGTCACCGTGAGCAACTCTGCGAAGGACAGCAAGTTGACCATGGCTATGGTCAAGGGCGGTCTCCTCAATGAGGAGATTAGGCGTCGCTCATCCGGAGATACATCCTCCTCTTCACATGTGTATGCAGTTGAGAGGAGAGGAAGATCCACTCGCAGAGGAAAGTCACATGAGAGGCAACAATTCAGGGACAAGTGCAAGGGCAGAGGAAAGTGTCACCATTGCCAGAAACCCGATCACTAGAAGAGAGACTGTAGGATTTAGAAGAGAGAGCAAGCTGAAGCCAGGAAAGATCAGAAAAAAGAAGATGGGAATGTAGTTGCAGTCGTGGCAAATGACAGTGCAGATGAGGTGATTCTCACCATCCAGGATCAATGCTTGCATGCAGGGAGTGACTTGGAGTGGGTCGTTGCCACAACCGCCTCCTATCATGTGACTACACACAGGGAGTTCTTCACCACCTACACTAGGGGTCAATATGGACGAGTCTTGACGGGTAATGAGAGTTACTCTAAGATTATTGGCATGGGCACCATCTTGATTCAGACGGATGTTGGGTGCTCAATGACACTCCAGAATGTGAGGCATGTTCATGACGTGCGGCTTAGCCTTATATCTGGTTCACAGCTAGATAGTGAAGGCTACCATCTAAAGTTCGGTGACAACAAGTGCAAGATAAGCAAGAGTTCTCTCATCATGGCGAGAGGAAGTTTGTGTCACACACTCTATATGACTAGAGTGAAGGTCATGGACGACAGTTTGCATGCCAGCGAGGCAAACAATTCAGATTTGTGGCACCGTCAGCTTGGGCACATGAGCCAGAAGGGCTTGCAGCTTTTGAGCAAGAAAGAGTTGATCCCCTACCACAATGACATCACTTTGTCTCCTTGTGATGCATGTGAGGTTGGGAAGAGAAGGAGTACATCATACAGAGCCATATCCAAGGTGAAGGGAGACCTTGTACAGTTGGTTCATTCTGACATTTGTAGTCCCATGAACACAACCTCTTTGGGAGGCAACAGATATTTTGTCACCTTCATTGATGATGCATCTAGGAAGGTGTGGGTGTATGTGTTGAGATCGAAGGATCAGGTGTTTGATTGCTTCAAGAAATTCCATGCCATGGTTGAGTGCGAGACATGGAAATTATTGAAGTGTCTTCGCACGGACAATAGGGGAGAGTACACCTCCCATAGCTTTCAGGGCTATTGTCTAGAGCACGACATCAGGCATGAGACAGAGCCAGATACACCCCAACACAATAGTCTTGCTGAGCGGATGAACAAGACCATTGTTGAGAGAGTTTGTTGCATGCTGAAGACAACGAAGTTGCCCAAGACCTTTTAGGATGAGGCGGTTCACGCCGCATGTTACTTGATCAGCATATCTCCATCAGTTCCTTTGGGTTTTCAGACTCCAGAGCATGTTTGGACAGGGAAGGACCCCTCATATGCTCATTTGAGGGTATTTGGATGCAAGGCCTATGCATTGGTACCAAAGGAGCAACGAAAGATGATAGATGACAAGGCGGTACCTTTTATTTTTCTTGGATATGGAGATTAGGAATTCGGATACCGTCTTTGGGATTCAAGGAAGAAGACAGTCATCAGACATAGGGATGTGATTTTTTATGAGAATCAGACGTTGGTTGAGGACACCATTGAGAGTGGTGATGCAGATGAGGTTTCCATGGATGATGATAGTGATGAGGACACGGATCCCTCTTCAATACAAGGTGCATGTGAAGAGGAAGGCCAGTTAGAGAAGCACGAGCCAGATGCAGACCCCATTGATGCAGGTCCGGGAGATTTAGGGTAGGGGGAGCAGCCTCATCCACATGCAGATGCAGCAGAGCCTCAGGTCAGGAGATCTGAGAGGACACACCAGCCATCATCTCATTACCCCACTTCTAGGTATGTGATGCTTACATATGCAGGCGAGCCATACACCTTTGAGGAGGTACAAATGCATAAGGACAAGGATCATTGCGCGATGCAATGAATGAAGAGATGTTATCTCTCAAGAAAAACAACACTTATGATCTTGTTGAGCTTCCCAAAGGCAAGAGAATCTTGAAGAACAAGCGGGTTTACAAGCTAAAGTCTGATGACAGTGGCAAACAGGTCAAATACAAGGCCAGATTGGTGGTAAAAGGGTTCAACCAGAAGGAAGGAGTGGACTATGATGAGTTCTTTTCCCCAGTGGTGAAGATGAATTCAATGAAAATGGTGCTAGGACTTGTTGCTAGCATGGACCTTGAGCTGGAACAGATGGATGTGAAGACGGTGTTTCTTCACAGTGATTTAAAGGAAGAGATCTACATGGAGCAACCATAGGGTTTTCAAGAGAAAGGGAAAGAGCACATGGTTTGTAGGTTGAGGAAAAGTCTCTATGGCTTGAAGCAAGCCCCGAGATAGTGGTACTTGAAGTTTGATGCCTTCATGGCAAAGCAGGACTTTAAGAGGACAACAACCGATCCATGTGTATATGTTCATCGTCTTCCTAATGACAGGTTTGCCATTCTTTTGATTTTCGTAGATGACATGTGTGATTATAGGTCATGATTCCAACTTGATTGCAAATCTCAAGAGAGAACTCTCCAAAGAGTTTGAGATGAAAGACTTGGGCAAGGCTAGTCACATCCTTGGGATGCAGATTACAAGGGATATGAAGAAGCACATGTTGTGGTTGTCACAAGAAAGCTATGTTGAAAACGCGTCGGAGTGGTTCAACATGAAGAATGCCAAGCCTGTCAGCACATCCTTAGCCTCACATTTGAAGCTAACCAAAGAGTCATGTCCTTCTACTTCTGAGGAGAAAATAGAGATGGCCAAGATCCCATACCAGTCCGCAGTTGGGAGCCTCATGTATGCAATGGTTTGCACTAGACCCGACATAGCCCATGCAGTGGGCGTGGTGAGCATATTCATGTCCAATCCGGGGAAGGACCATTGGGAGGCCGTGAAATGGATCTTGAGATACTTGAGAGGGACCTCAAGTATGTGTCTTGTGTTTGGGAGGTCAGATACCAAACTTTGTGCCTACACCGATGCATAAATGGCAAGAGATATGGACAAGAGAAAGTCTACCTCAGGCTACATTTTTACATTTGCAAAGGGAGCCATATCATGGCAATACAAGCTACATAAGTGTGTTTCTCTCTCAACTACTAAGGCAGAATACATAATAGCAACGAAGGCTGGGAAAGAAGTGTTGTTGTTACAACGCTTTCTTGGTGAGTTTGGATTAAATGACAGCGAGCCGGTTGTGTTTTGTGATAGCCAGAGCGCTATAGACTTGAGCAAGAGTACCATGCACCATGCTCACACAAAACACATTGATGTGAGATACCATTGGCTGAGGGATGTAATTGATCAGAAGCATCTCATGTTGAAGAAGATACACACAGATGAGAACCCCTCAGACATGTTGTCCAAGGCAGTCACTCGTGACAAGCTTCAGCTCTGTAGAGAGATGAGCGGTGTCACCCCTTCTTGATCTCCATCACTGGACAACACCTCCTCATTGGGGCTGGTGGGGAGGTTGTTGGGTATTTAGCCGTCCAGCCCCAACTTGGGTTTTCATGGAGCTGCAGCCTTTTGCCCCTTTTGTTGGGGTATCTTTGCAATGTTTCCAGCTTTTGAAAGTCCCATTCCAGGGAACCAAATCCCCATTCGGAGGTCCTCATTCCAGATAGCCACATTCCCATTCCAGGGAGGAACGATGACACCCTTCTCATTCTAAGAAGAAAGGCCGCCAACCAAGGTTTCGAAACCCTCCACTTCCTCTGCGCAAGAGGGCGAGAGAGAGGCCGAGTTTGTGTTCGAGAGGAGCAACAACTCGGGCTTGGGAGCAGTAGCTAGGGTTTTGCAGTTGGGCTTGGGAGCAACGTTTGGGCGAGCTCGAGAGGAGCTGCAACAGTTGGAGGTCGTTGGGAACGACCTCAAGGAGACGAAGCCATTTTGGGTCTCCATCCGAGAGCCCACAGGAAAGCCACTCCATCTATCTTGTTTTTGAGCACATTTGGTATTTTGGATACCCATAGATAGTTTCTTGTAGAAGAACTATCGTTGTGCGTGTGGCTTGTATCTCGATTTTGTGGGCAACAAAATCGAGAAGAACATTGGCTTATCTTGACCGTAGTGATTGGTTGTCGGTCTTGCCCCGTGGTTTTTCCCTTACTCACACCGAGTAAGGGTTTCCACGTAAAAATTCTTTGTCTCGTGTGGTTGCTTGTGCTTGATTATCATTGTTTCCATTTGGTTCCTGAGTGGGGAACCCATATTGTTGTGTGCCATCTTTACTGCATGACAGTTTTAGGGGATACTTCTGGTTGTGCATATCCCCAACATGTGACTACCATGTATTCGCTGATGCGTGTATATGATTCACTACTTATATTGCCAATTTGTTCAACTCCCGATTATACTACAGATTTGAACATACTAAAAATTTCTTGTATCTGTATCATACCGATTTGAGCAAACTGTAACGACTTAATTCATACATATGATGCATAACAAAAATACGTGGCATATATTTACATCCCACTGACTATATTATCAATGCATGCAAAACTCGCATGTTTTGATCACTTATAACACGAAACCTAAGGGATCGACACCTACCTTGATGGTATGAAAAATCCGTTCACGAAGATGCATCGATTCCAACTATCCGAACCCTCATCGACAATGTCAGCATGACTCCGATTTTGCCATATCAACATTTGACATCGACAGGGAGGGCTACTATTGCCAAATTAAAATGCAATATGGATGGAAGAATGTCGTCCTTGTAACTTCTCTCTCTCTCTATGGATACAAAGGGACTTCTCTCTTTCTCTCTCTCACTTGGTATTTTCCCTCTTTCTCTCTCTCTCTCTTCACTTATTCACTCTCCCTCTTTTCACTCATTCACTTTCTCTTCCCTCTTTTTCACCCATTCACTCATTCTTTCTCTCTCTCTCGTTCATTCTCTCTACGTCACATCTGGGGTTTTGAAAATATGATAAATAGCAGAAGCACTATAATTTTTTTAAATCGCAGGAAGCAACAAGATGATCACTAATGAGTCATTCATTACAGGGTATTCAGTTACACAATGATTAGTAAGCTAATAGTAAGCTAGTCTAACCAGAGATAACCATAGACCATCATAAATGCTACTAGGACTAAGAATTTATTACGTCAAAATGAAATGCGAGTAACGAAATGCAGGTGTCTTCCTTGAACCACAATAATCAATAATCATGATCATCAGCCAGCTGCTGCACTACTCGTGATGCCCGATTCGATGAGTTTGTCTTACGACTAAATATGTATCACTTAAAGAAAGGACAACATACATGTACAAATAATATTTAATGTTGGTTGTCTAGTATCTTTGCAAGTGTAGCTGATCATAATTACTACATGGAAATCTGAATATTGTCAAAAACTCCATATAAGGTAAAACTACTCATTATACTTATTGAAAAATTTACCACTAATTAATCCTCTTAAATCAAATATGCATTAATGTGTGTAAGTGGGTACATATGTTCCTCAAGATGCATCCTCTGTTACTTATAATCTATTTCCCTTACCGTCGACACCATATGGTCCCATCTAGACTCGAATAAGGCTCACCTCATCCTTTTAATTTTTTTCACAAGGTTCCCTTGCCTTTCTTATTCTTGGACATCGACCGAGTTAATTGCAATATTGGCAATGAAGAGGTGAGAGAAATAGTGCACATATATATATATATATCCACCTGTAAGCAGTCATATACGAAATTCACCATTCGTAAGGTATCTATCTAGGTAGGTGTTGAAGCGGAGATTATGCAGGTCTTGTGTTCCACACAAGGCGGGAGCACAGTCGCTAAGGCGACCCACAAGATCTTCAGCTATCAACAATAATTAACTCAGAAATAGATAAAGTAATGAAGAGCAGAAATATGTAGCTAAAATTTATTATCTCTATAAAATGTGTGTATAGTGCAAGTATGTAGAGCTCGAACACAATGAGCAAGGGGAAAAAACAACAAAAACGAGCAAAAAGACAAGGATTGTTCTTGTGTTTTTTAATGATTTTTGATACTTTAATAGGTTTTTTATATTTAATTTTTGATGGAATTTTTAATTTATATTTTTTGTGTTTTTTATTTTTTATTTTTTATTTTTATATTTTTAATTTTCTTTTTAATAAATGTAATATATATAAGAGATATAGATAATATATACTATAATAAATATATGAGATTTTCTTTTTAATAATATGTATTTTCTTTTTAATGAACCCACAATTTTCTAATCACATCATCTATGAAGTAATGAATTAATGAGATCTACTAGAGGATAGTACCCATGATGATCTCCATACATCTTTATGAACCAACTCTATTCTTTCAGTCTCTTATATTCTTACAGTCTTTGTGAAACGAACTTTCTTCTACGTTCTCAACATTCTTCACAGAAGTCAATATCAGTATTCTGCAATCCTGTTAATTTTCTCTTCTTCAGCATAATATGCATTCCCTTTTCACTTATGTGACCAAGTTGTCTATGCTAAGTGCTAACATTACACCCAGACAATGCAACATTCATCTTGTCATATGAGCTCGATACAATATATATGGTTCCTTCTTTCTTACTTCGAACTTGAATCAATGATCCCCTTGAATATCTTCGATGAGTCTACGTTGAGTGATGAAACCAAAAATCTCTAATAGTTTTCAATAGATATGCGACTCCTTGTTAGATTGGATACACATTTGATAGTCTTCAATTTCAAGACACTGCCCATTGGGTTGAGAGATCTCAGTGTCACCCTTTTCTATTATGTTGTAGCTAGAACTCATCTCTCCTTAGTACCTCTTTCCAAAATCACCTTTCGCATAATTTTGGAGAATGTCCTTTTGTGGGATGGTATGAAATATATGAAACACCCGATTCCAAAATCCATGATTTACTTCTAGCATCTACAACTCATATCTAGACATCACTATCCTCATCACAAGTAAGATTTATTCCTCAATATGCTTTATATGGCCTTTGCACTCTATTTTGTAATGTCCCTTTTGATTGCAGTTCCAACAGACCACAAACTTTGGATCTCTGGATTAGGATTTGTCTTTCAGTGACTTTCCTCTGGGTCGCTTTTAATTCCTTTTGATCTTCATGTCCCTCCCTTCCATATTCATGGTAGAAGCTGGAGAGTGGTCTTCATCCGAGGTCTTTCATTGTGCCTCCTCACCAAAAGAAGACCAACAACACCCTCCAACTTCAACTTCACTGAACAAAATGAGTTGCTAACAACTACAACCTATCCATTCCAACTGCCAATTAAACTAGAAAGAAGTAGAAGGAATTTTACTTCATCATGAAATACGATCTTCATAGACTCTAACAGGTTAATGATACCGTTTAGATCATTCATGTGTGAAACCACCAAAGAGTTCTTGCACATCTTAAAATTGGAAGGCTTCTTCATTAAATACAACTTATTTGATGCATGCGGCTTTTTGTACATCTTTTCAAGGGCTTTGAGAAAATTCCTTGTCATCATCTCCTTTGCGGTATTCGAAGTCATCGATTGAGCATGATTGTGCCTTACTGTTCCTATAGCCTTTTGATCTAGGACATTCCGCTCCTCATCCTTCATGTCTTTGTGCTTCTTCCTTTTGAGTGGAAGACATAGATCCTTTCAGTACATCTTCAATTTGCATCTCCTAAACTGTAAAGTTCAATTCATCGAACTTCTCGATCTTGTGCTTTGTTTATTCTACCATATGTTTTGGAGGTCCATCTTCGTACCATGGATTTGTTACAAGTCATTGAGGGTGGATCTGATCAAGTACCACACAAATACAATCGCAATCACAGAAGAAAAATACAAACAACCCCCCACGATTTTTATTTATAGTTGTTCATCAATGTTCCCAATCCACTTTGCTCACATTGGAGTAACTCTATTATTGCTAATATCTGCTAGTTCCCAGGATCATTCTATACTGGAACACAAATACCAAAGTACTAAGCAATCCCTACTGTCATTACTAAAGCAATTAAGAAAAATGAGGAGGATCGGGCATCTCAACTATCCAATCCATCAACTCTCAGCTGATCAGAATGCAGGAGGGAGATTATCATCTTAACAATCCAAACCATCAACTCTCATCCAATTAAAATGTAGGAGGATGATCAAGCATCTAAGTATCAAGCCAATCAAATTTCAACCAACCATAATACAAGAGGAAGATCACCCATATTAGTAATAATCTCTACTAGTTCTTAGCCAATCAATCTTCACAAGATAAATCCCAATATATACAAATGTGTATACTTAGCTATTAAATGCGAATCAAATGATATAACATAATATAATTACTTATTTCTTTTTTTGTTTAATTACCATAATGCATGCTAGTTAATTGTTCAAATCTCATTTATTACATATCTTTATTTACAAATGAAATTGGATTAAATGTATGTCGACCCTTATATATAATATTATGCACTATTAATCATTAATACTCGTTAAAGTTTCTCATTACCTGCACTTTTCATTTTCACCAAACCCTTGGATATATTGCTACACTGGGCTAGTTAGCTTATCTTTTCATTATGACCTATGTAAAGGAATTGTTCGAAAGAAGATACTAGGTTACTATTTAGAGGATTAGCTACTTTTTATCTAAATGATCATCGCTTTTTACTTTCTTATCTCAGTTTGCCATTGTTTTAAATGATCACCACTTTTTTCTTTATTATCTTAGTTTGCTGTTGTTACATTTGGGATGCATGTTGCTCGTAAAAGGCATATAAACTTGTTATACTTTTCCCTTATATAATATGTTATATTTTTTCCATATTGAGTATTTACACATCTCCATTCTCAATGAATTGGATGTAGTTGGACATGCGGTTGTTTTATATGTAATGTTGGACGATTTGATCTTTTATTGGTCGATATAATGACCCTCCACAAAGAAATTCTGACAGGATCAAGGTTGGTCTGAGACATGACTGTTATAGTCATATACATGAAGAGTAACTGTATTTTGTTCATTAATAAGATAGGAATAAGTTCACTTGATGCTTGAAAACCATAACAACAACTTTTTAGATAGAAATTTCCATTTTTCAGTGCAAGTACTCTTCATTATAGGAGTGTATAAACTTCATTGTTTTCCAAAAGAAGAGACTATATTATATATTGAGCAAAGTTCCTTCCGAGACACGTGTAATATGCTCATATTTAACGAAAAATCACGACTTCAAAGAACGGAATCGAAATCTGTTTGGGAATGCCAAGAGATTCGATAATATATAGTAATCATGTCGCAACCCATTTCGTCTATAAATATGTAAATAACGCCGTGTTACTACGTTATTTTTATTAGCTCTTCTATACAATAATCCATGGCGTCAAAAAATAGCGGAGGCGAAGGCGAGTAGGTGCAATCTTTTCTTCCGACTTTTCATTTTTCATGTAATAACAACATTATTTTCATTTACCATATTTTTTTTTTAAATTTGCCTTAAGGTTTTTCTTCCCTCAATAGTTTTATTTTTTCTATGTTATATAAGTTTGAGATTGGACTTTAGTTTCAAATAGCCTAAAGTGTTGGAAGCTATTTTTTTACTCTTCCTTTTCTCTTGAAGTTGTCAATTTCTTCTTCTTGGGAAGCTTGTCTTATGGCGCACTATAGAAGTTAAAAACAACATAGCCTCTTGTCGCAGTTGATGTTCGTTTTGATTTCTTGTTCATTAAAGTAGAAATATATTCACAAAGCATTAAAAAAATGTAAGTGATGACGATTAAAAGAAGATCTAATAGTTCTCAGGATTTTTTTCTTCACGTATTTCCATTTGGATAACCAAATTACCCATACCTTAGTTTCACTAGAAAGTTCTCCGTGCTTAAGTATTCATGACAAACTTCCATGCGAAAAAAAATCGAAATATATAAGAGCAATATATACTTTTCACTATGCATTTATCTTTTGAGGTTAATTTGCCGTTGCTGTAACAACTGAGGACTGCTCGATCACGATAAAGCGACACACACGGAAGGGCCCTCGATAACAACGAACCCATGTGCACTACTCGACCGTGATCGAGCGGTCCTCCGTTGTTACATCACCTGCTGCAACTGTCTTTACCTGCAGATCCACCTTTGATTTGCGATCTGCGTGTTAACTGTTTCAAGCTTGCCTTGCAAAACATGACAGTAATCCTCAAACGACGGATTGATATTTTATTGTGAATGCACATTTTCAAAACCTGCCACAGCTTTCTCTACATGTATATATAGCATATGTGATTTGAGAAATAAAAATCGAAGTATATCCCATCCTTTGATTCTCATGCATCGTGTTTCCACATGTATCGCATATAGCAGAAACGCATGGAGAAGATTTTATGGGTACGGAAGGCTTTTCTTTCCAGTCAAAAGCAGAAAAATGGTAAGAAATCAAAGGTTATCGATTCAAAATCTAATCTGTCAAACATCGCCCTAACCTCTTCGTCAAATTACATCAGAACGTGCCTTACAGATGAAAAACAGATTGTATAGATGGAAAGAAATCGCACAAGGATTTCTAAGGAGGGAATCTGCACATCTCCACGTAGCAGATTATCTTCCTAATACAGCAGCGATACTTTCTTATCTACATGAATCACGTCTTAATACTGCACAACATCAGAAATTTAGGTTTATGCCAATAATCTAAGTCATAAAACCTGCAAACATTTTATAGAGAATCTAGTTCACCGACGTCTATAAATATAGTCTGGCCTTGACACCATCAACATCACCTCCTCCTCCCTCATAGTTAGATCATCTCAAGATGGAGGACCAATCTAGTAGCAACAATGGCTTTTCCGATAGCGAAAATGTTCGTAGCTTTGAGTTCCCACCTCTCCCTGAACCTCCACATATTAACCTCGTGCGGCGGTCTGGACCTGATCGGGAGGAAGCTAGCATTGTAGGTGCCTTGTTGTCTACTGACGATGAGAGCCAACATCTTCCTCCTCCTCGTCCTCTCGTAATAATCACGCAACTAGCTAACCAGCACGAGTTGCTAGAGCATCCTACTCAACTGGCCAGACATTGTACCCTCCACTATGTCAATGGTTTCCCTGATTTCAGCTTCTTGGTATGTTCATTCCTTGTTGCACATTCTTGGTGCTTATAAACTAGGTTAGGCTTGCATGTCATTGTTCGATGACTAGTACTTCGTCAAGTTAAGCTTCCCATCCACTTTGCCGTAATCTAATTCGACTAGAATGGATCAAAATCTTCACACAACAATAAAAATTTGTCCACAAGAATGAGTATTTTCGAAAATCATCGCTACATCGTCCTATGTATGCATGTAGTAACAAGTACTAATCGTTGTAAAATTATATTTAACTCTTGAGATTCGCACTGAACCTCTTATAATTCACAATATCGCCAACAACAGTTCATATAACTAGGATAATTTGTTGTCTTTCTCTTTTAGAATTTGTATTAGTCATTACTATATTTGGAAGAAGGCACCGCATAATTGTACCGTATAAATTCGTTAATAACGGTATAACAACAAATATACTATTTATTGCAAAATTCAAAATATATCTTTTTGCAGCGAGTATCAATCGATCGATGTTCCATATTTAAATCAAAGGACATTACGGCGGTTATCTATATTATACATTGTTATAAGCTTATTTTGTTGCGGTGAATGAAACAAATAATCATTGCTATTTAATATGTCAATAATACATACAAATAGATATGTTACTTATTGTGAATATGAAAGTAACATCATTAACTTTTGCAACGAATATGTGTTGTTGTTGCATATATATTGTTGGAAATATATCCATGATTTTTCAAATGATTGCTGTCATAGATTAAGTTTGTATGTAATTTGTTGGCATACCAATTGATGGATGTCTTAATGTATTTATATCCATATTCTTATTTGATTTCTTTTACTGGTAATGGAACAGGGTTTCAATTTTATACTATCGAAGACTTTGAAGAGAAGTGATCTAACTTCTGCCGGAAGGATACTCCTCCCTAAGGTCTACCTCATATTATACATACCACTAGATTTCTTTCCAAAAAAAAGAAAATAAAAATATTTCCAATATCGACTTATCAAACTTTGCGAATAATTAGACACCAGCCGAGATGCATTTTCGCTTTTATTTCGTTCGGGCAATAGTGTTGTTGGAGATAAAAGAGCTGCTATCAAATTCTATGTGGGTATCCGGATTAAGGTACTAACAAACTTATTCCTATTTATGACAATCCCTGTAAAAATTGTTACTGCTGACCCATGTTCATGAAATTTTAAGGTATACTGTAATCCGTCGAGACGCGAACTACTTGCTGGAGAATATGGGTGAGGTTCAATACAAGTGTTTTACAGTTGTTAGTTCTTCTGATTTGTATGTGATCAGAAACATAAAATCATTACTGATCAATTATATAATTAATTACATATAGGAAAATACATAGCTCATCATGGGCTCACTGTCAATGATAAAATCGCCCTTTACAAGCATCATTCTAGCAATGATCGGCTGGTAAGCATGATTTACATGACTGTTCTATCTAATTTGGTTCAGTTTCTCCTGTATCATTTTTCTCTGCAATCTTCTTTTGAAGGATCTGATAATATTAATGCATGTTTTTGAATGTCTTGCCCCCAAAAATAGTATATCATTGCCAGGAAAGGAGACAGGCTCATGTGATTCTCAACCCGACATGAAGATCAGCAAAGAGAAGATCTGAAGGCTGCATATTACCATGTACTAAAATTCTTGAATATTGTATCAAATAGCTGGAGTCAATGTCAGCTAGTTGAACATGGCATCCTTTTGTCTCTATTTTCTATTCTTATTGTAATTGTTTTGCATTGTATTTTATATTATACTCGAAATATTTGCCATAATTTTCTTGTAAGTATTTGCATAAGATTGATATAAATGATACAAACATTGTTAGTTATCATTTAGGAAAGAAATCCTTTTTATATATTATAAATCTTTTTTATTGTCACTTATTACAAGGATATATGTGTGCATATCTTAGGGATAGAGTCATATACACAAGCGATGGAAAATCATTGCCTTTAATTGGCATGCTCACGAAATTTTCATTGGCAAATCTCAAGTTTTGGGAAAATATATATGCACAATCGAACATCACCGAAACACATGAAGAAGAAAATGAACAATATTAACATTGGTCAATCACCTCTTACGACCACCAAAGAAGAAATTACTAAGAATACTACAACTCTCTAGGTTTCCTCACTCTCTTCCTTCTCTTATCTCCATCCCTCTCTCCCCCCTCTCTCTTGTTGTTGTGCCTTGAAATGTAGTGTAGTGTGGAGGTAATGCCTCCATTCTATGCACATAAACCAAGTTCAAGATCCAAATCTATAGGGACTTTAGGTGAAATACAACTCAAATCTTAGAAGTTCAATTTCTCAGTGATTTTAGTACTAATACTTAACTCTTAAAACTAATAGCCTCCTCCTTGAGTTGAATTCCATCATGATCTCCACATCCTCTTGAGTCTACATTGGTTCATCCTCATCATTTGCAAGTTCCTATTGCAAGAACTCACCATCACTGGGTGTCACACCCACCTATCGATACCCTCAACATGTGTCTCCTAAGCAAGCCCATATAATTCATTCTTGTGCTTTTTGATATGATATTACACATCTCTTATGACTAAAGAATGTGCCATTGTCCTCTGACAAAGTGAAATACATTTGCTTCTTCTCGATTGTGGTGCTTCTACATTAGAGATGTTGGCAACCCCTCAATCTCTTCTCATATTGCTTGTCCCAAGGAAAATTGGAACTCCATACATCACCTATCACGACCCTTCACTCAAATTAGGCATCCTCATTCCTCTCATCACCCTGTACGCTCCTTACTTAATATGAGAACTACCTCTCCAATGGCACGACGTCCTCGTGACTTGATCCTTCTTATTGATAGGATTCCCTTTTTTGACATAGGAATGTGTCTGATACCCCTCAATGTTTGTATTGTCCCCTCAAATATGCGAAATTACACTGATCCAACTCCGTTGATGTGATGAATATTTGCACCTGCCATCTTCATCATGCCATCATTAGTACTAAACTACTTCGAAGATGTGCACACGTGATCTGGACATGGCGAGTATAGAAGATGTTTTGAATCGGCCTTAGTCTTCTGAGCACATTATGAGCTCTCCCTCAACGAATGTAGTGGAATTCTCAAGTCTAAAACATAAGCATTAATTTTCCCTTTCTCTTTCTTACATATTGGATAACTAGTAATCCAGTGGCACTCCTTTCACAATAGATGCGTTTGATAGGACCACATGACTTGGACTGACCTCTAAAATTCATCTTTCTTGAGCTATAATGTCTACTCTCTATTACTTTTTCATTTGTTGCCTCAATAGAATAAATGGAGTGAATGACAACTAGTTGAACAAGACATTTTTTGTCAATATTTTTCATCCTTTTGTAACCATTTCATATTTTGTTTTTACATTTGCAATAGTTTTCTTCTAAATATTTGTCCAAAAAGGAATGATATATATAAATGATGCTAACATTGCCGGTTTTCTTGGAGGATAGAATTTTTCTCTAAATAAATTCTTTATATAGAAACCATTTTATTGTCTCTTATTATCAGTTAAATTGAATCAAATGTCATTGGCATGTTCACGAAAAATTATTTGTTAGTGAATTAAGTTGCATGATCACATGTCTTTATTCCTCTAAATATTGAGGCACATGCTTAGGAGTCGGGGCTGCGTAACATTTTATCGATAATGGAGGGATACAATGAAGGAAGTTCCCTACGCTTTTATGATCCTTATAAACCAAAAAGTTGTAGGCTACCATATCATCTTGCAATATCTTGCTTAAGATAACCTCAATGTCGTTAGTAGATCTCCTTGTGGATTTAATGCTAAGATTGACATCCTGCCTAACCATGCAACCCCCAAACAAGTCCATTGTTGACCATACTTTATAGACACAAGTATCTAGGGAAACAAAGTGCAAAGCATGAAACCAAACCAGTGGCAATCTTAGGTTTTAATTAAAGGGACCAAAAATGGAATATGTCAAACTATTAATATTACGAGGGTGAAAGGTATGAACTAAAGTAAGAAGCATGAACTGTATTGAAGAAAATACAAACTAGTAAATCACACAGAATTAGAGATTTACATGGAAATGATACAACAAAATGGAGCTATAAAAATAAAGTTTTGGTGATTCCTTATTATATCTTCTAATACAATGAATATTATTTTGTTGCAAAAATATCTTTGAATCTTGAAATTGGCAATGAATGTCAACGTGCAATCTCAACGTTGTTCTTTGTGCTTGGTTCTTGCAAACAAAACATGGTTATTTGATAAAGCTATCGTAACCTTGTTATAACCATATAATCTCACAGCCGTCTCGAAAATCATTCTAAAGTTTGTTAGGATGATATCCAACCATAGAATCTGTGCAAGCAACAACCATGTACTCCACTTTTGAACTAGTTCTTGCACATACAACTTTCCTCTCACTCCTCCAAACTACAAGATTTCTACCCACCAATATGCAATACCAAATGATAGATCTTCTAGTGTCAGTGCTTGTCACTCAATTTGTATATGTATGACTTTCAATTCAAGCTTTGCAACCTAATGAAAATAATACCTTTCTTGAGAGTTCTTCTTTACGCAACAAAGTATACATGCCATGGATTTTACATGCACATATGTAGATATAACATGAACTGCTTCACCACATTTACTGCTCAAGTAATGTCTGGTTTTGTAAGGGTGAGGTAGATCAACTCCCCACACCCTTTAGTAATGATCCTTAGAGTCTTCATATACTTATTTTCTATCCTTGATGCTTAACTTGTGATTTTCCTCAACATATGTAGGTGCAAGTTCACAACTCAACTTTCTAGTTTTCTTTAACATATCCATGACATATTTTCTAAAATAGAGAACAAGGCCCTCATTTGACCTTGCCATCTCAACGTTCAGAAAGTGTTTAATTAGATTGTCCACATCCTTCAAATCATACTCTACAACATGCTCCTCTAATAAATGCATAATCTCCTCTATGCCATCCCCAACATGATCCAGTGGTATATATGTTGTGTACATATATACAAAGAAAAAGTTTGTTTCACTTCTCTTGAAAAATAGGATATGATCTCCATTACCTTAGTGGCATACCGTATGATTATCACCTATCTAAGCCTTTTAAACCAAGCCTTAGGAGATGGCTTTACTCCATATAATACCTCCTCTATTTTGCAATATTTTCTTGTCTTCTCAAAGCTATGTAGCATATGCATGTGCACTTCCTCTTTAAGATCTTCATGCAATAATGTATTCTTCCTCTTTTCTCATTTGGTATAGTTTTATACCCTTAAGTACAACTCAAGAAAGACCAACACAACCAATATTCATTTCACCAAAGGAGCAAACATCTCAGGTACAAACTCTCATCAAGTCCTCCATCTTCTCAAGCATAGACTGAACCAGCATAGGATCAACATCTACCTCAATAACATTCTTAGGAACCATTTATTTAGAGATTTCAAGAGATAAAATACTTATAAATATCTCTGAGTTTATAATAGACAACATATTTATTAACATGACAAATGGTACACTCTAAGGGGTTGTTTTATCTTTCTTAAAACCTTGTTTAAGAGCTATGCAACTGTCTGCTTCAATGATAATATGCTCTCTATAGTCACTGCTTCCATAATAAAGGTGGTCCCATTCAACACTATCCTTTAGAATAAGACTTAGATCATGGTTACAAGGACTTGGATTATCCACAAAATGATCAAGATTACAGTTGATTTCTTGAACTTGTTGTATTCTATTGAGGTTTCCCATTTCATGTTAGTAAATATGATTGAGTTGTCACTCATACTTCATATGCCTAGTTTTAGTAGGATAAATATTTTTAGCAACACCCAAGAAATCCTAGGCAATATCTGTTTGAGATTTCCTTCACCATTGCTCCAATTGTCCCCCTGAACATTCTGCCCACAATGAATTTCGACTGGGAAAACAGTACATGTTTGATTAAGGTCACATACCATTCATAGCAACAAGATCCAGACACCTTTATATCTTTTGTGAGGGAATAGGCCAAGAAAAGTTCTTCAATGACACAAACATCCAACTTCTTTTCATGCAAAGCTGCTTATGATATAGTAATTAGAATCAAGTATTTCTGATGAAAAACAATCGGGTAACTATCAGGTTGAAACTTCAAGACACGATTGTTCTTCTCCAACACCCTCAAAGGCATTTGGTTCATGAGGATAGAACTAGCAAGAACAACATCTCCCTAGAATCTCTTTGGAAGATTTCTCTAAAAAAGTAAGGCTATGATAACAACGAGTTATGTTTGTTTTTCCTTTCTACCTACTCATTTTGATGATGGATGTAGCTGTAGGAGTCTTGTGAATAATATCTCTCATTCGGAGGTAATCCTGCCATTGAGAAGACGTGCTCCCGAGCATGGCGACTTCAAGACGACTTGACCATCTTTCAATGTTAATTCTCAATCAAGTTGAAGAAGATTTTTATAGTTTTAACATCACCATGATATTTAAGAAGGTAAGCAAACGTATTTTGAGATAAATCATCGATAAAATAATAAAGTTCTTATAGCAAACTGAGAACATGTAGATGGGTCCAAACATAATAATGAACAACATCAAATATCCCTGATCTTCCATTTAAAATTAGATTTGAAGGATATGTGTGCTCAATCATTAAGAAAACATGACAAATTAAACAATCTATATCCAAACTTCCAAACAATGACATGAGCAACATTTTCAGAATCTTAAAAGGAAAATGACTTAGGCATTCATACCATGGCATAACAAGCCGAGTATTATCTATATCTATATCGTATCTTCTTTCTCTTATTGTGATCACTAAGGCACTTGCAATCTTCATAGAAAGGCGATAAAAATCATTCAAGACCAGACAAATCCCAACCTTACTTCATGCATGCCATCAAATTATGCAACATGAAATGGATGATAAAAGAAAATGAATTTATAGTTTAATTGCTTAGTGATCTTACCAACCGAGAGAAATTTGAGAGGCACAACGGACATATGGAGGGGGTTATGAAGCAAAAAATTATTGAGGAGATATATACTATTTTATCAGCAACAAAAACATGATTTACATTCTCAACAAATACATAATTTCCATTCTCAAACAAATACATGATCTTTACCAATTAATTTATAGGTAAATAAATTAGTTCAAATCACTTGTAATATAATATGCGGTGTCAATGTAAATAGTACATTCTTTCAAGCATTATTGATACTACTATTGTTTTCCACCCTAGCCATAATAAGGGGAATAATATAAACCTTCGTAAAGTCTACACCTTGGACAATTATATTACGAAGACAAATATGTAGATTTTGAATTTTCATTAATAGTTCAACTTCTTCAACTTTCTCCTTAAAAGACAATTGACGAACTGATTTTGATGAGGTGACTAACGTCCGGTCTTGGAGGGTATGCGTTGTCCGACAAGTCAGATCCGTCAATCGTTGTATCAACACCTCTCTCGACTCTCAATACTCAACTCAAGCATGCCAATCAACAATCAACTCATAAAGTAAATAAGCAATGAATCTAAGTGAGATGAAATTTATTATACCCTAGAAATAAGTGTGTATAGCAAGCAAGTGTAGGAATTGACGCATAGAAAGCAACGGGGATATATACAAAGATTAACAATTAAAATAAATTGTTAACAGATGTTTTTGTGTATTTTTATAGGTTCTTTTTCTAGTTTTGTGGGGTTTTAATGATTTTTATTTTTTTATGTTTTTAAGTTTTATATTTTATATATTTTTATATTATTTAGAATTTTAATTTCTTTTTTTCTTCTTAAGTGGGTAATAACTATGTAGGTACCTATATGTAATAATAAGTATAACATAAGTACTGTATATGATATATGTATAATAAATATATATATATAAATTCAGGAAATATAACTAAGAGCAGTATTTTTTACTTTTTAAGGTTTTAAAATATATTTAAGGTTTATATATATAATATCAATAATATCACTAAGTATACAAATATATATAGTATAAATAGTCCATATAGGATTTTATATTTATAAATATACATATGTATATTCAAAAATTACAAAATACATTTTTTGTGTGATTTTATGATTTTTTTATAGATTTTTAGTAGCTTTTGATTATTTTTTGAGAAATTTTTGTATTTTTAAATAAGGAAATACATAAAATAAACAAAACAATAAATCATGGACTTTGAAATGGGCACAATAAATATCTACTTAATCATATTGATCTCCAATTCAATTTTCCTGAATATTAGATATTTTCAAAAACTTAAAATATATATCTGTGATTTTTCTATGAATTTTTAGAATTTTTATAAGTTTTTCTATGTTTTTCAATTTTTATAAAATTTCTATATAAGTTGCAAAAATAAAAGGTCAGAAAATCAAATATGCATAAATAAACATACACAACTTTTGTTGGAATTTTTCAAAATATTTTTATATTTTTTTATGGATTTTAAATGCAAAACATGCAAAAATGTAATGTTTTTATAGTTTTATAAATATAAAAAATAATTATAATTATCTTAAGAAAAATATATGCGATATATTATGGTTCTAGGCACTTAAGTTAATTTTCCTATAGTTTTTAGATGCAAAATACTATTATTAATAATTAAAATACAACTACAAAATTAAATATGTAGTACAGGGACCTAAATGTAATTTCCTTAATGTTTCAAAGCACTTAATATTTAATAAGTCCAGGGGCATACAAGAAATTTATCCATAATTTAAAACATTATCCCATAAGTAGGGGTATAAATGAAAATATCTAAAATCTTAGGACCCAATATGCAGATTTACTTGAAAATATTACACTAATAGTCAAAGTTTATGGACTAAATAATAACACAAACCCGAAGGGGTGTCTACACAAAATACTCAACCATCTCACGCACACATGCACATGAGGGGGCGTGGATTGAATTGAAGTGTAAATAAGATAAAGCTCAGGTCCACAAGTGCAAATATTACATAAATATAAACTCACTGAAAGTTTAAGGACTAAAAAGAAAAGAAAAAAAGGGCAAGAAAAGATCTGCAATATATTCAAAATTACACGCTATCCAATGGTTGATGGCGATTCACTTATCCACGTGATGCGCGTTGAGCGACGGATGCCCCTTCAGCGATGGAGGGCTTGGATTAGAGCCGGATCCGAATATGATGGTTGACACACGGCTTGACCCAATAATGGAGATCAAAACTGGAGCGGCGGGTAAATTCAACGGCTACTACTGCTCAGGAAGAACATGGAAGAAACCGAGCTCGCCCTCCTTCGATCGTCTACAACTCGCTTCTCTGGCCATTAGGGAGGCTCGCAAGGGGCGCAAAATGGAGCTAGGGCTCCTCCGCTCCTATTGATACCTTTAAAATGATACATGGCCCATAGATGGGGTCCTAGGAGTTCAAGGAAGAACGAGGACTAGGAGACCCTCTTCTTGACAAAATCCGACCTAAAGTGGGTCTTTAAGCTCCAGTACCTACACGATTAGATTGCAAACACAAAATGGGAGATTCTGGACTCGATATGGGGTAAAATAGAGTTAAGATGAGTCATGGCGGAGCAGCTCCGGCGAACGTCGGAGGATGAGTGCTGATCTCCCAAATCTATGTGAGATCTAGGGTGAAAATGGGTCGGGGCAACATAAGATGAGATGGTGAAGGTGAGAAGGTGGTTAGGCAAGTTGGAGAATGGGTGATTCATGGTGAATAAAGACCGTAGCATGGAGCTCCTACGAATTTCGATTTTGTTTTTTAGGAAATAATCAACACAACTAAAAGTAATAAAAGACACTATTACTCTACTGCTATTGCTAGGAATTAAAAAAATATAGAAAAGAGCAGCTCGCTTGCCTCATTGTCTAGGAGCAGAAGACCGCTGAAGACTTGTCTGGTGATGGTTGAATCACCTTTGACCACCTTCCTCCTCGATGTGAATCGATTGGATTCACTCCCTATCACAGAGGAACACACTTAGGTTCTATCGAAGGGGAAAAAGTTAACGCAAGAGGGATTAAGAATTCAAACAGGGCAGAGGCGACTTTATATACAAAATCGCCCAAGAGAGGTACTCCACTTAGGATTTTTGATGAAATCTATAGTCCACTGGAGTCGACTCTTGATCGATGTGAAAGACCATGATTAGATGAAGATTTCACAAGAATAAATTGAGGGTAGAGGGGATCTAGATTGAACATGAAAAAATGGCAAAAAAGTAGAAAACACGTGGAAGGGATCGGGCCAAGCAGGGAGCCAGGAGTTGACCCAAGTCAACCAGGGCCGCTCCTTGATTGGTCCACGTCAACCACACAGAGGCAAACATAAAAAAAAGGTAAATAAAATGAAAATAAAATAGCAAACAATTTTATTATTTGTTCTCAAAATGTGAAAGTTGTTCCTTATCTTATCTACTATTTTAGGCGATTTTTATTTATTTATACCAACGTGTTTATTATATATTAATTTTTACAAGTATGATTATATGTATAATAACCTATATATGAGGTATTTTTATTTTTATTTTGTATTTTATGCCTTATTAGTATGTACATATTTTATATATTTATAACTCATTTACTTACACATTTATATATTTTTATTATATTTTTCTAAGTTTATTTACGTACTTAAGTAAATAGGAGTGTATATTATATTTGTATATTTTACCTATATATTGGAATATATTATTTAATTTGATGTATTTTTTATGTACTTATTCTATGTTTGTTATTTACATGTATTTCAAGTAATATTTACAAAAAATATAAAAATATAAGAAAGTGAAAAATACAAAGAACCAGTATATTGAATATTATGTACATGTATAGTGCACAATGAGGGCTCGAAAGCTAACTTTTGCATCTTAACTCTAAATTAAATGAAACCACCTTCATTAAATAGATAATTTAATTTTATGAACAATGAATATGAGTTTGATCAATTTTGAATCAATATGGATAAGATACATTTATGTGAAGTTGTCTTTCTTGTTTTTTTAGTCTGTGTCTCAGGCACACTGAGCATTATCTTTGAATGAAATCAATTTTGTATTTTGAAGTCTTAAAACACATAATTAGGCGTAGGCAAATGCACTCCACATGTTTTAATTACATCTCCACAAAACACCTATTCCGTTACAAGTTAGGCTCTAATGCTCCATAGAAAACAAGGGAATGAGAAAATAAAAAAAAAGAACATATATTAACTTGGAAAATCCTTCTCAAAGGAAGAGAAACCCCGCTGAGGGATGTCTTGGCATTCACCGACAATTACGACAATCTTCACTTTTTTAACTTGTAAAAAGGAACGAGTTACAATTAATGGATCCTCATTCATCCATGACACAATCAATAGTTCACATAATAACACAACTCGACATTTTATAAATAATTATGAACGAATTAAAATGAGAAATATTAAGGAAAAATCTCTTACTTTCGGATTCTTTTGTTGAATAGTGGGAAAGTGTAAAGTTGTAGTTCCTAATTAGGAAAACCAATGGCTCGTTTGGATACGAGGTTACCCCTAGGGTAACCTGGGTTATCCCCCCCTTTTCCTGGATCATGTTTGGGTTGGATTTTCATCACAAATCAACACAACATCACATCACATTCTTTATTCCAACCTCTACCAACCCACATAACCATCCAAACATCTACTATTCACAGGAGGCTACCCCAACCCACCTCAACCCTTCAACCAAACGAGCTCCAAGGGTATTGAATGCATTTTTTTATTTGATGTTATTGTATTTTTTTTATATTGAGATCTCCTACCATAAATGTGTCTTTTATGAGTATTATAATTATCCTTCACTCAAAAAAAATCAGTAGAAATCTGCATAGGTTCACTACTTCAAACTAGTGGATCTTCCTTTCCATATGTTCATCTTTCCCTCTAACATTTCCTTCTATATCATATTTCCCTCTTCCACTTTTGATCAAGACCTCCAATTCCTCTTCCAGTATGAGCAACCATTTAAGCAATAACAATGCACTTGATTCATATGTCCCTCCCTACTTTGCATGCTCTCCTCAAAATGCTACACAAGATCTCATTCTACCATTTCCCGTGCACGGGGACCCATCACAATACCAGGACTTCATGTCTTATTCTGACTTGTAGCCGTCGATTGGATCAACCTCATGGATCCCTGAAGAATCTGTGGCTGGTGAATGCAGTATCTCTGACAGTTATCCCTTCTTCGAGGGGTTGGATTGCGCTTCGAATACGATCGTCCCTTGCGTTCACATTGATTCCACTGTAAATAGCCATCTTCCTCTTCCAATGCTCAACACATACAACGATGACCGCCACATCAATTTGATTGCTCAACAGCGTGCACCATATTATCTTAGTCTATTTCATTATCTGGGACACTAGGTATTTATCTTGCTATACTGCAAGCTTCATTCTTATTTATCTCAGTCATAGATGTACATTATACATGTTGCTTGCATGTTTATAAAATATATGAATCCAATATAATAATATAGTAAGCATTGACCTGTGCGCTTGAGCATAATATGTTGTTCTGATTAATAATCAGGGTCTGGAATTTATCCTTCAGAAGGAATTGAAGAACAGTGAGCAGGAAGGATTATACTACCCAAGGTCTCTTATAGTTTTGCCAGAGATTATAAATGTGCAATTGATAGAGAAATTTCTTATTGATTCCACTGTAAATAAAAAGAATGGCACAAATGAAAACTACTACATATCCATAAGGTGAGAGGGGAGTGCGAGTGGTTCCATAATGACAAAGAAACAATTAAAGCAGCTCAAGACATCATGTAACAAAGCCCTAAAGTAAAACTTCATACTAAGACAGCAAAGTTACAACAATGAATACAGCAGCAAACCAGACATGGGGGCTGGCCTTGCTCTATGGCATGTAATAGAGGAACAAATTAATGATATGAAGATTTTACATGAAGCTAGAACACTCCAGGGGCAACCTTGTTGGTTGGCACGTTATGGCGTCTCTCCACGTATGAGAATGGAAACCAGCCTGATCTACCTCTACATTCTCCTTCAGCCCACCCTGAAGCTGCAACCTGTAATTATAAGAGATGAGAGCAAAATCAGAAACATCAAATATCCAGCTGTTGGCATGTTAAGAAAAACTTATCACAAGTTCAACTCGGTATGAAAGTTTACTTCTAGTTGCAGTATACAAATCCCAATCGTATACGTATACAGATAGTGCGGAAATGGAATTAAATTATTCAGTGAAAACAACATGCTTGGTTCTTTCATTATTTGACCGACTATGACAAATACTTGCCCTAAAGGTCTGGTTATAGGGATACGTAGTTAGTGAGCCGGTTGTGGGCTTCATCTTTCGGATCTCCCCTTTCGGAGCTTTCCTCCTTCCTCTAACCAAAACGTGAATCAAAATTTCTTGGTTTTCATTGCGGTTTAATGGACAAATTCTTTTTCCCCATGCTTAATGGATCGTATTCTCCAGGCTGATCGGCATTCTCCTCTTCATCTTTCCCATGTCTATCCTAACAGAGACTCTTTCAAATATAGAAAAATAGTATCCATATTCGCGATTTCCTTGTCGCATATTCTTGTTCTTTTCTATTACATTAATTTGTATCCGCTATGGATTTTCTTTCATCTCTAATGTGACCCATCATAAGAACCCGATACTAACCTAGGGTAGATGAAAATCATGGAATGAGTGGATTCATGACCTCAAACTTGACGCTAAAGGAAGCACAATAGGGTGCTGTTGAGATAGTTATTCTTATCTATCCTTTATTCTTTTTTCTTATTCTACTGTCTACTTCATGTAATTTTCCCATAAGGCCTTTCTCTATACAAGAGACCCCTAGAGTCACAATGAAGCCATCAATTCTACTTTCCCGTT
The DNA here is from genome assembly GCA_037367405.1 of Ottelia alismoides. NCBI lineage: Eukaryota > Viridiplantae > Streptophyta > Magnoliopsida > Alismatales > Hydrocharitaceae > Ottelia > Ottelia alismoides. Next base: position 283,229 of record JAZKJV010008676.1, read on the forward strand.
CTACATGGTATCAGAGCGACGGTCCTAGACTGGAACATGTGCCCGAGCCGCTCCTTCCCCACCAAAACCCTAAGAGGATATGCCCCCTTCTTGATTCGGCAGCAACAACCGTAGGCCGCCGCCGCCTCCCCTCCTGTTCGGCAACAACAGCAACAGCTGTGTGCTGCTGCCACCTCACATGCTCGGTAGCAAAAACAACAGTAGGCTACCGCCGCCATCACTGTTGCCGCTGAACAGTAGCAGTAGCCGCCTAGCGCCACCGTGAAGGGATTCTCCCTCTTCTCTTGAGAGGTCCCGGTCCTTGGGGCGCCCTAGAGGCCCTCTTTAATGTTCCTTGAGGTTTGATAATCGCTTCCAAAGGCTATTTGATCCATTATTCAGTATGATTTTGGGGTTTTAGGATGTCTTTGATCATCTAAAACCACCGTAGTTAGCGAGAGAAGGCTCTAACAAATGGAAGATGTTGTGGTATGAGTCTAGACCCACAACCATCTTCTTGTATGCCCATGCAGACCCATTTATTCTTGTCTATAGCCTGAGACTTTGTAGCAACCGTCATCATGTTAGACAACAAGGACGACTCCAAAGTTGACATCCCATCCTTGGGTTCCTTCAAAGGTCCAACACCCCTTGTCAAGGTGGGTGGAATTAATTATGAATTATGGGCTATGCAATTCATGAGACTAATGCAGTGTAACGGCAAGAAGTACATTCTCACATAGGATGAGCCAATCGATAAGATTGGGGTTAATGCCTCGTGAGAGGCAGATGATGCATATGCACGCGTCTGGCTATATGGGATGGTGTCCGTGGAGATAACCAATGATATTCTAAGTCAACCCACAGTAAATGCGATGTGGGACATCCTCGCCGTTACTCGCAAGAGAAGAATGAGTCGAAGACACTATAACTTCAGCATGATATCTTCACTTCTAAACAGAACGGACCTTTTACACTTCTCTCAGGAGTATGTTTGAGAAACTTCATGGTTTCATTCCCTTGACTGCTTCGGTAGAACAACTCAAGGCTCACAGAGATTCGGTGATGACTGCAGTCTTTCTAGCAACTCTAGATTCTGAATATGACGCAACTCGATTATAGATCCTTACTGATGCCACTACACCTCCAATGGAGGAGGCATACCGTAGATTAAGTAGGCTCTCTATAGCATATAGTGGTGCTACTCAACAATCACTGACCTCCTCCGCTATGGCCGCATCTTGTGGTAGAGGGAGTTCTACACAGTACTGTAGGTGTGGTACCCGTGGCAGGGAAGGGAGTAGTCGACCTCATCAGATGTATAGTTACTGCCACAGACCAGGCCATTCTGAGGATACATGCTACTCCAAGCATGGATTTCCTGTTTCAGCTCGTGTTGAATAGCAGACTCAGCTACATGATGTTCATCCTCCCGCATCTGATCAGAGGTTCGATGAGCTTGTGGCACGACTGAGAGAGATTATGGCTACACATGGGTCATCTACTGCTCCTTCAGGATCTTCAGAGGCAGTTGCGTCAACATTTGACACCACATTAGGTACTGTATATGCTTTTACTAGCGTTACAGAGCAGATTTATCAGAATGGATTATGAACTCAAGAGCTTCTCACCATCTCTGTGGTGATAGAGGACAATTTAGTTCATACAGATCGATTCAGCCATGTAGATCTATACTCATAGCAAATGGGACCCACTTAAGGGGAGGTGCAATTGACTTCGGCAATGCATCTATAGAATGTTCTTTATGCTCATGGTTTTTCTACGAATTTACTGTCTATTAGTCAAATCACCAAAGATTTACATTGTCGTTCCATATTTGAACCGTCTTCTCTTGTGTTTTAGGACATTCTTACAGGCATGGTGATTGGACCCGGCCGTGAGCAAGGTCTCTATAGAGTGGTCCAGTCTTCATATGTTGGTGCTTCGTCTCTTCACACTGGACTAGTCTCTCCTTATGTGTGGCACTTTCAATTTCGTCATCTTCCTCTTCAGAAGATATATCACATCCTTCCTCAGATTTCTCCTCGCTCTACCCTCCAGTGCGAGGCTTGCCAGCTTGGGAAGCATTACCGGTCTATTTATCAGAGTCGTCAGGGTCGTAGTAGTCATAGTATTTTGAGTTGATCCACCTTGATATTTGGGGTCCGAGTCGTGTCCCAAACCATCATGGATACATATTTTATCTTGTTGTTGTTGACGACTTCTTATTATCTTGGGTATTTCTACTTAAAAAAAAGTCTGATGATGGTCCTGTTATTCAATCCTTTATTAATGAAATAAACAATATTTTTTCTGCAAATGTCAAATATATTCGTTCTGACAATGCATTAGAATTATGTACTTTACAACTTTCACAGTTTTTCAGAATACTTGGTATTGTTCATCAGACTTCATGTGCATATATATCCCAACAAAATACGATGACTGAACGCAAACATCGTCATCTTTTGGATGTCACCAAAACCCTCTTAACTTAGAGTTGTGCTCCTCATTCCTATTGAGTAGATGCGGTTCTAACTGCTTGCTACCTGATGAATCACATGCCCCTATTTGTGTTGGGAGAAAGATCCCGTTCTTGATCGCATTTCCTGAGAAGGATATTTTCTCCCTCACTTCTCGTGTGTTTGGGTTAGTTGCTTTTGTTCATCATATGTCTCCTGGCCATGACAAGCTCTCTCCCAGAGCTGTCAAGTGTGTCTTTGTGGGGTATTCTAGGACTCAAAAGGGATACCATTATTTTGATCATGTTCGACGAAAGTATAATATTAGTGCGAATGTCACTATCTTTGAGTCTATTATGTTTTTCTCTCCTATAGGTGATAACTTGACTCCTTCAGAGTATGGAGAACAAGTATACATGCCTCTATCTCAGGTTTCGTCTACCACGCCTATGAATCCTACACCTCTCCCTTCTTCACTACCATCCTCACCACCACATCCTCCTCTACCGCCTCCACCTAGTGTATCTGTTGTGGAGAGCAAGTGGGTGTTTATAATGAAATCACGTGCAGATGATATTATGGATAGATACAAGGCCAACCTTGTTGTTCGTGGGTTCATCCAGACATATGAGGTGAACTATCATGATATGTTTTCTCCTGTCACTCGGCATTCTACATTGAGGATTCTTATTTCTGTTGTTGTGGTACGTAATTGGCCTCTCTTTCAGTTCGATGAAAAGAATGCCTTCTTGTATGGTGATTTGCAGGAGGAAGCCTACCTGCATCAACCACCAGGATTTATTGCTGAGGGAGAGTCTCGTATGGTTTGTAGACTTCACAAGGCTATTTATTGCTTTAAGCAGAGTCCGAGGATTCGGTTCCAGAAGCTTTCTGAGTTGATTGAGCAATAGGGATTTGTCAGTTCGATCGCAAATCACTCTCTTTTTGTTTAGAGATCCAAGAGAGGCACTGTTGCTATTTTGGTTTATGTGGGTGACATCATTGTTACATGGGATGATAAGCAAGGTATTCGGGCAGGTAATGATTTCATTGGACAACAGTTTGTGACCAAGGGCTTTGGCAATCTTCTTATTTCTTGGCCTCAAATTCGTGAGAAAACAGTATGGCATGATGATGACGCAAAGGAAGTATGTTACTGATCTCCTAGCTGAGACGGGCATGACAGGATGTAGGCCTGCTACTACTCCATGGATCCTAATTTTAAACTCTATGTTGATGACTCTGAGGAGGTTGAGAAGAGACAATATAGAGAGCTTGTGGAGAAGCTTTTATATGCCACATTTACCTTCGTAGTTAGCAGAGCCAATCACTTTACGGAGCATCCCAAGAAAGTACATATGGATGTTGTGTACATGATTTTGGGATATTTGAAGTCTTCTCCAAGTGTAGCACTCTTGTTCAGTAGATATCCCTTAATCATGCTAACTTTGGTATCTTATAGCCAAGATGAATGATCAGAATTATTCCATCCTGATAACTTTTGGATGCTGCTACCTCAACTTGATGTAAAAAATAAACTAAGATCTAACACGAGACTTTTACTTGCAAATACATTTGAGTTAAAAGAGACCAGGAAAGCGTTGTACCGGAAAAATCTCGGTACGATAAAAAAAAGTCCATGTGGTGTTTAGTTTGATTAAATGGGAGATGATGGTAAAATTGCCAGCTAAAAGCAAAGCTTGACAAGGAGTTTGAGATCAAATACCTAAAAAATCTGATATTTCCAAGGAACTGAGATTGCTAAATCTAAAAAAAGTCTAAGAGTTTGTCAAAAAAATGTTTTTGAACTGTCGAAGAAGACTGAAAACCTGAGCTGCCATCTTGGCAAAACTTCTATGGAGGCCAATTACAAGTTGAGTCTAACTACGGAAAAAATCTTGGATGAGTCTCTTAAATGACACAACCAATGTCTTGTCGGGAAACTCATTTACCTTATTCTCACAAGGTCAAGGATTACCCAATGTCAATGTAGTGAGCCATTATGCATGCACTAACTGATGCAAATCTCATTGTCTATAGAACCTTGCGTAATCTGAAGAAGAATACAGGCCGAGGATGGTTGTTTACAAAAAAGAAACAAATACCGAGGCTTACACAGAAGCTTACTATAGCGAATCCATTGGTGATCAGCTTTTTACTTCTGATTACTCAACTTACCTTGGAGTCAATCTCATGATATGGAGAAGAAAGATGCAGAATATGCATGCCAAATCAAGTGCCGACACTCGAGGTGGCTGAAATTCTACAGGCACAGTGCTCAATGATGTGAGCATCCACATCAATCTCCCGATGATGCTTTACTAGGAAAATAAGGTTGCATCAATCTTTCAATTACTCATGTTCGACATGATACGACTAAGCATGTTGAGGTCAATTCAACATTTTATCCAGAAGAAAACCGATACGGATAAGCTCTTCCAATCTTTTATTAAATTTGAAAACACGTTGGCCGACGTATTCACCAAGAGCCTTCACGTGAAACATCAAAAGATGAATGTGGGTATATTGAACATGATTGACATCCATTCCCAACTTAAAGGAGAGTGTTGAAAGAAGAATTTGGGTTAAATGAATCTTAGGTGCAGATCTGTTTCATCCTTATAAATATTCTACACACCTCTCCATTGATGATTAAGTGAAAAAGAAGAAAAACCTAGCTGAAATTCTACAGGCACAGTGTTCAATGATGTGAGCATCCACATCAATCTCCCAATTATGCTTTACTAGGAAAATAAGGTTGCATCAATCTTTCAATTACTCATGTTCAACATGATACTACTAAGCATGTTGAGGTCAGTTCAACTTTTTATCTGGAAGAAATCCAATACGGGTAAGCTCTTCCAATCTTTTATTAAATTTGAAAACCCGTTGGCCAACGTATTCACCAAGAGCCTTCACGTGAAACATCACAAGATGAATGTGGGTATATTGAACATGATTGACACCCGTTCCCAACTTAAAGGAGAGTGTTGAAAGAAGAATTTGGGTTAAATGAATCTTAGGTGCAGATCTGTTTCATCCTTGTAAATATTCTACACACCTCTCCATTGATGATTAAGTGAAAAAGAAGAAAAACCTAGCTGTCTATGTGCTAGGATATTCCTTCACATTTTCAAAACCTAGCAGTCTGTAATTGGGGCACCCCCTCATGTTTTTTCCTTTCATTGAGAAGGGTTTCACACAAGAATCACTGTTTTCTCGTGACTGCTTGCTTGGATGTTTTTCCACACTTTGATAAGTGGTCACATGGACATCGTACTTCCAAGCAGATCTATCCAAGGTCAAACTGGGATTTGAACAAAATAAGCAATATTATGTACAAAGTATTGGAGTTGTAATTTATGCATCCCAAAAAAGCATGTATACGCACGGACATAATAAATTGCAAGATGATTAAGCTTTAGGTGACAAAATATAAGGATTCTCTAATTCGGCTATATTATGTAGATGATCACCCCTAAATATTCTTTCTCAATCTTTTACAATTATTGTTGCCATCGACGTAACAGAGAATGGTAAAATCTGGTAATAAGATAGCTTTTATTATGGAAAAAAGCAAACATCTTATGGATTTTACATCTTCACCCATTTCCTCTCAGACCATAAAATGCAGACCTATAAGTGCCGGATATGTCAACAGGGTGTGAATGTTTAGTTTCCAACAATACAGTTAAAACAAAAGGAGAAAGTTGTCTGAAAGATTACTTGTCGGACGACTACATAGTCACCCTTTGCTAAGTTCAGTTCCTTCTCAGATGTTGCACTGAAAGCATGCAATGCCTGGAATAATTGCAAGAATTAAGACAGATTCTTATGCACATAAAATCCAAAATTGTGATGGCAACAACAGGAAATGGATAAATTAACCTCTGCCAGGAAGTACAACGCTTTTTCTGATGCGGATTGGGGAGGAGATGGAGGCATGGACTCTCTATGTTGTTTCTCAGACACCATCTATATAAACATTTACAAGTTAACTGCGTGATAATGAAAATTATCCATACTAATAACAACCACCTGGAAGGATTCTGAAAAGAGTTAATTTATAATTTGTCCTCTCTGCTAAAAATCATTAATCCAGGTCAAGATTACAACAACAACAACGCCTTTTCCCACTTTAAGTAGATTATCCAGGTCAAGATTAGAGCCGAAAAATTAATCAAACGGATTTGCAGTTTGAACATCTTTTTTAGCATCCAGCTCAACTCATGGACTGATGCAGAAGCCACATCATTCACAATCAACCACTTCTTAATTTCACTAGTTGACATATACTGTCAACACAGAAATCAAGTCTTGTCATGATTGTTGTAGCCTTGCTACCAAGGGAGAACTCAAACAATTTACACGCTTGAAGTGGACTAGTCTTTCGTTATTGTTGAGTCTATAACTATTGGGCAAATGGTTCTCGGAAGCAGATCATTTATCCTTTGTTATATATGTTATGATTGTAATACGCGTTTTGTACACTATGCTTTTTGAATGATATCAAGTGTTATTTCAAGGAAATATTGGATTGATAGCGTTCACACTTTACGGATACCATAGTCAATAGATTCGGCAATCTGCAATGTTTTCATTTAAACTTGTTGTGTTTATATCAGAGACCGTCTTGTATAAAATGGACTTCAAAAAGGTTCTATGAATTGTGTAGCACATCAAAACATAGTACCACATCTAGTAATCTGGATATTTGGTAGTACCTTATAAGTAGTAGAAGCCACTACTAGCATAGTGTCCATAATGTTATAGACTTATACTCATTAGCCGTAATCACATCATTAAGACTAATTAAGTATGATTAGTGCTAATTACCCGTCATTAGTGATAATTAAGCATCATTAGCATATATTTATACTCATTAGCTATAATCACATCATTAAGACTAATTAAGCATGATTAGTGCTAATTACCCGTCATTAGTGATAATTAAGCGTCATTAGCAAGAGTAGGACACATGGAGTGGAAATCATGAGACACGTGCCGTTATATAGTCAGAACAAGTGTCAAAAACTCAATAGCGCCATGTGTCAGCATCCTAAGACTAACACGTGTCATGGTGAAGCCGCTTGCTTGGGCAACAAGTTATCTCGTGTAGAAGCCAAACCACTTGCTTGGGCAGCAAGTTACCTCGTGGATAAGCCAAACCTTGCTTGAGAAACAAGTTACCTCATGGATAAATCAAACCCATTACTTGGACAACAAGTCTTCTCATGATTTCGACATGTGGCATGCCATGTGTCGTCATACATGGAAGAGAGGCAACATGTGGCTTAGAGGCTCCATTACATGTTGACACATGTCACACATGTAAAGGGGGAGGGGGCCTATAAATACCCATGACCCCCCATACTCCTCCTCACTTCATCCCACGCCCATCTCTCCACCTTAAAGCCGCAAGGCCGCTGAGGTTGCGGGAGGAGCACGAGAGGAACCGCGGCGAAGCCCTGTCAGTGATCGAGAGCATTTTTGAAGCCGTAACGAAGTTCTGTCCGCACCAAGCCGTAGTATTCAATCTAAGACAGCTATAGAGGAGGTTTTCACTAAAGAAACATTTTCGACCCAAGTTAGACAACAATCAGGTGAGGGATTCTCAAGCACTATTTTAAAGTATTAGTCTTTCGCTTTTATGCATGTTTTATGATAACAAGTATGCAATCGCGTTTTCTTGAGCTTTTACGCATGAATTGCAAGTACCGTATACCAGATATGAAATCAAGGCTTTTGAATATATTTTCAAATATCATTTCAAGTGCTTTATGTTGATAGCATGTTTTCAAGCATAAAACTCGTTGTGGAATAGAAAGCATAAGTTTCACTACGTTGATTTCAGTTTTTATGTAAAGAATTTTGTTTTGTACGGTAACTATGGATTATGGATCAGTTTTCCAAGTTCTGAATGGTTTTAGTGATAAGAATATGCATGCTATGTCAAGATTGTCTTATGTTATTGAATTAGTTGTTATGAGCATGAAATAGCAAGTTTACGGTTTATTAGTGGCAAGAAAAGAATCAGAATCAGAAGATAAGCACCACAGTAGCTCTTTTATACAAATCATGAACTAGCCATTAGATATGGTGATGTCATTAGATATGACCCTGAAACCGCCATTAGATATGACAAACCATTAGATATGGTATCAAGAGGACTTTGGGTCCGCATTCTGTATACATATAGGCTTTGGGCCGTATGAAGGGTGTTTTTGGTCTTTGGGACCGTCTGCGCGTATGACTTAGCTTTGTTTCAGCGTTCATGAGTCAATAAATTAGCCACAGTGGTGATTAGTACAAGCAACTTGATAGTGATGATTATGTTTCAGTTTATCTGTTTTTGAAGTGATTTCAGCATTTATTTGCAAATCTAGCATGTTGTTATATGTTTATGCAATTGAGTTTTGAGTTCTTTAAGTTCCGCTGGGGCCATTCTGTAGGGAGCTAAGGCAATTGGATTGGTACCCGGAATGAGATCGATAGTGAATTCAATTTCCCTATCAGGAGGAATTCCTGGTAGTTCATTTGGAAACACCTCTGGAAATTCCTTCACCACGGAGATATTTTCTAAACTGGCTGCTTCTACCTTAGTATTAAACACGTAAGCAATATAAGCGGAATATCCCTTTCTTATCAACTTCTGGGCTAAGAGACAGGAGATGACAGATAAGGGATTTATACAGTCCAGTATGTCACCATGGGGTGCTCCTGTTCTATTTGTTAAGAAGAAAGATGGTTCCATGAGACTTTGTATAGATTACAGGAGACTAAACAGAGTGACTGTTCGCAATAACTATCCTCTACCCAGAATAGATGACTTATTTGACCAATTACAAGGGGCCTCTATATTTTCTAAGATTGATTTGAGATCTGGCTATCATCAGTTAAAGATTAGAGGATAAGATGTCCCAAAAACTGCATTCCGAACCAGATATGGGCATTATGATTTCCTAGTAATGCCTTTTGGATTGACAAATGCCCCAGCTGCTTTTATGGACTTGATGAATAGGGTTTTCCATCCATATCTGGACAAGTTTCTGATCGTATTTATTGATGATATTCTCGTATATTCTAAAACAGAGGAAGAACATAGAGAACACTTGAGAATTGTACTTCAAACTCTGAAGGAACACCGATTATATGCAAAGTTTGATAAATGTGAGTTTTAGTTGAAGAAGGTTGCATTTCTAGGCCATGTCATATCTGGAGAAGGAATAACAGTAGATCCATCAAAGATAGAAGCAGTTCTTAGATGGGAACGACCGATAAATGCATCAGAAATCCGAAGTTTCCTTGGATTAGCTGGGTATTATCGAAGATTTGTTGAAAACTTTTCTAGAATTGCCGCACCATTGACAAGGTTAACTAGGAAGAATGTGAAGTATAGTTGTGACGATGAATGCGAGAAAAGTTTTAAGGAACTCAAGAGTCGTCTCACCTCAGCACCTATACTTAGCCTTCCTTCAGGGAAAGGTAATTATGTAATCTATAGCGATGCCTCAAGACAAGGGCTGGGATGCGTCTTGATGCAGAATGATAAAGTGATTGCTTATGCCTCTAGACAGCTAAAACAACATGAGTTAAATTACCCAACTCATGACCTTGAGCTAGCTGCTATAGTATTTGCCTTAAAGATCTGGAGACACTACCTATATGGAGAAACTTGTCGAATCTTTACGGATCATAAGAGTTTGAAATATATTTTCTCTCAAAAAGAGTTGAATTTAAGGCAAAGAAGATGGTTAGAGCTAATCAAAGATTATGATTGTTCCATAGAATATCACCCGGGGAAAGCCAATGTCGTAGCTGATGCTCTCAGTAGAAAGTCTAAGGGTCAGCTATCTCACGTAAAAAGGGAATATTATCAGTTGAAAGAGTTACGTGCAAAATTAGCCATGAATAGCTCTGGAGCCTTATTAGCATCCTTACAAGTGAGACCCATATTATATGATAAAATTAAGGAGGCACAAGTCCATGATTCTGAAATCATTAGAATGATTGAGAAGATTAAGGGAGGAGATGAAGCCGGATATACAATAGATAGTCAAGGGGTCTTATTCTTTAAAGGAAGATTATGTGTTCCGAGGAAATCTGATATAAAGACTGAGATTCTGGAAGAAGCACATAACTCCATGTATACTATGCACCCAGGAAGTACTAAGATGTATAGAACACTTAAAAGTTACTATTGGTGGTCTGGCATGAAGAGAGAGATTGCAGAGTATGTTTCTAGATGTCCTATATGCCAACAAACAAAACCGGAGCGTTTGAGACCTGCGGGGACATTACAACCACTTTCAATACCAGAATGGAAATGGGAACACATCACTATGGATTTTGTTACAGGATTTCCAAGGACTCGTCGAGGTCATGATGCCATTTGGGTCATAGTAGACAGATTAACTAAGTCTGCACATTTCTTAGCCATTAACATAACATACAGTCTAGACCGCTTGGGAAAGATCTTTGTTAATGAGATAGTTAGCCGTCATGGGGCTCCTGTGTCAATTGTATCGGATAGAGATCCACGATTTACTTCTAAGCTATGGCCAAGCTTACATAAAGCTATGGAAACGAAGTTAGCATTTAGCACAGCCTTTCATCCTCAAACAGATTGCCAATCAGAACGAACTATCCAGACTCTAGAAGACATGCTTAGAGCCTGTGCACTAAGCTTTAAAGAAAGCTGGGATGAACATCTCTCACTTATAGAGTTTGCATACAATAACAGCTATCATACTAGTATTGGGATGGCGCCTTATGAAGCCTTGTATGGTAGACCATGTAGAACACCTATCTGTTGGAGTGAAGTTGGAGAAAGGAAATTGGTTCAACCTGAACTAATACAAAGCACGATAGAAAAAGTTGAGGAAATCAAGAGATGCTTAAAGGCAGCTCAAAGCAGACAGAAAAGTTATGCAGATAAGCGAAGGAGAGACTTAGAATTTCAAGTGGGAGACCATGTGTTTCTAAAAGTATCTCCATGGAAAGGCCTAATCAGATTTGGGAAGAAAGGGAAACTAAGCCCTAGATACATTGGCCCTTACGAGATCACAGAGAGAATCGGTAGTGTGGCATATCGTCTTCGACTTCCAGCTGAACTAGCAAGGATACATGATGTCTTTCATGTCTCCACACTTCGGAAGTTTATTCCAGACCCAACCCATATGATACAACCTCAAGATATTCAATTAAAGGAAGATCTGTCATACGAGGAGGTCCCTGTGGAAATTCTGGATTATAAAGTACAAGAGCTTCGTACAAAGAAGATTCCTTTAGTCAAAGTTTTATGGAGGAGTCACGCAATAGAAGAAGCCACATGGGAACGAGAAGAAGAAATGAGATCTCGATATCCCCACTTATTTCCAAGCTAGCAAGGATACTTAAATTTCGAGGACGAAATTTATTGCAAGTAGGGGAGAATTGTAATACGCGTTTTGTACACTATGCTTTTTGAATGATATCAAGTGTTATTTCAAGGAAATATTGGATTGATAGCGTTCACACTTTACGGATACCATAGTCAATAGATTCGCCTTTCTGCAATGTTTTCATTTAAACTTGTTGTGTTTATATCAGAGACCGTCTTGTATAAAATGGACTTCAAAAAGGTTCTATGAATTGTGTAACACATCAAAACATAGTACCACATCTAGTAATCTGGATATTTGGTAGTACCTTATAAGTAGTAGAAGCCACTACTAGCATAGTGTCCATAATGTTATAGACTTATACTCATTAGCCGTAATCACATCATTAAGACTAATTAAGTATGATTAGTGCTAATTACCTGTCATTAGTGATAATTAAGCATCATTAGCATATATTTATACTCATTAGCTATAATCACATCATTAAGACTAATTAAGCATGATTAGTGCTAATTACCCGTCATTAGTGATAATTAAGCGTCATTAGCAAGAGTAGGATACATGGAGTGGAAATCATGAGACACGTGCCGTTAGATAGTCAGAACAAGTGTCAAAAACTCAATAGCGCCATGTGTCAGCATCCTAAGACTAACACGTGTCATGGTGAAGCCGCTTGCTTGGGCAACAAGTTATCTCGTGTAGAAGCCAAACCACTTGCTTGGGCAGCAAGTTACCTCGTGGATAAGCCAAACCTTGCTTGAGAAACAAGTTACCTCATGGATAAATCAAACCCATTACTTGGACAACAAGTCTTCTCATGATTTCGACATGTGGCATGCCATGTGTCGTCCTACATGGAAGAGAGGCAACATGTGGCTTAGAGGCTCCATTACATGTTGACACATGTCACACATGTAAAGGAGGAGGGGGCCTATAAATACCCATGACCCCCCATACTCCTCCTCACTTCATCCCACGCCCATCTCTCCACCTTAAAGCCGCAAGGCCGCTGAGGTTGCGGGAGGAGCACGAGAGGAACCGCGGCGAAGCCCTGTCAGTGATCGAGAGCATTTTTGAAGCCGTAACGAAGTTCTGTCCGCACCAAGCCGTAGTATTCAATCTAAGACGGCTATAGAGGAGGTTTTCACTAAAGAAACGTTTTCGACCCAAGTTAGACAACAATCACGTGAGGGATTCTCAAGCATTATTTTAAAGTATTAGTCTTTCGCTTTTATGCATGTTTTATGATAACAAGTATGCAATCGCGTTTTCTTGAGCTTTTACGCATGAATTGCAAGTACCGTATACCAGATATGAAATCAAGGCTTTTGAATATATTTTCAAATATCATTTCAAGTGCTTTATGTTGATAGCATGTTTTCAAGCATAAAACTCGTTGTGGAATAGAAAGCATAAGTTTCACTACGTTGATTTCAGTTTTTATGTAAAGAATTTTGTTTTGTACGGTAACTATGGATTATGGATCAGTTTTCCAAGTTCTGAATGGTTTTAGTGATAAGAATATGCATGCTATGTCAAGATTGTCTTATGTTATTGAATTAGTTGTTATGAGCATGAAATAGCAAGTTTACGGTTTATTAGTGGCAAGAAAAGAATCAGAATCAGAAGATAAGCACCACAGTAGCTCTTTTATACAAATCATGAACGAGCCATTAGATATGGTGATGTCATTAGATATGACCCTGAAACCGCCATTAGATATGGCAAACCATTAGATATGGTATCAAGAGGACTTTGGGTCCGCATTCTGTATACATATAGGCTTTGGGCCGTATGCAGGGTGTTTTTGGTCTTTGGGACCGTCTGCGCGTATGACTTAGCTTTGTTTCAGCGTTCATGAGTCAATAAATTAGCCACAGTGGTGATTAGTACAAACAGCTTGATAGTGATGATTATGTTTCAGTTTATCTGTTTTTGAAGTGATTTCAGCATTTATTTGCAAATCTAGCATGTTGTTATATGTTTACTGTCATAAAGTCTCTTTTTCAAGCTATTTCAAAGTTATCAGCTTAAATTTTGGCATACTGCTCATATTTCAACTTTTAGTTATATGTAAAAAGTTTGAGATCCTTTCACTGGGTCTAAGCTCATAAATGGGTTTAGACTCATCCCGTTATATTATATTATATACAGATCAGCAAAATCAGGAATAGCAGGGGAAAGAACCACGGATACACTTGAAGGAGGTGTCTTTTGCTTTTCGTTGTTTATGTACTGTCTGTGTTATTTTGTAAGAAGTTGTAATAGATAGAACTTGTGTAATACACTTCTTGGTGTTGTGAACTTGAAATACAAAGGTTTTATGTTTTATGAGATTGCCACATGTTTACTTGAGGAAAAAGAAGAGGAAAGATCTCTGTCGCGGCACGTTCCGGTTAGCGGGAAGGGTCGTGACAATGATGCTTCCCACCTTTTTTTCTAGGGGGGATCATACTCCTGTAATTTGTCCTCTCATTGGAGAGGGATTTCTACGTAAATTTTGTCATCTAAAGTAAAGCTTTAGGTTTGCATGATTTTTATACGGTATTAGTTTATCAAAGATGCCAGCTCTTTGAACCAAATTTCTATTTAGAAAACCACTAAGAATTGTCTAGTTGCCAACAACACAATCATCATCAAGAAAACTTGTGCCATTGATATATTTATTTTCTTAAACTAATAGAGTAATATTGATGGCGCTAAACTTCTCCATTTCATAAATTTTTCCTTCATTCAAATATCCCATCTCATGGATGTGTTGCCAAACACCACATTCACCAAACTGTTTATTTCATGCCCTCTATCATAACTTAACCTTTTGAAGATATTCCGTGGGGGCAAAAGCTCTACATAACTAACTGTTTGGCACACAAAAAAAGTTCACACATCCAAGCAAAAAAAGCCACCTTATCTTGCATTCACAATGGGAGGAACAAGTCCAGATCAATCATAACTCCCGACCCGATAGCCAGGAACATAACGAGGCATCTATAACAGTTCTCAAAACCCTAGAGGCAAGATAAGTCCAGCAAAGAATTATATTGCCCCATTCAGAACTTCAAATTGTTCTTTAGGAGTAAAAGTGTTTGGGACAGGATGTCTCCAAATAGCAACAAATAAACTTCTCACTCCCCTCCCCCAAAAGCACAGGGAGCCGAGTGAGAACACATATATCCGTATTCATTGAGAGCAACGGAAGCAAGCACACAAACACAAACAAGCAAACCATGTAAACATGGACTTACTGTTGGTGACACGATCCACCGATATCGTCTCCTCTCGGATATCGTTTATTGGGGATACGAGCCCCCTTGGATGGATGCGGATGCGCAATCGATCACCACCACCACAGAAGCACGTGAAAAAAAGAATACCAGATATAATCGTGGTCGGTCACCTCTCACGATCACGAGAAAAGAAAGATCACTATAAGAAGACGAGTACAACTCTCTCTGTTCCCTCGCTCTCTTATCTCTCTCTCTCTTCTCTCTCTATCTCTTTTCCCCTGTGGTATTCCCTCTTACTATGGTGTAGAGGCAAGGCCTCCACCCTCCTCTTTATATAGCCCAAATATAACCCCATAATTCTATTCTCAATAGGACTATAAATAGAATACAATTCAACTATTATTAGGATTATGAGTCCGATCCCATTAGGATTCCTAATCCTAATTTGACTCTAATCCTAACAATCTCCCCTTGCGTTGAATTCCATCACGATATCTTCATCGTCTTGAGTCTGCAATAGGTCATCCTCGTCATCTGCAGGTCTCGTTAGCAGGATCCCACCAAGTCTCGGTGACGTTCCCGTCACTGGGCGTCCTCGACGTGCCTTCTCTTGGGCACTCACACAACTTAGCATTGTGCCTCATGAAGCGGCACCACAAATCTGTTGTGACTAGAGATTGTGCCGGCATCCTTTGGTAAAGCGAATCACACTCCTTTTTACGTACTTCTGCAGCAGAGATGCTGATAATCTGTTGCTCTCTCATTATACTGCTCATCTTGGGAATAACTGAAGCTCCATCACCTGTCACAACCCTTCCCTCGAGCTTATACACCTTGTTCGACATCTTCGTCCCACGCATCACCATGCGTGCTCCCTTGCTCGCTCTGAGAATTTCTCCTTCAATGGTGACTCGATGTCCTCGTGACTCGATCGTTCCTAGTGAAATCATATTATTCTTGGTTGTAGGAATGTGTCTGACACCTGTCAGAGTTCGTACTACTCCATCAAACATGCGGAACTACACTGATCCAATGCCCTTGACGTAGTGAACCTCTCCACCTCCCATCTTGACCGTATCATCATTGCATGCCCGATATGTACTGAACTGCTTTTTGGATGAGCACATGTGATCTAAACATGCCGAGTCCAGAAGCCATCTTGAATCTGCCTTCATCTCCCTAGAGCACGCTAGCAAGTCTCCTTTACATACTGCGGTGGAATCCTCTTGGTCGGATTCAGAATCACTAACCTTCTTCTTTCCTTTCCCCTTCTCATGTCTTGGACAATCAGCTATCTTGTGATCCACCTTGTTACAATCGAAGCATCTGATCGGACCTCGTGACTTGGATCGATATCTAAATCCTATCTCCCTTGATCTTGAGCATCTACCCTCGATTGCCAGCACATGACCTTCATCATTCGTTGCCTCATTAGTCGACCTCCGTCAAGACTCATCCATAAGTAGTGAACAACTGTCTTGTCTAATGTGATGGTCTCCTTGCCATAGAGTAACACCATCACAATATGATCGTAACAAGATGTCAGGGAACTCAACAAGATCAGTGCCTTATCCTCCTCCTTGAATAGAGATTCTCCTTTCGCATTTTTCTCCTCAAGTGTCAGTACGTCTGTCAGAATCTTGTTGAATTCATCTAAATGCAATTCGAGCTTTGTCCCATCGGTTATCTTTAGACCATAGAGCTTCTTTTTCATTAATAACCGATTTGTCAAAGATTTGGACTTGTATCGTCCATTGAACTTCATCCAAACCTCTGTTGGATCCTCCAGGCTGATAACTTCGCGAAGAGTGTTGTTTGCCAAGAACAGTTGTATTGTACTGTTCAAGATCCCTCATCTCCTTCCACTTTTCCTCTTTTATCTTCTCCGGCTTCTTTTCTTTTACCTGGAGAGCTTTCACAAGTCCTTGCGTGAGTATGTTCTTCACTCAATGTTGCCATAAGGTGAAGTCGTTCTTCACTCGTTGTTGCCATAAGGTGAAGTCGTTCTTCACTCGGTGTTGCCATAAGGTGAAGTCGTTCTTCACTCGTTGTTGCCATAAGGTGAAGTTGTTCTTCCCGTTGAAGGGTTCCACGAAGAATGATGCACCTCTCGATGTAAATATCACCATCACTTTCTTATTGTACCTCTTTATACAATCTGAAAAATCAATAAAGAATCCTCCCATCCGAACTGTCCAACTCGTCTAGAGTGCGAAAAAGCCCCTATCTGGACTCTTGGATCACCTCAATCAGACTCCGGATGCTCCCGACGACAATGGTTCACCTTAACCGTTGGATCTTAACTACCTATGAAGAAAGCACACCTGTTGTGTTGCATCATCTCCTCGACGTCGAATCTCGCTCTGATCCAACATGTCGTATCCGTCGTTGTCGTTGAACCAAGCTCTGATACCAGTTGTTAGTAACACGATCCACCGATATCGTCTTCTCTCAGATACCGTTTATTCGGGATACGAGCCCCCTTGGATGGATGCAGATGCACAATCGATCACGCCACTATGGAAACACGTAAAAGAAAGAACACCAGATATAATGGTGGTCAGTCACCTCTTACAACCACCACAGAAGAAAAATTACTATAAGAAGATGAGTACAACTCTCTTCATTCCCTCACTCTCTCATCTCTCTCTCTCTTCCCTTGTGGTATTCCCTCTTACTATGGTGTAGAGGCAGTGCCTCCATCCTCCTCTTTATATAGCCTAAATACAAACCCATAGCCATATTCTCAATAGGACTATAAATAGAATACAACTCAACTACTGTCAGGATTAGGAGTCCAATCTCATTAGGATTTTTAATCCTAATTTGACTCTAATCTTAACACTTACAAGGCTCACCTGTAACCAAGCTAAGTACTTGGGGCGGTCGTGGCCATTTTCACTATATGTAGAGATGAGAAAATATGAAGGATATAGAGAGCCCTAACCCTAGGGAGTTTATATAATTCTCCCTGTATAAATGGATCCCAGATAAACAGATTCAAATACCTAAATAAAAAATCCCATTTCGGGACAAGGGCATTGAACCCTGCAATCCTCGCAAGGGGAGGAGAGAGATGCATATGTTCTTGCCTAGCCCCCTCCCACAAGCTTGTTGCCCGGGTAGCGAAACCCCCGTGCTGGTAGGGTATAGACGACAATGGGTTTCTCTCGCCCTTATGATGGAGGGTATAGAAAATGGTTGTTCAACAAGGATTCCATGAATCAACATATGCCTAAATGCTTACCACATGCACAAAAACCTTCATAAACAAATATGAACCTAATCGAGCAAAACCTTCTCACAACTTTGGCATGCACACCAACTGACTTGTATTGCAAGGCTTTCTACCACGTGTGACCATATTTGAAGCAAAACCTTGGACGAGAGAGTCTTCATAGAAAAGTAATGAACTCAACATTGAAGTTGTAAATATAATTGTGTTGTTGGGCCTCTATGATGGGAGTTATTTAGTCCCACATGGATGAGTGAGACTTGGTCATATTGGTGGAGCTATATAATGAGACCCACACCCCACGTAACCTTTGAGAAAGTGAATAAAATATCAACCCTTTGAGGCGGTTCTCCTGTGGTTTAATCCCGCTCCTTAGGGGGTAGGTTTCCACGTAAATCAAAGTCTTCTTTGTATTTTGTTCTTACTTTCATTCGCTTCCGCAATATTATTTTCTATAAGGTACCAAAGCAATCAACTCTAGGGTTTTGGAAGATTTATTTTTTTATTTCCAATTCAGATATTAGTATTTGTTCTTGATTATGTCCCGGAGATCTCGCCACCACATTCTGAGTATATATCGGCTTCAAAAAAAATTCTGAAAATATTCTAAGGTTCATAAAACCCTAAATATGGCAACATGACAGTAGTCACCAAGGATTCCATCTTAATCCTAACACCTATGCTCGATTCAGATGCTAGGATCCAAGTGCACTACAACGACAACTAAGGGACGTGGTCTTCTTCCCTAACACCACTACACCAAGAGCAAGAGCAACATCATCTTCGATCCACGGGGTTCACTGCATGTACGATGGCTCACAACCACAACCGCAAGGGCTTACGTTGACACATCAATACCTTAAAACTCTAAAATCTTGAAGAAAAAGACAAAGCATCTCATGCATTCGGTATGGGTTCATCTTTGGAACCCTAAATTGTCGTCACCCTCACATGCACGAGCACCTATTCCATTTCCTGGAACTAAAGTTCGAAGCATCCTCCAGGCTGCATGATGCTCCAAAAAATTCGAAGAGCTGCCGACCCCCTCAGTGACATACTCTACATGCACAATCTTCTCCTTTGGCGATGCATCGACCAACTGACAATTCCTTCTCCAAGCATTGTGGCAGCGATGCTTTAAAAGTTAGGCTCCATAGGGGAATCCTACCTCATGTTACACAAAAGATAGAAGAGAGGAGGGGGTTGGTGATCTAGGCGATGCCACTCCAGTTCACGTGCAATTCATATGAGCTCCAAACAACGGCGATGCCACCCCTTCCTTCACCATGATCGCACAGCGAGAACACAAGTTCATGGGTTCCTTTGGGAACCCTAATTGGGATATTGGAGACAATTTTATTTGTTTTATTTATTTATAATTCTTTAGGGTCTTTTTATGTGATTTCTCGTTTATTAGTGCTCTAGGGTTTTAGTCTATATAAGAACCCCTAGACCTCTTGAGTAAGATTATCTCATTGTGTTTTCTCATCTTTTCCCACGTGGTATTAGAGCAATGGTCCTAGCATAGCCCTTGCGTGGGCCCTTTCTAATGACTAGGGGACCATACAAGGACTCTAATGCCCCTTCCTCAGACTGCCAAGGCCCCCAATTCCCTCAGGCGACATCGTCGAGGCACCTATAGTCACTGCCTGGGTTGTTGTACCACAACCGAGGCCTCCATCGCCTTCGCAAGGCCTCCACCAGAGGCTCTTTGCCCCTGCTGGGGTTTCATTACCTCCGTCAAGTATCCATCAGCCTTTGCTAGGGCTCTAGTGGCTTCCGACTGAAGCGATCAGCCTCTACCAATGTTCCAAAGCCTTCGCTAGGGCTCCTTAGTCCTCGCCAACACCGGGGGCTGTAGGATAACCTCTACCAAGTCCGAATTGTGGTGTCACAGCCACAATTTACTACTCTAGAAGCCCGAAGGGGGCTGAAACAGTGATTTAAGTCACCCATACGCTTGATTGAAATAATAATTTAATCTACGCCACTTTTTCTTACCTTTGTAACCATGATGACATCCTCAGAGACCAAGCCCTTGTAGTCGACTTATCTGTGATGGTACATGACACCTCTATCAAATTGAAGTGCATGGGAAACTATGTGTTCTGGTCTTGATCATTTAAGGTGTTCATCAGGGGTCAATGCAAGAATCAATGCAAGAATCGTATCCTCACCAATAATCTGCTCAAGGAGACGGATAAGGAGTATGCCACATGGTATGCAGAAAATTGTTTGGTCATTACTTGGATGACCAATAGCGTCGATCTCCGAGGTGTCAAGCGTGGCTTTTCAAGTCCGTCATCAAATCAACCCATGGAAACTACCAAGCTGGAGTACGGCTTCTAATTCGTCGATAGAAAAGTGGAAGCAACGAACTTATTACCATGAATCTTCTTTATAAAGACTTTGCAACAATATGGAACGAACTTACTCCCAGAAGACAACTAAGTCTCGCATCTCAGACGTCTATACAAGGATCTGGTTTGCAACTTAGGGGGAGTCTAGTCTTGCCAAGTACTACAGACTTTTGACTGGTCTTTTTGAGAAGCCTCGGATTTTTCAGCCAACCTGATGTGTTCATGGCCTCAAATTTCAACGAAATTCCACCGAATTTCTCTAAAATTTCCATTTCTCTAGGTCACAAAAAATCAAAATACTGCCTTATTTTTTTTTCTAGGATTTCAATGAGATATCGACAAAATGTCAATGAAATTTCATCGAAATTGCATGTTGTTTCGGTGAAACAAAAAAATAAGGGAATTTATCCTTCACTTTCATTGAAATTTACATATATTAATGAATTTTCACTTATTTATTGATGTGTTGAATTGTTAGAATGCTTTACATTGGTAAAAAAAGTTTGTTTAGTTAGTTTCTAAATTTTAGATCTAATATCAGACCAAATCAGTTAAACCCACTTGCTATGAATGATTTTCCATGTAAATATATAGTCATCTACATCGATTTCCACGATATTAGTTACGTAAAATTCTTGGATGCGGGACTATTCTTTTGAATAAATTTCCCATGGGGACTACTCTCCCAAGATGCCCTTAGGCAGGGCCTTTTTAGATTCTCTAGATTGAGTACATGGTCGAGAGGTAAAACATTGAGAACATATAACCCAAAATTAGTCGCATTGATTGGAGAACTCAAGCAATCATCATCGACATCAAATTTTAAGTACTTTCAAGCAGGATTGTTTCACATTCAATGAAGAAAAAATGATATTACCTCTGCTTGAACATCATCCAGTATGGAAGCTACTCGTAAATGGAAAGACTTTTCAGTTTCTACCTTTGATCAAATTAAAAAAATATGTTAGAACAAAACAATTGAATTTTATTGCCAAGGACAGCAGTTGATTGACCTCACCATCGCTACCAGGCGTTGGAGGGTCAGCCTTTGTTGCTGCGATTCAACAGCAGAGAGAGAGGCAGCAGCTTCTTTTCCAAGAACAGCCATACTTGATTTCAATTCCTGCATTTTTGATTCTGACGTTTGCAATTTTGCAGCATTTTCAGGAAACGGAGCTTCTCTCACTCTTAATTGTCTCCGTGCTACTTCTGCAGCCTAAATGTGAAAAACTAAACTTCTGGCACATGATATATTTACCACAAACTCGGACGAAGAAATAAATACAAGTACCTGCTTTTCTGCTTCATGCCTCAAGGCACTGTAGCGCTGGGCAAGATGCCGAGCATCTTCCAATGGTGCACCAGATGACATGGCTCTTAAAGGCTCGATAACCTAAAACCAGGAAAATAACTAGGAACAGTCTAAGAAAGAGCAAATTCCTTAGAATCAGAACAAACCTTAACCTAATAGAAAGAACAATTTTTTAAATGCAGCATCTAGGCATACTGTTGAATAAGAGCCAACTTGTGATAAGGAAGTAGATTTTCTTTAGAATAGATATAACAGTGCAACAAACCATCCATGTACAACTCACAAGTCATACCTGTGATGATAGCATCCTATTTAGTTCTTCATATTCTTTTTCCACGTGAGTAACTGCCCCTCCATAAAGTGATGCAGCTTTAGCTAGTGCACTCTCGTTGATATTCTCACTTCCATATCTGCAACAATCCTCAGATAATTTTGTCCCTTAACAGCAAGTGAATAAGGCAGATGAATTAGTTGAATGTATTGAAATTGCTATTAAAATTTTTAGTATTATGCAATATAAAGATATCAAACAAAAAAGATACAAGAAGAAAAAAACCACCTATTTCAACGTGTTTAACTCCATTCGATATTAAAGCCTCAACTGCTCGGACAATATCCTTCTGGAAGTCCTGCAGAAAATCAGCAAAAATTTTAGCAAGAAAAAAACTTATCAGAAGTCCAACTTAATATGTGAATTTCAGGGCATGGTCACAATATCATCACCTTTTCAACAAGCACTTAAGAAAGTTAAATAGAGTTAATATGGAAACATGATGCTTTTATTTAAGAAGCTAAATGATAATCCTCCGATGCAGGTAGTCATCCAAATCTAATTAATATCAAAAGCATTATAAAGCCCAGTAGGGATGCAAACGGATAAGGATATATCCATATCCAGTCCGTCACCTATCCGTTTTATATATATTTTGACATCCGTATCCATTTTAGAATGGATACGAATATGGATATCACTTTGATATCTGCAGACATCCGCATCTCTTTATGTATATCCATTTTCATATATAAATATAGTTATAAATATATTTTCAACCATATTTAACATAATTTTATATCTTCTTTCATCATATTTGGTATAATTATCATGATATAAGAATATTAGTATATTTACATCATGCGTATTGCATCCAATACACGTATATTTAAACTAAAACCTATAGAGTAATTCTAATATTACTCGTATGTGATTAGTATCCATTTTACATCAATATCTGTCTTTAAAGATATGTTAATATAGTTTAATATAGGGATATTTACACCCATAACCTTGAGTAATTCCATAATTACCCCAGGTACCCAGGATAATCATGAATTACATCCAGAACCCTAAATAATGCTCAACTTTTACATGGTATAACCCTGTGTGAAGTTCCGTCCTACTTCTCCGTTAAGTATGACGAAAAAAGTTATATGTTGACCATTTTGCCCATCAAAATACATCCTATTTATAATATAATGCCATTTTGTAGATAAAAAAATTGATATCCCCTCCCCCTCAAGCCTAAGGCCTCCTCCCCGAACGTCCCCGTCAAGCATCTCCCTCCTGTCCGCGCGTCCGACTCCGGCATCGAGCTCGAACCCTCCCCCTCATCGTGCCTCCGCACCCCTGCGTGCGAGCTCCATGCTCTCCCACCCCCGGCTGCCCCCAGAGCTCCAGGCCCCCTCCCCCAGCTCCTCTTGGATCTCCCCTGGCCGAGAAGCCACCCCTCCCTCCCCTGAGGTGTCCCCCCCGGCCGAGAAGCTCCCCCGGTCAACCCCTGGTCGAAACCCCCTGGTTGCCCCTACTCGAAGCCCCCTGCTCCGCCCCCCGCACAACCCTGCTTCGCCCCCACCCTCCCTCCCTCCCAGCGGAAGCACCCACCCCCCGCACAGCCTTGCGCCGCCACCCCCCCCCCCCACACCCTCCCTCCCTCCCCGCGGAAGACCCCACCCCTCGCACAGCCCTGCTCCGCCCGCCCCCCCTCCCTCCCTCCCCGCGGAAGCCCCCCCCGGCACATCCCTGCTCTGCCCCCACCCTCCCTCCCTCCCAACGGAAGCCCCCAGCCCTCGCACAGCCCTGCTCCGCCCCCACCCTCCCTCCCTCCCAGCGGAAGCCCCCACCCCCCGTACAGCCCTGCTCCGCCCCCCACCCTCCCTTCCTCCCCGCGGAAGCCCCCCCGGCACAGCCCTGCTCCGCCCCCCGCCCCCACACCCCCGCCCCCACCCGCCTCCCGCACACTGTTGCTCGAAGCCCACAAACCCCGCGCCCCCTGCCCACCCCTGCTCGAAGCCCCCAGCCCCTGGCCGAGTACACCTCCCCCCACCCTTGGGAAGCCTCCCTACACGACTGACCACGCCAAGCTCGAAGCCCCCCGGTGCCCTGCCGCCTGCACCCATGAGGCCGCCTGCGACGTCCTCCCTCCCCCGCTACTCGGACTCACCGAGCCTGTAAAGCCGTCCACCTACCTGCAGGCATGAGCCCGCAAACCTTCTTTTCATTTTTTTATTAATCTCAACCGTTATATTTACAATTGGTTAGATTGACTCATCTATCTGGTTGAGTTAATGGACTAAACTAACAGAAGGTTATGGGTGTAGAACGTAGTGGTTATTTAGGGTTCTGGATGTAATTCGTGATTATCTTGGGTACCTGGGGTAATTATGGAATTACTCAGGGTTAAATATCCTTTTAATATATGTGAATATACATATGTGCATCTGTATTCGTATTGAAAAACGGATAATGCTATGATAACACCTACATCCGTATTTGCTCCTTTGCATCCCTAAAATCCAGCCTTATATCTCCATTACTGACGCAGTGACCCCACGACGCATAAACCGCCTTCGCATAGCGACTACGTTTTCAACATAAAATCAACTGCTTCTAAGAACCAAAGCATTCCTCTCATTCCAAAGTGTCTACAAAACTGCCAACGACCCACTTCCTCCACGAAGTGGAAATACAGTATTGTGTTTAATGTATAATGCCTTGCTCCACGATGTGGTAAAACAAAGTATGCAAAGGGTTGTCTGACCATGCTAAAGACATTTGAAACTTATCACATTTCTTGAGCTTAAGATGCCGAATTAGCCATCTAGAACCCGACTAATGGTCTAGTGGTAGAAGCAACGGCTCCCACTAGGATAAGTGGATTCATTTCCCTATTTTATCTATTTATTTTTTCTTCCCCAAGTAGGGGTACGGATGTACTCTACTAACAGTTTCTTTCTAAATAAAGAGGACTAGGGCTCATTAAACTTATGACATTCCAGTCTACTTGGTATCAAAGTGACGGTCCTAGATTGAGCCTTAACACCTTCTCGGGCTCCCCCTTAAAAACTCACATGTCTCTCTTCTAGGCATTCGGCGAGTATCTGCCAGCCAAGCCACGTGATAGCCTGAGGCTGGAATTGGTCTCCCCGACATGTACTTTGGAAGGCACATCACCCAAAGATGCATCATGAGCACCTATCTCAAAACCACCCCTCCTCGGGGCATCTACGATGCTTGTAACCTAATCAAAGGCGTCTCGCACATACCTTCCAAAGCTTTTATGAATTGTTATCGCAAACATTGTTAGAGCTTAAAGCAGTTTGACAATGCCTAAGCAGTCCAAGTGTTGCTTGCCTAAGCTCATGCATCTTGGGGAGGTCTTCATTACCACCTCGAGGTCTTCATCGCTGCCCGACAACCTCTATTGAGCTCGAGTATTGCATCCCAGTTACACCTATACCAACGAGATTATTCTAGATCTACTATAAACCACTACAATAATTCCTTATGGTTTTAACGGCAGCACGATAGAGCTCTGATGACCACCAGAGATCTAACATCATCTCCATCAATGGTTAAACCTCATTTAGACAGTCAATAGTCCATATTACTCTTATTTCTTGAGTTACCTTCAGTCTACCTTTGCCAACCTTGATGTGAATTGAGAGCCAAATTTTTTAACCAAACATAATATCGGGTGTGAATTTAGGATATGGCTGCATATTCTAAATGTTGTAAGTAGCGGAAGAGAACAAGTATAAAAAAGCAAACCACGTGCACACAGACTTACAAGGTTCACCTGTAACAGGTCTATGTCCTTGGAGGCTTGGACTACGATGGTCGTTTATGTGGAGAAGGGAAAATATACAAGATACATAGAATCTCAAGCCTAGGGAGTTTATATAGTACTTACAGTATAAACAGATCCCATGGTTAAATGATCCAATTACAACAACAAGGCCTTTTTCATCATTAAGTAGGATTGGCTACATGGATTCTTTGCCTCCATTTAGGTTTATCTTGGGTCATTCTCAGGCTTAGATCCAAAAAAACTAAGACCCCTCCATATAGTCTCATTCCAACATTTCTTGAGCCTTCCTCATCCTCTCTTATCCGGCTCAACATCCCAAAACTCGCATCTCCTCACCGGTGCATCGGACCGACCTCTTTTGCAAATGATCAAACCACCTTAAGCGATTTTATCGCATCTTATCCTCGATCGGAGCTACACCAACTTTCATTCTGATTGCTCATTCAGAATCCTATCTTTACGTGTGTGCCCACACATCCACCTTAGCATTTTCATTTCTGCTACTGCCATTCTCTGCACATGTCTATGGTTTATAAGCAAACATTTAGATCCATAGAGCATAGCAGGTTTCACAACTGCTTTGTAAAACTTTCCTTTAATTTTCAAAGAAATTTTCTTATCACAGAGAACAATAGAGGATACTTTCCACTTTAACCAACCTACATTTATTCTATTAGTAACGTCTCCATCAATTTCCCCATCGTGTGGCAAAATAGATCCAAAGTATCAAAAGAATCTCTCTTCTGAATGCTATCGTCATCAATCTTCACCTCGATTCCTTCACCATTGCTTCCATCAAAAGTGCACTCCATATATTCAATCTAACCCTACTTATACGAAATCCATTAGTCGTCGATGCATATCTCTAAACCTCAAGCTTCTCATTTACTCCATCTCTAGTCTCATCAATCAACACAATATCATCGGCGAATAACATACACCAAAGTATCTCATCATGAATGTGACTTGTGCACTTGTCCATAATCAAAGTAAAAGGAATGGACTCAACGCTGAACCATGATACAGACCAATGTTAATGTCAAAATATGCATTCTTCCCAAACCGTATCCTTATATAAGATGAAGCCCTATCATACATATCTTTGATGAGGTTAATGTATAGGACAAGTACTTGCCTCTTCTCCGAAACTCTCCACAATATCTCCCATGAGATAGAATCATAAGCCTTCTCCAAATCAATAAAAATCATATGGAGGCTCTTCCTCTTAGCTCAATAAATCTTCATTATTTTCCCCAGCAAGTGGATGGATTCAATAGTTAAGTGACCTAGCATGAATCCGAATTGATTTTCTTTTATTTTGGAAACTCGCCTCAATCTTTTTTTGATTACACATTCCCAAATTTTCATAGTGTGACTCATCAACTTGATACCTCTATAATTTGAACAATTTTGAATGTCTCCTTTGTTCTTATAAAGAGGCACCACGATGCTTCTCCTCCAATCTTTAGGTATTTTCTTGCTTCATTAAATAACATTGAATAAATTTGTAAGCCAAGTCAAACCACGCTTACCTAAACTCTCCAAATTTCTATAGGAACCTTTCATAGCTCTCATAACTTTCAAAGCTTCCTATGCTTCCTTCTTTTGTATTCGTTTATAGGTAGCACCATGGAAGGCCATATCACGATATATCAACGATGTATCGATATAGACATGTGACCGATATATCACCGATGTGGCCGATATTTGACCTTGGAAGGCCATTTTCTTCACGAATTCGGTTCAATATCGACGACATGGCGTCAATATATCATATCGACACAATACCAATATCGATACTGATACCAATATGGCCTTTCATATCTTGCACGATGCAAGTAACTTTCACTACTAGTTAGATCTCCCAAAGTGATCTCTCTATTTCTTTCCCCGATGAAAAGCTTATGGAAGTACTGCTTCCATCTTATCTCTATATCCTTCTAAGTAACAAGCACGCGACCTTTCCTCATCCTTATTGTATCTCACTTGAGAAAGGTCTTTAGTTGTTCTTTCTCTTGCTTTAGCCAACCTGAATATATCCTTTTGTCCCTCCTTAGAATCAAGGTTTTTGGACAAAAATTCAAAATCTTTTGACTTAGCTTCAATTACAAACTTTTTTGCTTCCTTATTCACTATAGTTTGAGATAGTTGCATCTGTTCTATCATTAGGCATAGCTTTAAAGCATGCTCTTTTAATTTTGAGCTTCTCTTGCATCCCTCAACACCACCAAGCCTCCTTTTGGCATGGAGCTCCTCCCTTTGATTAGCCTAGCATTTCTTTGGCCATTCAGATACAAGAAGCTGCCACTTCCCACATCTCGTTTACACTTCCATTACAATCCCAAGATAAGCCTTTTAAAACCTTTTTCCCTGAAGCTTGATTGCTTCAATTGAAGATTCCACCATCTAATTCTAGTGATCTTGGAAACCATCTTTTTTTTTACCATCCATTTTATTTGCACAACCATGACTAACAAGCGACGTTGGGTGGTCAAACTCTCTCTTGGGACTACTTTCCAGTCTTTGCAACACAACCAATCTCTTCTCTTATATGCAAAGTAATGTATCGGTGTTCTAGTCGAGCTACTCTTATAAGTAATTAAATGTTCCCCCCTCTTCTTGAAGAGAGTGTATGCTATGAAAAGATCATAAGATGTTACAAAATCCATAATGGCATTTCCCTCTTCATTTCTATCCCTGAAAGCATGTCCTCCATGAACACTAACATACCCTGAAGCATCCTTTCCCATATGTCCATTAAGATCTCTACCTAGGTAAATCATCTCTCTTTGTGGGATTCTTTGCATAATCTCATCCAAATCCTCCCAGAAAGCTTGTGTAATCCTTTCACCTAAATCAATTTAACTTTTAGCAAAATAATTCGATCCTCGAATCATTGCACTACAACGACACAATCCTTCAAATCCTTATGAACAACCACTACAACACCATGTATGTCCTTTTCTTTACCTGAATGTCAATGTTTAAAGCGTGTCTATTCGATCTCCAATGCTTTCTCTCCAACTTATTTTGTTTCTTGAAGATATAATATCAGAATCTTTACTCACATGCGTCCATCATGCAAGAACCCTTGCAAATTTGACATGCATCTGGGCGACGATGCAACGGAACTAGCTTATTTACTTGCACGAGTTCCTCATGCAAGAACCCTTGCAAAATTTTGAACTACATCCAATCAACGATGTAACGACCCTTGCCAACTTCTCATTGCATTCGAGCAATGTAATACGTCGCTAGTAGGGAATGCCCCAACGAAATCCAAATGCTTGCTTAAATCCATGTTCAAAAGATCCAAACTGTTTTGAGACAAATTTCTATCTAGGAATTTGCCTCTGTTACGATGGTTGTCGGCTATCTAACGTGCAACCCTTCTCAATTTACCCGAGCTAGGGATTGGTCATGGTTGAGTTTTGTTTCAGGTTAAGAGCATTTCCTATACACCCTCGTATAGGAAGGCGCACCTGCTTCCCTTAGACCCTCCCAGGCTCCCTAATTGAGCAACGAGACTCCCCATGCTATACGGCGGGCTTTACCCATCCTTCTTATTGAGGATGCAGAAGAACGATTCTTCAACCGAATTCAATAGAACAGAAGGTTAGATTCATATATATCAATAATCTCCACCTTGAATTGAATCATCTGAGAAGCATAACAAGTTTCGCCCCCATCGACCCTCAATGTGGATATCGTCAACTGTCGACATTGAGCAAGTCCAAACAATATTTGAACTTACTTCTAGGAATTGCCTTTGTGAACATACCAACTTGATTATTTGTTGTGCCAACCTTCTTCACCTTGATCCTCATCTCCGAACGGATGAAGTGATACTTGATATCAATATGCTTGGTCTTCTTATGATTCACTTGATCCCTGGTCAGGCATGATGCACTGAAACTATCATAATATACAATAGCATGATCATGTTGTAGACCGAGATCTCTAACTAAACCTTTCAACCAGATGCCCTTCATCGCAACTTCTATCAAAGTCATATACTTTGTCTCTTGGTGACAAAGTAGTTCATTGTCGTAAAGTAGCCTTCTAATAAGTCTTTAAACCAGATGCCTTCTAGGAAATTTCAGACCTTATTTTGAATAGTTTTTGAGGTACTTGTTGTTATATAATCCATGTCAAAGCACTTTATAAGGGATTCTTGATGATATGATGGTTTTGTGGAGGTGGGTTTACCCATAAAACCTAGTTTTGATGCTTTACAAGGCCATCTTTTAATAGTTTTCGTCATTTAGTTCCTTCTCGGTCCGCTTCTTCCATCAACAATGAATGATAATAAGGAAGTAATATCATCCTTTGGTTCAATGGAAGGTCTCGATCCAATGCATATGGGAGACGATGCAACAGTGGAGTCAATGCTTTATGGAAGCAAGACAATACGTGTGCCAAGGTATGGCTCACTAGCACATTAATTTATGATATTGCAAATGACATCCTCCATCAATCCACCAACAAGTCTATGTGGGACATCTTGGCTACTACCTACTCTCAAGCTAAGAATGAGACCAAGATTTTACAACTACAACTTGATATCTATCAGTGCAAACAAGATAGTCACCATCTTCATTCTTATTATTATTCTCTTAAAGGCATGCTTGCAAAACTATATATCCTACCATGACATATTGATGGTAGGAGTTTTTCTTGCAAGATGTGATCCAACATATGAGTCAACCTGGCACCAACTTCTTACCATTACTTCTACTCCTTAAATGGAGGAAGCATATAACAAATTGTGCATGATAACTATTCCTATGCCATCTTAACCCCAACATCCCTCTATTGTAGTTGCATCTTTTGGTGGGGGTGAGGGGTCTTCTGCTCGTAGAGGTCACACCAAGGCAGATGGGGAGGTGGTGTGGGCACTATCACATGCGCCAATATGAGCAACATACCTTACTGCACCTTCTACCACAGATTTGGCCATGCTGAGGATACATGTAGGACGAAGCATGGTCATCCTATTTCAACCGACATGGTAGAGCAATCTTTCACTTATGCAGTTTACCCATATCAGACTGTTGAGACCATTATCACCCAATTGAGGATTCATGATGTTTGCTGATCATCATCCTACTTCACCAGAGTTTATCCCTTTTTTTAAGAATCAAGTTTGTTATTACCACAAGATATAGTTTTAATACTATAACCTAGATAGTTGACTCTAGAGATTCTCTCTGTCTATGTGGAAAGAAAGAAAAATTCTCATCTTACAGCTTATGACCTTTTGGAAGGTCTGTGGTTCTTGTAGATGGCCGTCATTCCCCTATGACAGGCTAGGAGGAGGTTATTCTTACATTATTACGCGCTTGTGTGTTCTTCATGCTCTAGATTCACATTTGTGCATGCTATCCATAAATAATATTTGCAAAGAACTTAAATGTCATGCCATTTTTTATTTCATTTTTCTTGTGTTTTAGAATATACTCACAAGATGATGATTGGATGTGGCCATAAGCCGGGTAGTTTTTGCAGATCGGAGCACCCCTTGTATGTTGGTAATGCCAAAACACATAGATACAACCTCTTCTTATCCATGGCATCCTCGTTTTGGTGACCTCCCATTCTAGAAGATGTGTAGAGTCCTCCCTCTGATTTTACCAGTGTTAGATTTTCAGTTCGAGGAATATAAACTTGGAAAGTATCATCGTGCTAGCATTAACATGCGAGATGGTCTCAGTAGTAGTTCTCCTTTTAAGCTTATTCATTTTGATGTTAAGGGTCCTAGTTGTGTTCTGAATCACCAAGGACACAAATATTATTTAGTTGTTATTGATGATTTTCTAGAATTTCTCGAGTCTTTCTTTTCAAAAATAATTCCAAGGTTCCAAGTGTTGCAAAATATTGTATCACTGAAACTAAGAATACTTTTTTTATCATGTGGAATTGAGATCTGATACCCCTATACATCTCAGTAGAATGGTACGGTTGAGAGAAAACACGTACATATCATGGATATTGCCAACCAAAGCCTCTTGATTCTTAGCCATGCTACTCACCCTTATTGAAGAGATGTTGTCCTTACTGCTTGTTACTTGATAAATCACACGCATGGAAGGCCGTATCCCGATATATTGGCGATATATCGCCGATATATCCATATCGACATGGGACCGATATCGAAATCGATATATCGATATATCCGATTTGATGCGTTTTCTTCAGAAAGATTCCTAGATATAGCGATATATCGATATCGACATGATATCGAAACGATATCGATATGTCCTTCCATGTTCGCACGCCATCATCTGTTTTCCAAGAATGTGTTCCTTTCACTGTTCTCTTCCCCACAAGGTTTTGTTTTATGTTCCTCCTTGAGTTTTTGGATGTATTGTGTTTGTTCATCTCTAGACCCCTAAAAAGGACAAATTGTCTCATAGCGTTGTTAAGTGCATTTCTGTGGGATACTCAATGAGCCAGAAAGGTTATATGCATTATGATTCTATAGACTGACAATACTATGTTAGTGCAGATGTGACTTTTTTTGAGTATGTTGATTACTTCCAGGTTGTCTACTTTGAAGTCTGATGCGGAGGTGTGTCTCCCACATCCCCCGTTGAATCTTTCTGAGAGGGAGAATGACATGTTTTATGAGGTCTATTTGAGAAGAACTAAGAACCCTGCTCCACAGCCTTGCCCATCATCCATCATGTCTCAACTACATTCTGAAAACTAATAGCAACTAGTAGTCATCTTCATGTACATGATTCAGATGCAATACTAGAGGATCAACCTCATATTGATAGATGAGATGTCTCTTCCTATTGCTCTGCGGAAGGCGAAGCGATCTTGCACTCCTCAACTGCTCTCATGCTACTTTCCCTAAAGAGACTAACAAATGCCTATAAGAAATATTCACGGGTCTATCAGCAATGAAGACACCATGCATGCATAAATAAGCCTTCCAAGATACCAAATGGTAAGGGACGATACTTAATGAGATGGAACCCCAATGTTTCAAGGCACATGAATGTTTGCCTTGACACCTTCAGATACAGTCATTGTCGGTTGTTGGTTTCTGGATTTTCATAGTAAAGCACAAAGCATATGAAATTGTTGACCGTACAAGGCTATAGTAGTATCTTCACCAAAGGGCCCTTCCAAACTTCTACGTCCAAACTAAGCATGATAGATATCTATGATCCAGCTTGAGGAGTGTTGAAATAGACTTAATCCATGTGCATATTACTAATTCTTATGCATGTGTAATCCATGTGTCTATGTGTCTGATTAAGAAATTGCGTTAGTCTCTTATTGTCTTTCCTATTTTATTACGTCTTGTTATAGAATCCTCCCATGGCCTATTTTCTGATATAAGAGAATATATTAGCACAATAATAACCAATCCATTCTCCTCCTATTTCCTCAAATGCTATTATCAACCACATCAAACATATTAATCAATCACTCTTACTTTCTCTGCCAACATGGACATTTCTCTTACTTTCAAGACCACCGACCAGTCACTTTCTACAAATCTATCAATCAAGCTTGCCATTTGCTTTTGTTTGATTGATCACTTTCTTCAGTGTGATAGCTCAATGTTGGTTTGGTTAAAAGGGCCAAGAATTCTGATAATTATCAGGAGGAAAACTGCTGATCTCGTGTGTGGAATTCTTTCTAGCATGTTTTGTCAAAAGAAACAAGAGGCTCATATTTATTAACTTGTGAGATACATCATCTCCGATGGGGGAGATGGTCATTACTAGCTATGGAGCTCTGTAGTCCAATGAATCTGGGATCTTTTTGTTGTTGTTGATAATGGTAGATGGTGTTCAAAACATCAAATATTAATGTTAATGATGGTGGAGAGGAACAATGATAAGGATCCTTGGATGAGATCATATAGCCCTTGAGAATGTGGCATACGGGAAATTTGAGTTTTCCACATGCGGTAAGTGATGGGGATTAATTTGATGAATAAGTTGTGTGAAGGCTCAGTGAGTGGGGACAATATAAGAGAGTTGCTTATAGTTAATAGTGGGAATGCCAGTTAGGACCTTACTCTGAAGAGGATGGTGAAATATGGTATCATAAATAGAGGCTACATAGTTTTAGCAGGGAAAAGGCCATGCAGAAACGATGGAAATCAGCAAGTGGGTCAATGAGAGGAACGATTAAGGGAGAAAAGGGAGGTGTACCAGATAGTAGGGGTCAGGTATGAGACTAGGGGGGTTAGTTTGGGAGGAAGTGGGGTGCGCTTAATAGCAATCAATTCAAGTCACGGTATATGGGTAGCCAGGCCAAGTAGGGGTATATGGTAGGATTCTTCCTGAGCTAGACATAGGTTTCCCTCTCAGAGTAATATTGGGAGAACTTAAGATGCATTAGTACCCATTGGGGACTGTTGGGAGAACTTAAGGTGCATTAGTACCCATTGGGGACTTCTTAGGGCATGGAACATCGATGAAGATTCCTCCCTGTCGGGAATCGCGGAAGCATGGACAAACGAGATCAATCAAGCAAGCACGGAGATGTACGGATTTACAAGGTTCATCTGTAACTGGGCTGATTCTTCAGTTTCTCTCTTGAAAGTCTTGCCTCCCTTGTGGATTGAGACCGGGGAGGTTGAGGGCAGTGGCGGACCCAGAATTACAAAATAGAAGGGGCACATCAACATATAATAGTAATAAAATAAGATTATAATATTAAAAATAGTTAACTATAGACATGTGTATGCATGGAGATATATAAAAATGTTTTTTATATATAAAATGAATTTAAAACGTACATACCTACACTCGGTGGTAGAGAGAAAAATACAGACTAGATGAGGAAATACACCATAATTTCTATGTGCACTGAAAATCTAAAAATAGATACAAACCACATCGTGGAGTGGATTCTTTTGCATTCAGAATTGTAATATGGTAAACTATTACTATGCACAACTTGAAATTATGGTTCACATCGAGTGGATTCTTTTGCATTCAGAATTGTAATATGGTAAACTATTACTATGCACAACTTGAAATTATGGTTCACATCGAAACGATCCTCTACTGCAAAATTGAATCACTTTCGTCCAAAAAAATGCTTAGAGAAAATATAAAGTGATGACCAAGGGTTACAACTATATAGATTATAATATTCTACATTATATCTTGAACACATATCCACACGTGCAATTATATGCATACTATCATATATTAGTATCATATATCATATGTTGCACGTAAATACAACAATTGAATTGTGTGTCTTTCATACATTCGTAGGTGATTTCTATATCACACATTAAATATAAAATTAGATGTATTACATAAAACTAATATACTAAATAATGATGTAATCTAGGATCTAAATACATATTTATCTGGAATCAACAATATACATAAATCAATGGTAATATATATAATGTATTTTACGATATCAATCCCTAAAATTGTACTTACCTAGCGCAACCAGTGCAGCGAGTCCATGAGCAAATGGGGTGGTCATAACAAATCCTAAAGAGAGGCGAAGGCTAGGGCACGATATCACCACGCTTGAGGGGACTTAAGCGAGGTGCAACAACCTAGAGGGAATGTACAAGAGCCGAACCGAGAGGGATGGAGGGCACATGCGTGATGACAGCGACAATTCTGACTTTCAACTCTGGATGGATAGGGGAACAACATTACAAACATGGGATACTTTGCGCAAAATAAAGGGAAAATGAGAGTTTAGGAGGGGCATGTGCGCCCCATACCAAATATGTAGGTCTACCACTGGTTGAGGGTCTCAGAGACTAGGTCAGCTATCCTGGCCATGTCTACCTCTCTGATTGATGAGATCTTCGATCACCGGCTAGCGCTTGAGCTCAACGTCCCGACTGACTAAACTCAGTCCTTCGCCGGCTAGATCAATTTTGAACTCTTCCCTTTTGTCAAAGCCTAAAGTTTAAAAACAAGGCATTTGATTGGGGAGGAATTGTAAGGGCAACCTTGCTATTTTCCCCATACTTTTGAAAAGGGGGAATGGCAGGACTCAACTCCCATTCCATGCCTTCATCATTTTCGCCAAAGAAGGAGAGAAAGGAGAGAAGAGGGAAAGAGGAAGAAAGATGAGGAGAAGAAGAGAAGAAAGAAGAGAAGAAGAGTAAGGTAAGATCATACTTCCAAACTTCTCCCTATTTCCATTTTCCCATTGTTATATTGAGTTTGATTTGGAGGTACTACGTTTTGATATGATTTTAAGATTGTGATAAAACGAGGGGGGAAATAAAATTTCGTATTTTTGTGGTTTGATGATATGAGATGGGGATATGATCTTGTTTACATGTGGAAATATGTGATAAAGGAATAGAAGTTGGAAAAAATATATAAATCGGTGGGGGGATTTGTATTGTTGAAAACAAAGAGGTTAATGGTCATGGGATGAAATTTTTCTTTTGAGAACTTAGAAGTTTTGTTATGTTCAAAGATCATGGACTGCATGCTGAAATTGTGTTTTGCATGTATGTTTCCTTAAGATTTGTAGTAGATTGATGGTGGAATAATATCATTCCTTTTAGATTATGTGATGATCCTTGGGATATGTTAATTTTATAGAGTATAAGAGTTTAAACAGTGAATAATGGCCCATTTGTATGAGAGAATCGAAGATGTAATGAAGGAATATTTCGATGAAAAGGTACTACATGTAAGGGATAAATGTGTGGATGTGTGTGTGTGAATGTGTGAGTTCTTTGATAGTTAAGAGTTTGATAATTTGAAATGAAAAATGAATGATGAGATGAACAATGTTACGAGAATTGTAGAAAACATCATTGGAACATGTGTATGGATTCGAATGGGGAACATGTTAGTAAGGATAAGTGATGTTATTAGTAGTTATTGAAAAGTTTAATAAAAGAAAAATGGAAAGAGATGATGATAATGTGAGACATGTGTATGGATGTAAATAATGATGAAAAACTAGATTCAGTTTTGGTGTGGATTTTAAGAAGACCATCTTGAAATTGAAGATTTTTCCACCATAGAACATATTTACTTTAAGAGTATAGAAGAATATGTGTTAAGAAAAGTAGTGGATTAGAGGAGTACTCTCGATAGTATAGCTTTGAAATCTTGAAAAATGAGAGATGATCGGGCGAGGACAAGGTATTAAGATCCCACGTATAGTTTTCGATATTTAGTTTCCCATACTCCAAGGGTTTGGTCTATCATGATGTAATTATAATTAATACCTACAGTGAAGTCGAACTCGGTTGGTTCCAGAGGATGAAGAATGCTATTCATACCCGAGGTAAGGATGTCCTTGAATTAAATAATATTTTTACCACTCCTCTTGTTGAGTTGATTGTATATTAGGTTATTGTATTTTTTATAAGGATATCTAAATGTTAAGTTAGTACTAGGACATATAAGAAAAATCCATGAGAATCATCTACATTGAGAGATGTAGTTTATTTTAGAATAGAGCCATGGGATTCTATAATATGAAAAACATGTGGTGAAAGGAAATAAGAGTGAAACAAGAGAAACTTGGGATTTCGCTCCCTACTGGCCAGGGTAGATCCTTCGGATCGAAACTCGTGGTACAACACAAGATGAGGTGACCCAACAGATATAAATCCGTAGTATGTCACAAGAAAATTACAGGTCTGGAAAACATATGAGGAGTGACTATGGGGATAGTCACTCGAGAAGTGATGACTTTTACTCCGTCCAAGTAATGGGCATATGATGGATGATGAGAAGATGCTGATTTTGTGAAGGATTTCTTTTTGTTTGATTTTGGAAGCTCACAGTTGGGGATGTAACTTTTTGGTAACTCTATCATTATGAGCAATTTTTGGGTTCTAACCTCTTTAGTTTAGAGGTGGACATAGTGGTTAACATGAAAACTTTTCTTTTTGTATAATCTTGTAAGAACAAACTAGTATTGGAAAGTTTATGGAAATTCATTATTATAGTTTTCTGTGCTACATATCTATCTATTTGTTTTTCTATTACGTGTTCTTTCCTTGGTAAATTGTCAGGCAACAGGTTATAAGCATCATGTGCCGATCAAACCTGACCGTATCGGGCAAAGGGGATCGGGGCGTGACCCCTTTCGTTTTGGAGCTCTTTGGCCTCATCGTATGAAGGTGATGAGTCTGGGACCTTCCAAACCAAAGAGCAAGCCCCTTTTTTC
Source organism: Ottelia alismoides (assembly GCA_037367405.1). NCBI lineage: Eukaryota > Viridiplantae > Streptophyta > Magnoliopsida > Alismatales > Hydrocharitaceae > Ottelia > Ottelia alismoides. The sequence continues at coordinate 321,428 of JAZKJV010008676.1, forward strand.
AGCCTAATGCCAAATGGATTATATATTAAGGGGATTAAGTCAGCAGGAAATGTCGGAAAAGTACAATTGGACGATATAAGGACAACGTGTCTCCTACATGGGTGCTTTTTAGGTTGATATGGTGATCTCACAATGTCCCTTGTATTCTCTACAACAAAAGCAGGACCTCTTCCTACGTATATAGCCATCTGTCAAAGCTGCAGGTCAGTCTAGATTGCTTGCTTGATTTACGGAAGTTGAGGACTCCATGCAAGAATACCCTTGGGCGGTGACGACCGGTTTTCACTATGTAGAGAAAAAAGAGAGTGCAGATGATACTGAGAATATACAAAGAAGAGATGAGGGTGAGGATATAGTATGCAATGGCCCTAAGGTCCCTTTTATATTACAACAGAAAAATACCAACTGTTTTCAGCAATCTAGCCTGACGGCTCTCAACCAATCAAGATTCAGAAGGCAGATCATGCATCTCAGCAATCCAACCCAACAACTCTCAGCTAATCAAGATTCATGAGGAGGATTAGACAACTCAACAATCCAACCCAACAGCTCTCAACCAATCAAGATTCAGGAGGCAGATCAGGCATCTCAGCAATCCAACCCAACAGTTCTCAGCCAATCAGGATTCAGGAAGCAGATCAGACAACTCAGCAATCTAACCCAACAGTTCTCGACCAATCAGGATTTAGGAGACGGATCAAGCATCTCAGCAATCCGTCCCAACAACTCTCAGCCAATCAGAAGGCATGATGAGTATCAATCACATCAACAATCCAATCCAACAAATGGTTAGGATTCAAGTCATATCAACAATCTCGATCTTGAATTAAATCCTCATATATCAGAATTAATCATTGTTAGACTTCACCAAGATTGATTCTTAATAGCAGAATTAGCTGCTACTATACTCCACCATGAGTTGAATTCTCCACTAGCAGAATTAACTACTGCTAGACTCCACCAAGGTTGAATTCTCATATAGCAGAATAAACCACTACTATACTCCACCATGAATTGAATTCTCCACTAGCAGAATTGATCATTGTTACACTCCATTAGGGTTGAATTCTCATATAACAAAAAACATTACTATACTTCACCATGAGTTGAATTCTTCACTAACATAATTAACCACTGCTACACACCACTGGGGTTGATTCTCAAGTATAAAAAAAATCATTGTTTCAAATTCAGATAGTAGGATTCAAAGAATTATAAACAAAATTCACATTGAAATTTATCTTTAGAGAAGCTTTGTTGAGATTCACCGTGTCGCCGCCAACCCCTCCTTGGTGCTACTGTCAACTGTTAATATTGAGCAAGTCCAAACAATACTTAAACGTACTCTTAAGAATTGTAGACCCATGAATGGTGTATATGATCTTATGCTTGTTGTCCTTGATGACAACCATCCCGCCTTTGGCAACCTGCATGACTCCACCTTCATTGATGTGCATATAACCTTTAAAGTCCAACACTCCAAGGGATGTCAGGTTCTTCCTCAGATCAGGAACATGTCGTACTTTTGTCACCGTCCTCACGACTCCATCATGCATCTTGATCTTCACAGAGTCAATTCCTACAATCTTGTATGTTGCATCAATCTCCACGGTAATAGTTTCACAATCTATTTTCTCATAGGTGTAGAATCAATCTTCATTAAGATTCATATAGTAAGAATAATATGAATCAAGAATCTGTATGCTATCAATCATCTTCTAATATATAATTGTGAGAACCATATCATCTTTGGAATCAGTGCTTTCCTGACCCATGACAGCAATCATGGCTTGGCCTTCTTCTTCGGACAATCCTTCTTCCAATGTCAATGTTCCTTGAAGTAATTGTGGATGTCCTTACTTCTTTCCATTCTTCGCATAGCCAGAACCGATATGACTCTTTTTATGACTCATAACCAAACCTGCACCGTTAGAGTCCTACTTCCAGGTAGTCATATGCCGAAGTTTACGCGTATGTAGACTCACGTGAACTTCTTATAGGGTTATCGATTTTTTTCCCATAATAAATGTCTGAACAAAATTCTCATATGATAATGGAAGAGAAACCAACAAAATTAAGGTGGCCTCATCATCTTCACATGTTTCTCAAATCGACAATAATGTATTTAAGTGATCTAAATGTTCTTTAAGAGATATACCTTCCTACACGCAGAGAGAGAACATATGTTACTTTAAGAGGAACTTGTTGGTCAAACACTTTGTCATGTATAGACTTTCGAGTTTTAATCACAGATCGACCGTGGAATCCTCATCGGTAACCTCCGTAATAACCTTATCCATTAAACATAGCATGATCGTCGAGTACGTCTTCTCATCTTGCACTGTCAACACGGAGGGTTTGAGTGCATTCGCCTGCTCCTGATCCAACGTCACCCAGATGCTTTGTTGCTTCAGAAGGGCACACATCTTGATCTGCATAAGACTAAATCCATTCTTCCCTGTGAACTTCTCGATCTTTATATTGTGTGGTGTCATCTTGTTTGATGATCCAGGCGAAGCCCAATGCTCTAATACTAGTTTGTTGCGAATCATGCAAACACGCACAAACGAGATCAATCAAGCATGTACAAAGACGTACTGATTTACAAAGTCCAACCGTAATTGGGCTACGTTCTTGAGTGGTGGCGATCAGTTTTCCCTATGTAGAGAAAGAAGAGAGAGTATATAAGATATTGAGAAGATAGAGGGATGTAATTGAGGATGAGGATATAGTATGTGATGACCCCAAGGTCCATTTTTATACTGCAAGAAAAGAATATTGTATTCAACAATCTAGCCTAACATCCCTCAACCAATCAATATTCAGGAGGCAAATCAGGCATCTCAGCAATCCAACCCAACAGCTCTCAGCCAATCAAGATTCAAGAGGTGGATCAGGCAACTCAGCAATCCAACCCAACAGTTATGAGCCAATCAAGATTCATGAGACGGATATGACATCTCAACAATCCAACCCAACAACTCTCATCCAACCAAGAATCAGGAAGCGGATCAAGAAACTCAACAATCCAACCCAACAGCTCTCAACCAATCATAATTCAGGAGGCGGATCCAGCATTTCAGCAATCTGACCCAACAACTCTCAGCCAATTAGAAGGCATGATAGATATCAACCACATCAGCACTCTCATACGGTGCGTGGTGCAGACAGAGACCATCTTCTCAAGGTCTCAGATTGGTTGCGGTGGTGTCTACAATCAATTAATCCCCCTACACGGACTCGGGATTCGCATCCCAAAAATACAACCAGAAATCAGATTATTAATTCATATCGGATTATAACCAGATCCGTTTCTATTAGGAGTGCCTATATAAACTCAGTGGAGTTGGGTGTTCTTTTTTTTGACATAATGAAGATTGGCTTTGCTACTTAATGATATAGGCAGGTTTCATGTGAGCATTGTCAATCCATGATGTGATCGCCTTTGGAATTTTTTATCCACTACATGAGTAAAATTTTATTTTAGAATAATATTTTACATATATGCAAACTCGCATAGACACACATACGCACTAACTCACAGACCTAAGGAACAGAGTAAGCACCTTGAAATTTATTGACAATACAGAGTAAGCCACCTCACTTTCATTGGACTTGATAGTGCTTCAGGTCTTGAATATCAATATACCAATAGATAAATGATTAGCTGCAAAGATGGCCAAAGCCACGTACCATAGAATGAACATATGAAGAAAATATCATAACCATAACAAGCACTAAATCTTTTTCTACATGAAGTGGGTGGGCTTCAAGGATCTGTTGCCCAAATCGAAGAAGTTTATATATTGTTAATGAATATGCCTACTTATGAAGCATCCGAGAGACCAGACAATACGGGGGGAAGCCGGATAGAATCAAATAGAAGGTAAACGCAGATTAAAGAAAAATCCCGATGCACATCCCATTTGAAAAACGGGGAGGAGCCAAAACTTGAAATCGATTCCCATGTGAGGGCTTGGATAGAATCTTTTTGTTGAAAGCCTGACTTTGGAGAGGGCTGCTAAAGCGGTGAAGTTGATGCATCTTCTACCTCAGTTGAAAGACCCCCAGAGCGAGCTTCTCTTATTTCGTTCTTGTATGGACCTATCAAAACTTTTATTCAGTTTGAGGACTTGTCAACCTTTATAAATGAAGGAGGCCGCAATTTTATTTGACAGAGGCTTACGAGGTTCTATTGAGGACATTGTTGTTTGTGGAGGACCTTTTTTTGGAGATCTTCAATGGATGGTGGCTTCTTTGCCCATTCGACTTGGCGGTCTAGGACTACTTTCGACAGTGAAGGTCTCTTCCTACGCTTTTGTGGCTTCCAGGGTGCCATCTTGGGAACTTCAAGACTATATCCGGCGTAACAGTAAAATTTGCAACATGGACTCCGACTTCGATTTTGCTCTTCGAAGACTTCATGATTTGATTCCCTCATTCGACCTCAATTGTTTCTCTAAAAAAGACACCGTCCCCCCTAAGACCCAGAATGTTATTACGAGTGCACTTTTTAGCAAAATAATTGAGCATATAGAGGTGCTATATAACATGTCCGTGAGACAAAAGACAGTTTTCCGGTGTCTTCAAGTTGTTCATGCCCAAGATTTTCTCCTTACCCTTCCTATAGACGGACTTGGACTTCACATGTCACTGGAGGAGTACCGCAGTATCCTCAAATATCGTCTCATGATTCCGTTATTTCCTGCTGATGAGATTTGTTCAGTCTATCGCAAGGCATGCTTGGACAATTTTGGTGATCATGCCATTCATTGTAGGGAGCTCCCGGGGTTTAAGTACAGACACGATCTCGTTAGAGATGTTTTATTCGATGTCCTCAAACGTGAAGGTATTGCTGCTAAGAAAGATGCGCCAGTGAACTTTTTAACAGATCCACAGGAGGGAAGATCCACGCTTAGACCTGCTGATATTTTGATTTTTAGATGGATGGGAGGAAAACATGCTTGTGTAGATTTGACAGGAGTTTCTCCGATGGTGGGGTTGAAGAGCGGGACCTTCACAGTAGGGCAGGTTGCCCTTAAAGCTTCTTTAGCAAAAGTAGTGAAACACGAGAAAGCCTGCATGGAGAATCAACATGCCTTCATTCCCTTTGGTTTCGACACCTTTGGCTTTCTAGCACCGGAAGCTATTGAGCTTTTAAAGAGGATCCAAAAAGTGATGAACAGTAATATGATGGATCCCAGATCTATGGATGTAGTATTTAGGAGGATTAGCTTTCCAATTCAGAAAGGGCTAGCGGTGCAGCTTGTTGCCCACTTGCCTTCTGTTACGATGTAAACCTATCTATAATATTGTAAAATGCATTTTCGGTAGTACTATTACCATAATAATAACTCTTTAAATCTATTCCCATCGTATAAAAAAGCTTTTAATGGTGACAAGAATAGAGTTGCCGTACTCTTCCTGAACGCGTAGACTTGTAGAGCTTTTCAAGCTGTTGGTGCCTTTGTAACTCCACTTCATCTACAACCACGACATCAGGGCCTTCATAACCGCTTGTACTGAATTGCTTTTTCACTGCCTAGAAACAAGATAGAAAAAGGAAAATTGTTCCAAATTTTTATGTCATAAGAAGTAAAGTTCGAAGATATAAAATAAAAGCTGTTAAATTCGTGTGAGGATGAATAACCTCTGAAAAAGGTTCAAATTACTGGATTTAAAAAGATCTCCGAAACCAAAAAAAAAGGCTCATTTTTCACGTTAACTTTGGCTATAGCTCCAAGAACTCGTTGCCCTCAAACAAGTTCATCATGGATCACGTTGGGATTAGAAACAAAGAAGAAACATGGGTGATATTGTAATGTGGAAGCAATGATGATGTGTCCAACAAACTCCAGCACAATTTCAGGGTGAGACCACTAAAGCTGGACTTTTTATGGATCTTTTTGCGAAAGACGAAATTGGGTTCAGATCCGTGAGAAAGAATAGGAAAGATATGTACCTGCTGCTGCTTGGCGACCTGTTCCTTGAACTTGTTCGCCTGCTTACGCAGCGCATCCATCTCAAAATCCCTCGAGGGAAGACGGGAAGATCCAACTAACACCACTGCCAAGATCTCACTCCAGTGGGTCGTTGATGAGGAAGGGTTCCCTTCTTGCAGTGGTTGTGAAGGGTGGGAGGAAGGAGGAGCTGGGCGGCTTCTGCGGTGATGATTAGCCGTTCTTGACCGCTGGGGAATAGGAGGATAGATAGTTGGGACTTGTCCTAAAATCAATCTTCTTCTTCGTCATAAATTCGTGTGGACGGTATCCCTGGAAATTTATTCCACGGAACTCTCATGCGAACTTATAATTTGTTAAATACCTTAAAAAGCCGTCACTTCAAGTCACGGCTTCCATTGGAGTTTATTTACATGGGAAAAAATGCATGGAAGCCGCCTCTTGAAGATGCGGCTTCGGTTTTGACCAAAGCTGCCTCTTCAAGAGGCGACTTCCATGTAAATAAATCACATGTAAACAAACCCCAATGGAAGCCGTGAGTTAAAGTGACGGCTTCCTTGATGTACTTAACAAATTATAAGTTCACCTGGAGGTTTCGTGGAATAAGTTTCCAAGGATACCGTCCAGGCGAACTTTCCTCCTTCTTCGGCTTTTTGTATGCCTTCTCTTTTCCCAAAGAAAAAAAGGAATGTTTTTTTTGTTATAAATACACTTTTTTACCCAAATCCACCATTGGATTTGTTTACTTAAATGAATCTATGCTGAAGTTCAAGATTTGTTCGGTCAATTTTAAGTATGATATTTAATTTTATCGTATATTTGACCAAGCACAAAAGCCTTAATTGCATAACTAACTTATTAATTTTGTAGCAACTGAATATGGAATTTGCGTCTACTATGTTCTCGATTGTTCTGATTGTCAAAGTAAGGCTAAGGAATTAGTAAGGTAAGTAGGAAAATATATAGCTACAAAAGAATGCTTCCATTTTTTGCTATTTGTTTAATACAAAAGTAAATTTTCAAAATTAATAAGGTCCATTTAAATATGTCATCTTTTCTAGAATTGGATCCAGGGGTGAGAAAGTTCTAAAAGTCGTGGAACGAGACGTAAGTATGATGCGATGATTTTATTCCATGAGAGTTTATTCTGAGATAAAATCTAGGTATTCAAGATATGCTTGTGTATCTAGAACTCTTTGAAGACGTGTTTAGAATTTTGGATGTTTTGCTCGTTACGGTGTCTTTAAAAAATTGCAATCAAGGACTACAATATCCAGCTAAAAGAAGTAGTTGCGGAGGGGACACGGGTTTTGCTTATTTTTCTACGAGGAATTTACCGAAAAAAAGAACATTGGACATGACTTTTAAAATTTTGCACTTATGTCCGTATAAATTTTGTCAATAACACTTGTGCCCGTACCTAATATATAATTAGGCAATGATCACTACAAAGCACAATGCAATTGTGCATGTGTCCTTGTCAATGTTGTGAACAATCTAAGAGTCATAACTACGATAACAGAGGTGGATTCTCTGATGTTACAGCAGGTGCTGTAATGTAGGGATCCATCGGATCACCATCTGATGACCCTCGAAGAGGGTTGGGGATGGTTTGTGCACATCCCGAGGGCGATCCGGCGGCTCCTCTACATTACAGCACATGCTGCAACAACTGAGGGTGCGTTCTGTTTCGATAACGTCTAGATGATGACTACTATGACTACTACAATAAATGTGGTGATGACAATTATTTGATCCCCATCCTATTTATCGTTGTTGTTATCAAGAAGGATGCAGTGGGGTAGAGGAAAAGCCAGAAAGAGGAAGAGATGGAGAAGGTAGTGGGAGGGAGATGGATCGAAAGTAAATATCTTAGGGTCTGTTTGGCTGCTGGATTAGGGTGAGGTGGGGTATCCTGATATAATAGTAGCTGTTTGGGATGGTTATGAGAGTTGGAGAGGGTTGGAATAAAGAATGTGATGTGATATCACTATTATTTGTGATAGAATTCTAACCCAAGAAAAGATAAGGGATAAATCGGGTTACCCCAGAGTAACCCGATTACCAAACGAGTCCTTAGAGTTAGAAGATTATTTTCTAATAATTAAATATTAAATCATTTTCATTAACTGTTGATTTATGGATTTAATAACAAGAGCACACGTGCAAGTTCATATGTTTTGTAGATCTTATAATTATGAAATATTTAGGAGCACAGCAGAAAATCCCCCGAGGGAAAATGACTTTAGGGATTGATTTCCAAATGCGCCAGATTTGCTTCTGTAATCTGCAGGATGACTTGGAATTGGTTCAACGAAATTTCAAGAAAGTAGATATATTCCTAGGCATTTTAAGTCCTGTAAAATTTTATTCTCAATCTCTTCTTAAACTTAACAAAAGGTACACTTGTTCTTGTATAAGCCAGAAGTTACTGCCCTAATCATTATGCCATGGCCTCTCCAAACATCCATCATTCAAGCGCCAAGCTCATGAAAGAAAAAAAAACAAACACCAACTCTATCCTAGCCCCTAAAATTACACACCTCAAAACCTAATTAGAGTTCACATGCAATCTAATTTATTCAAATAAAATAAAATTACATAAGACTCAAAATGAATGGAAAAATAAAAGGACGATATACCATTATTCCCAATTGGACGATGCATTAGCTCACCAGAAATGACCCGCCTAAGCTTCTATCAGATGACTTCCTCAGGCATATCTTGTACACGCCAATGGAAAGGGGAGGACAAATTGTTTACTTGATCATGACAACAGTAAATGACATGACAATTTCAAATTCCTAAATACTTTTATATTTCTAAATAAAAATTTACAAATAACAGTTGTTTCCTAAGTTGCATATTATTCGCATCACCACCAATCATGTATGCAAGCACAAAGTTCTCCAGGCAACTTATGTTCCCTATCCTAATCATTCCACACCCAAGTTCTACTCCATGTTGCCTAGGTAAATTCATCACATATTTACAATTCTAAAGTCGAGGTTGCTCTACAATAGCCTTTGTTTCCTCGTTGTATGAATAAACACCAAGCCCTCGCTTTCTTCCCAAGCGACCTGCATCAACATACTGAACCAGAAGCGGGCAGGGGCGATATTTGTCATCACCAATCCCGTTGTGAAGGACTTTCATGATCGATAAGCATACATCTAGCCCGATGAAATCTGCGAGCTGCAGTGGCCCCATTGGGAAGTTGGTTCCTAATTTCATCCCCGCATCAATATCCTCCTTTGTTGCTACACCAGTGTAGAGGGTATAAAATGCCTCATTGATCATCGGCATGAGAATGCGGTTAACGATAAATCCTGGGAAGTCTCGGGAGCACACAACCGTCTTGCCAAACCTGTCTTTGTCCGATCAGTTAGACCAAAATATATATTAAATGCAAGATGAAAAAAAACTACCAACATGGCAGATAAAACAGGCACTGAAAAAGCAACTAAGGATTCTAAAACTTTGCGCTAAATTGAATTTTAGTGATTCCGAGGGAGAATTTCCTTTTTTTCCATGCAATAGATTTATGATCACTAAATTCCAAGTTTTTCGCACGCGGGAAAAGTGGTGCAAGGCTGCAAGCTACTTCATGTTCCAAACACAGTCCAGCATCTAGTAATATCAAATTATGAGAGGGGGTTATAAATATTAGGTAGGGACTACTACTAAACAACTTGGAGCATATTGGGTTGTGATCAAGGGATTCAGTTAGGTTCAAGCCCAACGATTTGTGTGGACTAGTAATATTCGATAATGGATGTAGTCTAGGCTCGGAACGTTACATGACCACTTTATCTTCGTAAAAAAACATGTTGGAGTTATAGTTATTCTTATGGTCTATGATAATGTTATGCTTATTACTGAAGATGACAAATAGGGATTCTAGAGACCAAGATATTCCTTTAAAAGGTGGCAAACAGAGGTTGCGAAAGTCAGTAGTTTGTATTCAGATGGTCGGATCATTGACTAAAGATTAATTGATAGTCGGATGACTAATCGGACTTAGTCGGACTTTAGTTAATTTTGTATTTTTTTAAATTATAACAACAAAATCTTTTCCCACTTAAGATTTATACATCATTTTTATACATATATTCTTATATATTGACATAGATTTATACATTTTATATGTTGAAATAATGAAATAAAAAAATTGAATTCAAATCAAATATAAGGCATCTTAAATTAAGTTTGCTTTTTAAAAAAACAAAAAAAAATTAAGACTGTTAAAGAAATATTTAGTCATCTAATTGAGCCCACAAGTCGGCCATGGCTACCCCACCGACTTGATTAATCTGACCAATTGGTCGAGTTAGTCGAGCGATTTTTGCAACAATGTTTGTTACTAAGGATCTTGGCCTCTTATAGTACTTTCTGGCCATTGAATTGACTCGTTAGTCGTTACTTAAGAGGACTTCCTCTTACATAAAGAAAATACTATCTTGATATCCGTGAGGAGGCGAAGTTACTCGGTTGTAAAACTTCACTCATTCCAACAGAGTCTCAACGTTATTCTACAATTAAGGATGGTTTGTTTGGAGACACTAAACGATATAGAAGTCTAGTGGGTAAACTTATGTATCTCACAATCACCGACTCCACAGTAACAACAAATTAGCTACTTATGTTGTCTGCAATATAGTCTTCCATGAGCGCACCAAGCATATTGAAGTTGACTACCACTTTATCGGAGGTGTTGTGCAGAATGGATAGATTATCACTTCTCATATTTTTACATAACATAATTTAGCAAATCCTTCCTTGTGGGGGATGTGTTAGATAGCCGACAGCCATCATAAAAAATAGTTGGATCTTTCAACATGGATTTCAGCAGAATCCATGTAGCCAACCCTGTTTAAAGTGGGAGAAGGCTTCATCATTTCTTTGTTAATTAGCATATATCTTCACCAAAGTACTTCCAAGAAAGCATATAATTAGCAGATATGCTCCAACTTGATGGGACTTATCAAAAAATATGAATAACAATTATCAAAAAAATAAGAATAACAATCATTATATATAGTAGTTTACTATTTTAGCATTTTTCTCATTGTACCATTTCCCATTTTGATAATTCTATGTGTGTACAATTGCATAGTTGTACCTTCCTTTTTGCAACAAGATCTCACTCAATATAAGAGATGGAGTAAATTACACAAAAGTCCCTAAACTATACACCCAATTTCAACTTAGTCCCTCAACTTTCAAAAGTAAAAAAGTGGCACCTGAAGTATTGTTTCAATCACAATGCAGTCTTTTTCTAATGGAACAAGGAGACCGTCGTAAAGTTTTTTTATGTTTGGACAAAATTACCTCCCACCCCCATCGTCGACCCTGGCTACTCTGCCTGCCTTCCCCACACCCATAGCAACCTCATCATCTCCAACGTCGCCTCCTCCACCATCATGGGCCTCTTCGCCAACCTCCACATGGCCCTCATCCCAAGCGTGGGCACCAACGCCTACTTCGCCAATACTGTCGTCGGCTTCCATGGCTCCGGCAACCTCCCTTACAAGTTAGCCCCCACCACCATCTTTGCCAAGGGCATCACTTTCCTTCCCATCATTGTCGTTGGCTTCCGCGCCAAGCTCGCTAAGCTAGTCCCCAAACTAGTGTAGATCTCCTCCTCCGTCGGGATCGGTCTCTTCCTCGTCGTCATAGGTCTGCAGAACAACCATTGGGTATAACCTGTCGACCCTCGTGATGCTCGGTACGTGCCCGCACGATGCTAAGGTCTCCCTCGCCCCGTTGTCACCAACGCTGATGATACCCTGTCACTCCTTCCCATCGGCACCATCTCTGGCACGATCATGTGCCTCAACAACAGGATGGAGTCACACACCTTCTGGCTTGTGGTGGTTGGGTTCGTTATCATCGCTTACTGCTTGTTGAAAAATGTAAAAGGGGTAATGATCTACGGCATCGTGTTCGTCGCTGCAATGTCATGATTCCACCGCGCATCCATGACGACCCTCCCCTGCACGACGGAAGGTGACATCTCTTTCGAATACTTTAAGAATGTAGTGGACGTGCACAAGATAGAGCCCACCGTCGACGCTCGCCCTTGACTCTTTCGTCGATCCCGCGCGATCTAGAGGTGGTGAAGGTGGGTTGGGTTGTGCACTTTGTGTAGGGACGACCAATAAAATTAAAGGACTTTAAGGTATAAAAGTTTGGGGGTAATTTTGTCCAAACACCAACAGACTTCACGACCGTCTTCTTGTCCCATTATAAAAAGACCGCATTGTGACCGAAACAATATTTCAGGTATTACTTTGTTACTTTTGAAAGTTGAGGGACCAAGTTGAAATTGGGTGTATAGTTTAGGGACTTGTGTGTAATTTACTCTAAGAGATAATACGCCCCCATATCTCAATAAGCTTTTCCTCACCCCTTTCATAGTCATTTTAGAGTATATACTCTCAAGCATCTTCTCACATGGTAGAGCCTTACATAAATAGAAGAAAAAATAAGTTTGAAGAAACTTAGCACTTTATATTACCTTAAAGTTTGAAGAAACTTAGCACTTGATATTACCTTATAGTTGAGGCAGGAGACTCATATCGATGCATGTTGTACGTGGAATCAGTGTTCTCGATATAACAACATCATTGTGTCACTACTAGCAGCTATGGTGCACCTATGGCTATGCCCCTAGTTTGTGTTGTGACACAATTAGCAGCAGTAGTGGTGTAGATGTGGTAGCCTGACAATAAAGCTGCTAGAATAATCAAGTAGTAGCAATATCTCAACGAAAACTTGCAGATAAACGATGGCAGTGGCTCGAGGCGGTCCTACAAAGGACCAGTATTAATGATGGTAGATAAAATTGCGTGAGATTGCGACATCGCTTGAGGATTGCAGATGCTGGCGACGCCGATGGAAGTGGTTAGGAACCTGATGGCAATGCAAAACACAAGGATGAGGCAAGGCAATGGGGTGAGATGTGATGTCGGAACACTAGTCTAGGACCGCAACTTCATATACCATGTGAAAAAAAAGAATGAAAGAATGTCGCATTGATAAGTGAACCCTGGGCCTATAAATAAGAAGGGGTTGTGGTTAAGGTGAGACAGAATACAAAAAGAAAAGGATACCTTCTAAGGGGTACAACACTTGTACTCTAACACTACCCCTAATATATATGGGATTCCCTTACAACAGGACGCGGTCCTTCCTGAGTTCAGCATGACTGCCCCCTTTTTGTAAAAAGCACGATGAATTCAGTAGAATATGTATGCAGTTTGTATTATAATGTGTGGTTTTAATGTTTGTATCGTAATGTGCAGTTTTGTATGTGATTTTGTATTTATAATATGCAATTATAATACAAATTGTATACGTATTCTACTAAAGTACTTGTATTTCTACAAAAAAAGGCAGCCTTCCTAAACTCAGGAAGGATGCATCCTGTTGGAAGATCCCCCTATATATACAGAGATAGAGAGAGAGAAATGGGGCTGCTCCCTGGGAGTAGCCAACGGGGCTACTTCCACCCCTATTTTTCTCTATATGGGGCTGCTCCCTAGGGGCTACTCCTAGACCCTCCTATATGAGAAAAATGGGGCTCATATAGGCGCTCCTATATGAGAAAAATGGGGCTGCTACCTAGGGGCTACTCCTAGGCCCTCCTATATCCCTCTAACATTCTATAAAAATCCATCTCTCTCTCTCTCTCTCTCTCTCTCTCTCTATATATATATATATATATATATATATATATAACATGCTCATCCTGTTACTTCACTAAAAAGAGGCTCTGGAACGTATCTTGGTAAAACCATCTACAGTATGATGTGTGAAATTAACACTGGAAGTCAGTAAAAAAACCTCACTAAAAGAGGTCCCCTGAGAGTGGTAATTAACCTTTACATGTTTAGGTGTTGTTTGCTATATGAATGAGCACATATGCAATATGTAGGCCGGACATGCCTGTGCAATAGGTAGACAGCACCATATCCTCTATCCAGTGCATTATACATTCTGTCATACATTCGATCTGCATAATCGTATATTAGGTCGCATACAATGCATAACCAGGATACATTATAGATAAAGTTCGTATAAAATATAAGACCTACAGTATTAATTGCTTTAAGAATTTATTTATTTTATATAAAGAAGATTAATGCTTAAATATAAGCTGCGTATACATATTTTTATGGGATTTTTACCCGGCAGACCCTGAAATCTTTTGCAATTACCGCTACGACCTTTGAAATATCGATATTCCTCTCTCAACCCTGTAAACTTGCTCCGTCTTACCTCACAAACCCTGCCGTTAAATTTACTTTTACTTGAGTCAATGCCTTGGGTTAATCTAACCAGAGGAGGATTGGACGGTGGATCCTCTGCCTACTCGTCCCCTTCTTCCTCTTCATCTTCTTCTTCCTCCGTTTATCTTCCTCTCCATACTCTTTATTTTCTCTCTCTTCATCATATCTTCATCCGTCCATCAAATCACAAATTTTTTTCTATTTTCACGGATAAATCCTATCTTCTGATCACGAAAATGATTTTTAAAAATTTTTTTGAGATGAATTCTTAAACCGATTAATAAAACATTTAATGCAGCTAAACAAATAGCAGGAGGAGGTTGTGTACTGTTTGCCCGTCCTCTCCCATCCGCCTCTATTCCCCCAAACCCAAATCCCTAATCTCCCTCAACGGCCCGCCCTCTACGACGACGTCATCACCGACCGCATCGTCGAGATGCAGATCGTCTCCCTCCCCCTCAAGTGTCGCCCTGGGCGTCTCCCTCCCTCCCCGTCGACGCCCTCACTTCCCTTTCCACTGGCGTCCCCATCCCTCCCCGTCGACGCCCTCACTTCCCTTTCCACTGGCGTCCCCATCCCTCCCCGTCGATGCCCTTACTGCCCTTTCCGCTGGCATCCCCCTCCCTCCCCATAGACATCCTGATCATCCTTGTTCAACCTCCCTCCCCATGGACACCCTCAACTCCTCGTCCGAGCTTATGCAACGCAAACTGTATCGTGGAGAAGAAAGACCCTCAACTCCTCGTCCGAACTTCATGGGTTCTTGTTGCTGCGTTGGGCATGGATGAAAGTTGCTCCAGCAGTTGTGCTTGAATGTGGGTCTTACGTGGATCGTGTAGAAACAACCTATGCTGTTATTAGCCTTCTTGATCGTCCCATTAACCTATGAAGATAATGCTCTGAGGGAAGGAAAGAGACATGGTATCAATTGTGGCTGGGGAAATAAAGTGAAGAGGATGGTAAGGGGGGAGAAGAAGGGTATTTATTGTAATTTTTATAAACGAAATGGGTGTTATGTATCTGATTTTAACGGAATCCAGTTACTTTTAACATTTCAATGGATGACAGTTAACCACAGGGTTTGTGTGGTAAAGGTTAGCAAGTTTACGGGGTCGAGAGAGGAATTAAGATGTTTCAGAGGTCGTACCGGTAATTGCAAAAGATTTCAGGGTCTGCCGGGTAAAAATCCCTATTTTTATTATCAAACATTTATGTTAAGTATGTATGCTCATCTTAATTGTTATTATTAAATCTTAAATCCTACTTTATTTAAAAATGGAATATTACTAATGATTGCCATTTATTTTGAATAAAAAATACAAACCACACAAACCTGCATATTCCATGTATATTGCATAGCCGCTATGCAGTAACATATTCGAATGAATCGACATATTATATTCTGAAGCCTTAATTAAACTGTTAGGTCAGATAATGCTAATAAATTTCCTACTAATAGTCGTGAGGTTTCTATATTTCTTTATAGATTGTTCATCAAACGTGTTGTGGTCACATTTTACAGTAAAACGTTGTTGCAGAAATGCAAACACCGTCATATTCTTGACGTGACTAGGACTATTTTTATCTAAGCAAGTGTTCCTTCATCCTCCTGGAAAGATGCATTGCTCATAGTTTCTTATTAAATGTCTCATATGCTTGACGACTAATGAGAAACCTCCTGTAGATGTTTTAACCATTTGATTTTTATAGGTCACCTCGTGTATTTGGATGTGTTACTTTTATGTGTCCTTTGTCTAGGTCGTTGAGGTACGTCTTCATCGACCCTTTCGTTGGGAGAAAAAGAGGTAGGAGAACGATAGAGAGGTAGATAGGATAGATCGGAAGGGGGCTTCCGTTAGGCGAGCTTCTTCTTAGCAATGGCATTCCCCTCCGAGCCGAAGGTTATTTATAGGACGTAAACCCTAGCCACGTTTGCCCCCATCCTTTACACCCTAGCGGTTAGGGTCTCCGTGAGACCCGGCCTCGTCGCAACCTCTGAAGGCGGTTGCTTGACCCTGCGGTCATAGAGGCCATTCTACATCTCCCACTTAACGACAGTGGTCAAAACATTATACTCCTACTATTCGTGTAATGCATAGAGATGTCAGCAGTGAGGTTTATAAAACCTCTTCCTTGACTCATGCATTCGTGAGCCCCATTGAACCAACATGTTTAATGTAGGTGTTAGATATTATTCACATGATTAGGGAATCAACTAACATACCACTTGTAGGTATATAGGTTACCATAATTTCTTATTTTGCCACTATATCTTGAATATAATGATATTGAATTTCAATGTGCTTTCTTTTAGAACTATTATCCCAACTATTGATCAAGCTTATCACAGCTTGATTGTCACAATACATTTCAATTGGTCCTTTGACCAATTCGAATCTTACATTCTCTAGAAAACACCTAATCCACACAGCATGAGAGGTGGTCATGCTACATGCAATGTACTCAACCTCGTATGTATGTCGAGATACACACCCTTGTTTTTTGGAATACCTGACAAAAAACATTTGGCATCCCTAAGACAGAGCTTGTCAATCCCTGGAGACAACTGGTGAACGAACACAACGGATCCGAAGACACGGGGGGTAAGGGAGAACAACTCCTTGTCAGGAAAGACAAGGGAGAAAGGTATCTTCTCCCCCAACATTGACGAGGGCATGCGGTTAATGAGGTAACATGCAGTGAGAACCGCATCGCCCCAGAACGAGTGCGAAGCACAACTCTAGATGAGAAGCGTACGAGTGACATCAAGAAGGTGGCGGTGCTTTCTTTCTGCGACACCATTCCGTTGGGACGTGTAAGCACAAGACATTTGATGAAGAATGCCAACAAGACGTTTGATGAAGAATGCCATAAGATGAAAGAAATTGATATAGTATATGTGTACAGAATTCAAGGGCATTATCAGTTCGTAAAATTTTGACAGAAATGGAAAAATATTCTACACTTCTTTAATAAAATTCATGTTGCCCACTTCTGATTTATTCTTTAACAGGAAAACCCAAGACAAACGACTAAAATTATCCATAACAACTAAATATAACATGTATCTCTGATGGTAGGGAACACGACTTGGACCCCAAATATCAATATGGAAAAACTCAAACGGAGAGCTATTGCTCTGACTCTGACGACTAGGGAAGACAGACCGATTATGCTTCCCTAACTGACAAGCTTCACAGTTGATTGATGAGTGAGGTGAGATTTGAGGAAGGACTTGACGCAATTTCTGAAACGGAAGATGACCGTAGCGCAGATGCATAGGTAAGGAGAGACAAGTCTAGTTGAATGAGATAATGCTCCAGCATAAGGTATTTGGACAAGTCGATATAGCCCGCCTTGCTCACGACCATGTCCAGCCATGTTGCCCGTGAGAATGTCCTGAAACACAAGAGATGATGGGTCAAATATCGCTCGACAATGTAAATCCTTACTAATCTGACTAATTAACAGTAAATTCAATGAGAAATTAGGAGCATAAAGCATATTTTGCAACTGCATAAAAGGTGTTAAGGCAATTTGTCCCTATCCTGTGATGGGAGAATGAGTCCCATCTGCTATGACCACTGTCCTTCCTGGGGAAACTTACTTGTAGGATGTGAGTTATGTCTATCTTCACACAAATGATGTAAGGCACCTGAATCTACAATCCATTCTGAGGTACCTGAACCCTGGTAGAAAGTAGAAGTATGAGGTACCCGAGCCCTGGGCGGCTTGAAGGTGGAAAGATTAGGGTTAGGGTTAGGGTTCGGTACGAGAGCTCCGATCTAGGACCGCCACTTTGATACCATGTTGGGAAAAATAAGAGTTATGTTTATTCCTTTAGCCCTATGCTCTCTTATATAGGGAGAGGCCTATGGGCAAATTATATACAGTAGAAAAAACGAAAGGGAAATAGAAAAAAAGATACAATAACATAAAATAAAATTCTACACGATATAATGCTTCCCCAAAAGCTAGCGCAATCCTGCCCACTAAATCATGATAAGTTGGCCCTTCTCCAGATCTGACAAGAGGAAGAACATGAGAAAAAATAGATGATCAACGTCCTCCATTGTCATCCCACATCTAGCACAAGGATACACCGCTGCCCCACATCTAGCAAAAGGATATAACTTACAATATTATTTATTTCATAATGGCTCGCCATGGACTTACGCAAGGTTTAAAAAAGCGCGAGACGGTCCGAGGCGTTTTCTCTGAAATTGAGTCGAGGCGTAAGCCTCAATTTTTTTGGAAAAAAATTAAAAAACTAATACTAAGCGATGAAGGAATAATTTAATATGCCTTGAATCCCAATCAATTGTCTTGTTGGACGTAGTTGGATAACTGTCATATGCATCCCCTCCTGTCATATCATACCCCAACAAGACGGGGGTCTCACTGCCCGGTCAGCGAGCCTGTGGGGGGTCTAGGGGGGAGCAGGTGCGCTCCGCCCTGCGTAGGTGTGGGGGCAGCGCCCCCGGTGATTTTTTTTACTAATGATATTACTTGTATTCAGCTACTCACAATAAAATGTAGTAATTATTTTACTTCAATCTTCACGTGTTTATTTTTCAACATTACTTCATATATTATATATGTGATAACTATTCTAAGTTCACAACTTATACAACCAAACAACAACATCAAGTTGCAAGCTTGCAACTAATATAAAATTCTATTACAATTCAAACAAAAATATGTGTAATAGAACTTGTATGTATAGATGTATGATAAATTGAATATGATGTATACAAGATCATGTAACTTCTCTTGTTTCAAGCTGTCTCTTCTCTTTGCATGGAGCTATATATATAGAAATATGCAAGGTTTAACATGGAAACAAAAATAAAAAATAAAAAATATAATGCTAAAAAAATAGGGTTATGTGTAACAAAAAATGTAAAAAAGCCGCATGACTCGAGGCTACGCCACCGCCTCGCCTCGAGCACCTCAGGCGAGGCTGAGGCGTACGCCCCTAAGTCTGTACCTGAGGCGTGCGCCTCGGGTACAGACTTAGGGGCGTACGCCTCAGGCGCCTTGAGGTGTACGCCTTTATCATGGACTTACGTGCCTAACACTTCTACCATATGTCCCCTTTCCAAGGAGCCCTCTTGATCAAATATGTAGAAATGGTAGATGTGACATCTAACGGGTTACCAAAGTCCAATTCCAATCTACAGTAAGGATCCGAGCCAATTTGTAGGTGTTGAGATTTTCAAGGTTCTCAACTGCAACACAACAATCTTTGATGATGCCTCATCTGGTCGTAACAACCATTGTTGTGAGAACTGCTTATTAGTGAAGTCTGAACAATGAGTCAAATTCCTGACATTCATATTTCTTATTCTTTGTACGTTTCCTTCTAATGTGACGTTGAAGAGCGGAAGTTGTTTTTTAATTCCTTTACCAATCGTATAGATTATGATATTCAAAGAAAAAGCTGAAACTCCATCGGTTTCCCCATTTGGGAAAAAAGGGTACAAGTCAAAGGTACACATACATGATACATCAAAACAAGTCTTTATGACCACTAAATCTAAATTGTGTGTGAACATGCAAACTTGTTACTGATGTAAAGTATACACAAATACCAAAAAATTAATTCAGTGTGGTAAGTGTCTAACTCTTAAACTTAAAAGGAAGACCATACAGTTAGGGTCTTTCGCAAGACCTGGCCTTGTTGCAACCGCCATCCTCCATAACGGCAGGCGACAGTTTTTGATCACTATTTCTACATTGCCCCTCTCTAATCTAGTTGATTTGATTATGATGTCATTCCATTATTATATGGGAAGTATACTGCATCAAGGAAATTCCTCGACAATTTTCAAAAGTAAAATCATAAAAATCGGTTTGTATTGTTTTTCCCTTCAAAGATAAAAGCATCTGCATTCTTTCATTGCAAAATAGAACTGCTCGTAATTTTAATAAAACGAAATTATTCATTTAGTTTTGTATCATTCATGTCAGTAGGAGAACCTTCACTATTTATGTTGCCAAAACAAATTAAATGAGTTGTTAATTGTATGAGCTATTACCTTTCTGCCAACGCTTTCACCTTATCAAAAACCCCATCCGAAGTCTGTGCACCTCTTATTATCTCAACCAATTTCATCACAGGAGGTGGATTCATAAAATGCATCCCAATGACCTGAAGTGTTCGAGCAAAAAATTAAAAGAAAAATTGCAGAAAGAAAGTATAATATTTAAGCAAAAAAACGTGCACTAAATACAATCTATGGTTGAAAATTAGTTTTGTGAATCTGTGTTTATCATACAATCTGAAGGTAGTAGAATGACTTCTCGATAGTGGAAATCATCCTGCATAACCAATAATTTAAAGAAATCAAGAGGGATAAAGAAGAGACCCAACTAGGGATGAAAACAAATACAAAAATATCCATAACATTCATCAAATAGAGAATATGGATACTATTTTCTTATATCAGGAAAATACGAATGCGAAAATGAATACAAAAATTTTACATTCAGAGAATATTCGAATATGAACTTGATATCCTTACTTTTGACGAATACGAATGTACACATTTTAGAAAATACAAATATTCGTTTTTTGAATGATACAGATATAGATACAAATACAAATATGAATACGAATGTTCAAATTTTGGAGGATAACAATATTATATGATACATATGCAAATAAGTATAGGAAGCTTTCTTTAATCAATTGGTTGTTTTTTTAAGCTTTCTTTTATTACTTAGTTATTTTTTAGGTCCATAATCATTATTAAAATATTTAATGTACTTTGTATATATTGGACAATGTTGTGAACTTAAAATGCTTGTACATGTAAATAAATTTGGACGTATAATATTCATAAATTAATTCACATTCATTTGTCAAATATTATTTGTCAAAATCTATTTGCATTCATATTCGTATTTTGAGGATATGATTCTTTACTTTGCACATTCATGTGATATTCATATTTGTATTCTTATCCAAATTTTTTTTAAAAAAGATAAGGTGGACATGACAATACCTAAATTCGTAATGTATCCAACCATTTCTACCCCTAAGCCCAACTCATAAATACTATCTATCTAGGATTCTAAACTGTTGGAGTATTTGGTTATGCGTCACTTATGTGGGAGATGTGATCCATTTACCCCATCTAATGTTTAGTCTCACATCTACCAGTTGTGAGACGTGGAGACTCGGTGAGGGCTACATAAGAAGCCCCTCACCCTCTGTATCCAGTGAGAAAGCAATAGACTATCAGGCATCAGCCCTTTCAGGCATTCTCCCGCAGTTTCATCACGTTCCTTAGGGAGTAGGGTTACGTGTTAGCCCCCATCGCCATACCGACCCGCTCTCGCATCTCCCCGATTTCAGGCACCCTCCAAGTGGTGCTCAACAAGCTGCGGACACCATGGGGTTGGCGGCACCCTCCTATCCAAGGTTCAGGAAAGCAGTATGTGTATGCGTTCGGAGAAGCTATTGAATACTGAATAAGCGATATGCGGGGGCATATGTGGTTCTACGTGATTTTCTTATTTTTAATTTTAAAATAAATAAATATCAATAGCATACCTATTGAATTTATGTATCTAAGTGAAGTTAAAGAAGATTTAAGAAAAATGATTCATGTTAGATGGTTCAGTATATGCTTTAATTACCTAACATTTAGCCATAAAAACTTCACATATTAGATGATTCATAACCAAGGTTCAAGAAAGCAGTATGTATATGCATTCGGACATGTCACTGAATAGCGCTTAAGCGGTATGCGGGAGCATATGCGGGGTATAAGCGGTTTTAAGCGATTTCCTAATTTTTTATGTAATAAATATATATATATATATATACAAAAGTGACTGCAACAGAACTAAATTTATGTATAAAATGTAGTCCAACAGAAGATCTAAAAAAACCTTCATATAGAGGCTAATACTTTAATAGAAAAGTTAGCACACTTGATAATTAACAACAATCACCAAAATATTTAAGTATCTGAAAGAAAATTGAAAATTCAAAACAACTAACATTAGCAAAAGTACTAATTAAGATAGCATAAGAAAAATGAAATGTTTAAGCGATCGACGCTGGGAGATTGTAATCGATTGGAAACCTAGCCGATAACGGGTAATCGAAGATGGGAGAGTTTAATTGGGTAATCGGGTTATCGGATCCGATACAGGTGAGCCTCTGAGCGGCCACACAGTCCGCATATGGGGTTGTATAGCCTGCATATGCGGTTTGCGCTTGCGCTAGGGGCGCTTAGGGTCCTGATTCATGAATGCGTGCGCTTGAGGGACTGCACACGCATATCCGGCCGCTCCGAGCGCTTTCGTGAACACTGTTCATAATAACAAAACTCTGTTACACATACATGCATACATGAGCAAAATCTCAATTGGCATATATTAAAGGGATATTTACGCTCATAACCCTGAGTAATTCTATAATTACCCCTAGAAACCCTCTATAATCACGAACTACACTCAAATACCTTGAATAGTGCTTAACTCTTACATTCATAACCTCATGTTAACTTACACTCAATTTCCCTTACTATGACGGTATCCATTAAGTATTTTACAATTTACATCCAAATTTCTCTTTATTTAAAAATGACCCCTCCCTGTCCTCCCTCAACCTCCGACCATGCAACCCGTCGACGTCTTCCCACCCACCAGGAAAACCCCTCTTCCCTGACCTCCTTCCCCTACGCAGCCTCCACCAAGCCCTCCGACTGCTTGCATGCTCCACCCCACTGACCACGGCCTGCCACCAGGCCCCCGCCTCCCACAACACCCCCTCCCCGTGATCAGAGCAACACCGATAGCCTGGGCGGGGTAACGTCGACTTGGTGTCGCTAGAACACATGATCTCAGTTGTCGGTGGCCGAGAATGTGCTCTGTTGGGGCTTCAGATTGGCAAGCAATGTGCCCCCAACCACAGGTGCAAAGGTCTATGAGATTGCAGCAGGGGATTACTTCACTTGTGTAGTTTCAGTTGATAGTTCCCTTAAGCCAATTTGCTGGGGTACGGACTTCCCGACATCAATACCTATGGCTGTGTCACCGGGAATCTGCATCTCAAACCCGTGTGGATTGGGATTCTTCGAGTTCAGTAATGGGAACTCCAAAGTGGAGTTGTGCAAGTCCCCCAATTCAGGTGTTAATCTGCATTGCATCGACGGATGTCCTGCAGGGACATACCAGTTGTCCGTGTGTACATCAAAAAGTGATCGGAGGTGCGAGTATAATTGCACGACTTGTGTTTCATAGGAGTGCACAATATTCTGCTTGACTCAGGCAGTGACTAAGAAGAGCATGAGGTTCACTGGGGTTCAGATGGCAATCTTTGTAGCTGGACTACTTTTTTGTTGTTGTTCTTGTGAGCTCAGTATCATTAGTCTCTTGTGCTTATGTCCGTTACAGATTAAGCAAATGCAAGTGCAAATTATCAGGGAGTGAACCATTCTCCAAGGATGAGAAGCAGCGAGGGCTTCGTCTGCAGCCTCCTCTTGGATACCTCACAGCCGTACTGCTGGGGAGCAATGGCTACATCAACATAGACGTCCCTCAACCAATGGTGGAAGGTGCCACCTACACAAATGTAAGTGCCAGTGACCACCACCTATGCAGCCTCCGAAGCTACTGAAGAGCCTACTCGTGAACACCTCATTGGTGGACTATTGGGGCTACAACATGACCGCCTCTCACACATTAGAGGGAAGGATCGATTCTCTCACTGTGGGGTCGATGTTCAATTGTGGCCTCCTTACAGCTTTCTGTTGGGGAGATGAGACTGATAGTAGGATCATAAGCTTGATCCCTCAGGACATGAAGTTCAAGACCATTTCTGCAGGTGGATTCCACGTTTGTGGTGTTCTTGTGAACAATCAGGTCACAAGCTTCTTCTCCCGTCGACCCCCCTACAACTTCCGCTCGTCAAAGCCCCCCACCCCTCAATCGATCCCCCTGTACTCAAAGCCCCCATCGCCTGCAAGTCCAACCCGATCCCCCCGACCACCGCCTGGACGCAACCCCCCCCCCCCGGCAAGCCGCAAGCTTCTCCCATCGACCTCATGCTGCCACCGGACCACGCCTGCAGGAAACCTGCAAGAAAAAACTCTGTTAGCATGGATTCGATCATGTGAAGGTGTGTACGAGGCTAAGAGTCGCTTGCGGAGGAAGAAGGGGTCATTGAGAGCTGGTCGACGGGAGCCAAGGTTGCTGGAGGAGGAAGGGGAGCTGGTCGGCGGGGGGGGGGGGGGGGGGGGGGGGTGCTGGAGGAGAAAGGGGGAGCTGCTGGAGAAGGGGGTTCTTTTTTTAGTTTTGATTTAATTTTAGCCGTTGGATTGATGCTAGGTTAGATTAACTCGATGGTTTGGTTAGGAACAGAGACTTCTATACACTTCATCAAGAACAGGAATTTTAATGGTCTTAGAATTGTTGTACATGTTCTAGATGGAGGGCATAGGAGTCTCTGTTTCTGACGAAGTTTTAATGGAATGTTAGAGGGATATACTGATGAATATACATATTTTTATTTTCAAAAAAAATAAGAAATTGGGGGGAAATGGGGGTGGGAGCAGCCCGTTGGCTCCTCCCAGGGAGCAACCACAATTTACCATATATATATATATATGGGGGCAGGGAGCCTGCACCCTGAGGTGTAGAAAACTCCCTGCACCCACCCTCATTTTTTTATTATTATTTTATTTTTTTGGATTAAAAGTTGGGGGGATTTGCTTAATATGTTAAGGGGAATATGTGTTTCAAGTTTCATGCAAAACAAACATTCCTAACACATTCATCTAGACATGGTCGATTTCAGCAATTCTGAGACCGTTAAAATTTGGTAGTCTTGATGGAGATGATAGAAGTCTCGAAATTAAGTTGAATTTGGAATGACAACATGGTGATACATAGTGATCTAAATCCCCCAAGGTTTCATTTCAAAAAATCAAAAAATAATGAAAAATTAGGCCGAGTGTAGGAAGTTACCTGCACCCGCCGAGGTAGGCTCCTTTTTCCCTATATATATATATATATATATATATATATATATATTCTCTGCATCATCTCCAGTATGCAGCGAGCAACAGCGGAGTCGCCCTCTTCTTCTATTCAAGATGGCTCCACGTGGAGCAGGCGTAGAAGACCTTCAAGCGATGCCTTCCTGACCACCTTATCACCTTCAAAATACTCACAATCCACCAGCATAGAATGAAAATAATATGTCCCTACATGGAGTAATTGTGTCATTCCACTTTCTGCTTATTTTCCTCTTCTTGGATAATTCTATACATGCAGGCTCTTTCTTCTAGTCATTTCCCCATCGAGCCTTATCATGTCTTGCTTCCTTGTGGTGAATGCCCGAGCCACTCGGATCTCCTTATAATTACATGAATTCGCTATCAAAACTACCACTTGTAAAAAAATCTCACAGCTGTCATGTTCTTATAGTGGAATAAGGACCATAACATTGTTACCATCTCTGTAAAGCCGAGATCAAGGAGCCAAGCCTTTTTGAACCAGAAGAATGAGCATAGGATTCTCCTCATCTAGAGTTAAACACTAGAGGTGTATGATTAATCATGGAGTGAGGCCAGCCCTTTCTTCTAGTTCAAAGAAGGTCCCAAGTGTTTCCCCGATCGAACCTTTCCATGTCCACATGTGCATCCTTGCGGCACACAATTTCCTTCTTATAATTACACAATTTCTCTCTAGAAGTTGCCATCTTATGAAACAATCTCACAGTTGTCACATCCTTACAGTAGAAAGAGGACTAGAACTCTGGCACCATCTCTCTAAGGTCGAGCCCAAGGAGCCAAGATATCTCAAAACGAAACAAGAATGAGTACTCAATTTTCCACACCACAAAGAAATGAGCACGGAATCTTTCCCTCTCCAAAGGTCCATAGTAGATGTGTACGATCAGATCTACAGCGAGGCAACGTAGAGACACATGCCAAAGAGAAGGTCATCTTTACATGTGCAGACCCTAAAAATGATCCAATCTTATCTAGACCCAGAGTTATGCCAAGTGTATTAGCAATCACTCGCATCTAGTTTCTCCAACTACAAACCATGCATAACTTCAATGAGTTCAAAAGATCCCTGGTCTTGACCCCACCACACACTTGTGGGCGATACGAGGCGAGCATAGTAACATTAAAGTCCTATTTAACCAACCACGCAACAAACAAAAAGTGATTGCCAGCTACCCTCATATTCTCCCATAGCATCAGTTTGAGTGTCGCAACATTTGGGTCCATATACACTCGAGAAAGCCATGCAGTCTCCACTAAACTTTTTTTGAAGTCAAAAAAGGTGGGACCATGCATAGGTGTCCGCCCCAATAATAGTAACGACGAAAAAAAATCAATACAAAAGCCAAGACTCGAGGAGAGTATTTGCATGAATAATCACATTCTCAACATAAAAATGCTATGAGGAGAATATAACACAATGTTATGTTAACCAACGCACCTAAACAACGGCAAAATGTTTGAAAAGCTTTGAATTTGGGCAAAAGCATGAATTGAAAAATGACTCCCAGAGAGTGGATTTGCAAGTACAGTCCAACCACTCAAGCCCCATTAGCAGTCAAATTTCTTTAGACTTCTCACACGCCCATAAAAGATGATCAGACGACTCCATCCCCACATCGCAAAGCACGTAGGAGATATCACCAGCACGAATTAGAGCCCATCCATCTCTAGTGAGGATTCTGCCATGTCCCCTCTATCCTTATCCTTCAACATGGCAGAAATCATGCGCACACCAACAAGTTCAAACTCCAGCTCACAACCAGTCACCATGTCAAGCAATAAGAAAACCCCCCTGAGGCACCCACAACATCCGCATCTCTAAAATATGAGAAACGGGGAGCCCCAAACGAGTTCCAAGAATGACTGGTCCATATTTGAATCTTAGTTTTCTGCAAAAGTATCACATCGACATGTCGTTCATATAGAAGCTTCTTAACGATCCCTCTCATCTCTGGGTCAACCAGACCCCACACATTCCAACTGATGACCTTCATGGAGGCATTGTTGGCAACCCTATGGTTACATGTGTGAACCCCTCAGGATCCGGGTACCCGTTTACGCGCAATTCGCAAGATATCATTCATGTTTAATCGCACAAGTTGTAAAAATACAGGGAAATTTTTTTTTTCGCAACTATGACATTCATTCTCAATACAATGACCACAAGTAAAAGAGACAATATGGCACCAAAATTCTTTTCATTAATATTCATATCCATTTACAACATGTACAAGCATATTCCATGTTACAACATATATCCCAAAATGTGATACAAAAGAGATAACATTTACATCATTATCTGGACAAAAACTGAGACAAAGAAATTCATACCGTCGGGTATAAACTCTATCTCCAGGAAGCATGTATAGCTACTGAGCTGCAGGCTGTTTGCCTGCCAAACATGTTAGGAAAGAAAAGGCGTCAGCGGTTGCTGGTACCTCCCAAAAACTTATATAAAATAACAGGTATTTATTATTTACAAAAGAAAGCAAGTAGAGAGGCGAGAACAACTCAAATTAAACTTTATTTCTACCTTGCAATGAAAAAGGTTTTTCAGGTTACTGGTAAGCATCTCAAATGTTTGTCCCATACCCCGGCATTTCCCACATATGACATATTTTATAGTACTTGAGTATTCATGAGTATCTGAGTGTAAGCACATATCTATTCATAGATCATGTTGTTGAGTGATAATGGAAAAGTTATGATTGGAAGGATCTATTAATTTATTTAAATCATTGGGTAGAGAGAATGGTCATTTCCTACTAACCCTAACTTTGGATCGTAACTTCTCAAATTCTAAATTCCAGTGTTTCAGATACAATTCCAGATGGTGTAGATGCAGATATGGATGATCTAGATGTAGAATCGCCATGTCTGTTGGCGAAGTAACTCAAGCGGTGAAGAAGCCTACAAATGGCTCTTCCGTCTCGCCCTCTAATTGGAAGCGCGGTCCAATAGAGGGATAGGTCTATTCTCCAACTACGCCACTGAGACGGGTGAGAGAGACTCCCTAGAAAAGTCGCTTTAGAAAAACAGCCCGACTAGTACGGGCAACCGAGCTCGTACGTAAAGCTAAAAAACCAGGATCCCCCGCCTGGGCATCCTAAAAAAGGGTCAGCGGAACTGGTCTAAAGTCTGGATCCCAACGAGGCGTAAAAACACTGCGAGCTCGCGTAAAAACCGAAATGGGACTGGGATCCTAGACCCGCGCACTTGGCGGCCGCTGCCCAAACTGGGCTCCCTTTCTTCCGCCCAGGTGAGGGTCACCGCCCCCTCGCACGGTCCGGTGTAAAAGGCTACCATGACCGGCAATATAATTTATAAGTCATTACCAACTCACAATCAATTTCATTTGCTTGTCTACTTTCCTTCTCAATTCCCTTTTTGAGATTAGTAATACAGATCTAGCTCTCTTCATCTTCAATCTTGGAAATCATTTACCAACTTCATAAAAGAAGAGTATTAATATTTGATACAGATCTAGCTCTCTTAATCTACAATCTTCGAAATCATTTTACCAACTTCATAAAAGAAGAGTATTAATATTTGATACAGATCTAGCTCTTTTAATTAATGATTTTATTGATGATTCTAATTCACCATCGGGTAATTGTACTATTATCATGACTTCCCTAACAGTTAACTAGCTCTTAATTTGGGCTATTACTACAAACGAAATTCTTAAGTAAGGAACACTGTACTTGGGGTAAGTCGTCAGTTAATATTTATTGCAGCCATCAACATACTATTAGCTTATAATGATTCTAACTTACTTCTCTGTTGTCTATATTTATAAATATACATAATAATATATATGGAGTTTTTTTTTTAACTTTGAGTTTATTATAAGCAATATAACACAAACAATATGATCGAACTTCTATCAACAAGTAATATTATTGAGTTTGAGCAACCAGATTTTGGACAACCAATTATCGGGAACTTCTAAAATTTTATTTCGAAGAAATTTCCATTATCTGGTTCATCTATGTTACAAATAAATTTTCAATCTTTTACTCTATTATCAGGAGATACTGTATTGTATTAACTCGGATATTTCAGAAATAATATATAATCACATGTAACCTTTCATATTATGATAATTGGAATGTAAATCGCTTGCATGGAGTCCTTTTTTTTTTATGTAATCCGATTGCAATTGAAGGTTAGTTTAAGGTAAATACATACTCCAGCTAATTAAATCTTATCACTAATATCCTAATATAATTCCATAAGAAGGAGATTCTATAATATCACTTCACAATAATCCATTACTAGGTATTCTTACTAAGAAAATTTGAAATCTTCAACCTATATATATATTTGTTTATTTTGCTCTACAGGTACGTATCTAATTTATAAGTAATAGAGAAATTGAGATATTCAATATATATATTTCAGTTTATACTGTAGCAAAGTCGAGATTGAAATTTTCAACAGAATTTTTTTTTTCTTCGAACAGTAAGTCAGTAACAGAGCAAGCAAAGGCAGATTTTTTTTTTAGATTTCCAATCTAACTTAAATTTAAGTACAATAACCTTATATATATCCATATAACTTGAGGAGAAGAACTGGAATCAGATCTATTTTTTTTTTCTTTCAAAATTCCAAGTAAGAAAGGATTTATTGTATAAAACACATGCATGGCAGCAAAGGAGGCTAGGGATTGTACCTCTTGATATGCTCTAAAAGGAGGAAATCATGCATGCAACAGGTAGGATGTTCTGGAGCTTCAGCACTTTAAATCCTCACAGCTGTACTTGATGTTCTTGAGGTGTATAACAGAAGAAGAAGGAAAGATTGTAGCAGATTTTTAGAATTTGGGAATAAAAAGGGGAGATCCTTCTTGAGATTTGGAGGAATAAAATTGGGAAATATGAAATAAGGAAGAGAGAAAGGGTTGTACCTCTATTTAAAAATCTAAAATGGAGATCACAACATGCAAATCTGGAAATCCAGAAGTTAGAACAGCAGCTCCAGACTGTGCTTGAAGAAAAACGATGGGGGTTTCATGAGGGAAATGAGAGAGATGAAAAGGAGAGGAAGGTTGTGGGTTTGCTTCTTCGTTGGAGGCAAAGTTAGAGAGGGTTTCATTGGGAATTTTGGGGAAATGGAGGTTATATATAACAAGGATGGCACAAGGGGGTGATGCCAAGTGTTGATAAGAAGGGTTTAAGTGTCAAAGAGGGGATAGGTTAAGTGGAATGAAGAAAAATCCAACCCAAATGTGCTGTCCAGGAAGCCAACGGCTGTTACTGTTGCTACAGTAACAACAAAATTTATAATATTTTATCATTATTTCCTTTAACCAAACTTATCTTTATTTGTTATACATAAAAACCGATCGTACAAGCACCACGGGCCTCGGATTTTGACGCGAAGTATCTCGATTTGATCGTCTTTCAACGACGATCAAAAAGAGTATAATATTGATATACTTCCGATTGACTTTTGAATATCCGAAATTTTCGGATACGGTTTTTGTTGAGACTAAATTTTGTGATTTAAAAATATCATACGACCTCCGATTGACGAACGGTCGATTCCGTTGGTCTCGTGTCGTCGAATCGGATCTAATGATGGTCTCGGTTCGTTTTGCGGTTTCCGAATTTGTGTCGCGGCTTTTTCACGGCGCGCGTTACGAAGGGACCGATTTTTGGTCGATTCCGTCCGAACGACTTTTGATTTATGATCAATTGGTCGTTTTAGGTTGTTTAGTATTACCCGACAACGTTTTTGGGTTCATTAGACCCAAAATCGGACGAGTTCGGGTTTGTTTGAATATGGATGTTACAATTATAAAAACCTCAAAGGGAGTCTCGTCCTCGAGACTCGAGTTAAGGCTTATTAGGTGTCTGGTTGGAATTTCATATGTCCATAAAAACCTCAAAGGGTTTTTGAACCCATAAAAACCTCAAAGAGAAAACAAGCCATATATTTATAATGTATCTAATTACAAAAGCTTGTTTTGTTGATTACATCAGAATAGCTGCGGGTATCGTGCCCGCATGTCGGCTTCAGTTTCCCATGTCGCTTCCTTGACGCCGTGTCGGTGCCACAAAACCTTGACCAATGAAATCTCTTTGCTGCGAAGCTTCTTCACGGCATGGTCAAGTATCTGGACAGGCTTCTCCTCATAGGTCAGATCCGGCTCTACATCGAGATTCTCGTAACTGATAATGTGGCGAGGGTCATGGACATACTTCCTCAGATTGGATATGTGGAAAACATCATGAATAGCTGATAGATGTGGAGGAAGGGCTACTCGGTATGCCACTTTCCCTACTCTAGCCAGAATCTCAAAAGGTCCAACGTATCGCGGCGCCAACTTGCCCCGAATACCGAATCTCTGCACTCCCTTCATGGGAGATACTCGCAAAAATACCCAATCTCCAACCTATAATCGATAGGAGTGTTATTAATATGAGATTAATTTGGACATATTTATATATGTCATAGATGAAGAAGAAATAATTAGATTACCTGAAACTCTAAGTCTCTCCTCCGACGATCCGCATAGCTCTTCTGGCGGCTCTGTGCCGTCAGAAGCCTCCGCCTCACAAGATCAACAGCTCTCGCAGTCTCCTCCAAGAGATCCACGGAATATAAAGCATGATCACCTACCTCACGCCAACTGAGAGGTGTGAGGCATCTCCGCCCGTATAGGGCCTCGAATGGTGCCATGCCAATACTGGAGTGATAGCTGTTGTTGTACGTGAATTCCACCAAAGGCAAATGGTCCTTTCAGGACCCTTTCCACTCCAAAGTGCATGCGCGAAGTAGATCCTCAAGTGTCTGAATGGTGCGCTCACTTTGCCCGTCGGTCTGCGGATGATAAGCAGAACTCATCTTCAGCTCTGTCTGTAGTGCTGACATGAACTGCTGCCAATAGTGAGATGTAAATCTCGAATCCCTGTCAGACACCACCTCTCGTGGTATACCATGCAGCCTGATAATGTTCTGCACATAGAGCTTGGCCAATCTGGATGGAGTATAAGTCGTGTTGACAGGTATGAAATGGGCTGACTTGGTCAACCTATCAACAACGACCCATATGGAATCATGGCCCCCTGGCGTCTTCGGCAATCCTGTGACAAAATCCATAGAAATGCTCTCCCATTTCCACTCGGGAATGGGGAGAGACTGCAGCAATCCTGGCGGTCTCCTGTGCTCAGCCTTGACCATCTAACAGGTCATGCATCTGCTAACATGTAGCGCCACATCGCGCTTCATCCCATCCCACCAGAAATGTCGACGCAGATCACGGTACATCTTCGTACTGCCTGGATGGATAGATAACCGTGAACTGTGTGCCTCATCGAGAATGTCTCTGCGAAGCTGCTCATCATTGGGTACAACGACCCGTCCTGCCTTCCATAAAATAGATTCCATCACAACAAAGTCGTCAAATTCGTCCTTGATGGCGCGCATGTATCTATCATGAATCCAAGGATCAGTCTTCTGGCCTTCTACAATACGATCCCAAAGACTGCTGTATCGTGGAGGCACGGCGGTAGAAATGGATGTGCTCTCCTGAGGATGCCAATCGGTCAAAGCTGCAAGCGTATCCCACGTGTATAGCCAGTTCGCCGTACCATCAGCATGCGCTTTCCTGCTAAGTGCATCAGCCACCACGTTTCCCTTACCGGGATGGTAAGAGATCGTGCAATCATAATCCTTCAACAGCTCGAGCCATCTGCGTTGCCTCATGTTCAGCTCCTTCTGATCAAAGATGTACTTCAGACTCTTGTGGTCTGTGAAAATCTCGAAATTCACCCCATATAGATAGTGACGCCAGATCTTCAAGGCGAAGACAACTGCCGCCAACTCCAAGTCATGTGTGGGGTAGTTCCGCTCGTGCGGTCTCAACTGTCGTGATGCGTAAGCAATCACATGTCCTCTCTGCATCAACACTGCTCCTAGACCTTCTCCAGATGCATCTGTGTAAACTGCATAGTCCTGAGTGCCTGAAGGAAGAGCAAGAATAGGCGCTGTAGTCAATCTCTCCTTCAGTGTCTGGAAGGCCTGCTCACAT
Organism: Ottelia alismoides; assembly: GCA_037367405.1. Classification (NCBI taxonomy): domain Eukaryota; kingdom Viridiplantae; phylum Streptophyta; class Magnoliopsida; order Alismatales; family Hydrocharitaceae; genus Ottelia; species Ottelia alismoides. The sequence goes on from JAZKJV010008676.1 coordinate 354,756, forward strand.
GAATCGTCCCAAATAAATGGAACTCCCTTCTGCGTCAGTCGTGTCAGAGGACGAACAATGCGTGAAAATCCGCTGACAAAGCGTCTGTAATAGCCCGCTAATCCGAGGAAGCTCCGAATCTGAGTGACCGTCTTGGGCTGCTCCCAAGACATAACTGCATCTATCTTTGCAGGATCAACTGCAATGCCTGCTCCAGAAATGATATGCCCGAGAAATGAGACCTGGGATAACCAGAACTCACACTTGCTCAACTTGGCATATAGCTTGTGCTCTCGTAATGTATCTAAGACGATCCGTAGATCATTCGCATGATCCCATTCATTCCGTGAATAGATGAGCACATCATCGATGAACACCACTACCAACTTGTCCAAGTATGGACGGAAGATACGGTTCATCATATCCATGAAAGCCGCAGGTGCATTGGTGAGCCCAAACGGCATCACCACAAACTCGTAGTGTCCATAGCGAGTCCTGAAGGCTGTCTTCGGAATGTCCGACTCGCGAATCCTCAGCTGATGGTAACCTGAGCGAAGATCGATCTTCGAGAAAACCGAAGATCCCTGGAGCTGGTCAAACAAATCATCGATACGTGGCAAGGGATAACGATTCTTCACCGTTCTCTTGTTCAGCTGCCTGTAATCGATGCATAGTCTCATGGATCCATCCTTCTTCTTGACAAATAGAACTGGAGCACCCCAAGGTGAAGTGCTCGGCCTCACGAATCCCAAGTCAAGCAACTCCTGCAACTGCACCTTCAGCTCCCTCAACTCGGCTGGTGCCATGCGATATGGTGCCATAGAGATCGGCTGCGTATCTGGCAACAATGTGATCTCGAACCCGATCTCCCTCTCAGGAGGTAGCCCTGGTAGCTCATCAGGAAATACGTCCGGGTATTCTGAGACTACTCGGATGTCCTGTATCATCGGCTCCTGATCAGATACCTCCCGAACAAAAGCAAGATATGAATCGCAACCCTGATCAACAAGTCGCTGGGCTCGCAATACTGAAATGTACTCCATGGTGGAGTCATGTGTAGTACCCTCAAAAGTGAACTCGGGTAGATCTGGTATCCTGAAGACAACCGTCTTCCTAAAGCAATCAACAAGTGCATGATGAGTGGATAGCCAATCCATGCCTAAAATCAAGTCGAACTCATCAAGTTGTAGGAGTAGACAGTCTGCGATCATCTCGTGACCGCCAATCAGTACGGGTAAGTGCCTGACTATCAGAGATATAACAAATAACTGGCCACCTGGCCCTCGGATGTGATATGGAGACGATAGCGTCTCTGCAACTCTATCTAAAGAAACAAGCAACCTCGAAGCAAGGAAAGAGTGTGTCGCGCCGGAATCAAATAAAACATGGAAAGGTCGGCCCAAGACTGAGACCATACCTTTCGCTACAGTAGCGGCTAAACGTGCTTGCTCCTCAGTAACTGCATGTATCTGCCCCTGTCTGGCTGGTGCGGCACTGGAGCCTGCCACACTCTGCATCTGCCTCGGCTGCTGTCGCCTAAAGTTGGAGTTCCTGCCGCGGAAACTCCCTGAACGCTGTGTCTGAGGCTGTGGCTGTGAAGGCTGTGGCTGAGGCTCGCCAGAAGCCTGTGGGCACTGTGCACGGTAGTGTCCCCACTCGTGACATCGGTAACACCGGACTGGTCGAGTAGAGGGAGTAGCTGTGTCCGTGTCCCGAGCTGGTCCTGCAGGTGGTCTATCTGCTCGCTGCGACCCAGATGGTCGAGTGGACTCTGTACCTCGTCCGGCAAGTGCTCCTCCTAGAGTAGTCGATGGAGAAGAGCGAGCACTGCCAGAGAATGTCGAACCTGTAGGTCGGAACCGTCTGGCTGACCTCTGCTGCTGAAATGGTCGACGTATCGGCCCAAAATATCGCCGCGGTCTAGGCGGTGCTCCAGACGAGCTCCCGTAACGTCTCCCTCTGATGTCCTCGAACTTCTCCGCAGCATCGGTAGCCTCGGAGATAGAAGTGATGTGTAGTCCAGCCAGCTTCTCCTGTACTTCCTCTCGCATGCCACCAATGAACTTTTCCAGATTCTCTTCTGGAAATGCGCCAGCTGCTCGTGTATGTCGTGACAACTCTGTGTATCTGATAAAGTAATCCCGGGCTGTCATCTGTCCCTGACGAAGCTCTGCAAACAGTCGGCGCTGGGACTCCTTCCACTTCGCAGAAAAGAAGTGGGCTCTGAACCTTGTCACAAAATCGTTCCAAGTAGGCTCTCGGCCTAACTCGGACACTACGGCCTCCCACCATCGCTCGGCGAAGTCTATCAGTGAATACTCTATGAAAGATAGCCACGTGTTTCGTGGCGCCTGAATCGCCCTGAGCACCTTCATTACTCTCTTCAGCCACTGCTCAGCGCCGTCTGGTGGACCTGTGCCCTCGAATAAGGGTATGTTGGCCCGCTGAAAAGAAGTGAAGACTGACTGGTGCCTGTGAATGGCTGCATACTCGTGTGTATCCTCGTCAACAAAGTCAACAGGGTCCTGCTCCCTGTCAAAGTCTGTATCCTCCTCAGCTCCATGCTCTGGAATGTCCTCTAGTGGATCATCAGGATGAGGCTGCTCCACCTCAACGGACTGGTGATGGTCCTGTCGTATTCCATCCTGGGATGGATAGTACGTGAAATCTGACAGGTCCTCAAACCTCATCTCCATGTCCGTCTGCCTGTCAGCAATCTCAGTCTGCTGGGCCAATATCTGCTCCTGCTGGCCTCTCATAGCAGCCTGCTGCTGCTGAAGATCGGTAAGTGCGCTCAGTATGCGTGCCAGCTGATCAGAAGTATCCTGATCTGGTCGAGATGCCATGGCTCTGCATGAGAACCATAATTAGTCATAAGGATGCCCTAGACAGATATTTATCATAAATGCTTTTCTCTTCTTGGGATATAAGATGAAAATTAATGAAATTGGTGACATCTGTGGTTATTGAATATGAATGTCATATTTCCCTTCTCGAACTCACGACAAGTCGGTAGACTGTCGCTATTCGAGAACTTAATGCGATCGGAATTGTAATATCGCGAATGTGCGTATTGGGGTACCACTGCTCTGATACCAAACTGTGAACCCCTCAGGATCCGGGTACCCGTTTACGCGCAATTCGCAAGATATCATTCATGTTTAATCGCACAAGTTGTAAAAATACAGGGAAATTTTTTTTTTAACTTTGAGTTTATTATAAGCAATATAACACAAACAATATGATCGAACTTCTATCAACAAGTAATATTATTGAGTTTGAGCAACCAGATTTTGGACAACCAATTATCGGGAACTTCTAAAATTTTATTTCGAAGAAATTTCCATTATCTGGTTCATCTATGTTACAAATAAAATTTCAATCTTTTACTCTATTATCAGGAGATACTGTATTGTATTAACTCGGATATTTCAGAAAATGTAATATACAATCACATGTAACCTTTCATATTATGATAATTGGAATGTAAATCGCTTGCATGGAGTCCTTTTTTTTTATGTAATCCGATTGCAATTGAAGGTTAGTTTAAGGTAAATACATACTCCAGCTAATTAAATCTTATCACTAATATCCTAATATAATTCCATAAGAAGGAGATTCTATAATATCACTTCACAATAATCCATTACTAGGTATTCTTACTAAGAAAATTTGAAATCTTCAACCTATATATATATTTGTTTATTTTGCTCTACAGGTACGTATCTAATTTATAAGTAATAGAGAAATTGAGATATTCAATATATATATTTCAGTTTATACTGTAGCAAAGTCGAGATTGAAATTTTCAACAGAAATTTTTTTTTCTTCGAACAGTAAGTCAGTAACAGAGCAAGCAAAGGCAGATTTTTTTTTTTAGATTTCCAATCTAACTTAAATTTAAGTACAATAACCTTATATATATCCATATAACTTGAGGAGAAGAACTGGAATCAGATCTATTTTTTTTCTTTCAAAATTCCAAGTAAGAAAGGATTTATTGTATAAAACACATGCATGGCAGCAAAGGAGGCTAGGGATTGTACCTCTTGATATGCTCTAAAAGGAGGAAATCATGCATGCAACAGGTAGGATGTTCTGGAGCTTCAGCACTTTAAATCCTCACAGCTGTACTTGATGTTCTTGAGGTGTATAACAGAAGAAGAAGGAAAGATTGTAGCAGATTTTTAGAATTTGGGAATAAAAAGGGGAGATCCTTCTTGAGATTTGGAGGAATAAAATTGGGAAATATGAAATAAGGAAGAGAGAAAGGGTTGTACCTCTATTTAAAAATCTAAAATGGAGATCACAACATGCAAATCTGGAAATCCAGAAGTTAGAACAGCAGCTCCAGACTGTGCTTGAAGAAAAACGATGGGGGTTTCATGAGGGAAATGAGAGAGATGAAAAGGAGAGGAAGGTTGTGGGTTTGCTTCTTCGTTGGAGGCAAAGTTAGAGAGGGTTTCATTGGGAATTTTGGGGAAATGGAGGTTATATATAACAAGGATGGCACAAGGGGGTGATGCCAAGTGTTGATAAGAAGGGTTTAAGTGTCAAAGAGGGGATAGGTTAAGTGGAATGAAGAAAAATCCAACCCAAATGTGCTGTCCAGGAAGCCAACGGCTGTTACTGTTGCTACAGTAACAACAAAATTTATAATATTTTATCATTATTTCCTTTAACCAAACTTATCTTTATTTGTTATACATAAAAACCGATCGTACAAGCACCACGGGCCTCGGATTTTGACGCGAAGTATCTCGATTTGATCGTCTTTCAACGACGATCAAAAAGAGTATAATATTGATATACTTCCGATTGACTTTTGAATATCCGAAATTTTCGGATACGGTTTTTGTTGAGACTAAATTTTGTGATTTAAAAATATCATACGACCTCCGATTGACGAACGGTCGATTCCGTTGGTCTCGTGTCGTCGAATCGGATCTAATGATGGTCTCGGTTCGTTTTGCGGTTTCCGAATTTGCGTCGCGGCTTTTTCACGGCGCGCGTTACGAAGGGACCGATTTTTGGTCGATTCCGTCCGAACGACTTTTGATTTATGATCAATTGGTCGTTTTAGGTTGTTTAGTATTACCCGACAACGTTTTTGGGTTCATTAGACCCAAAATCGGACGAGTTCGGGTTTGTTTGAATATGGATGTTACAACATGCACCGCACCTGTGTCCTTAGCAATATGCATTTTGTATGGATCATGTTCGATACACAATAATATAGATTGAAACCTAAGGAGCCTTGTAAGGGAATCCATTGTCAGACTAATTAGCATTTTCTTTACATGGTGGTAATCATCATATTTTTCCAATGTACATACATAGGGGTGTCAATCAGTCCCACCAACTTGGACCACGATAGATGATGGGACAAGCAATGACCCAATCCGGGTGTTGGAAGACCCTCTACCAACCATTTGGTATTCGACAGATGTACCGAACACTCCATCGAAGAGTTCCCCCAATGGACATCCAATATCAAGGGCACATTAGAGGAGGAACCCGGACAAAAGTGGAACTCCAGTTCCAATGGCTAGATTCTTAGGTTTGAAATATCCACCCACAAACTACCCAGCGTAACATATGGTAATGGCTGGTCAAACTTGCAAGTGGTCGACACTTTCTTAGCACTATGGTCTTTAGAAACTCGTGAAAATCCAACTAAAACAAGAACATAGATACTATCATCTCTACAACGACCTCTCAATCTTGGAAGGTATATGCTCCTTTGTCATTACTATGTCTTTTGCAGCCATTATCATGCATAAATTTTGAGAAGTAACAGTGTGATAGTTGATCTCCTAGTTTGGGACTAAAAGAATTGGATTATCACTTTTATATTTTTTGAAAGGAAAAGGGTATGTTGCCTAAAGGCACTACCACCATTATATTTCAAGCCTTAATGACAAAATGCCCTCCTAATTGAGGTCAAAACCCAATGGAAACCCACATTTTGCAACTTTGTTCTTTCCTTCTTAATTCTCGATATATTTTTGGACGGTTTCTAATGGAGATCCATCCCATCGTTTTTAAAAAAGGTTATTTCCTTGATTCCTTCTTCTTGCACCCAACTCCCTCCACCTTCTTCTATTTCATCATGCCTACGATGGTCTCCAGCTCACGACAAACAAGAACATGACCAACAAGTTCATGGCCAACATGCCACATGCTCCTCCCTAGTGTAGCAACAACACCATGTGCTCTCACAATTGAACCCTTCACCAAGAGCTTAAGGGGTGCTGCCACGAGGGACAAAAAGCTCCTCTGCATGTCTAAGATATGTTGCCTCCTCCAATAGCTCCACCATTCGCATTGTGTTAGTTATCTTCTCTCCCCTCAAGATCACTTTGTATACTTTAATAGTTAGTGTACTTTTCCCTTTTCCCTTGATATTCTTTGAAAGTTGAGGATTAGACGTCCCCCGCCAATGGTCAACATCCATTGGCTTCTCCTAGAGACTTCTTCCCTTGGTACCTCCCCCAATTGCTCCAAGCTCTATCCTAGGTCGATCTTGCCTTTAGGAACTTAACCAACTACATGCGAGGTCAAAGTACAATGAGCATCGGATCGGTCCATTCAGGATTTTGATCACGCAAAGGATAGGCCTTACAGAGATTACAGTCCTTTTGAAGATGGTAGGATCTCTATCACAACTACAATAAGTGTGAGTACAAAACCCACAACATCGTCTTAGGGGAAAGCTCTATCACAATCACTTTTATTAGGGGAAGCTTCAACATAAAATATTTGCGGGGGGTGGTTGCAATTAAGAGGATAGCCGATGACATCCCTTCTCGAAGGGAGAGCATCTATTGGAGGAGGGTTCCAACCACCTTGCATAGGATGAGGGGTTAGGCAAGCTCGTAGAAATGGAGAGCTTCCACTAGGGCGCATGTTTGTAGAAAAGGGGATGGGGAAGAGTGCTTTGCAATTAACGATCATATTAGGATGATATGATGAGAAGTTTGAGAGGTTTTCCTTAAGGTTGGAAAGATCGTGATAGTAGTCTGACTCATTAACCCCCAAACCTTTCTAAAATTACTCCGTAAAGTACATGCATGTCATCGAAATTGGATCTACATTTTCGGTACTTTTATGTAGTTTACTCCTTTTATTTTTATGGCGGAATAGTAGCCAAAACCTCTTACATCTCCTACTCCCGAACATATCTAATTATAGACCAACAAAATCAAGTTCAAAAGTGTAAAGTGTAGCAAAAATACAATGCATATTAACAATCATCCAAGCAGGCACGAAACAACCACAACATAATATTTACGATGTTCACCCTTAACTGGACTACATCCTCAGCAGTAGTGATGCAAATCGGAAATTGCAACGGAAAAAAATTAATTTATTGGTGGAAATTTGGTGGAAGAATAATCTGGAGGGAAGAATGAGAGAAGGCGTGCTGGTTGCGCGAGATTCGAGGAAGAAGAAGCGCGAAGATCGCGTGGGGAGGAGAGAGACGAGAGAGAGGAGATAAAAAATTCAAAATAAATTGCCATTTGAACTTGAACTGTCTAAATCAATTGCCTGTCGTCCCCTTTATATAGGAGGGGTGAGGTTACAAAGATAGAAATAAATTCAAATTGACTCTAATTGATTTGAATCAAAATTCAAATATACCTTATCCTAATTGACTCTAATTTTAAATTCGAAATTCAAATTGAAAATTGACTGACTAATTTAAGATCACATGTGATCTCTTTTATTTAAATAAAAAATGCAACGACTCGATTAAACATAAATAAAATTAGATTCTAATTAACGAATAAAAATCAAGCCCTATTTATTAATTTCATGTTGCATCACTTTTCCTCCGCTTGAAAAATCCATCTTCCGACGAATTGCTTGATCTTTGATGCGTCGTTCGAGAACTCGATCTTGAAATTGTAGCATTAAACTTCCCTTTCAATGTTACATTTGTAATTTCTTTCCACCGAGGGGTATGACTGCAAATGTTCTATCCCTTCATTTGAAACATTTTTGTAAGGGGAGCTTTTGAATATCCCCTTTGAATAAAAACTTTTGTAAGGGGGGTCTTTCCTGCAATTTTTCCAAATTAATCTCCCATCCCTGATCTTGTGGTGTTTGATTGCCCTGGAAGAGAGCCTGCATGTTAGGGTTCCCCGTGTCTTTCTTTGGCGGTGACGGCAGCGGAAGTTTCGGATCTAAGGGCGGCGACGACGATCACGTTGGATGCACGGGCGATGGCAACTGGGTCCCCGCAAGGGACACACGGAGGAGTGTCGGGCCTCGAAACCTGCAAGGGAATGATGGTGTCGAATGGAGTAGAGGTGGGGGATGGTGGCTCTTTGTGGGGGATGGCGCCTGCGGGAGCTAAGGGTTAGGAGGTGAAGGATGGTGAAGCGAGGAGTAGGAAGGGAAGTTAGCGGTGGCGCAGGAGGTGTGGGGGTGGCGAGAAGGGGCGACAGGACTGGAGAATTTTCTGGAAGTGCGAGGGTGGCAAGGAGGGGCATTGGGACTATGGGGTGCGCCGCAAGGGGTGCGGGTATGGTGGGAGAGGGCACAGAGGTTGGGGTTGTGTCACAGGGGGTGGGGGTGGTGAAGGGGGTTCGCGAGAGAGTCGCAGATGGGCCATAGGTCGATTTCTGCGGTGTTTGCAAGTCTGAAAATACCTGAACAGCGAGCAGGTCGACATTTTTTCCTTCTGCAATGGTCTGGACTGCGAGCAAATCATCGTTGACAGCGAGTTTTTCACGATTTTCTTCACCGCAGGTCAGGTCAGCGATTTCGTGGGCATGAGGTGGTGTTTCACGGACCATTTTGGCAGCGATTTTGATGGTATTCTCTTCTAGTCGGCGTATCAATGTTCTGACATTCCGTGGCTCTCGTATATGTGACGCCAAAGCTTGCATATCGGCACAAACTTGGAGCATATTCGACAGTGTTTGTCTAACCTCAGCACGCAATGCACGGTCGTTGTAGCGAGATCCTTTAGACTTTTCGTGTCAACGATGGAAGGGATCGCCAGATAGTGAGGACGATCTAGATGTCATGCTCTGATACCAATTGATGCAAAATGATAATTGCAACGGATAAAAAATTTATTTTGATGGTGGAAATTTTGGGTGGAGAAGAAATTGGAGGGATAGAGAAGAGAAAATTCGTCGGAAAACGAGGGATTTTTGGAGAAGAATCGCGGAGTTCGCGTAGGGGAGGAGAGAGACGAGGGAGAGAAAGATAAAAATCTCAAAATAAATTAACCTTCAACTTAATTGTTTAAAAATAATAAACTACCACCCATTTATATAGGAGGGATGGGATTAGATAATCAGAAAGAAATTTAAAATTTAAATTAGACTCTATCTTATCCTAATTGACTCTAATCGACTAACTAATTGATTTGAAATAAATTCAAATCTTTAATTGACTCTAACTAATTAAATTGAGATCACACCCGATCTCTTTATTTTAAAAATGCAATGACTCAATTAAATATAAATAAAATTAGCCTCTAATTAATGGACAAAAATAGAGACAATGAGGTTCTATTTATTAATTTTGTGTTGCATCAAGTAGTGGTGGATCTTTCTCTAATATTGTGATAGAAAGGTAGTACATAGGATGAGTATTAGCCTTTTTGCATACAAATAGGACTTGTAGACAGAACTTTTTTGGGGTGTGGTCCCTGAGCCCTCATAGGGGAGGACGTACATGCCCCCCCCCAAGGCTCATGATTGGGCAGCAAGATCCTCGTTTCGGATGACAGTCTTTGGCCACCAGTGATGGGGGAAATATATGAATTGCAGTTATATGGAAGAGGATTCGATGCATATCAACAAAAAACTTACGTGAACTGACTGCAGGGAGATTGGAATAATTTGTTAAGCATATATGGAATATCCTATAACTGATTTGTCCCGTTTATACTTGATCTAATTGGTGTTTCTTCAGGGTGCGTTTGGTATGCGGGTTAAGGCGGGTTAAACTGGTAGAGGGTAACCAGTTTTTGAGTTTTGGTGTTTGGATAGAGGGCTAAACTGGGGGTGGGTTAGAAGTGGGTTTTTTGTGATGTGATTGTATTGGAATTTGAAAAAAATGAGTAGTTATTGTGATGTGATTGTATTGAATTTTGAAAAAGTGAGTAGAAGTGGAGTAGTTTATAATTTTTATATGATATGATTTTTTTTGAAACTTAATTTTTATATGATATGATGGTATAATATATTATTTGTTGATAGGATTGATGATGTAAAATTGATTTATTTAATTTTTTAAAAAAAGAATAAAGTGGGGCCCACATGAGAGAGAGGGAGGGTGGGTTAAGGGGGGTAAACTCCCCAAACCCGCCGGTAACCCGGTAGCCAAACGCTACCTCAATGAATTACAGTTATTTCAAGTTTGGTCGTCTTAAATAAGAAATTATTTTTAATAGCCAAATAGAATATTATTTTCTAAGGCTAATAGTCAGAGAGCATGCCCTCTTAAAGTATATAGGAATTACTGTCTTCCTGACTCTGATAAAAGGATGCAAAATGGCCCTTCAGGCTTTGCAAATATTTGCCTTGAATTTTGAGAAGTTCAATGCATACTCTCACTATAGTCAATCTAGAGGATTAAATTGAAAATGAAAAGGCCAACCAAGGAAATCACAAATTCTTGATGGAAATTAAGTTCAGGTGAACAACTCATTAACATGTATCGCTGAAGAAAATATAATAAAAACATCTTTAAAATTCACCTCAAAAACATGGACAAGGCTATCTGTAGAAAAATAACCTGAGATGGCCGGCTTGTTTCAGAAGCAAGACGAGTGATAGATATTGAACTAGTATTTGAAGCTAAAATAGCAGAAGGCTTGAGAATCTTGTCTAAATCTGAAAATATTTTCTTCTTTGCAGCTTCAGACTCAACTATGGCTTCGATAACTATGTCTGCAGAGCGAAGATCTTCCAACTTCATAGTATACCTTAGACGATTAATAGCGTCATCACCGTCTATCTGTAGAGATCAGTGACATCGAAAAATGAACTAATAAAAAGTAATTTTAATATAAATGAAATACAAAATCCTATTATTTATTTTATATACTTCCTGTTGGATAGTGTTTAACGGCATAACGGCACAAACTTTCTTACATATAGACAACCTCCACGCATGCATGTCATCTTTCTCACATAGACATTGACTGGAATAGAACATCTTTTGTTCTATGAATGTAATAATCATGCTGTTGATAAAAACTAGATAAGAAACGGAAAATGGTTGATACGAAAGATCACATATAGTTAGACTTGTACTACCTACAACGGCAGACATCTTTTTATTCTAATTTACTCTCTATTCCTCCAATGTAATGTAATAATCATACTGTTGTTGAAAAGTAGATAAAAATGGCAAATGATCGATATGGGAGATCACATACAGTTAGACCTTCCATTACTTACCGTTCAGGCATTTTTTTATTCTAGTTTACTCTTTATTCTTTATTCCTTCTATCAATGACCAATAGAGTATAGAAATAGTAACTTGCGAAATATATTATTTTTGCACTATCAAAATACTAATAAATGGGGTTACATCATTGTTACAAATGTCAAGCACATTCATGGAGAGAAAGAGAGAAGCCATTGGATAAGTAAACAGAAGGTTATAGTGTTCGATAGCGCTTATTAGAAAAAGCAAGGTAACAAACTTAGCGTTTATTAGAAGAAGTAAGGTCACGAAATTAGCACTTATTAGAAGAAGCAAGGCCGCAAAGTTAGCATTCAGTGGATAGGCCATCAAATAGACGACTATTGATAACAATAATCACGAATTCAATGAGATTTATGTGGAAACCCTTCAATGACAAGGGAAAAAGCGTGGAGCAACTCCTATCCGCCCTTGACGGCTAGGGTTCTTTCTTTTCTATATATTACGAAGACATAGGAAGAGTTACATATATAGTTCCACATAGTAAGATGGATCCTCACCCAAGAACCATTTAACGAGAAACTCAAAACTCCCCCTCAACTTTGGTATAAAGTTCGTAAATGCCGAACTTGCCCCTTTGATGAAAACATTAGCAACTTATTCTCCGGTCTGTATGTATGACAAGACAAACTCTTCAGAGTCACAACTCTCTATGATAAAGTGACGATCAATCTCAATATGTTTTGTTCTATCACGTAAGACAGGATTATTGGAAAGATTTATGATGGACTTGTTGTCACAGAATAACTTCATAACTAGATACAGATTCACTCCAATGTGTGTCAGAATAATCTGAAACCATAACATCTTAGCAACATATATTGCGGCACCTCTGCAATTAGCTTCAAAACCTGATCTTGCACAGACAAAATGTTTTTTACTTCTTCAAATCACATGATTTCCACCCATATATATGCAATATCCGGTATTAGATCTTGTATCAATGCACCCAATCCAATCAAAGTCAGTGTAGGCTTTAATCTCAATCTTAGAACTTTTGGTAAAGATAGACCTTTTTTCAGGGTTCTATTTTATGTAGCAAAGGATGTGTTCCACTACCTTCATGTGCATATGAGTGGGTGCATGCATGAATTAACTCACTATGTTTACAGCATAGATGATGTCGGGTTTGGAAAGAGGTAGATAAATTAACTTTATTACAAATCTTTTGTATTGGTTCGTAAAGTCTTCATTAAGTTGCTTCCTATCCTTGATGTCTAACTTGTGGTTTTTCCTTAGTATGTGCCGGGCAAGTTTATAGCCTAACTTTCCAGTTTCCTTTAACCGATCAAGGTTGTATTTTCTCTGACAAAAGATCAAACCTTCATTCGATTTGTTACTCAGTGCCTCAAAAATACTTCAAACGAAGATCCCTCAGATCAAACACTTCAGCAAGCTCTCCTTTGGATGTATTATCTCCTCATCCTCATCTCATGTGATAACCATACCATCTAAGGATGTACAGGTCAGTTTCGAGGCAGGTTTTGTAACATCCAAATCTGCACAAATCCGAACCCGACCCGATTAGAGTCCATATAACTCAATAAAGTTATTAATCAGTGTTAAATAAAATAAATCGATCAATTGATCGTGAATAAAAAGCCGTTCGGACGAAATCGATCGCATCGTAATTCGTGCACGAAAAAGTTGCAACGCAAATTCGGAAACCGCGAAACAAACCGAGACCACTCAAAAATCCGATTCGACAAAACAAGACCAAAGAAATCGACCGTTCGTCGATCGGAGATCGTTTGATATTTTAAAATCATATAATTTAATAACCAATCAAGATCGTATCCCGGAAATTTTGGGGATTCATCTTCGACCCGAAGTATATGAATATTATACTCATATGGATCGTCGTTCAGAGACGGTCAAAACCGAGCTATTGTACACAAAAATCCGACACTCGATGTGCGAATGCGGACGACTTCGGTATTCTAAATATAAGAGAGATATTAGTTTTAAAAAAATAATATAAAAATAAAAATTTTAATTCAACAGCAGACTGCTGATCAGTAGCCATTTGGCCCCAAAAATCTCCTACACTTGGCCAATTTCCTCCTCCACATGTCTACCAACAAAGCCCATGCTTTCCTTATTTATACCTCCTAAATCCCCTCTTTTTTCTCTCTCAATTTCTCTCCATCTTCTCCCAACGTGAGGAGCTTCATCCCTATATTTCCAGCAGCCATCTCACTCTTGGAAGCTGTTGTCCACCTCCTGTTAGAGCCTAAATTGCAGCCTCAATCCAGGAGCATGGATCCCCTTTGCAGCTGTTGTAAGAGTAGCAGCCATTGCTGATATATTCTTCCCCGTTTGTAGTTGCTGGACTGCAAGATTGGATATACAAAGTGGTGATATCCAAAGGTACAAATCCCTCTCCTCTTTCTCCCTACTTCTCTTCAATCTCCAGCCGATAAAACCCCAAACCCTCTCTTTTTTTTCCTCCATTTTGCTGCAAATCCAGCAGCAGCAAATTGCTATCTAACATCTTCTGCAGCCTCCTGCTGCCCCCAAAACTAGGAGCTGCTCTCCTCTCCTTTGGAGCTGCTTCACAAGCCCTGCATGAGCATCAACTGGAGCCCCCTGCAGCTGCTCCAGTCCTCCCTTACTGCTGCAAGGTGCAGCAGCTGTGCTGCTGCTTCAAAGCAAGGTTCAAGGGCTGCTGCAACCTCCTTCAGCTGTTGCATGCAGCTGCTTCTGTGGCACCAGTTGCTGCTACATTTCCTCCAAGCAAACAGCTAGAGCTGCTACCAATAGCAGCATTCCTCCAACATTTAAGATCCAAAGAGGTATATCCATCCCCCTCTTTTGCTGCTTTCCATGCATGTTCTTTTCTTAAATCCAGTTTTTATCAAATAAAGTTGACTTTCCTTGCCATCTCCATCATTGATATTTCCAGATCTCAATCAGTAAATGTTGTTTACATGTTGTGATTTAATGGAAAAATCTGGCATGTTTAAAATGCACACACAACATTTTAAAATGCCTTTACTAGGGTGAATCTGCTTACATTATTGCATAATTATCTTCATGCCCAAAGAATTTACCAAGGCTATAAACCACTCATAAGCTATGTTCTGATGCACCTACTGAGAACCTTGTAATGGTGCAGGCTTGATCAACTTGAGTAACATATATTCTTGATGATCTTCTCTAAAGCTAAAAAAATTCTACCTTGAACCAATTCTCCTTATCTTGTTCATTTTGTGGTACAAGAGTTAGTAGGCATATTTCAAAGATAAGGAATACTCTTATTTGGATGGATAATTTTGGTGGCGGAGGATTGGCTTAAAGGCATTTTTATTCTTTGATTGGTTGTTGTTTGAGAAACGAAAGATATATAATTGTTAGAGTATAATGGATTTGAGGGACTTGCTAAATGGCTTTATCACGTATACAAGCAAAGAGATGTAAGATATAAGATTACATTCCAGGGGAATATGTCTTCAAATACTTGGGGATTTATATATGATCATAATGGAGAGTAATAAGGTTTGATTGAACAGAAGAAATTTCAAGTGCTTTTTGTGATGAGAAGATGCATGTTAGGAATCTAATGATATACAAATGCTGTAATGCATATTGAGTGAGACACATTTCACTTCAAAGGTTACTGTAGAATGTAAGATGCCCTTGATGCCTCAAGAATGTTGGCGTTATTCATAACAAAGTTATTATTAGAAGTCTGCAGTACACTGATAACATATAGTATGAAGACACTCCCAGAACTGCAGTGTTTATCTCAACCATACATAAAAGATCCATGCGCATGGGTTTCTTGGGACAATAAACCATACTTTTACGAATGTGTGTTGCTTCGCAAGGATGTGCATCCAGTCATGAGAAATGCATCTCATGGTAAGATGATTTTTTTATGGTAACAACGTGTACAAATTTGCAAAGCAAGTTGGTATAATTAAGCAACTCAATGCCAAGACTGGTAAGATTAAGCATAATAGATGTCCATCTAGACTCCTAGAGACGAAATGGTGTATTTTATGGTAACATTCGAAAGCATCTGCTACGTCACCTTATCAGAATATAAGAGATTTCAGACGAATTCACGATGGTTATATTGAAGATGTTGAATGTGAGGTTGCTAATTTGGGTATCAGTTTGTTATCGGACTTTGATAGATCTATCCGGTAGAACATGAAAGATATTGTAATCAAACTGTGGCCAATGGACTGAGGGCTTTACTTTGATACACTAAATCGGGGCAAGGAGAAGTTCCTCAAAAGATGCTTAGAATATGGTTCATTAATCATGCCACTAAACTATGGGTTAAAAAAAAGAAAGGTAGAGTTTGTACATCGAATCAAATTTAGATCCAGATCCAATGAGCATATGATGATCCCAAAACTTTAGAAATGATAAACTATAACCACAAAAACCAATCATCTTTACGAACCAATCATTTAGGTATACAATACAAACTTATAGATCACTATTGACAATAGACCTAGATCGGTACATTCAACCACATGAATAATTGAGAAAGAAAGAGGAATTAAGTCAGCGCCGGTGATTCAGTAATGATGACTGATAAATATTGAGTGCCAGTCATGGTGACCTTTACACCTGACTGTGCGAGGGTGCGGTGACCCTCAGCTGGGCGGGAGATAGGAAGCCCAGTTAGGGCAGCGACCGCTTAGTGCGCGGGTCGAGGATCCCATTCTTTCTCTCGGTTTTTCGCGAGCGCTCATGATTTTTATGCCTTTCTGGGATCCACAGGTTTTCTTTTAAAGACCAGTTCCGATGACCCTTGTTCTTTAGGGTACCTAGGCTGGAGGACCCTTGGTTTTAGTTTTTTGAGCTCGTTTGCCCGTACCGGTCGGGCCGGTTTTTCTTTTAGAGTGACTTTTCCGGAGAATCTCTCTCACCCATCTCTAGGGCGTAGTTTTTGGAGTAGACCTTTCCCTCTATTGGACCGCACTTCCAATTAGAGGGCGAGACGGAAGAGCCTTTTGTAGGCTACTTCACCGCTTGAGTTTTGTTTACTTTTCGCCAACAGACTTGGCGATGCTACATCTGAATCATCCGTGTATACATCTGAATCCTCTATGGCTACATTTGAATCAGTTACAATTGAATTTGGAGGAGTTACATTTGAGATTGTATTGAGTCACAAATGAGTTTGGCTAAAGTTGAGATGAATTATAGTAGAGTTGGTTACATGGGAGCTTGATTACATTTGAGTTGGTTGTAGTTGAGCTTAGTTTCCATTAAGCTAGTTACTGTTCCGACAGTAATTCCTGACTAAGAGAAAATACCAATTTATGAAAATCATCCTTATCGGACTATGAGCTACTACCACAGTTGTTTGGATTAGCTAGTGGACGTGTTGGGAACTTAGTTAGGATGCATTTTACTCCACCGCATGCCTACGGAGGCACCCCAACCCTAAGGCTTCCTTACTACCTTAGAGTCATAGTGTAAGGTCTTACCCAGATCAAGACCACAGACTATCCACTAAGCTTGAGAAATTCAACATGAAAAGAATCAAAACACCTGACTCATCATAAGCATTTAATAAAGACAATGATTATATCAGAGACTCATCATTCACATTCCCAAGACACATCAGACATAATTAATAAAAAGACAATGACTTAAATATGAATCATATAATATTTGTATAAAAATGATTATTATGGGTAATTAATGTAGGATGAGTAGAATGGGGCTTTACATACTAAACAACTTGAAAGCCTATTTCATTGCAAGTAACTCTAAATTTTAATTGTCAAGCTCAATTTACTTGCTTACTTTTGGAGACACTAAAATTTCATGTTACTTCTAACTAACAAGATTTACTCAACATTTGTTGATATTCTTTTCTCCCTATTCTATGGATTGCAGGCAAAATACCTGCACTGTTGTATTGGGAGAGTTGAACATCAGCTTCTGCAGTTACTATTATCAGGTACGCATGCTATAGTTTGTTCGAGATATTATATGCTTTTATTTCTCTTCTGATAAAATTAGGATACATGTATTAATGCGATTTCCGTTGTTACATGTTAACTGCTATGAAAATTTATGCAATATAATTGTGGCATGATGCAGTTCTGTGGCTTATTAGTTAATTTGTGAATGTCATTCGTACATGCGAAAAAAATTTCCCCATAATTTTCAGTACTCTAATGTGATCTTTAGCGAACATGATACTACGGGTGCTGTCTAAAAGAGAGATTGAGTTTGAGATCACATTATTGCTAATTACACAACTGATCTCGATGGCTCCTTATCGCACAGCATCAACCAAGTTGAGAAAGCTGAAAATGTAGTTTCAAAAGTTACTTGACGTAGGTTTCGTGAGGCCGAGCACTACACCTTAGGATACTCCAGTTCATTTTGTCGGAAAGAAGGATGGATCGATGAGATCGTACATAGATTACATTCAAATGAAGAAGAAAACGGTGAACAACCATTATGCTCTGCCACACATAGATGACTTATTCGATCAGTTACGGGGATCTTCGGTATCCTCGAAGATCGACATTCGACATGGCTACCATCAAGTGAGGATTAAAGAATCAGATATTCCGAAGATAACATTCAAGACTCGATATGGACATTATGAGTTTGTCGTGATGTCGTTTGGGCTCACAAATGCCCTACAACTTTTATGAATATGATAAACATGATTTCCGTCCATATTTGGATGAGTTTGTAATTGTATACATTGACGAGGTATTGATATATTTCCGAAATAAATAGGGATCACATAAATGATCTAAAGACAGTCATGGACATACTTCAAGAGCACAAGTTGCATGTCAAGCTAAGCAAGTGTGAGTTCTAGTTATCCCAGATCTCATTCCTTGAGCATGCCATTTCTGAAGCAGGTATCGTAGTTGACACTGTGAAGATTTCGACAATCATGTCTTGAGAGCAACCCAAGATAATCATTCATATTCATAGCTTCCTTGGACTAGTGGCTTATTGCAGATGCTTCGGCGATATTTTTTTCCGAGTCGTTCTTTTCCTGACACGATTGGCACAGAAGGGAGTTACATTCATTTAGGATGATCCATGCAAACAAGCATTCAGGACATTGAAGGAAAGATTGATGATTGTGCCTATCTTTGCACTTAATTCATGCACTTAGGATTTTCCAGTATATACAGATGCTTCAAGTGAAAGTTTAGGAGCAATTCTAATGCAACAAAGTTACGTGATTGCTTACGCATTATGTCAGTTAAGACCGCATGAGCGGAATTACCCTACTCATGACTTGGAATGGGCAGCAATTGCATTTGGCTTGAATTGTTGTTATATAGATTACAAAGGAATTGAATTGTTGTTAACCTTGTCTCTATCTTGCATTAGGGCATTCTTACACAACAGGTGATTGTTTCATGATTATGGCCATGAAGAGAGTGTTGTCTATCATATGATGTAGTTTCCCTATGTCAAATATGCTACCACTATTTTTCCAAAGTTTGGTAGCTTCATCTAGCGCCTTCTTTTTTGTCATGTTTCTCTTTCGAGCTTAGACATGTTCCTCCCCTTTTATCCCCAAGTGTGTAATAGAGATAATAGAAAGTAGATGATGGATTCTGTTAGGACATGATAGATAGATTTACCCTCTTGTGGACTAGAGAAAAACAGACTCTTAGAAGAGAAAATCGAAAAGCATAAGCATTTATATCCCTTCTCACCTGAGTCAAAGCAGAAAAAGTCCTTACCACCTTTAATATAAGGTGTACCTACGGTATATATGATATAAAAGCAAAGTCATGAATATACAATATGTTGATGTGCCTTGAATCCTAACCATCTGACTCAGGTTGAAGAACCATGTATGCATCCCCTCCTGTAGTACCATACCCCAACAAGATGTGGGTCTCGTTACGCGATCAGCAAGTCTGGGGGGTTTAGGGGGGAGAAAGTGTGCTCCCCCTACGGGGGTGCCCCCAGTGAAAATTTTTAGGAGTGGTTCTATTTGTATTCAGGTATATGAATCCATTTGTTTTAGGGATCAGTCTCTACTGGAGTAGTATATAAACTCCCTAGGGTTAGGGCTCTCAGTGTCCTCTGTACTCTCTCTTTCTCTACATAGTGAAAATCAATCGTCGTCGCCCAAGGACATAGCCTGATTATGGGTGAACCTTGTAAATTTGCGTGTTTGCATCTTGCTTGTTTGATCGTGTCCGTGTGTATTTGCTTCCATGATCCGCAACACAATAAAATCTCCCGACTCACGGATTCCATTGGACTAGGTTTTGGGATTGAAAAAGGCCCAAAAACGGCATCAAAAATAAGAAGAATATAGAAGATACCAAAGAAACTAGGGGCGACTCATAGCGAAGCACAAAAAAAGGTAAGTGGCATTTCCCATCATGACATCATCATGGCCACCATTTTTATTAGGTCTTTACATATGATGTTTCAATATTCATGTTGAGCATGTCAAAGCATGCCTTAAGAATCTACTTAAGGTTATAGATCACCTTTCTAAGTTTGCATATAGGATTCATAAAGATCTCAATGGAGGAAATTATTCCTCGTATTAATCAGATAGGTAGGCCAAGATTTGTTGATGGCTATAGAAATAATAATGCATATGGATCGCACATCCTGGACAATAGAAAGGTCTCAAATTAGCACATTCCATATGCTCAGGTGAAGCCTTTTGCCACAAGTAATTTCTGTAGATTATTCGATCCAATGCAAATATTCTCTCATATGGTGGTCCGCTAATGACTTAGTTGTGATCCTTATTTATGATTATTACATTGTGGTCATTGGTAGATATTTCAAGGGTAAATCTATAGTGAAGCAAGAGCTAATAGGTACTTTATCACCAAAGATCTCGATACTCTATGATATAAATCCTTTATATAGAGATATGACGAAGGCCTATTACTTTTATATAGGAAGTATTTTCTTGCTATGCTTGCAAAGACTAGGACGCTTGGAACTAGATTGGTCTCTACTCTTACATATCTAGACGTCAAGCTATATGAGGGCGCTGCAAAAGTTAATGCTAGGCAATACATGATCCTCAGTGGCAAGCTCATTTGCTTTCTTATAATCGGATATGATATTGCCTTTGCAGTGAATCTACCAGCTAGTTCATGAGTTATCTCATCGGAATGCATCATCACACCATTGTACATGTTCTTCTGGAAAATTTTCATTGGAGAGAAGTTCCTCTGTGAAGATTATTGGATATTTCGATGTTGATTATGCTGAATATAGGCCCGACAGGAAGTCCACAACAGGCTTCTGCACATTTGTTAAACAAAAGAGTTAATGTGGGTGACATCATTCAAGAGAATTTGAGCACTGAATCAACATTGCCTGCCGTTTATTGCCATCAATCCTATTTCATGAGAGGAGCAAGCATATGAAAGTTGACTGTGAATCATTTCATTCGTTGCCTAATCCAAAAGGCTCTTATTCATACTCCACATGTATCATGTGGCAATAAAATTGTAGATATCACAACCAACTTCTTCGATCTTGTGCTTCCTAAGTTAAACATGTGTAATATCTATATCCCAATTTGAGGGGTCTGTTGTGATAACAAAGAGTGGAACGCCAATTTTATCTTTCTTGCACTCTGGCTATTATCATCTTTTCCGGTTCGTATTTTTCTATCACCAAATATTTTCCTTTTTTCATATTAACTGCATTCAAGACAATTTAGAGCTCGCAAAGAACAGAATTAACTGCGAACAAGAGCCGCAAAAGCGCAAAAAAAAGCGGCGGCATACCCGATGCAACCGATCGCAGATACCGATGATTACTAGAAGGAACATACAAACCTGAGAGAGATGGCCCTTGGCAACGAGGCGGCGGACGCTCGATGCGACGGCGGCGGCGGCCCTGTCGAGGGCCTCGGGCTCGGCGTCGAGGAGCCAAACCTCGAAGCCCGCGACGGTGGCAAGCTGGGCGATACCGGACCCCATCTGTCCACCTCCAATCACCGCCACCACCTCCGATCCCGTCCAACCCGCAGCCGACGCCATTGCCGAGAACGGAGCTCAGTGCGAATTGCGTTTAATAGAAGGGAATGACAAAAGAAACTAAAAAAATGAAATCAGCTTATCCTTGGCACTTGTCTCAAGGAATTAATATTACATAGTTAGTATATTATAATTATTATATTAAGAGATTTGTACCTCAAGAATTTTATAAACTTTGTAAATTAGCTTCTCTATCTTTAAAACACCAATATTCATCTCTCGATCTCATAAACTTGCTAATTTTTACCGGATAGACCTTCGGGTTTGCAACCATGTACTTTTACACTAACGATCGTTTGTCACGGGTGAATGTCCTATTTTACTCCCAATTTGTAGATCGTTGGAGGTGAATGTCTTAACATGTCCCTCACTTCACAACCTCTCTTTTAAGCTTCAATCACATTATTTGAAGGTCTCACATTGTGAGATTTGCTTCAACCGGGAGTATCTGGAATGATCACAAAAGAATTTTTTTTGCTACACATTCAAGAGGTAAGAACATTATGGAGAGAACCACCTTGAAAAATTTTTATTGTTGGGTTAAGAGTGTTTCTTAACAAGTATTACATGAATGTTTATATTATAAAAATCATATTTGACATGATTTCCAGGTTATAAGATGGAGCAGGTCTCCGCCTCTAGTATCCCTGGCAATGACCGAATTAGATGCGAATGTCGAAGCTTTGTTGCGGCGAAGACATCTACGAGATCATGGAGTAAGGGGAGGAAATTATATACATGTATGGATTGTTTTGATTTTTTTGGTTGGATCGACAATGACATGCTCGATAATCAGACCTCCCAAGAAGAAAAGAATATGGATTTACAATTATTGCAAGAGTTAGGCAAGATGAATGAAGAATTGAAGGTGATAAAATGTGAGCTTGCAAATACAAGAGTGCAAAACAAGAACATATGCTTTCATGTGAAGGTCTTGTCAGTCTATGTACTTGTATTCCTCGAAACTAAACTCATGTAAAATGTCTTGAGAATAATTGAATGCATTACATCAATGTGAGGGGAGTGTCCTTGTTCATATGCTCTCAACCTTGTATTGTATTGTCAGTCGAAGTCAATATCAAGTACCTAAAATTTGACCTGCGATGCAACCAAAATAGAACTCTTGATTTGGATGCATTCATTTACAGACTATCATCAACACAATATGTCCATGTTGTTCATACCGCAAGTAAGTCTAACCTATTATTTGTATTAAACATTGAACACAAAAATCCCTCAAAATACACTGCAAGTAAATCCAAAAAACACAATACTCCAAACCAAGAAGTAGATTATGTAGGTGTTGTCCAAATCATTAAGCTTCTACCTAAAATACGGATCACTTCATCAAAATTTCTGGCCAAAAATGAATAGTTTCCTAATTAGTACCCCTACTTGGAAACAAAAAAGTCCAAATAAAAGCTTTCATATGTAAACTCATACAAGTAGAAATTGATAACTTCAAATTTGGAATCCAATCAGACCTTACAAAAGTACCTGCTGGAAACGCCTAAGATTGTGGGTAATCATGGAGATGCAAACACGTGAAAATGTAATTTGACCTTAAGAAATTATCTGACAAATAAAATTCAAAATGTTATGGGATTTTTACCTCATTTTATTATGATGGGGCCATCTTCTCCAATTCGTGTCACTTTCTTCGGGTGACACATCTTCTTGATGCTTGGACCAGCTTCTCTAGCAACATTGGTAGTCCTCTGAAAGTCTCTTTCCCTAATAGCTCCTCCATTGCAAGGAGCAAGGAATCACTAAAAAAGAAGACTTAAATGTGAATATGCAGTCCACCAATGATTCTGATTTGGCATACCTTCGCACTCCCAAAGTAGAAGATTGTTGAGTATAGATTCTTCTACTTAGATGTTCCATGGATTCCCGCATTTGTGTTCCATCTTGTGATTCATTCTCGCCAGCTTTGGTTCATGGATTTGTTGGATTTTTGCATGAGTCTTTGTAATGGCCAAAAGAACCACACCTCGTGCATCTGTGACGGGTCTTTTTCTCCTATTCCCTCGCTCTTATTCAATTCTTCTTTGGCCTTCTTAAAGGCCTCATGGAGTGCAAAGGTAATACCTTGTACGTTAACTTAATGGGTGTCTAGCACGGCTTAATGGGTAAGGTGGAGATTGACTCCATATAGGTCCTTCGATAAACGGTTGTGTTATAGTAATTGGATAAGTAGTCATCCCAATTCACATTGGGCAAACTTGAGGTGGTGGCACAAGCTTGTGTGTAAGGCAAGGTAGAGACCGGTCATCGCCTACATATGCATTACTTTGCAATTAAATCGCAGACATTACAACCAGTAGGACATCCCACCTCTACGTTGCTCTCGCTTAACCTCCTTACGACGAACCCCTGTAGATTCTTGGTTGAGGTCCTTACATAGTCTAGTGCAGTAGATACCATCACTCCTCGCATTTTCCTCCTCTCAATCTCCGCTCTTCCAATGTTATCATCATTTCTCTCAAATCCAATCTATCATATCACATATTGGAAGGTGATGAGCCTCGTTAATCCACGAATTGAAAGAAGACTTGCTTAAATTGTTGGTGATGTAGTGTCATTGACCTGCTGTGATAAATTGGGATCTCAATCATTTCCGATTAATTCATGTCATGTTTTCACTTGTATTGGCTTTTTGAAGCTCTTTCATCCAATGTAGGAATTGCTTTGACTCAAAATCTCTTGCTAGTGACCATAATATATGATCCAATTCACTCCCTAGAAACTTCATCTTGAAGTTCTTTTAAACGTAGCGCATACAAGCCATATGCTCCACACATGGGAATTTATCTTTCACTACACTCTCCAGCCTCTTTTGACCATCTGATATTATTGTTAGACCATTTCCTTCGTCACATTGGATAGCCTTGTCCAAATGTTTCAAGAACCAATTCCACGTTACAATGGACTCGTTCTCTACGACCGCGAAACAATTGGAAAGGGCACGTTTGATGTGTCTAGGGCAGTAGCAAACATGAGTATTCCCAAGTACTTGCCCTTCAAGTGCATCCATCCAAACCCAAGAAAGGGTCTACATCCAAACATATGCCCATCATTGTTAGCTTTAAAAGAGATGAAAATCTGTGGAAGGAGTCATCCTTTTCCAAGAAGTAGTGGATGACACTAGTGGGATCACCCTCCTCGACACCGCCCTCATTCCCACCATCACCTACAACCACCCGTCAGTCCCACGATCACCCATCAGCATACCCTATGTTCCACGATCACCCACAAGCACACCCTCAGTTCCACCATTACCCACATCCTCCATCCCACCATCTTCCCCTTTCCCCCCTTGTGGTTCTAACATCATAGTTCCCTACTTCGGAATTAAGCCCAATTTCAAACCTTCTCCTCGCTCCTTCCTCACCCATGTTCCGGTCCAACTAGTTATATTAAATAACAAGGTCATCTTAGAGCCTTTAACACCACCCCGATCCATAACTTGGGGTTGTGGATCCACGGTACCTTGGGAGTTCTCCACAGGCAGTACGAGGTCCATGGTGCCTCTGGGGTTCTCCGCAACGTGTATGGGATCAGCCACCACACCTACGTTCTTCTTGTTGAGAAACTCCTTCTCTTGGATGTAACTCAGAGCCTCTATGTCTGCCATGTGCTCAATCTTTGTTTCATCATTGCGCGTATTAAACATTTCCATCATATCTTTCTCATTCTTAATCTCTACAAACTTGCTCCCTCTAACGTGGGGATCTTATATTTCAAAATGATCATACACCTTGACTCCCAAGGTACGAACTCAGAGATTCTTCAATAAGATTAAACCACGAGGTGGTGTTCGAATAGATCCCGATCCTCTCTTCGGTTCCAAGCACATACTTTTTCCCTTCGTTCCTCATGTCCATTTGAAGTAGCCTCCATGTCTAACGTACACACTGAGGATTCCTTCGTATCCACCAAAACAACCCATCTCAACATATGCATGTTCAAAAACAAGTCAAAAGAATCCATGAGTTAGGATTCCTAACTGGTTTAATCTTTGTTCACTAATCTCATGAAACCCTAAACCTGCACGACCTTGATTTGGTTGAGGAAGAAGAGATTCGTTAGTCACGAACATGATTGAGTGGAAAAGGAAGGGGAGAGGTTGATGGAGTTGAAGTAGAAGGGGAGAGGACAAAGGCTTACAAGCATTAGATGCCTCTTTATCCAAGCTTCACATCAAAACCCTAAACCCATGACACATGGCACGCTTTTGGCAATTGTGACATACAAGGGTTAGTCACACAATTCTGGTTAGGTTACGAAGAAAATGGCGCACCAACGGAGGGTTCATGTGGTAAGACGGAGCAAGTTTACAGGTCGAGGGAGGAAGATCGAGGAATATCGATGTTTCAAAGGTCGAGGAGGTAATTTACAAAGTTTATAGGATTCCCGGGGTAAAAATCCGTTGTATTAAATGATAACATTTGTTGCAAATGCATGTTTTTTTATTACATAACATTCTTTTACCAAATTTTTTTACAACATGTTTTTTTATTTGCAAATCAATGCTAACTTATGAAATATTACAAATATGTATGCGTCCTTGCTTACACACATATATTATATTCATTATATTACATTATAAATACATTAGTTACAAATGCATATTCTTTTTAACAAAATATTCTTTTTACCATTTGTAAAAAAACATGCATTTATAATTTACAAGATCTAATTGCTTTTATTGAGTCGGTGTTAGTATTTACTAAATTTGAAAACACCGAAGCACCTCATCTAAAAGGTTTCATGTGTGTGCATATGCCTGCATGTCTATGTACACACATGTGTACAAAGGCACATGGATAGAAGAAAAATTTTAATAAGTATGCAAACATTCCAAAATCAAGGAAAACATGGAAAAAAATGCGTGTAGCCTACAATATATAATGCATTAACAAAATTATTAATATATATTTCATCAACATCGCATGCATCTTTAGTGATTAACTTGAATTGGCCCTCCATTTTAACTAACTTTCATTTCGTATATGATATTTGACGAACAAATCGTTAAAATTTTAAAAAAAACTTATTTTAGAATATTAGTAAATTTTTCATTAGAATACAAAATTATAAACAGATAAAGAGACATTAACAAAAAAATGTAGGAAGAAGTTTTAGAAATAATAAAAGCAAACAAATACTATAAAATTGACTTAGCATCTACACCATAAAGTAGAATTCTACCTTCATTTCATTTTTGTGAAGGGTTCTATCCAAACATTTCATCCAGGATGAAGCATTGTAAATGGCATCGAACATTATGGTGATGATAGGATAGAACTAAATGTGAAAGGAAGCATAAGTATATAATGGTGATTTCCTTTATATTGTTATTGGAAGCTCTTATATTCTTGAAGAGGAAGAGGGCATATGTTGTCACTTATCTCAAAAGGATGAGCGGATTGCCATTTTGTATTTGTCAAGAAGGAGAAGTGTGGTCATTAAAAATGGAGAAAAGTAAGGATGAAGAGGACTATTGTAACATTTTAAAAGATATTAGCAGATCCATTTACCCAATAACAAATCCAATTAGATGTGATCAACTAAAGAAATCATGAACCTATCCCGTTAGTTATTATCCAAATAATCAATTGAATAAATATTTTATAATTAAAACTTTAAGTAGAAAATAATTAATTTACGAAAAAAATAAATAAATTGGTTGAATAAAAATAAAATTGACACAAGATTTTATTTTTAAATTTTGATTGTCAAGTTTTATGGTGGAGATAATGGTTGGTGTATTTATTTTAGTTTAAAAAGAAAGGTAGAGATAATAAATGGATTAATTGATATTAAAAAAAATAAAGTTGGAGGTAGTTGTGGAATTAGTTGGAGGTGGCAATAATAACCATTAGGATTCAATCATCACATGATTTTTACATAAGGAGAGTAGATATAGCATTCTTAGGATTAGAAATTCGTCACCCTCTCTCTCTCTCTCTACCACAACAAAAGAAGGTCTTCCCACCATGGATTGAAGGAGAAAGCTTAAAGAAGAGGTGCTCAATCTATGGGCTTTTGATGGATGGATGTTTTCTCAAGGTAACGATCATAATCCCTCTTGTTATTCCTCTTGAACCGCTAACTTCTTGATGAAACTAAAAACAATTAATATTCTTTTTGTTTTCATATGATTTATGATAATTAGATATACATGTTCTCGATGTAGATCATCATGTTGATAGTACGTTTGATACAAAAAATAATGATATTGATGTTTTGATATTGTTTCGGTTGATTTATTGATATACCATGTTATATCTACATATTAGGATGTTATGTGCCAATTTTAAGAAAAAACGGATTTGATTCGAGTGGGTAAGAGTCTTTGAGAATCCACTTGGATCATGTACGCTTAGAAAAAGATTTCAAGAGTTTCGATAGTTAGATTGAAGAAATTTCTCTTCTTATTTTTGGAATACATCATTTAGATTGTACATAACAAATTTCATGATGATTCATACTTGTTTTAACATCTGGAAATAAAATCGAAGTTTCAAACAGAGATCTAGGTTTGGGTAATTTAGGAATACAACAGACTAGCGCGAGCCAGAGTACTAAGTTTATGATAGAATGCATGTGTAAAGACGTGATGTGTAGCCTTGAGGTAGGGACTGATGTTTGATAGTCATTTGGTGAGAGTTAGAATCCTGTCGTAGCATTTATGTAGATGTAAACAGATATTTTGCAATTAATAGAGGTATATTTATGGGTAGGGATGCAAAGGGATACGGATAAATCCGATCCCTCACCATATCTGTTTTATACAGATTTTGACATCCGTATTCGTATCCGTTTTAAAATGGATACGAATATGGATATCGTTTTGATATCCGCAAACATCCGTATCCGTATATATATCCGTTTTCGTATATAAATATAGTCATAGATTTATTTTTAACCATAAATAGCATAATTCTCTACCTCCTTTCACCATATTTATATAATTTTTATTATACAAACACATCTAATAAATTAATATCATGTGTTTTCCATCTAATTCTTATATATTTAAGTTGATTTTATAGAGTATTTCTAACATTATTTATGTGCGATCAGTATCTGTTTTACATCCTTATCCGTTTTTTAAGGATATGGTAAGATAGTTTTAATATCCGTCAATATCTGTATCCGCATCCGTATTCGTATTAAAAAATGGATAAGGATATGATAATACTTATATCCATATCCGACCGTTTGCATCTCTATTTATGGGTGTTTCTATTATCAAGTTTAGTTTATTAAAACCTCCAAAACTATAGCTAAGTTATCGTTATATCTAAATAAGCAAATGAATAATAATTATGGATAAATTACAAGAAACCCAAATGGGCTTTACGGATGAAATAATATTAAGTTATGATTAAGCTGCAGTTCTCAACAAAGAAAGCGTACAAGGAATTCAAGGGGTCTGCAGAGACCATGGATCCAGACTTCTGCCATGATACGAAGATTATTGGGATAATTACATCCATAACCCTGAGTAATTCCTCAATCTCAATCATAACCCTGAGTAATCGTGAATTACGTGGGAAACCCTGGATAGTTACTCTGTCTCACGCCTATAACCCTCCGTTAGTTTACTAAGTTAAATCAACTACATGAATGAGTTAATCTAACTCACCCTCAATCCAACGGTTAGGAAATAATACTAGGCATGATTACAATTTTCCTTTGGTGTTTAAGAAGGGGAAGATTGTGTGATAAAGCAAGGAAGGGAAGGTCGTTTGGTATTACCGACACTCGGTGCGACAGATGCGGAGAACAACTTGAAGATGCAGATCATTTGTTCTTCACATGTCCGACGTCAAAGAAGGTGTGGAAGGAGATCGGGCCATTATGGATTTCGACAGGAGGAGTCATTGAGTTTTGGAAGTCGATAAGGTCGGTGGGGGGCAATTCATCCGATGACTGCACTTTGCCTTTTGCGATTCTGTGGGCCATTTGGGTGGGAAGGAATGATCTAATTTTCAAAAATCAAAGGTTCTATCTAGAGAATGTGCTAGCTCATTGTAATTCATTGTGTCATTTCTGAGCCTTTGGGTGATGTACAACACTTTTTTTAATTATCATATTATTGCGGTAAATCCCATCTCGGGATGACACCCTCTTGTTACTAAAAAAAAGTTATGATTAAGCTGCAGTTTAATTATTATATTTCATGGAAATTTTATACAATGGTTTAAATTGCATACAAAAGCCTCCAAACTCACACAAAGTAGGAAAAGATTTAAAGAACTGATTTTAAAACCATCTTGAAATTATTTTGAGATGCCTAATTATCGAAATACCTATCGATACTGTGGATGTTATACTTTGAGCTCTGATTGAGGTTTCTACGCATGTTTTAGCCATATTATTTACATATTACAAACATAGTGACATTCTGTCACACTAGGTGAGTTACAAACTATTATGGTTATAAGATAAAGTTTACATTGATCAAAATGCTCAGTGAGCCTTTGAATCACATGTAATGCGAAACCAAATTCTTTGCACGTACTTGTTTCATGCAGATCTATGTATATGATTCACTTTACTTTGGCCATGTGACACATTGGGACATCAGATGAGTAGGTTGTCAACTTGTGTGAATTACCAAATTAACCAAGTAGAATATAAGTTGATGATATATGTTGTTGATTAGATAAAGTATTTTCAGCTATCGATTAGGAGCTTAAATGCATATTTAATGCACTTCGTATATATTACTTACCTCAATCGAGCCTTATGATGTCTTGAAGATTGTTGAGGATTTGAACTACACTTTAGTAATGGTGATTACCCTTTAAAATTGTGGTCAGAGTAACCAAGATACATGTAGAGAAAATTAGCTTTAGATGATAATTTGATTTGGAAAGAAAAGATGTTAGAAACCTGGAATATGGATGAAGTTGATTTACTTGGACTTTTTTCGATGAATGAGATAGTGTGTACTTAAAAATACTGCTTCATTGAATGTTGCAAAGCTTACTCCACAACTGATCAGGAATCAAATATAATTGCTTGTGGTGAGTCTTTGATTACCTTCTTTGTGATGACTCGTCGATTAGTGTTATATTCTAAGTTCCTTGAGCATTTTGAAAGAATGATAGCTTACTTCATCCTGGTATGTAACATGAAGTTATTAATGCGGTTATGAACTCTATTATATGCATAACAATGTTGCATGCTACCATGATTGATATATTTCGTGAAAGCGTGGAGACGCTCTATTTTCCTCCAAGATGTCGAAGTCATGTAACTTTGTGTATATTGTATGCTTAATTGAATATTTTTACTTAAATACGATAACTTAAATGCAGTGTGAGAAGTAAAGATATGAAGTTAGATATATTGGGGCTATTACATAGATGGAATCAGAGTAAGGTCATCCCATTGAGAAAAAAACTAGTGTTCCATATACAACCATTGTTTATATTAGTCTATATGCCCGACGTGGAACATCTCCTTTACCATCCTATTGACTTCTTTTGGAAGTCTCTTAGGTTCTTGGTTCCTCCATGATTGTCTACCTATACATATGGATCACGATAGAGGTTTAGTATACCCTTACTATCGTAGGCACCACCCGGTCAATGGGTGATGCTACAAGAGTTTTTTTCTATAGATGTTGAACATGGGAGTTCAAGAGATCGAAAATTAAGATACAAAAATAAGGAGATGAGAAGCTATCCATGGTCGGCAAAAAGATGAAAAAAGAAGAAGAGAGCACGGATTAATAAATAGAAGCTTAGGATATTGAATGGGGCATCATACTCAAGAAGTAGTATTAGTATCTTAAATGACCAATTAGTGAGTGGAGCACTTTGAAGAAATAGTTTAATGAAGGTTAAAAAGTATTCTTGAGGTTAAAGGAGACTCCAAAGTGAATGTGACAATAAAAGAATTTCATAGGGTGTTCGTCAAGAATTCACTTGTTTGCATATTAAAGGATGATGAAGGATCATTAAAGATGATCTATAGAAGCCCCAAAAGTGATTGATATTTGTGACTTTTCTTAGTTGAAATTACTCAGGAGTCATGTAGATAAATGAAAGAAAGGTGTTCGCTCATTTGAACAAGATTATTAAGGGTAGAGTATACAGATTGGAGTTCGTGGATCTGATACCACCTCGAGGTTCGACACCATTAGTAGGGTTTATCATATTATCATCTCTGAGATAGCTTAAGAGTTAGATAGATAAGTTGGTTTGAGGACACAAGTTATGATTCTACTTAGTTTATGAATCTAACAACAATTATTGAGTAAGAATAATGATACAATACATGAGTTATAAAAGATACTATGGATAAAAACAAAATGAGTAGAGTTCCAATTGATGAAAAATAAAAGGCACAATAATTTTTTTTACTAAATAAGTCCTGTCATTACCTTTAACCGAGTTATTATGAAAAAAGGATTATGTACTTTACATGTGGATAAAATTAAAATGCCTACTATATATCATCCAAACTACTTCAAGCATGTTATAACAAGGTCATCATAGAGGTCCAAGATAAAATTATATGATTGAGATTGTTCTTTTGGAGTTTAAGAGGATACTGACCCATGTGTCACATTAGCAGGGATGAATAGGATATTCATTTTGGTTAGAAGAGATTTCTCTTTTATAGGAAGGAACCTTGAGTTTATGTTTATGTTATTTTGTAAAATAAAGAATACTACATGATTTATTGAAACTCGTTGTGACTTACTCATCATTTGAAGAAAAAAAGAAGGAACAAGAAGCATTAGCAGATGATACACATATACACCTTTGATGTATAAGATTCTTTCAATGATATTTGACGTATATTATGTTTGTCAAATGAATTGAGTACTTATTTGAGATCAAATCATAATAAAATTGGAGCATGTTATTTAATTTCACTTTTTTATAAAAAAGAATAATGATTAGGTCTTATATTGATAATGGATGCACACATAGTGTAAGACCAAGCATTAAGTTTTTGCTTTGGAAGAAAAGTACATCTTCCATACTATGATGTTTTTTAGATTGATTAACAATAGTTAAGCATGTGCTTTCATTATGCTAAATAATGAGATTGTGATCTATTAACCTACGACCATTAATAGAGTACATGTAGGGATGTCACTCTCTCTTTTCTAATAAAAAGAGTACATGTCTAAAAAACTAATGCAATACTATAAGATGTAAAGGGTGATAGCCTATTAAATTGGAAAGGAATTGAGTTTGCCTCAAAGGAGATACAGGGAATACAAAATACCTGCTAATATTGGAACTACCAAGAGACCTAACCAGAAAGATTAGGTAAAATGTGCCAAGATGAATTATGAGATGGAATTACTATGCTATGGAGATCATAGTTCAAGATTTTATCCTTTTGAAAAAGAACTTGCATTAAGATTTGATCTAGAGGTGTTCTCATGAGTTAAAGATGTTGTACATGGTGACTCTTCGAAAAAGGTGCTACTCAAGAAGTGAACAAAGACCGTGAAGTTATACAATATAATAATGATTAAGAAATTTCTACATCATGCTCAGTTTGTTTACACCTAACCAGTGTCGTGCCTGACATTTCGTGGGTCCTAGGTAAAAGAAAAAAAGGACCCTTATTAATAATTACTGTGAACAATGTGTCCTTATATAATTCCATTAATAATTTTGGTGAACAATGTGCCCTTAGCATTGAGTTGTTCACTGAAAATTCGATTTTATAAGGATCCAATTTTTGACGAGTTGTTTTTTTTCCAAAATAAAGGTTGATTACATGTAACAATAGACCCCAAAAATTAATAGGCCATGAGCCATTGCACTCGGAAACAACCTTCAAAGACGGCCCTGCACCTAACCAACTGAAGCTTTATTCTATGTTTAAATATGACTAAATTCCGATGCGGTGCGCATTATTAGAGTAACCACTGTGAAGAATAAATGAATAGATTATATCATTACGAATCATCGTTATTTGAGAAGTTAATTAATATGGATTTGATTGTACTTCACTTTTTTTCCGTTGAGGTTGCATTGGGAGGGATTTTCTAAAATAATTATTTAAAAATCAAAATTAATTAAATAGGTATGCTTAAAAATAATTTAAAAATGTGTATCAACCGGCATCCGAGGGACCTATATGTAATTATTTATCCTTTTATTTTCCATATTTTATTTACATTTATGCTCCTGCATTGTTTTCTTCATGACTTGAGCATCGTAAAGTCCAAAATGCACGATTTTAGTGTCGTTTTGATCCTTATTTCATCATCTAGTTCATGGCATGTTTAATTTTCTCATCTGACACCTTCTGAAATGAAATGAATTTTTATGTTAGATGATGTTATTGTTGTACATGTCTTTGCCCTGAATTGATGATTGTTCATATTTTTATACTCAATTTGACTCTGATTTCATACTTTAATTTGTTCCTCAATTTAAGTGTTATCTTTTATGGCATATTTGTAATTAACTATCTGTATGTTTATTCCATGCATTAATCTTTGTATTATTCTCATACATCACTCTAAAATGCATCGAAAAAGTAACTAAAAATACATCCATCATTCTGCTTGCCGTTTGGCGCGCATTTGCATGAAGACCTTAATTGAGAAGTTATTCACACATGCTTCTAATTGATCGAGATTTGACAAAGAAATAGAGTAGCTTGTGTCCCCGTGTTTGATCTTGGTAGACTTGCCAAGTATAAATATTCCACAATATTCAAACGATTGAGATTTTTGCTAATCGAAATTCGTCTCATATACTACGACAATTTTCCTTTATTAAAGAGGCGGATTTCACGATCATCAGGAGCTAAGTGCTACACCCACCTCTAAAGTCTATTTATCGATGGCCTAAAGGGCAACACTTTCAGGGGTGTCGGGTTCAGAAGAACCTAGTGGAAAGTCTACAATTGACTCAGTGATGATACCATCATATTTTATGTAGTGATTGAGTGACCTCTTGTGCCATCAGTAAAAGCCACCTAACAACTCATGAGATAAGATAAAGCCATAATGAATAAACTGAATTCTTATGAAGAAGCTAAGTGCTTGTGTAAAATGCTAAGTGTATATTTGCAATTATGTGAGATGCTAAGTGTATATGTACAATTATATGCAATATCAATTGTATATGTGCAATTATGTGAGATGCTAAGTGTATATATGCCATTATGTTATTGTTATGGGAATATATGTAGATACATTATTACTAGTGCATTTAGACTATTATGGTTAACCTTAAGGGCATATACAGAAGTATCGTATGTAATGCACGAATACAAAAAGAACACCTTTAGTATGCATAACTAAGTCCATCAAGAATTTATATGATGATATTGCATGTGACATGTCAAATATTTAATGCTAAATGGTAAGGGTGAGAAATGGAAAAGGATAAGTTTTCTTATTGGAATAATTACCTTAATATTACAAATGAAACAATTAGTTGCGACTTGATTTCTACACTAGTCGGTTTAACCTTATCTCGACACATACTGATCGTTAAACTCATACCATATAATATTCTTGTATTTTTATTATAGGTCAATGTGAAAATAAAATTTGTTACAGTTGGAGACTTGACACGAGCTTTAACACTAAAGATGTATTTTTTTTATCGACAAGGGAAAGTATGATTCCTTATTGTTATTTATTATATCATTGATGTTCACGAGTCACACTTGGATCTGTTGGAGCAGCGGAAGATTGACGGTGTATAAGAAGCAATTTAAAGGGATTTGATATGAATCAATGTACAAAGTGGATAAGAAGTCAAGAACTTCTTTTCATTAAAAACTTGAACTTGCATACAAGTCTTGGACTTTACAAGAAGAGGACTTACAATGCTTACAATAGAAGAAGAGAGACTTACAACACTTGGAAGGAGGATGACACTTGAAAGACTCTTGTTTTGGTAGAGGACTTCTTGTTTTTGTTGTGTTGTGAAATGAGGACCTCTTGGGTGGTATTTATAGTCCCTCAAGAGGGTGGAGATATTTTGGAAGAGGGATCTAGAATCCTCTTCCATTCTTATCCTTTAAGAGAAAATATCTAGATATTTTGATGGGAGATGGAGAAATATCTAGATATTTTCTCCACCTCTTTCTTTTCTAGAAAATTCTCCCAAGTGTATATTTTCATGAAGCTTCATATGTTGGTGGAAGATATAGGCCCACATCTTCTTATATAGGTGGAGGATTGTAGGCGCATGTATAATAGCCCATTGCAATAATACTTTATGGCCAAATTACAAATTACATTTTCAACAGGATCCAACATTGCATTTATTATGTTTACACTGGCCATCGAGGATCCAGACTGTTCAGTGCCAATGGTATTTTTTGTTGTATTAAAAATTGTATCTAGATTTTAATTGCAAAATCTATGTAATTACAATTGGAGTTAATTTGGTTTCAATTGGGAAATCAAATGATTTGGAGGGAAAGTTGGGAATTCCCAAATTTGAAACATGGATAAATTTGGGTTAAAGTTTAGTACCATACCTTGGAGGTCTAAACTTTTGGTGGACTTATATATGAGTTCACGCCCCAAGCTCTTGTAGCAATAGTAGAAAGGAGGAATGGAGGATCACACACGCGTGTGCGCGCGCTTCGCTCCGTCTCCGTCTCCGGCTCCGGCTCGGGAAAGAGTCAATTCAGATCTTGATACTTTTGTTGTGGGTTTCATTTGCCTGATCGATTTAATTAATCAGACAAATTAATTTGATTTCGATCACATTGGGAATCTGGCTCGATACAAACAACTCGATTTAGCCGCGATTTTGGAATCCGAAGGAACATGCCCATTGAGGGGCGTTTTCGGAAACCAAAGGTCACCGCGCCCTAGGGCACGCGAGCCCCTCTTTTTATAACCCTCACTCGACGCTGTTTTTCTTCACTCGTAAGAAAAACTCCACACGTCGTCGCTCTTATTCTCGTTTCTCACGCTTGCGATCATATTCTTCTCGGCTGCAAGTTCTCTGAGGTGCTTTCGAGGACGGTCTTGTCGGTGTGCGCGGACGAAGATCGTGAACCGTCGTATCCTGGGAGTGGATCGCCAGCATCCTTCGCACCAGTATTGTGGGAGGAAATCCTCTCTAAGGACATTCCATTTCATAGACGCTTCGGTGAATTCTGAACTGATCTTTTTTTCATTTGTCTGCTGCAATTCGTTTATTGCTTACCCTTTTCTGGATCTCGCTCGCTTATTTGTTTCCGTGTGATTAATCGGTTCTTATTTGTTGTTTGTAATCGGATAATGGATTGGAATTGCACGTTATTAATCTTGATAATCTGTAATGTTATTCTGTCAATCCATTGGAATCCGTACGATGAATGTTTAATATATGCATGGTTTTTCCTGTTTACAACATTTTTATTGTTAGTGATTAATTCGTCCACGATGATATATTTTGCATTCCTCTTTATTCCCTCTTAAACTTACATTGTATTCCATAGTTCTAATTGTTATGAACTACTTATAAAGGATCAACATATCTTTATTTTTGTCTCTACCAAGCATTTACAGATTACAAATACAACGATTCATGTTCGTAAGTATCGATTTGACTTGATACATGAAAGTTTGATTGATGAAAAACGGTATCTGAATTTGATTGACTCTCTCTCTCTCTCTCTCTATATATATATATATATAGGGTGCACTTGAATTGAGGTGCCACCTTTCCTTGATTTTGGAAAGGTGTCAATTTCGACCATTGGATGGTAAATGTGCGTTGGAGATTAAAACCACCATGGCATAATTGGTGGTTTTGGTATAACAAAGCTTCCTAAAATTGAGGATATATTAAATTAATGCTTAATTAGTACAATCCACGTCATCGAATATTCTATATTTAGACAAGCCCAATGAGTGCGCTTTGTATATTCCAGAAATATATGATGGAATAAATGCTTGCATTTTGAAATAACTGTTAACAATTTACAAAAGATTGATATATTTTACAATCATGTGCTGTAAATTACAAAAATAATAATCACTGATGTACGAAAAAAAGCCAAATTCGACAGAAAATAGTATGTTCTGTATAGTTGTGTTTCCTAAAATATAGGAGGCTTTTAATGGCATAATTAATTGATTTACACGTGGAAAATATTCCTACAATGATGGGATTTTTGTTGTAACTGTATTTCCTAATATATCAGATGGGGTAAATTACGAATGCATTATATATGCTACAAATCATACGTATATTGTTTTAGGAGGTTTAAATAAGGGATGTATTTTTTAAATTCTTAAATCAAAAAATTGCACATTGTAGCATACGCTAAAACTCATTTTCTTCCTAATTCGGTAGAAAATGATGTTTGTATTGTAAATTTTGTAGTATCTTTTGTAAATTGTATTTGATTTATTTTGAAAAATTCTGCATTTTTCTTTGAGAACATTCTGTCGGAGCAAAGTTTGTAAACTGTGATATTATTTTGTAAATTTTACCGTCTCTTTTGTAAAATGATTGTGATTTTTGTAAAATAGATTGCTTATTATTAATGTTAAAATTTTTTAAATGTCCATCCATTTCAATATCGTAGGTCTATCAAAATTCATCATCCACTGTAAAGTATGTGTAGCGTTGGTAAAATCCATGCTCTCGTTGTAACAATTATATGTGGTCTGCAAAATAAAAGAATCAATCAGTAACATGAAAAATGTGAAATGTAAAATGAATGCAGGTAATGTAAAAATACTGGGTGCATGTTTGAACTTACGATGCAGAAATCGTTTAAATGTAAAATATAACATGACATTGTAAAATGAGATAATGAAATGTGAAATAATCATATGTATTGTAATGTTAAATTAACGCAATCAAAATCATAGAACATAAAAAATCCATGCGTATAAGTCTTTAATGCAATTAAAAAGAACTTAACTTAAAATCGGATGTGTATATACATGTTGTGTAATCTACATAGAGGAGAAACAAGATCTCTAATCGAGGACGATTGGATATTGGATCGATATGGAGTCAAAATCAAAAGAAAAACTAAAATCAAAATTAAAAATAAAAGCAATGTAAATTAACCTGTATCTCAATCAATGGATGAATAAAAAATTAATAAGAATTTGAATAAAGTACTAAGAACATGCAACCAGTTCCTACCATTCAACCATCATCGTCACACACCACGTCGTCTTTGTCATACACCATCATCTCCAAACGCACCCACAACGTCTACATCGTGTGTTGACGAAGAAGAGAGGGGGGGAGAGGACCCTTATCGAGTTTTTCTTTTTGAAATTCGAGAGACCAAAGATCATGATGGATGTTATATTTAGAAATTAAATTCGAGTAATTAATAAGTAACGGGATAATGTCGCAATCAAATGGAATATTCCAAATTTTTTCTAAAAATAGCGATTGGGATGTTGTTTCGACGGCGGTTTTGGATTTAGTTTAGTGGTTTTGTTAACCACCGTTGATCCAAATCGGAAGGCTCTTAAAAAGTGTCGCACCATACTCATGGTAAGGTGGCACCTCAATTCAAGTTTTCCCTATATATATATATATAAGATATTCTTACCTTATTCTACTCGTAGAAAAGGTAACAGTAACCTTAAAATTACATCATACGTTGAATCATCAAAATCGCTGAAGATTCTGGGTAGAATATTGCTCCATAAATACACAAAATTGATATACTAATGGAACTTCGGAGTGCATTATCTTCTACAGTTAGAGAGTATATATTGTAATAAAAAATTCCATGCTTTAGTTTAGCATTCATCTTTTAAATCAATGGATCTCAATATAAATGTTGTCGTAATTTTCAAAAATGATGGCGAGCAAGGAATGAGCTTGTTTTTCAAGGAGACAGGTTTTATATTGAAATTGTTCTTAAAATCCTTCGGGATTCTTAGTTTTGTAATTTCTATACCAAATACGTGAATATAAAGTTTTTGGGTGTTTCTTTTTATGGCTTTGTACCTATTTTTCTTTTAAAATGTTTCCTAAAATGAGTTTCCGATATAAATTACAAAAAAACTAATAATATATTAGACAACATCCTACAATTGAGTACAATGCATATTGATTTGTTACTATATGATTCGTCATTAAAATTAGAAATGTAACAACAAATATTGTATTCGATAAGAATTCTAAGAACCAATTAATATATAATATTTTACCACCGTACATTTAAGTATGGAAAATATGACAGAAGAAATTAAATTCATTGTCAGTTTTGTTGTAAGCAAACTTTAGGACTTCCAAGTGAACTTGAGGTTCGATCCACCAAAGGACCGGGTTTGATGACATTTAAAATTTGATTACCTAAAGGTTTTCATCTAAATTTACCAAAGAACTCTCCATTCTATTTATTTAATTATGGTAGTTTTTAATAATGATTAATAATCTATTGAAGCATGTAATTCATCTACAACCAAACCATGGTCGCCATCTCCAGAATGTTATACGCTCACATGGGGTACACCTTTAAGAACCCACTGAGCTAAATTACTTCTTCCCTCCCTTGCCATCAACAATCCAAATTAAGACATGCATGCAAGTGAAATTCCGTTTAATTGTCCTTAGAACAATTTCATCCAATAATCAAAGATTTTGCATCCAAGGAAAGGATTCGCCAACACACACAGTCCTTTTCTTGGACGGCGTGCAGCTCCACTACTTTTCTCTCACGAATGTTTGGGTTTCTGTGTGAAATCTTTGAAAGAATCCCCTCCCTCAGTCCACCACCTCGTGGGAATCTCTTCTTCTCGTGGCTGACAAGCCATTCCATGGTCCTTCTGTTCGGTCCTACCCCCAATCCTTTTCCTGCTTAAAATACAAAACAATGGAGTCATGATCTACTGTAAAACATCTTGAGATTAGTCCCACGACTAAGTAGTGAAGCCGGATAAACCTATAAATTATAATATACCTCATCCTGCATTGGCCACTGCCTTTTTATCCCACTTTCTCTGTGCTGCGAGATGGGATCTTGTTGTAATCCTGACGTGCATGCATGACATTAATCAGAAATATTAAACAAAGATCATTCTCTGCTATTGGTGTCATAAGTAAAATTACAGAAACTGTCAGTGAGTAAGAACAGGACAGGACTTAAAGACCCGTAAATAAAGATCCATATGTAGACGGATCATCAAATATGTATTCAGAAACACAATTTTTAACTGAAGTATATGCATGCGAATCTAGTCAACTGGACGTCAAAAGTTTACATTGCATGTCTCGACAGATTTGGATACCTTTTTTTTCTAGCAAGGAACGTCCTTTCTACTGCCATAAAAAAGAAAGAAAATTATACATTTGGCTCAAACAGAAACTGCGGGTACAAAAATAAAATATGCTCCATACGTTAACCCCGATAAAGTAAGCAAGAAGATGCCGATCTCTGCACGATATGATGGGTATGTTTTATATGATATTTTCGAGACCTGATTAGCGAATGTTCGTACTTTTATATCTCTTAGATAGTGTTTCCTAATCGAACGCTCCCCCCCGCGAGAATAGAAGATGACACATGCTCTTCTTACCTTATTTTTTTGGTGGTAGGTCCTTTTCTCAAGGGCCCCTACTGGCTGTTCCTTAAGGTATATATATGATATATCCAGCGTTGGGTCCCAGATTAGGAATTAAGAATAAGCTAGAAAGGAATATGAGTATCCAAATTCTTGTCTACTTGTTTAGAAAGGATAAATCCCTGGAAAGTATATGAAAGACCGATTAATTGTCATGTAAGAAATCAATTCCCTAGCTTTACCTCTGGGTCTGGATGGTCTTCTTGCGCATGCAGTACTGTTTTTTGTCCAGATCAGTATTTAGTATTTAACCTCTCTCGAGTGAATGCAGAATTAACCGGAGGCAAAGCAAATCGATCTTGACGTAAATTCGACTGTCGGTTCAACCGATTTGGATTGTACTGAAATCCCATGTCGCTTGTCCTACCTCTTGTCATCCATGTTTCAACTGTGCATCTGTATCATGCACCCATCCTAATCATTGCTTCATCTTCTAATCCAACGAGATAAATCCCAAGCAACTCCATACACAAGGTAGTAATGACCGTGAAGCTTCAGCTGCAACTGTTTAATCCAACAATCATTCATCTGTTTACGTGGACTGACGATAGCAGATTCACGTCTATCCCTTATTTGTGGCTGATCGGACATACGTAAGAGAGAGAAGCTGGGAGGGGGGAGGGAATAAGGGAAGGTGAGCTGTCCACATGGGTTATCCATGACTTGTCACCCCAAAGCACTGACACAGTCTGCCGTAACGGTTTCGCATTGCAGAAGTGGGGGAAGCTGCTGGAGTTATCTTTCTCCTCCTCCTCCTCACAAGGATATCTCTATCCCCCTTCTCCCACCTCTCATACGTATAGTTATTATAATTTAAAGAAAAGGGGTGGTCTCTTCTTCTGTACCATATGTATCTTTCTCTGTGGATCAAATTCCCTCAATCTCTGTGCGCATAAGGCCACATGGTGGTGGTGGGGGTTGTGTTGTCGCTTCTGCGTGGGAATTTCCATTCTTTTTAGGGCCATGCAGAGGCCACTGTCCGCCTCTGCCCTTCCGGTTTCCTATTGACGCTCATGTGATATCAAGGAGCTGCTCCCAAGGGACCAAGCTTCTCCTTCCCAACGAGCTTTGGCACAGGATGGTGCTGTTCACTTGCAGCTCCATTGAAGGTTAACACTTGGATCAAGTTTGACGGGTGAGGATTTTACTGTAGCTAATGTTATGTTGGGCATGCAAGGAGAAGCCATGTACTGTTGTGTTCTGGGAATTTAACCACGTAAACTTTTAATTCTACGTATAAATCTAAGGAGAGAGGATCGTAAATTATACCATGCTGGAAAAATGACACTTAAGACCTCCACTCCTGATTTACCGTGATTTCTGCTGTGGTTCCCCTGTTAAGTGAAAATAAAAAACTTTCACTATTATAAAAAGAAAAAGAGATACATTACTTTGTGAACCAGAATCGATAAAGGGAAAGATAAGAAGCAATTATATCTTCCAGATAGAACCTCCGATTTAAAAAAAAAACAGATCATTCCTTCCTCACGAGATGGTCCAGGAGATATCATTATGAAGGTGCTATCTTGGAATGTGAGGGGTCTGGGCCGCCCCGAGAAACGGCTGGGAGTCAGGAGATTTATAATGGATGCAAAGGCAGATATTGTATTGCTTCAGGAAACGAAAGTCTCAAGGGATGGAGATAAGTTGTCGAAAGACATAGGGGGTGATAGTGGGGGCTTTGAATTTGCCGAGGTGAAGGCTCAAGGTGCTGCTGGTGGATTGCTGACGGGTTGGAAGAAGGCGGAGTTTGAGAAAACGGGCGAGATGCGATCACAATTCTCTATCTCGGTGAGCCTAAAGCGCAGGATGGACGGCATTTCTTTTACAGTATCAAATGTGTATGGTCCCTCTGGAAATGATCGTGGCTCCCTCGCGGCAGACCTGGTTCAGACAACATTGGGCTTGGAGGATGGTATTTGGATTATGGGTGGAGACCTCAACATAACTCTTCTACCAGAGGATCGACCTAGGCATGGAGGTGGTCGTGACCCGGGTTCTGAAGCCTTTGCGAACTTTATTCATGCACGAGGGTTATCAATCATGGATGCGGTCGGATGCGCTTACACATGGCGTAATGTCAGATCGAGATCCCGTTTGGATAGATTTCTTCTTTCACCGGATGCGACAGAGCTCTTCTCTCTATCTCGAGCTTGGGCGCTACCTCGGGCTCATTCGGATCATACACCGATCTTGTGGTCTTCGGAGGAGCAGACGAGGACAAGATTCTTCTTCAGATTTAAGCGGTCATGGCTTTTGGAGGACGGATTTAAGGACGAGGTGACTTCACGGTGGGCTGAGTGGAGGCCTGAGGGGTCAGCAGTAGTTCGCCTGGCAAATAAATTGACGTTACTGAAAAAGTTCCTGTTGAAATACGGGAAAGAGGTGAGGGAGAGGCGAAGAGCAAAGAGGGGTGTCATTCAGGAGGGAGTTGTACAACTGGATAGGCTGGATGACCAGAGAGGCCTTAATCAGGAAGAGATCGCAGAGAGAGCGCAGCTGTTAGAAGAAATATGGTTGGAGGATAGGAAGGAGGAGGTAGAATGGAGGCAAAGATCCAGGCAAAAGTGGCTGCGAGAGGGAGACGCAAACACAAAATATTTCCATGCAGTCGCATCGGGAAGAAGAAGGCAGAACTACATCCAGGAGATGGAGATTGGGGGGGTGAGAGTGGAGGGGGACGCACGACTAGGGTGTGCTCTCAGGGGACATTTCGTGGAGGCATCCAGAAGGAGGCATAGGGAGGGCTAGGGATGGCTTGGGAGAGGGGTACAAGTTTTGTCGGAGGAAGAAGCGGTGAGGCTAGAGGCTCCTTTCGAGGAGGAAGAGATTAAGAAGGCAGTTTGGGAACTGAAAGAGGATGGGGCCCCTGGTCCTGATGGATTTCCTGTTTATTTTTATAGGGAGTTTTGGAGCATGATGAAGGATGAAGTAGTGGAAGTGATCAATGAATTTAGAGAGGGGAATAGGGGCTTCGAGAAAGTTAATAGGGCACTGCTTGTTCTCTTGCCCAAGAAGGACCATCCGTTGGCAGTCGACGACTACAGGCCGATTGCACTATCCAATGCCATATACTTAATAGTTGCAAAAGTTTTGGCTAACAGATTAAAAAAGGTGCTCGACTCGGTCATCCTGCAGGGGCAGTCTGCTTTCATACCCGGTCGACAGATGGCTGATGGCTTAATTATGGCTACTGAGATTTCTCTTCAGTGGAGGCGCACAAAGAAGAAAGGGGCCATTTGGAAGATTGACTATACGAAAGCTTATGACTGTGTGGACTGGAACTTTCTATGGTTGTCTCTGAGGCGGCATGGCTTCTCAGACCGGTGGATTGCTTGGATGAAGAGATGTGTCACGACGTCTTCTTATGCGGTCATGGTGAACGGGAGACCTGAAGGGGGGTTTTTCCAGCCCCAGAGGGGTGTCAGACAGGGATGTCCTTTGGCACCGATGTTGTTTGTTTTGGTAGCGTATGCTCTAGCAGTGTTGTTCAGGCGCGCAGTTGACAAAGGATGGTGCGAGGGGTTTCGTTGTGGCACCATCTCCTTACCTATCTTACAGTACGCTGATGATACAATGATTTTCCTAGGCGGATCAGAGGAGATGACCAGAAGGGCGGAGCAAATTGTGGGAATTTTTAGTAGTCTATCGGGCCTTCAAATCAATAAAAATAAGTCGGTGGTGGTTCCTTTTGGA
This sequence comes from Ottelia alismoides, assembly GCA_037367405.1. Classification (NCBI taxonomy): domain Eukaryota; kingdom Viridiplantae; phylum Streptophyta; class Magnoliopsida; order Alismatales; family Hydrocharitaceae; genus Ottelia; species Ottelia alismoides. The sequence goes on from JAZKJV010008676.1 coordinate 399,438, forward strand.
ATGGAGGGTGACGAGGGGATCCGATGGGCAGAGTTGTTGGATTGCCCGTTGGGCGAGTTACCGATTTCTTGCTTGGGGCTCCCACTGGTGGCAGGCAGGCTCAAAAAATCAGATTGGGACATGGTCATCCAGAGGATGGAGCAGAGATTGGCAGGATGGAAGGCAGTTACCCTGTCAAAGGGGGGAAAGCTGATTCTTTTGAAGCACGTGCTCTCAGCAATCCCTATTTTCTTTATTTCCACTAGACTGATGCGTGTGGGAGTACGCAGGAAGGTCGAAGCCATGATGAAGAGATTCTTTTGGTCTGATGGTAAGCAGAGAAGATCAGGGTTGCATTTGGTAGGCTGGGAAGAGCTGACGAAGCCGCGGGACAAAGGAGGCTTAGGGATTCAGGATTTGACGTGCATGAACAAAGCTCTATTGGCAAAGTGGGCTATTCAGATTTGGGGCAAGACGGACAGATTGGTGGCTAGACTTTTGCGTGAGCTTTACAGTGTGCAGGGCTCCCTAGAGGCAGGAAGAGTGAGGTTTGAGTCCCCGCTATGGGCTGGAGTCCGAGAAGTTCTACCATTGTTGGCATCAAGAATGAGACCGCAGGTCGGGAATGGGGAAGGCTTCAGGTTCTGGCGAGATGATTGGACGGGGGATGGTCCGCTGAGCAGTAGGTTCCCGAGGCTGTTCGCGTTGGCTGATTCGAAGGAGTGTACTTTGGTGAATGTTGGGATATCAGGGTCCTGGGACCCACATTTTGTGTCAGTTATCTCAAACCAGCGTTCGGAGGAGCTTGCAAGGATGAGGTCTGAACTACCATCTCCGGATTGCATCACGCAGGGCAGGGACCATTTTCAATGGGACGGCGGCAGATTTTCAACAAAGAAAGCGTACAAGGAATTCAAGGGGTCTGCAGAAACCATGGATTCAGACTTCTGCCAGGATTTGAAGATTATTTGGGCAAGCAAGATACCAGGCAGGATTAAAATTTTCCTTTGGTGTTTAAGAAGGGGAAGATTGTGTGATAAAGCAAGGAGGGGAAGGTTGTTTGGTATTACCGACACTCAGTGCGACAGATGCGGAGAACAATTTGAAGATGCAGATCATTTGTTCTTCAGGTGTCCGACGTCAGAGAAGGTGTGGAAGGAGATCGGGCCATCATGGATTTCGATAGGAGGAGCCATTGAGTTTTGGAGGTCGGTAAGGTCGGTGGGGGGCAATTCATCCGATGATTGCACTCTGCCTTTTGCGACTCTGTGGGCCATTTGGGTGGGAAGGAATGATCTAATTTTCAAAAATCAAAGGTTCTACAGCTCATTGTAATTCTTTGTATCATTTCTGGGCCTTTGGGTGATGTACAATTTTTTTTATAATCATATTATTGCGGTGAATCCCATCTCGGGATGACACCCTCTTGTTACTAAAAAAATCATGTATATTTTAGTTAATCTATTAAAACTTTCTATTATTATTCTATCTGATTTGTATTCGTTTTACATTCTTATTCGTTTTAAAAATATAGTAACGCATTTTCACATCCGTCAATATTCATATCCGTATTCGTATTCGTATTATAAAATGAATAAGAATATGATTATACATATATCTTATCCGTGTCTGACCGATTTCATCTCAAATTACATCAGCGGAAATATGCAGACATGGGTTCGCGGTGACTTATATTCTACTATTTTATCAGTTTGTTATATACAATAGTAAATGTTATTTTTATATTTTTTTTATACCTAAAATCATCGACGAATTATATATTCACCTGTGTATATCACTAAAGATGGTTAATACAATAACGGTTGTCTGTTGTTTTTTTCGCATCAAAATTTGCACTAATCAATGCTAAAAAAGCAAGGATTTTGATAGGCCTTAACCCTTAACAAATGAGAAATTCCTTCCGATCAAAATCATCTAATAATAAGTTATGGATTGAATCTATCGAACTTGTGTTGAATCTTTCTCACTTGAGGCTCCACTTCGTGCTCCGGGACTGCACACTCTTATCCCTCTCTTTATGGGTTGATGACAGAGGCAATTTATAACCATTATTATATTAATCATCCCTGCCGATTAATGTCCTCCGTAACTCACACCCACCACCTGCATAAGTCATCCGAGTCTTTCGTGTCGCTGCCATCACCCTTTCTCTCCTCAATACCCACGGGATCTTCTAGGCTCAAATAGGAAGAGGATCCTCTGTTACAACAGGATTATAGCAGAGGTAGAGGTGTTGTAATCCTCATTTTTTTTGTGATTTAGATTTCAAAATCTAACCGTATAGATTGAATCTTAGTTTAATGCTCTATATACTCTCAAATTTTCATTTAAATCCGTGATTATTTGCTATTTTATCTTAATAGTTGAAGATTCGGATTTTTTAAAAATGGAGTTTAAGTTGCTTAGATCTTGACCGAATGTGTGACCATTAAGATAAAATAGTAAATAATCTCGAATTTAAGCAAAATTTAGAGAGTATGTAGAGTATTAATTTAAAATTCAATCTATAAAGTTACATTTTAAAATTTAAATCAAAAAAAAATTACAGAGGATTACAACACATGCTACAATCCTCTCTACACTAGAGGATCCTCTTCCAACCCAAATATGCCTCAATATGGACATAGCGATCCCTTCGAAGACGAAAGAAACTTAGAGGACTTTATATTCCTTCTTCACCAAAAACTGATCAACCGATCATGTCCAATGGTCTTGCCCAGATGATGCTGCTCACATTTATGATTACAAAAAGATCCTATAATAAAGTCAGCGTTTAATCATTATCGTATGAATTGTCAACAGCTTCATTTCAACTACGATTTTATTTATGGCACTTAAAGGATAATTTTCGTGATATATAGATGATGCACAAAATCTTTGTTGTTGACTCCCATTTTGTTGCTGTGTACTAACATTGTAATTAACAAAAAAAAAGACATGAGGTTCCGTAGTTAAGCGGAGATTAAGTAGCACTCTGATTTGCATAGCGTCAAGGATGAGGAACCGATCCTCTGATGTATCGTGTGTCAAGTCACAGCGCTCAAAAAAAGTCATAGCGCTCAAATTGAAGCATGTACTGTACCCTAATATGTCGGTATTATATACCTGATGAGCTACAGATATAGACAAACTCTAACTTGTCGTCATCTGATTTGCTTGTCCTCATGGAGCGACGTCTGGTCATCCTGTCAGCACATCAGTTGTGCCGGGTAACAAAGATAGCAGACGCACAAACATCTAGCATTGATTAGCATGTGATCTCGTTCATCTGAGTGTAGCAGCAATCACGTAAGTGCGAGTTTTGATGCGTCAAAGTAGGCATGATTTGTAGATAGATGAACACACTCGAATTAACAGTCTCAGAGGGTGAGAATTAAGAGATCTGGAGCATAAAGGCATAGGATACATAGTTTCTTGTTCTTACAGGTCTCTCAAAGGTAGATGATGGCTCGAAAGGAACCCCTTGGATGCTACTTGTTGGAATCGGAACAAAGAAAGGTAGGCTGGCTTTGGCAAGGAGCAGCAGACCTTTGGTCCTCACATCCAAGCAAATCATAAGGTCGGCCTGCAAGCAAACACATGGAAAGAGATGGGAAATCTGTGACCTGTAATCCGTTCCCACCTAAAGCACGTAATTTCACAGCAACGTGACGACTGATGGGATGTCTATCTATCTCAGCTTAGAAGCTTTCCCATGAATTGCTTCAGAATTTGGAAGAGAAGACAGCAGTCTGCAGATCTTTTGACGATGTCGCGTATAGACCTGAACACTACCACTGTATCTCATTTAGTTCATATCAGATCTCCCAGTTAAAGAGAGAAACGGTACATTTCTGACCGGAAATGCTCAATTTGCATGGCGAGGATCTTATCCATGCTATATTTTCCTGTGGCGAGACTGCAAATGAGTCCATTAATTTTCCCTGTGAAATTTACATACATACATATAAATACATACATATATGTATACATACATATATGTATGTATCACGCACTATCCTTTCGTTTTCGAATATAATATGCAGTTCTCCCCAAGTTAATCACGTCAAAGCAAACTCCAAACATTGGCCACTTGCACCAAAATCAAAGCTGGAATATATTTTTTTAAAATATGTCAGCATCCCGAATCCCCACCTACCAATTACACAGATAAGGATTGGATTTGAATCACCGTTGAAAATCTCCCATGGCTTCTGTCGGTCTTCGAATGTTTTATTCGTTGCTTTGGGAAAGGTAAGATAAGGGATAAGTGAGGTTTCTTTCACATTCTTCCATTTTATCCAGGAGGGTACGACCCTACCAAGCGATTATCAAAGACGATAATGTCATTTGCAATGGAGATAGCCTTGAATGCTCTCCTGCATCATTTTATCCAGGACAACCATCAGACTAATGTCCTCTTTGATTTCATCTATTAATAGGATATGGAATTTGTGATGATTATGGGATGTTATAGAAATTTTCTAATAATTTTTCATTTGAGCTAATATCCAACATGGGGAGGACACCCCTTACAAATGAGGATTTGGTTGAGATATATTAAGCACATGTAATCTATCTTGTATGATGTAGAGAGGATCGTAAGGATGAAATGCAATAGATTCTACAGTTGTCGTGTATGTTGCTCGATCACGATCGAGCAGTTTGCAGGATTTTGCACTTTCTGTAGGCCCGTACCGTGCAAAATCGTGCGAACCGCTCGATCAAGATGAAGTGGCTCACGCCATCATATCAGGAATATCTCCACAACAGACGATCCGCCTCCTGTATGATGACCTTCACGTGTGCGACCATTCGAAGAAAGGAGGATACCCCGGGCAGAAATGTTTGGACCAAATCCATTATGAAGCCAGGCCCCTACCGCCATATGAGAGGTTATGATGTATATGTTTACTCATGTTTTCCGTTCCCTCTTTGCTCAAGACACAGACCATATTGGTAGATTTAGTTGGCAGAAGGAAAGTCGAGAGTATTTTATGAGGTCCAACTCCTGATGTTCAATCCCATTGTTTCTCGCGTCAAGATTTAGATGGCACACATGCTCAAAACCAACCTGATGTCTCTTCCTATACTTGGTATTTCCATGAAAAAGGAACCGATCTCGATTTCAAGGCCTATTAGTGTGAACGTTTGAGCGACGAAAATTTAGTTGGCAAAAATATGTTTAGTTGCTAGAGAATTCATCATTATAATTACTAAGCTGCACAAAAGTGTCTGCAGCGAGCAGAGGATCGCTCCCTTATAGATGTGAGGAGGCAATTTCTTTCGTATCTAAGCCAGGGTTTATTTATCACCCTGTTAACAAAAGCAAAAAAAACGCAGGAAATTTAACCAGCCAATCCAAGAGAATACAAAGCTTTAGCACTGATTACGAGAGCAGGAAAGAAAGAACTGTAAACCAATCTCACGATGGATGCGAATCGTCTACTGTAGTGTTGTTCTTGCTGTCAAGATCGAGCGATTCATTCGATTTTGTACGGCATAAACCCACAAAAAGTGTAAAATCGTGATCGAATGATGCATACAACTACTTCATCATTTCAGCGTGCAGCTATGATCCAGTGTATCCCACGAGGCCAACGTCCATGAGCAGCCTCCGGGGGAGCGGAAGCCTCGAGATCCTCTAAGAGCCCTTACAGCTTTAAATGAAGCCCCTTCTCCTACACAGTGATGATATGTTGCCCTCATCATACATACGCCTCTCCTCTCTCCGTACCATTCCTGGACCCCCACAACCCTCTTTATCTATATAAATTTGGCTCTCTGCCCATCTGCCACTATGTCCCCTCCCTCCTGCAACACCATGTACACCCCCTCTACGTTCCTCTACAGTTAGCTCTCGCCTTCCTGTCTCCCAGTTGCACCATTTACTTGCGCAACATCCCAAGCACGAGAGTAGACGAGGAGAAGATGGATATGATCACCTCCTCCTCTTCCTCCTTCGCCCCCTCACAACCGCAGCAGGTATTTGTTTAACCCCCCTTCCACATGACATCCATTTAAATAATGGTTTTCTACCCATCACCATCAGTCAATAATGCCACTGCATGCCCACTTTGTATGTTAGCTCTTGGCCGCAATCGCCTCCGCTTTGGTTCTCTCTATCCACCACCACACACAAAAAAATAATCATTGATCCATCGTCAATTCTCGTCTCCAATCTCCCCTATGCAGGTCTCCGGCGGCAGCCACCTCCGGATCACGGCAGCCGCAGCCGCCAACCTCCAGCAGCCCCTCAAGTGCCCCCGCTGCGACTCCACCAACACCAAGTTCTGTTACTACAACAACTACAGCCTCTCGCAGCCCCGGCACTTCTGCAAGGCCTGCAAACGCTACTGGACCCGCGGCGGCACGCTGCGCAACGTCCCCGTCGGCGGGGGATGCCGCAAGAACAAGCGCGTCAAGAAGCCCTCCCCCGCTGCCCTCTCCCCTCAGATCCCCCCACGACTACCTCCTTCGCATCATTGCCGCCGGCATCGTCAGCAGCAGCTACTCCATCGTCTTCCGTCAATCCCTTCTTCTACACGCTAACCGGTACCAACAATATGCAGATCCCCCAGATGGAAAATATGGGGATTGGTGACTACAGATCTGAATTGTCAGGTCAATCTATGATGGATAGCTTCAACGAATTCCAGCAGCAGGATTGCTCTCTACCCACAAGCTGCTCTATATTGCAAGACTACTCCCTTGCGCCCAAGATGAGCAATATCCCTTCCTCCTCATGGTTGCCTTTGTACCAAAGCCTGCATGGCAACGCGTACGCCGGCAACGGGCTGTACAGGGAGGTCAAGGATGAAGGGAGGTTTGACTCACAACCCGCCGCGTGCGGCGAGAACCAGTCTGGATCTGTGATTGTTGACGGCAATCCGTTCTGGAGCTCGGCCGTCTCCAGCGTATGGTCGGCAGAGCCCACAAGCTTCTTCGGGTCGTCGACGACGACGCCCCTTCTATGAATTACCGTGCAGGTTGCTGATTATTTCAAGCGATCGACGCGTTCGGGAAGAGAGCACGCTTTCTGATTCACAACACTTGCATTGGTTTTGAGTTCATGGTGGTATGATTCTTCTTTTTCTTCTTTCTACTTTTTCTTGCTTAATTGCGCGAGTCGGACATCGGATCGGAGAGATCGTCTTAGTCGTTTTCTGCCTAGAGGAATCTCGGATCCGTCGCGCTCGCCGGTGTGTTCTCCATCTCAGGCTAGGCTTCTATAGGGTTTGGTTTGGGGTGTAAATAGGTGGGTTTTACATGACATGAACATCTCATCTATATGCCAAATTACTTGCGTGGGATTTCCATTTCTTCTTTGCTTCTCTTTGTGTGTTTGAAGCTTGTTTCCTTTTTTTCAATAGAGAGAGAGAGAGATTTAATTATAAATTTGCGACCCTCAAGTAGAGCATCTAATATATATGTCAGCTGACGATTTTCCATCCAGAAATTCTAATGTTGCTGTCGTAATTGTATGCTTATTTTAAGACACATTGCCTGCCTGTTCGTTATCAGCAACGGCATTTCTGAAGTGAGTTTCTGGGGAACTGTGCCATCTCGTGAACACCATTATATCATTCTGTTGGAATTTGATCTTGGCTTCAGCAACTTGTTCCGTTGTGTATGTATCTATTCATGTTCATCTCCACCATTTTCAGATGATTAAAAACGGTTTCGTTTGTTTTTGAAGGCTTATGTATATCTTGTAATGAATTGGTTAGCGTGAAGAAATGTTGCAAGTACAGGCACTGCATGACTTCCTGAAACATATTACAGTGAAGCAATTTATCATGTCTTTTTGTATTTTAAATTTGAGTACGATACACGTATTCTTTTCAAAGTGCCAACGTACATATTTAAGGATGTATTAGCTTTTCAGCTAAATTTTGTTTCCGAAAGAAAGCAAATTGGTATGTCGATAGCTTTTACCTGAAAGTCGTCGTAAGGTAAGAATGGGTTAATTCTCTGGAAGCAGAATCGTTGGATCATCTTAAAATCGATTCTGAGATTTCTTTATTGTTGCTTGGTTTCTCGAAAGGTTCGACTCTCTCAACTGAAATTTTCGTCTGAAAAGCACTTGGATCCTTGGATATATCTTGCAGCTATATTTTACTTGATCAGATTTTCGTTTTGAAGATGAATACTTAGATTTCTCTTTAAACGAACGCTATTTCCTGAAAACTACGAGAGGGTTGAGGCAAGTTGAGGTCACTTTGTTGCAGTAATGTCGGCATGGAAGGTATCCTAGAATATCCTGCATGAGATTATTATCAAACACTAGTTAAGTGTCTGCTGCAATATGCGCAAATTACTATTTTAATCTTATAGCAGAGTTGAAAATAAGGTTCCAATGCTGAAGACTTGGCGCTTTTTCTATTTAATTTTGTGGTCGTAATTAGCTAGTTACTTTAAAATGCATGCTTTACATTACAGCAAATTATCATAGCAGCAATATTTTTGGCGAACGTGAACTTTTATCTGCGGAGGGTTTCTTTTGCAACAAAACTTTGATTGCAACAAAGCAATAGATGTTTCATTAGGCTTCGTATGCAATAAATTTTAGGTGTCAAAGTAGTAGCAACAAATGTATTGATGCTACAATTAATTGGCCACTCTACGTTTTACAACGGATTTGTATATATGGTTAAACCATCACATATCAGAGTTTTTGATGCTGCAATTATGGAATATGATGACACAATCATTACAAGGAAAACAAGTTGTAGCCACAGAACTATGTCCATAGATGTGGGGCATGTGGCCACAGAATTGGGCTCTGGTCACATCTCTTCGTGGCATATAACCGTAACTATAAGTCTCGTCACGAGAGTTCTCTAACTACAAATATGTCGTGGCCACTACAAGTGCCTCGGAAATTGTTTTTAGCATGAATGTCATCCTTACATCTTTGAAGACTTTAGCCACGTAATTGTAGCTAAGAAAAATTAGTGACCACGCAATTATCGTGACTACAAGTTTCCGTAGCCACATGCTATGACCACAACTTATTTTTCTCGTAGTGAATAGTCACTACAATATTTTTTAAAAATGTTTTCTTTATTTTTTAAATATTTTTTATGACTTTCTTTATTTATTGGTTCATAATATTTCTCTTCGATGAAATTACTTATATCAAATCTTTTAAAGTAGATTAATATGTATTTAATTTATATTAAAAAACAAAAGAGTTCATTGCCACAAAATTTGTTTAGCTTGTGGAGACATAAATTCTGTTGTTGAAAAGTAAATGTTATGTTTCCATATAATACTTATAGTGTTAATTAGTTATTCTCCCATATCATCACTACAAGAAATCGATTTGTGGTCACGGATTGCGGCTACGGACACTTGTTGCCACGATAATTGTGTGGCCACTAGTTTCTCGTAGCTACAATTCCGTGGCCAAAGTCTTCAAACATGTAAGGAGGATATTCATGCAAGAGTTGTGGCCATGACAAGTTTTGTGGTTATTTGTAGTCGCCACGACACATTTATTGTTAGAGAACTCTCACGACGAGACTTGTAGCTACGGCTACTGGCCACGACGTGTTGTGGCCAGAGCCCAATTTCTGTTGCCACAGGCTCCACATTCGCGGGCATAATTCTATAGCCACAAGTTGTTTTCCTTGTAATGCAGTAACAAATGAATTGGCAGATCCATCGACAAGTAAATTGGCTTCCATGGCTTGTCAATAGAACCTTAGAAAAAAAAGCAATTCTATGTTGATTATATTTAAGAAGAACTAATATGTATATCCTCTCATCAGCAATCAATTTTGTTATATATGTGATATCAACAGGAGGTACGACTCATCCATCAAAGCCACTATTTCTTAGGACTCCGCTCTCAAAGGAACCTTCTCGTTTTATCCTTCTCTTCTATCCTTCCTAAGAGTACTTCCTTCTTCATTATATTTTTCTTATTCTTTACATGGCATCATAGTATGTAATAGGCATGCTTTTCACCACCCTCAAGCAAGAGCTCAATACGAGAAAAGTTGTGATTGATGAGTACACATCTTCCTGACCAAGTTCTTGCCACGCTGATGAATTTCCTTTCATTTACCTTTATTATACATTTTATCTTTAAATCCCTTTCAAAATACCTGTAAATACAACTAACTTGTACAAATTTACATTCAGCATTCATATGTAATTGATGAATCTCAAATTCATCATACTAAAATCAAATTATTACTCTCCTTATTTAAATAATTCAATAAAAATCACTAATAATTCATTGTTCTTATTTTGTATTATATTCTATAGATTATGTATATAATTAACATTATATTTATTATATTTAATTACTACTATTTTCTTTGTTTTTAATTCTTACTAACAACCGATAAAAATTAATTGTCCATAATTATTATGACCTTTACAAGAGATAAAAAAATATAAAAAAATTCAAAGACTAAAAGCGATGTTTTTATCTCATTAAAAATAACCTTAAAATAATAATTTTGCGCAAATGACCTCTTTTGACTTTTTATCCAACATGAAACTTGTATACTCATTGAGATCTACAACTTTCATGTTTTAACTTTTTTCTAATTTGGCATCTAACTATTTCTTTTATATTTATCTTTATCATTGAAATTTCTGATTTTGTATTAGGCCATGTGGCACCCTCTAGGCCGCCCACGTGGCCCGCTCCCTCTTCTGCCACCCGGCCTCTTGATGTATATGTGATTCTCGCTCTTTATTCTTTTATTTTAGCATTTTTTCATGGAAAACATCATGCGTACTCTTGTAAATATAATAATTTAACAAATTGCATGCGTGTGTTAATATTACATAATTAGCATATTTTTGTGTAAAAATAAAAGAATAAATGAAAAGAAAGAGGAATGATGTATTTAGAATAAATACATAATGACTCAAGCCCCAAGAGAAGGACAAGCCCTGACCTGATTGCAAAGTAAAATAAGTAAAGAGAGATAGAGTCCACTATGTGTTGTACGTGCTACCTATACATGTATCTATTATTTATGAATTTATTTTTAACAAAATAAAATTTAATTATTATTTCTGCACCTTCGTACATATTTCTAAAAATAATATAAAAACCAGAAAAATTAAATAAAAATACAAATAAAATCCTCTATTCATTGTACAAAACACATGTACATGTATTACATTCCATATTTATTATACACCTTTAAATAATTTATAAAAAAAAAATAAAAATATTTTGTACTCCTAAAATTACCATGTAATTAAAAAATATAAAATAGGGTTATTTATGTAAAATAATAAAAATACATGTATATAATACATAGGTATATTATACATGTATATAACACTATATATTGTATATACACTAATTTATATTTTATAAAAAATAGTTAACACTTACATAAAATACTTTGAAAACTAATAAACATTTTTTTTATTTTATATGTTTTTATTTTAAATTCATTTACTATTTTTTATTGAATTTGTAAGTTTTTGTAATCCGAATTTTCTGATTGATCATGGACGGTTTGTTGACTTTGGTCAACGCCCCCTCCTAGTAGCTCAGGTCGGGTCGAATCTCGTTCGATGGAGCCTCTTCTCCAAATTTTTCAGCCTGACTCCGAGCTCCTCTTGCCTCGATATCCGAACCCAAGATTCCCCGTACATCCTACATTCTCACGGGTCCTTCGGTTGATCCAAATCGCTCTAGGGTTTTGTGTGCCGTGCTGATCTTTCTAGACCCCCGAGCTGCCTGTAAATGCTTTGCTTCCTCCTTCTGGCACCGCAGCTTGTGCCTCGCCCCTTCCTTCTCTCCTAGACATCCCTAACCGAGTGACAACAGCTGGGAGACACCTTTGGACTGGAGTTTAGTGACCGGAGAGCTCCGCTGTGTTTAGCCTCCCCGCCAGCCGTAGCGAGATCGAGGCCACTACCCCGATGCACACCATCGCTTGAAGCTCATGAACGTGCTCCAACCTTCAAGTATCACCTTCATATTCATATTTCACATGTTCACTCCGATCTTTTCATTTCTCCTCCTCCGACGTCCAGCTGCTCCGACCAACTGGTTGGGTACTGTTCACTACATCTACTCATTCCGATTTCCATTACGTCTCACCCCACACCTCATTCTGCAACCTGATCATCCTTAGACCTTCTTGTTCGGGCAGGATTAAGGCAGAGACTCCCCGCCTTCACAGTCATCGGGATCGAACCCCATTCCCCTAGGATTCCCTTATCATTGTATGCAATAAACGACCGTCGGAGCTTTGCCTCCGAGCGCTCTATCAGTTGCAGATCCTAAGGCGTGTGAGGAGCCCATTTCGAGCCTCCAATTGATCACGTAGAGCAGCTCTACGTGGTCGGTCATCGCCACTTCCATCTGACCATTACAACCTTCATCAGATCCCCCAGCCCGACGCGTCGCACCTCCACGAAGCTGTTGGACCCTCTCGATCCTCCATCGGGTTGGTGGATCTTCTCCTCCACACGATCGAAGCTCAGCCTGGAGGAGTTCTTGCAGACCCTTCCCCAGCTGTCGGATGAGCCCCCTCTCACCAGATAACATTTGAGCCGCCGACCATGGCAGCCTTTCAACCGTTAGATCTGACACCAACTGACACATCTGACCACACGTAGCTGACATTCTCTGGACTGTTAGATCTGTGGCCTCCAGTTGATCAGGATTGTATGCCAGCACCTCCACCAGACCCGCCACGTGTCCCCACGTGCCCTGCACGTGACCTTCAAGGGTATATTCCCCTTTTTTACTCGTTTGGTTTCGTATTTAGTCTTTAGTCCAGTAAAATAAAGTTATAGTACATATATTTTACGGTTTGGACCTTGTATTTTTGCATATTTTCATTTTAGTCCAATTTGTGTGAACTCATGTGTTGTCCCACGCACCTTTTTGGGTTATTTGCATATTGTGCCCTATACTTTATGGATGTTATGATTTGAATGGCAAGTTTTTGGGATTCACATTGATACCCCTACGATCTTGATTCACATGTTGAGCGCGTGTTCGCTTGGAAATTTTGCATCTTAGCCCCTGTGCTTTCCACATGCATTATTATTTGGGCCGAAACTTTGTTTTAATTGCAAGTAGGTCCCTATAAATTGTTTATATATTATTTAATTTAATAAATAAAAAATTATTCCCAAAATTCCTAAAAATTGTTGTTAACTCCCGATGACACATAGTATTTTTGGTGATTTTTGTGGATAGATTTCGCTACATTTATTAATTTTGAAAAAATAAAAACCTACAAAAAGTGTCCTGTCTATTTTAGAAAATGCATAAAAATTTGGAAAATTACTTTAAAAATTCCACAAAAAATTCTTCCTTGCGTGTTTGATCTCCTATAACAAGTTTGTTTTAAAAATCATCATAAAAACCTTAAAAATCACCAAATGCCTAAGAACTTATTAATATCATATTTTTCCAGAAAAATCAAAATAATATTATTTCAGTTTCTGTTTGTACGTTTTTACTCGTATTTCCCATAAAATTATTAATCAGGACTTTTGGACATTTTAATCATTCTTAACTTGCAATATAGTCCTGGTTGTGCAGTGTTTACATTTTTAGTCTTTGTTTAATTTTTATTGCACTGATGATTTTATTTTAGTGTATTTTATTTACTAAAAATATTATTGTGCATCTAAAAAATATAGGAAACATATCTTAAGTACTGAACCATATTATATCACATATATTTTTCTTAAGACAATTAAAATTATTTTTTAATTATAAAAACATTGTTTTTTCTCCATTTTAGCATTTAAAAATTCACAGAAATTACAAAATGAAATGAAAAATTCCCAATTTTTTTGCATGTTTATCATATTTGATTTTCTGACCAATTGTTTTTGCAAAATTTTTTCAAGACTCTTAAAAATTATAAATCATTGATGAATACCCATTCATCACTCTTTATTCTTATATTTTAGCTACAAAAACCTATGCAAATGCATGTAGATATGTGTAAATAGGAATAATTAACAAAAGCATGCATCTTGTAAAAATATGTAATTAGCATGTTTTTGAGCAAAAATAAAAGAATAAAGAGTAAAAAGAAAAAGAGGGAAATATTTAGAATAAATATTGAGCAATCTAACCCAAGGGAGGGCTCAGCATGGGCCTGACCGCATAAAAAGCCAAGTAGAGGGAGATAGGTGCTCATGTGTAAATACCTATGTAAATAAATAAATTATATTTTCCTCAACCAAAAATATGTTGTAAATATTTGTACATATTTATACACTATTAAAAACAAAATAAAAATTTAAAATACAGAAAAACTCAAAAACACCTTTCACCATGTACATAAACCACCCCCCTTATCTATTTAACCTTGTAAATAAATTTATTTATTTTCAAAACTTTTTGTAAATATTCTATGGCACATATATATTGTAAATAAATAAAATAACAAGAATCAAAACAAAAATCAAATAAAAATCACAAAAATTAAAAATACAAAAATACATTGTGTATATACCATATATATAAATGTATATAACTATTTATTTCACCCATGTATATAAATAATAAAAATAAAATAAAAATACCCTTTTTTTCCTTATTTTATTATATAAATAAATAAAATATAAAATGAGGATAAAATTGTACAAAAATAATAATTAAAAATCAAAAACCCAAAACCTATATATTGTACATATACCTATGTATAGACCTATTATGTAAATACCTTATTTTTATTTCCAAAAATCAATTAAAAATCACAAAAAAATAGAAAAAATTAAAACAAAAATATTTCATGTTTTAAGTTTGTGAAAATTCGGCCATTTAAAGGCCCAAAAAAATCAAATAAGAATTTCTGACATGGCTGATTTCTATTGGTCCACGGGGATTGTTGACCGCCCGGTCAACTCCCCCCTGTGGACCATCTTTCACGGGTCTGGTTCGCGGACCCAACTTTCCCCATTTATCTCTACCGGACCCGATCCTCATTTCGCCTAATCCAAGGTCCTAATTACTCTCCAGGTATCCGGGAATCTCGCCCGACATCGATCCTAGGGATCCGTGCTCAATCGAGCCGGACCCGAGCTCTTCTTCCCGGACCTGCACCCACATAAAAACCGAGCTCCGCCGCATTCATTCGCCATCTTTGGCTCTCCACCTTCACTCCCGTGACCTCCATTGCATTCAGCAAGGTGACAGCTTCCGTCTGCCGTGTTGCAGCGAGGAGGAGGGTGCCCGACCATCGATCCGGCAGCCGTGCGCCGCCGTGCTCCGCCACCTAGTTGGAGCTCGAGCCTCAGGCAGTGACGACCTTCGAGGCGACGACCGGGAGTTAGCCACACTCCAGCACAGTCTTCCGATCCACCCAAGTAGTCGATTAGCTCTTCCATTTCGTTTAATTTCTGATTTCGCCCAAATCGACTCTCCGACGTGTTCCCCTGATTCCGGCCATCTCGCGTAATATCTCGATCATCGGAACCCCCACACACCTTCGCCACCCTCCGACGCACGTTCTACGCCCACTCATCCAACCCAGCTCGCCCCGGAGCTGGGAGTCGAGCTCCACCACCTACCGCTCGTCGGAGCTCATCCGCACCGACCCACCAGCCACCGTCACCCCGCTTCTTTGGGTCGAGGCACCTTGCCCTCGACCCGCGAAGCTTCTGGTTTGCTTTGCAGGGACCGAAGAGGCCATCTGAGGCTTCCCGATTTCAGTCCAGGAGCTCGCTCGCCGCCCGCCTCGCCGGAGCCCCTCTCGGGCTCGGCTGGACCAGCGGAGGCTACCACCAGCTGCGGGGCATCACAGCGGGTCTTCTCCGATCATCAGGAGCAGCTGAGGAGGACTACAGCCCACGCACGAGGCCGGCGAAGCTCGCCGGCGGAGTGTTCTTCCACCATCCTCCAGCACCGTCCGATGGCTCCTCCGCTCCAGTCTTGATCCCAGCCGTCCATCTTCCGAGGAGCAGCGACCGTCGATCACCTGGAGGGGCTCATCTGGACCGATAGCAGCAGAGGAGAGAGGCACCCGAGCTCCACCCCGTTCGATCTTCCACGTGTCCTCGCCTCCACCGTCGATCCGGCTCAAGGGCAGACGAAGAAAAGCGCCAGCTCACCAGGACCGCCCGATCTTCCACGTGGCGCGCATCCCGCCGTCGACAAATAAAGGGGTAAATTACTTAGGGCCCCCTCTTAGTTTGTCTTTTTAGTCCTAGTCCTGTAAATATTTTCGTGCTTTTATTTACGTAGGGTAATTTGCAACTGGGACCTTGTGCTTGTTTTTATTTACGTTTATGCCCCTGTGTATGTGAGACCACGTGCTTCGTCACGTGCTTGTTTGGGCTATTTACATCTGTTTCCCTGTAGTTCTGTTGGGTTCTGAAATGAATGATAACTTTTTGGTAATTGCATTTATGCCCCTGTGAGTGTTGTTTATGCGCATGTGCGGATTTTAGTGGGATTTTTGCATCCAAGCCCCTGGACTTTTGGTACGAGTTACCAAAAAGTCCAGAAACTTGGTTTTTATTACCAAAAGGCACCTGAGTGCCCCAGGCACGCGCCACGCGCGTGACTTGCTGGGATTTTTGCACCTTGAGCCCCAGACTTTCGGGTATTTGCACATTGGTCCTTGTGCACAGTGCCCCCTTTTGGATTTTGAATAAAATATCAAATCACCTCCAAATTCGATGAAAATTTGACACATGGCTCCTGCCATGTTGTAGGATTTTTGAGAATTTTGGGGACCATTTCTGAGTCCTTTTACTATTTTTAAAAATTCAAAAACATCTGTTTCAGCTACTGTTTGAATTGGAAAATCACAAAAAAATATAAAAACCCCTATAAAAATCCTATAAAAATTAGTTACTGTTTCTTGTGTGTTATTTGATTTTCTGGCCAATTTTGGCTATTTTTCATTGCTTAAAAACCTTAAAAATTTCAAAACCCCTAAAAACTCATAAATATTATAATAAATAATCTAAAAATCCAAAAACAATAATTCTTGTGCTCAAATTTTCCTTGTTTTATCTAGTTTACAGGAAAATTACCTCCAGGTCCTTCTTAGATCCTTAGATATTTTATCTTTGGGTTTTGGGCCCTGCTGGACAGTACCTTGTTTTCTTTGCACTGTTTGATTTTTAGAAAATAAAATACACCACATAAAAATCCCAAAAATTCACCAAAAACACTTAAAAACCCAAAAAGCATAAAAACAATTTTTCTTGAATGTTTGCTTGATTTTTGGTGTGCTAAATAAATTGCTTAAGTGTGCTTGTTTATACTTTCCTTTATTTCCTTCACATATTAAAAATCCAAAAAAATTTAAAAACAATTAAAAACCACAAAAAAATGTTTTCTCCCTTTTTCTGATTCTTTGACTACTTCGTAGGCCTTTGGCCAATCCGTGCTCCTTGTGTTCGACCCTGGGAGCTATACCAGGTTAATCACATAGCGAGACCGCTTTCGCATTTTCGATTGATTTTATTTCTCGTAGTGGTCTATTTTTCTTGATATACCCATCCGATTGATTGAGGTCACAACGACCATTCCTTTGCCTTTGCCTTAGTCACTCGGAGTTTAGGGGTTATCAGAATGGCGCCGTTGCCGGGGAGCACGGCTTAGTAGTCTTTTAGATTTTTCCGTGGCTTTTTGAGTTTCGCGGCTTTTTGCACAGATTTTTGTATATATATTTTTTTTTCTGATATTTTTATAATAATTGTTGGACTGACCATTTTTCTCTCTTTTTCTTGCGAGGGCCCGAGGAGCGAGGGCGGCATTCCTAGGAGCGCCGGAGTACCCGAGCGACGCGGAGGCGGCTTCCTTCTTCACGAAGCCGCAGGAGAGAGCGAGAGAGAGAGTTGAGTGGGTGAGGTAGCTTAGGATATCATTTTATTATTGTTGTAATAATACAGGGACCTTAGACCTTGGACTGCTTGGACACTCTCGGGTCTGTTTCGCCGAGCACCGGTGTGCTCGGGGGACCCTTTAGGACTTTAGCAGTTTTTCGCGGTTTTTCGCGGCTTTTTCTACTTTTTTTACTGCCTTTCCGGTGTTTACGCGGCTTTTTGATCGAGCCCCTAGCTGTAGGATTTTCTGGTGCTTGTGCCGTAATAGTAGGATCCACACACTTAATTGATTATCTGTTCCTATAGATCGTTAATTGGACCTGCTAATAATAAATAATAAAAATAACTTAGTCACTTTCCTGATAGCCTACGCGCCGCGAGCCCGCCCCACAAGCGCTACTCCTGAACTCGACCTGTCGAGAAGAGGAGGGGTGAGCCAAGACCGGACTCTTTGGATCGAGGGCGAGTGACTGAGTTAGACGGTTCTGCGCTAGAAGTTGCTCATCTAGGACTCGGTTTTTTTTCCCGCTTGCATCATTTAGGTAGTTTATTTCCTGTCTTTAAATTCTGCGCGGATCATATTGCATGTAGAGTGCTGGAGTCAGGTACGCCTTTCTTACTTTGCATGCATCATTGATTTCATCGCGCATCGGCTTTTTCGTCTTCTCCCCCCTGTTTTCGGACTTAATAATCAGGAGAACCGAAAAATTCGTTAGGCCCTTTGTTTGCTTTGAAAAATATTAAAAAGAAAAACAATAAAACCGGGACTGCTAATCATACTTGATCTTAAAAACCGCTCACCCTAAAAATTTTGTCTTGGGGAGAGCAACCCCCTCATTGTCTTGTTTGGATGCGCGAGAGAGTGACCCGCACCCTAGGTAGAGCCTCCCGGTGCTAGACCCGACTGATTACTGATGAATACCCATTCATCACTCTTTATTCTTCTATTTTAGCTACAAAAACCTTTGCAAATACATGTAGATATGTGTAAATACCAATAAATACCAAAAGCATGCATTGTGTAAAAACCTATAATTAGCATGTTTTTGTGCACAAAATAAAAGAATAAAGAGCAAAAAGAAAAAGAGGGAAATATTTAGCATAAATATTGAGCAACCTAACCCAAGGGAGGGCTCAGCATGGGCCTGACCGCATAAAAGCCACAAGTAGAGGGAGATAGGAGCTCATTTGTGTATATCTGTAAATAAATAAAACTATTTATTTTCCTCACCCAAAAAGATACTTGTACATATTGTATATTCTATTAAAAACAAAATAAAAAGATAAAAAAATCAAAAAGCCAAAAATACCCTTCCTTCACCTTGTGCATACACCACACCTTTGTATTTATTTAACCCTATAAATAAATTCATTTATTTTCTAAAATTTTTGTAAATATTCTTTGTTACATGTTGTAAATAAAATAAATAACAAGAAACAAAATAAAAATCAAATAAAAATCACAAAATTGAAAATACAAAAATAACATTGTATTTATACCATGTGTATAAATGTATATATTTATTTATTTCACTCTTGTTTATAATTGATAAAAATCAAATAAAAATATTCTTTTATTCCATATTTTATGTTGTAAATAAATAAAATACAAAATGGGCATAAAAACACATAAAAATAACAAATAAAAAAATCAAAAATAAAAATTCATATAGTGTACATATACCTATGTATATAGCTAACCTATTTTTATTTCCAAAAATTAATTAAAAATCACCAAAAAATAGAAAAAAATAAAAGAAAAATATTTCATGTTTTGAGTTTTAGTTAATTCGACCTATTTTTGCCCTAAAAAAATAAAACAAAAATCGCATACACGTGGCAGAGTCTGATTGGGCCACGGGGGAATGTTGACCCCGGTCAACTCCCCCGCGACCCTTTCCTTTTCTGGAATGTGCGCGCCGCACCCATCTTCCCCGATTTTTCCCACGCGCACCAGGCTGTCATCCACTCAACCCCCGCGCCCGGATCCTTCGCCATTCATCCCTCTCCCTCGCCGGATCTCCCGCCATCGAATCTACACTTTCCATCGCCGTCCTCACTCAACCCTAATCGCCCGGTCACGTTATAAAACCATCACCTCCGCCGCCCTCGCGCCGCATCTTTGGCCCATCCCCTTCTTCCCCGTGACCTCCATCGGCATAGCCTGAGTGACAGCGAGCTTTTGCCCGTGTTGCAGTGAGGCGAGAGGGGCGATTCCATCGATCCGGCGTAACCTCGCCGTCCTTGCTCCGCCGCCGCGTCGAGCACCGAGCTTCAGGCGTTGACGACCTTCGAAGCTACGACCAGGAGATAGCCCATCTCCAGCATAGTCTCCAGCATCCATCAGGTAACCTTAATTCCTTCTAGTTTAGCTCAATTTTCGATTACGCCCAATTTCCATCTCCGACGCATCCTCCCGATTCCGGCCACCTCGCTTATCATCTCGACCTCCCGACCCGTCCATCACCTTCGCCATCTTCCCGTGCACCTTCTACGCCCGATCATTCAACCCAGATCGCACAGGATCTGGGATTCGAGTTCCACCGCCGTCGCCTCGCCGGAGCTCGTCCGCCACGCCGCACCGATCACCTTCACGCCACCTAACCGGGTCGAGGCACTTTGCCCTCGACCCGCGAAGCTTCTTGAATACTTTGCAGGTCCAAAGGGAGCCATCTGAGGTCTCCCAACTTCCAGCCAGGAGCTTCTTCTCCGCCGGCCTTGCTCGAGCTCCTCGGAGCTTGGTTTGACCACCGGAGAACCGCAGCAGCTGCGCACCTTCACGCCGGAGCTTCTCCGACCTTCAGGCGCAGCAGAGGAGACCGGAGGCACCTTCACGAGGCCGGCGAAGTTCGCCGGCCACCTGTTCTTCGAAGACCCTCCATCGCCGTCAGATCCGCCTCATCGCTCCAGATCCGATCTTAGCCGTTCGATCGAGGAGCTGCTTCCACCGTCCGATCAGAGGAGGAGTGATCTGGAGCGCCCACCAGCCGCAACCGTCCGATCACCCACGTGGACGCGCTCCAACCGTCAGATCAGGCCAGCGTTTACAGCGTTAAAGGCGCGTTGCTTCTCCACCGTTGGATCTGCCACGCGTCACCATCGGGCCGTTGCTATTAATAAAGGGGTAAATTTCATAGGACCCCCCTCTGTTTATCGTATTTCATTTCAGTCCTGTAATTTTTAATTTCAGTTGTTTATTTTCTGGGTTATTTGCATCAAGGACCTTGCGCTTAATTTTTATTGCACTTATACCCCTGCCAGTAGAGACCCACGTGCTTGGGCACGTGTATTTTGGGTTATTTGCAATGTATGCCTTGTAGTTCTGGATGTTTTGAATTGAATGAAATGTTTTGTTTAATTGCATTTATACCCCTGTGAACACTGATTTGACGCATGTGCGAATTATTTTGGGTTATTTGCATATAAGTCCCTGGACTTTTGGTACTTGTTACCAATAAGCCCTCGGAACTTATTTTTATTACATTTAGGTCCCTGTGTGCCCCAGACACGTGCTTGGCACGTGACTTCTTGGGTAAATTGCACCAGGACCCCAGAACTTTTGGGTATTTGCACTTAGGTCCCTGTGCACAGTGCCCCACCTTTATTTTTGAGTAAAATATCAAACGACCTCCAAATCCAATGAAATTTTGACACATGGCTCCTGCCATGGTGTAGGAATTTCTATGATTTTTGGGGACATTTCTGATTTCATTTATTATTTTTAAAAATTCAAAAACCCTAATTTTTGCTACTGTTTGACTTTAAAAATACCAAAAAAATATAAAAACTTCACCAAAAATTCCAAAAAAATTAGGTATTGTTGTTTACTGGTTGCTTGATTTTCTAGCCAACTTTGGCTATTTTTCATCACATAAAAACACTAAAAATTGAAAAACCCCTAAAAATTCATAAAAATTGTAGTAAATAAATTAAAAATCCAAAAACAATAATTAGGGTGCCCAAATTTTCCTTATTCTTCATAGAATATAGGAAAATTACCTTTAGGGCTTTTTGAGATCCAAAATTATTTTATTTTGTGGTCTTAAGCCTTGCTGGACAGTACCCTACATTTTTTGCATTGTTTGATTTTTAATAATTATTTTGTCCATTAGAAAAATTCCAAAAATTCACCAAAAACAGTAAAAAACCTAAAAAACATAAAAACCAATTTTCTGGAATTTTTGCATCATTTGTGTGTCTTGTATAAATTGTTGAAGTCCCCTTGTATTTACATTCCTTCATTTTCTCATCTTTTAAAAATCTAAAAAAAAATTCAAAAACAAATAAAAACAATAAAAAAGACACTTTTGGATTATTGACTACATCGTAGGCTATTTTAGCCAATCTGTGCTCCTTGTGTTCGACCCTGGGAGCTATACCAGGTTAATCTTATAGCAGACCGCTCTTTCTTGTGCTTGCTTGATTGATCTATTTTGTGAGTGGTTTATTTTTCTTGATTTACTCAGCCCGATTGATTGAGGTCGCAACGACATTGTGATTTATTTCTTTAGACCTTTTACCTTAGTCATTTGGGCGGTGATCAGAATGGCGCCGTTGCCGGGGAGCACGGCTTTGTAGTCAATTATTCATTCTGCTATTTTTGTCTCTCTCTATATTATTGTTGTTTTCTGACCATTCTCTCTCTTTGATTTTTTTTGTGCGAGGTACTGCTTGGAATTTGAAGCATACTTTTTTGAGGACCCGCACGGGAAGAAGAGCAGGAAGAGAGAGAGAGGAGAAGAGATTTTATTTCTGAGAGAGAGAGAGAACACAATTTTTGTAATAATTTAGGACACTTGAACTTTGGACTCTTGTGGACATTTGTAACTTAGCGGGTCTGTTTCACTGAGCACCGGTGTGCTCGGGGGACCCATCCGGATTTTCGCGGCTTTTATCGTGGTTTTCATAGCTAGCTGCCTTTTCCGGTGTTTCTCGCGGTTTTAGCCCCTAGACATAGGAATTTTGATTGATTGTGACGTAGAATCCTAAGGCCCAACACTTAATAGAATATCTGTTCCCATAGAACGTAATTGGACCTTAATAAAAATCACTGAAAAAGTTAGTTTAATTGAATTTGAGACCACGTGCCGTGAGGAGTCACATACAGCGCTGGCAGGACCCACTGTGGTGGGCACCGAGTGACTCCCAAGATCGGACTCCGGACTCTATTCGATTAGCTAACTATTGTTCTTCACGATCAATAGAAATTGCTTGTCTAAGGCCGGTTTTTCCCGCTGCACCATTTAGGTAGTTTATTTCTGTCTTTTAATTCTGCGCGGATCACTTGCATGTAGAGTGCTGGAGACAAGGTACGCATTTCTTTCTCTGCATGCATCATTGATTTTTCCGTGCATCGGCTTTTTCGTCTTCTCCCTCTGTTTTATTGGACTTAATCATCAGGAGAATCGGAAAAACCGTTAGGCCGCTTGTATTTATTTTTGAAAAATATTTAAAAAGAAAAACAAAAAAATTGGGACTGGATAACATTATTGACCCTAAAAGACACTCACCATAAAAATTTGTCTTGGGGAGAGCAACCCCCTCATTGTTTGGTTTGATTGTGCGAGAGAGTGACCCGAACACTAGGTAAAGCCCTCCGGTGCTCATCTCGACTGATTACCGACTCTTCTGTGCGGGACAGTCGGTTGAGAGAGTATCGGGTATCCCAACAGGTCACACGTAATCGCTCTGATATCTTGAATGTTCACCAAATAAAATTGACCAGATAAATTGACCGATCTTTCACGGTCTTCACATTGTGTTGCGTTGGTGAACCGGGGGTTTGCTTGCAATCATAATTTCTCCAGATCCCATCCGCCCAACTCGCCAAGATCAAGATGATGGGTAGACGATCTCTTAGGCAGCCTCTGGCTGCACCGCTTTCCGGCGCGTCTTCTCCATCATCCAGGTTGGCCCGTGAGAGTCGAGACCAGCTCTCCGGGCCCGAGTTCGAATCCACCCTGTTCCCCCTCGATCCCCTTTCTTCTGTTTCTGAGAGACATGAGCCCGAAGAGAGACGAATTCATTTGACTGAACCTGAGTTGGGCTCTTGTGATTTTGCAGACATTCCAATGGCTGGAGCCGGTAGTTCAGATGATCGCCAGCCCGAACATTTTGTCTTAGACCAGGGGGCGATCAACTCCACCCTGATCGCGTCTTTAGAGACAGTTCAAAACCAGTTACGCGATCAGGGGGCTTTCATGATCGAGATGAGGAGGGAGTTGGAGAGACTCCGAAGAGAGCGAGACGAGCCGAGCGAGCCAGAGGACATCCCTGATGCTGATGCAGAGGCAGCAGCCGCAGCAGCAGCCGCCGCAGCAGCGGCAGCCGCCGCCGCAGCAAGACCGATGCGGGAGCTTCACAACCCAGGATCTACACTGATGCACCAGTGGGTAGTGATTCCTGCTATCGTGGGGGATTTCAAGTTCCCTCCGAACACCCTGCAGATGCTTCCTCACTTTCATGGACTCGCCACTGAGGAACCACACCTCCATCTCCAGGAGTTTCTGATGATCTGCAGCACTGTCCACGACCGTCGTGTGGACCAAGATACGATTCGAATGATGGCCTTCCCTTTTTCACTGGCAGATAGAGCAGCCGCCTGGCTGAAACATCTAGGGAAGTTTGTATATACTTGGGATCAACTCCGCACCGAGTACTTGAACAAGTACTATCCACTCGGGCGGACGAATGCAGCGAGGGCCCTGATCAACAACTTCTCCATGCAACCTAACGAGCAATTTCATGAGGCATGGGAGAGGTTCAGAGAGCTTCTGGATAGATGCCCCCACCACGACATTTCGAAGCCGAACCTAGTTCAGAGCTTCTTCAGTGGGCTGACACCAGAACTTCAGGGTCTGGTGAATGCTTCTTGCGGCGGGTCCTACTTTGCCAAGGACCACAACCAAGTCTGGGCCATCTTTGAGGAGATGTCCGAGAATTACATGGTGATGTCCCAGACTCGGTTGTACACACAGAGAGTTCAGCCGCCAGGACCCGTGCAGTATCAGCGGATAGCACGGGTAGATGCAGGTCCATCCAGTTCGTCCACAGTTGCAGCCGCACAGGCAGAGTCGGCCGCTGCGGACATGGGGATTATCAGTGAGAAGTTGGACCGCATGGAGATCATAGAGAAGAAGCAGTGCCAGGGCATAACTCAGATGGAGGAAATGGCACAGACTCTGAGCGACATGAAGACCCAGCTCTTGTGTCTTCAGGAGGCACAGACGGCTCCTCAGCCCCGTCTTCTGTCGCGAGGCGATTCCGGCGGCAGCCGCAGCTCGTCCCAGCGCTCCAGCTCCTTGCAGCAGCCTAGACAAGTTCACCTTGTACAGGCGGAGCCGTACCAGCAGCAGCAGCCCTTTACCAGGCACCACCATCTCCAGAATTACAGATGGTGGTATATCAGCCGGATCAGCCTCTGGATGTACTCCCACCCGCCCCATACGATGAAGAGCCGTTGATGGACGTCAACGGAATTTGGTATGACCGTCCCCAACCTGGAATCCGACGAGACCATCCCGGATTCAGGTGGGGAAATGGGGGTAACCAACCCCAGCAGCAGCCAGCCGGTCATGGAGGGCAGTACTCCCAGCAGAGGGATCACCAGCAGCACCCAGCATCCCAGCCATCATCATTCGTATCTCGTCCCTATCAGCAGCAGGGACAGAGTTGGAGACGTGAGCAGCAGGCTCACCAGCAGCAGCATCCATCCTCTTACCCCTCTCAGCCCCAGCAGCACCAGGTCCAGCAGCCTCATTACCAGAGAGGCAACCCGTCGGGCTCCCATGAGAGCCCCGCCATGGATGATCTAGCCCGCCTCTTCACAGAGCAGCAGGCTACATTTAGACGGGAGATGGACGAGTTCCGCCAGGAGATGCGGGACTTGATGAGAGGGAAGGCCGCCATCCCTGCACAGATCGAGCCTAATCCGAATAATTTGAAGAGGAAATCTGAGCAGGTAGTTCACACTGAGCCTACCACTTCTAGTGACTCATTTGATGTTATCTCGTCGGATTTATTCGATGCTGATTTTGTCACACTTAGGAGCGGTAGAAGACCAGCAGGAGGCGCCTCATCTGAGCGGCCACACGAGGATCCATCTAGAGCGCCAGATGAGGAAGAGGAGAGCGGTACTGAAGCCGCACACCATGATGAGGGTGGTACTGATGCCACCCGAGATGCTGATTCACCCGGCGGTACTGAGGCCGCCATTTCATCACATAGAGGAGGTGGTACTGACGCCACCAACAGAGCCGAGCCAGCCAGCGGTACTGAGGCCGCAAGACATCTGCATGTAGAGCCAGCTAGAGGTGGTACTGATGCCACCAACATTTCTTCTGATAGAGCTGTTGTCTTTCCTCGAATAAATGTATCTCGGAACTCTGATTTGAATAAAGGAAAAGGTTTAGTTTACTTTGATCCCACTGTTGTGAATGATGTTTGTGAGGATCCAGACATTGAATCATCTAGGCCTATTCCTAGTCCTTCATCTGAGAAGGACCCTGTGATCCCCTTTCCTAGAGCCCTTGAGTTAGGGAAAGGGAAGAAAAAAGAAAAAGACCCAAAAAAGAGAGAGCAGGAGGAGTTCAGCCAGAGCATGATAGACCGATTTCACATCCAGCTGACCCTCAATGAGGCTTTGCAGCACATTCCTCTTCTTCAGCGATCCTTGAGAGATAGGACCACAGTCAGGAGGACGAAGAGGAACAAGACCGCAGAAATTCATGTGCTAACAAAAGCCACGTGTTACGCGATCCAGAACCATCTGCCGACTAAGAGGCCAGATTTAGGGGCCCCGTATGTCAGATGTCATATCAGTGAGCAGAGGTTCGACCGTACTCTCTTAGATAGCGGATCGTCGATCAACCTTCTTCCGGCAGCCCTTCTCCACCACTTAGAGTTGGGCACTCTTGTACAGAGCAGGACATACCTTCAGTTTGCTGATCGGTCTGTCAAGAGGCCAAAGGGGTTGTTACGAGACGTTGTCGTCACGATTCAGGGTTTGCAATTCCCCGTGGACTTTGTCGTACTGGACATGGAGACCCCTGACTCGTTGACCGATTCCCCCATCATCCTCGGTCGCCCGTTCTTGGCCACAGCCAAGGCAGTGACTGACCATGACAGTGGGAAGGTGTACTTTCGCGTCCAGGGCGAGAGTATACAAATAGAGACGGTTAAGGACCACAGAGCCAGATCTAGATCCCGCTCACATGGCAGAACGGATTCAGAGCAGCTGACAGACGCAGAGCCAGACATCCACCAGGACTGTGATTTTGTGATCACAGATGATGAGGCAGCTTGGGCAGATCCTGCAGCACGGACAATCCTCTCATATTCAGATACATCTGATGCAGAGATGATAGAAGAGGATTGTCTGGAGAGCACAGCCCTGGTTCAGGATACTATTGAGTCAGCAGAGTCGGATCTTGATCGCGACACGATTTTCAGTGATGGTGGTACTGAGGCCACCCTGCTCTATGGTGGTGCTGATGCCACCTTGTTCTCCAGTGGTACTGATGCCACTGAGTCTGACATAGATCCCTCGGATTCAGAATCTGATTGGGCAGATTGTAATGATCAGATGCCAGATCTGGATCCACCTGAGCCTATAGATGAGGAGGAGGTAGAGGCAGAACAGATCAGAGACGATGTAGAGGACCCGCCTTCTCCAGATCCAGTTTGTGAGAGTTCGCTATCATTTTCCCAGGCAAATTTGGCAGAATTGTCTGCATACACACATCTTCTTCAGAAGCCAGATTTGCCAGCACCCAGCTGTCCAGAGCTAAAGCCGCTCCCTACTTCGCTGAAGTATCGATTCCTTGCGGGAGAGTCTGAGATGTACCCAGTCATCATCTCTGCAGATCTGACTGGAGAACAAGAATCCCGTCTGATGGAGGTTCTTGAAAAGAACCGCAAGGCAATTGGATGGAGCGTAGCAGATCTCCATGGGATTAGTCCTTCATTGTGCTCCCACCATATCTATCTCGAGGAAGGGGCGAAGCCGTCGCGTGAGTTCCAGCGGCGACTGAACCCTAACCTACGAGAAGTTGTCATGAAGGAAATATCAAAATGGTGGAGTGCAGATTTTATTTATCCCATTTCCGACTCCAAGTGGGTTAGCCCCTTGCATGTGGTGCCCAAGAAGACGGGCATCACGACTGTGATCAGTGAGTCGGGAGAGGAGATTGCTACACGAGTACCCACCTCTTGGCGGGTCTGTGTTGACTACAGGAGACTCAACCAGGCCACCAAGAAGGACCATTTCCCCCTGCCTTTTATTGACCAGATCATAGAGAGACTGGCAGGGAAGAGCCATTACTGCTTCCTGGATGGGTACTCAGGCTACAACCAGGTGGCCATCGCTCCTGAGGATCAGGAGAAGACCACCTTTACCTGTCCCTTCGGTACTTACGCCTTTCGACGCATGCCATTCGGGCTATGTAACGCCCCTGCGACTTTTCAGAGATGCATGCTGTCAATCTTTTCGGACATGGTAGGGGAGTGTTTGGAGGTCTTCATGGACGACTTCTCGGTTTACGGCGACGATTTCGATTCCTGTCTTGATTGCCTAGACCGAGTACTCCAGCGATGTATTGCCACCCGCTTGGTTCTGTCTTGGGAGAAGAGTCACTTCATGGTGACTCAAGGGACGGTGCTTGGCCACATCATCTCCAACAGAGGCATGGAGGTCGATCCGGCCAAGGTCGATGTCATTAGGAAACTCACACCGCCGTCCAATCTGAAGCAGTTACGGTCATTTCTGGGGCATGTTGGTTTTTATAGAAGATTCATTCATGATTTCAGCAAGATTGCCCGACCATTGACTGACCTCTTGACAAAAGACACCGAGTTCCTTGTCGATGACAAGTGTCTTTCGTCTTTTGAAACTCTCCAGCAGTGTGTGATTGAGGCTCCTGTCCTTCAGCCACCTGATTGGTCTCTCCCATTCGAGATCATGACGGACGCCTCCGATTTTGCCGTAGGGGCCGTGCTAGGACAGAGGAGGGATGGAGTACCATTTGCGATACACTATGCTAGCCGCACATTGGATTCCGCCCAGCGGAATTATACAGTCACAGAGAAGGAGATGCTAGCAGTAGTGTTTGCCCTAGATAAATTCAGATCATATATCATTGGATCCCGAGTGACCTTGTACACAGATCACACCGCCATCAGGTACCTCATGTCAAAGAAGGATGCCAAGGCCAGACTTACCAGATGGATCCTTCTACTCCAGGAGTTCGACATTGAGATTAAGGATAAGCCTGGAGTCAAGAATGTGGTGGCGGACCATTTATCCCGACTAGAGCAGCCTGAGGATTCTGAGCAGATTGATCCCATTTGTGATACCTTCCCAGATGAGGCGATCCTTGCTATCGCCTCACTCCCATGGTACGCCGATATTGTGAACTTTCTCGTTGCTGGGAAAGTTCCACAAGATTGGCCCAAGCAGAAGATTGAGACCTTCCTTGCGAAGGCAAAGTACTACCACTGGGAGGATCCCATCCTTTACCACGAAGGAGGGGATAGCATCTGGCGTCGGTGTATTCCTCAGGAGGAACATCATAGCGTCCTCACTTACTGCCACAAGCTTGAGGCAGGAGGACATCATTCTGGGAGGAGAACGGCACAGAAAGTGCTCCAATCCGGCTTGTGGTGGCCTACACTCTTCAAGGACTCTGATGAGTTCGTGAAGAGGTGTACTGACTGTCAGAGGATGGGCACTTGTGGACAGCGTGATATGATGCCGATGCAGCCCATTCACTTCTGTGAGGTTTTTGACGCATGGGGCATCGATTTCATGGGTCCATTCCCTAAGAGTCAGGGATTCGAGTACATTCTGTTGGCTGTAGATTATGTGAGTCGTTGGGTTGAGGCTATCCCCGCCCGAGCCGCAGATGCAAAGACAGTTTGCAAATTTTTGAAGAGACACATCATTATGCGGTTCGGGGTTCCACGAGTTCTTATTTCTGATGGGGGATCTCATTTCATCAACGACCAGGTGAAGGCACTTGCTAGAGAGTTCGGCATAGACCATCGTGTTGCTACACCATATCATCCACAGACGAATGGTCTAGCCGAAGTGTCGAATAGGGAGATCAAGAACATTTTGCAGAAAGTCGTCCGCCCTGACCGAAAGAATTGGTCACAACTTTTGGACTCGGTCTTGTGGGCATATCGGACGTCTTTCAAGACTCCATTGGGTACATCTCCCTTTCGCCTCGTGTATGGCAAGCCCTGCCATCTACCTGTTGAGCTGAGGCACAAGTCACTCTGGGCAGTTACAGACATATTGATGGATCCAAATGGTATAGGAGACCGAAGGAGGGCAGAGTTAGCCGCCTTGGAAGAGCTTAGAGATACAGCTTTCTCAAACAGCCTACATTATAAGGAGAAAGTCAAAGAGTGGCATGATTCTCACATCAGCCACAAGCATTTTGAGATTGGACAGAAAGTATGGCTGTTTGATGCGAGGCTCAGATTATTTCCAGGGAAGCTACAGAGCAAATGGAAAGGACCCTATTTGGTCAGAAAGGTACACGATAACGGTAGCATTGATATATCTGAGTTATCTTCTGAGAGTACCTTCCGAGTGAACGGCCAGCGGCTCAAACCATTTCTAGATCATGAGCCGCGGGACGTTATTATTGCTGCTATTCATTTTGCGTGAGATGTGGTCTTTTGACTCACATCTTTTGCATCTCACGCCTGATTTTCACTGATCCTCCGCCTGTATAGATCCAGTTGTCCATATCATTCCATTCTTTAGTCCCACATCCCATTTCTCATCTTATGATTATGCTATACTTAGGGTGTACTTTACCCTAAGTATAGGGGGGATGTTGGACCTGTGAGTATTCTTTTCATTCTTTCTGCTCTTGTTTTTTCTGCCTATACTTAGGGATATTTTACCCTAAGTATAGGGGGGGCAGATTCCGTACATTCTTCACTCGGTTTTCCCTTCATGTACAGCTTTCTATACTTAGGATTAGTTAATCCTAAGTATAGGGGGAAACCACCGAGTTCCTCTCATTCTATTCATTTATTCGTTCCTTTTCACTTCCCTTTTACTAAGCACGAGTTATGTCTTCTTCATCGCTCTTGATCACTCTGAGGACATCGTTCGAGCTAAGTATAGGGGGGTGTGTATATATTTCATATATACTTTAGCCATAACTCGTACTTTGTGTGAGTGTGTTAATAAATAAAATGGCTAAAAATCACAAAAATTAAAAATTTTTCATGTACATAAACCTCTTTTATTCTTGCACATACATAGCTAGTGTACAAAGTATTTTTGTAAAAATGATTTCAAAAATCTTTTGTGTAAAGCTTGTGTAAATATTTTTGTATCAAAATTATGTATATAGTACAAAATTTTTTTTTTTTTTTTTTTTTTTCAAAATGTTTTGAAAATCAAAAGTTTGCAAAAATCTTGTGTAAATGTGTGTAAATATCTTTTTGCAAAGCCTGCACTTCATGCATCATTCATTCATGATTTCAAAACATTTTTTCAAAATTTTTGCATGATTGTAAAATATTTGTAAATAGCATCTTGTGTACATATCTGTATATAGTTTTTCCTGGATGAGAGTTGACATTTAAACCAAGCCTGGAATTAAATTGAGAAATGGAGCTTGAAAAAGATCTTAATTCACTTAACTTTAAGAGGAACCTTGTAGGACTTAGGGTTAAGGCTTTTCAGGTCCATAAGGACTTAATTCTTTGAGTCCACTAGGCTATGAGCATATGTCATCTTGATGAGCCCAAGTAGAGCACTTAACAACACACGCATGACTCTCAGAGACAATGGCTTAACTTGCACCTGCACTTTACACATGGCTCTCCATGGATGAGGTGGTGAGGAGGCAGTTTCCTTTGGCTTGGGGTAGCATATGAGGGTAGTACTTCTAGGCGGAACCTCTCTTCTTCTTATAGTGAAGGAAGTGCACCTCAACTTGGTCTAGTGGTGTTGAAAGCTAAAGACAGAAGCTGTGGGTTGCAATAAAGCTTCAAAAGAGGGATAGTCTACTGGCTCAAGGGGAAATTTCTTATATATGCTGCACCATGTAGATATGTTGTACAGAAGTTGTTGAAAAAAAAAAAAAAAAAAAAAATTTGCAAAAATGCAAAAAGAACTCCAAAAAAGTGGTGGGTCGGATTGAAAATTTAATAACCCCACCGGAGTGTAAAGATCTCATGAAGCTTGCAGCGGGAGACTTAGCTACACTGGCTAGGCTTCCAAAACTCTATACTTCTACCCCCTCTTCTTGAGCCGGTTGCACTTGAACTTAGAAGGGAATACCCCGCTTCTCGAGGAAAGAGTTGCTAGACTGAGGCATTAGAGTTACCAGGTTGAGGGAGGTTGTGTCTTTGTCACTTCTGAGGTGGGGAGCCACATATCACTTACACAGCAAGAAAAGATTCATGGTCATTAGAGTTTGTGTATGTAGACTTGTTCTGATCTGGTTTATTGAGGAGTCTTGCCCATAGATTGGTGGAACTTGGAGGCTGTTGAGTTTTAGGCTTAAGTCCAAATAAGGTTCCGACACATCAATAATCCAAAGATCTGATCGAGCTCCATATTTCAAGTTAATGAAGGCAAAAATTTAATATGTCAACCTTGATCCATGTACATCCTCTTTTTCTTTTTCTTTTTCTTTATTTTTCACTTCTTTTTCAAATAAGTGTTTGCTAAGGGACTAGCAAAGTTAAGCATAGGGGGGTGATGAATACCCATTCATCACTCTTTATTCTTCTATTTTAGCTACAAAAACCTTTGCAAATACATGTAGATATGTGTAAATACCAATAAATACCAAAAGCATGCATTGTGTAAAAACCTATAATTAGCATGTTTTTGTGCACAAAATAAAAGAATAAAGAGCAAAAAGAAAAAGAGGGAAATATTTAGCATAAATATTGAGCAACCTAACCCAAGGGAGGGCTCAGCATGGGCCTGACCGCATAAAAGCCACAAGTAGAGGGAGATAGGAGCTCATTTGTGTATATCTGTAAATAAATAAAACTATTTATTTTCCTCACCCAAAAAGATACTTGTACATATTGTATATTCTATTAAAAACAAAATAAAAAGATAAAAAAATCAAAAAGCCAAAAATACCCTTCCTTCACCTTGTGCATACACCACACCTTTGTATTTATTTAACCCTATAAATAAATTCATTTATTTTCTAAAATTTTTGTAAATATTCTTTGTTACATGTTGTAAATAAAATAAATAACAAGAAACAAAATAAAAATCAAATAAAAATCACAAAATTGAAAATACAAAAATAACATTGTATTTATACCATGTGTATAAATGTATATATTTATTTATTTCACTCTTGTTTATAATTGATAAAAATCAAATAAAAATATTCTTTTATTCCATATTTTATGTTGTAAATAAATAAAATACAAAATGGGCATAAAAACACATAAAAATAACAAATAAAAAAATCAAAAATAAAAATTCATATAGTGTACATATACCTATGTATATAGCTAACCTATTTTTATTTCCAAAAATTAATTAAAAATCACCAAAAAATAGAAAAAAATAAAAGAAAAATATTTCATGTTTTGAGTTTTAGTTAATTCGACCTATTTTTGCCCTAAAAAAATAAAACAAAAATCGCATACACGTGGCAGAGTCTGATTGGGCCACGGGGGAATGTTGACCCCGGTCAACTCCCCCGCGACCCTTTCCTTTTCTGGAATGTGCGCGCCGCACCCATCTTCCCCGATTTTTCCCACGCGCACCAGGCTGTCATCCACTCAACCCCCGCGCCCGGATCCTTCGCCATTCATCCCTCTCCCTCGCCGGATCTCCCGCCATCGAATCTACACTTTCCATCGCCGTCCTCACTCAACCCTAATCGCCCGGTCACGTTATAAAACCATCACCTCCGCCGCCCTCGCGCCGCATCTTTGGCCCATCCCCTTCTTCCCCGTGACCTCCATCGGCATAGCCTGAGTGACAGCGAGCTTTTGCCCGTGTTGCAGTGAGGCGAGAGGGGCGATTCCATCGATCCGGCGTAACCTCGCCGTCCTTGCTCCGCCGCCGCGTCGAGCACCGAGCTTCAGGCGTTGACGACCTTCGAAGCTACGACCAGGAGATAGCCCATCTCCAGCATAGTCTCCAGCATCCATCAGGTAACCTTAATTCCTTCTAGTTTAGCTCAATTTTCGATTACGCCCAATTTCCATCTCCGACGCATCCTCCCGATTCCGGCCACCTCGCTTATCATCTCGACCTCCCGACCCGTCCATCACCTTCGCCATCTTCCCGTGCACCTTCTACGCCCGATCATTCAACCCAGATCGCACAGGATCTGGGATTCGAGTTCCACCGCCGTCGCCTCGCCGGAGCTCGTCCGCCACGCCGCACCGATCACCTTCACGCCACCTAACCGGGTCGAGGCACTTTGCCCTCGACCCGCGAAGCTTCTTGAATACTTTGCAGGTCCAAAGGGAGCCATCTGAGGTCTCCCAACTTCCAGCCAGGAGCTTCTTCTCCGCCGGCCTTGCTCGAGCTCCTCGGAGCTTGGTTTGACCACCGGAGAACCGCAGCAGCTGCGCACCTTCACGCCGGAGCTTCTCCGACCTTCAGGCGCAGCAGAGGAGACCGGAGGCACCTTCACGAGGCCGGCGAAGTTCGCCGGCCACCTGTTCTTCGAAGACCCTCCATCGCCGTCAGATCCGCCTCATCGCTCCAGATCCGATCTTAGCCGTTCGATCGAGGAGCTGCTTCCACCGTCCGATCAGAGGAGGAGTGATCTGGAGCGCCCACCAGCCGCAACCGTCCGATCACCCACGTGGACGCGCTCCAACCGTCAGATCAGGCCAGCGTTTACAGCGTTAAAGGCGCGTTGCTTCTCCACCGTTGGATCTGCCACGCGTCACCATCGGGCCGTTGCTATTAATAAAGGGGTAAATTTCATAGGACCCCCCTCTGTTTATCGTATTTCATTTCAGTCCTGTAATTTTTAATTTCAGTTGTTTATTTTCTGGGTTATTTGCATCAAGGACCTTGCGCTTAATTTTTATTGCACTTATACCCCTGCCAGTAG
The DNA here is from genome assembly GCA_037367405.1 of Ottelia alismoides. Taxonomy (NCBI): domain Eukaryota; kingdom Viridiplantae; phylum Streptophyta; class Magnoliopsida; order Alismatales; family Hydrocharitaceae; genus Ottelia; species Ottelia alismoides. The sequence goes on from JAZKJV010008676.1 coordinate 434,297, forward strand.
AGACCCACGTGCTTGGGCACGTGTATTTTGGGTTATTTGCAATGTATGCCTTGTAGTTCTGGATGTTTTGAATTGAATGAAATGTTTTGTTTAATTGCATTTATACCCCTGTGAACACTGATTTGACGCATGTGCGAATTATTTTGGGTTATTTGCATATAAGTCCCTGGACTTTTGGTACTTGTTACCAATAAGCCCTCGGAACTTATTTTTATTACATTTAGGTCCCTGTGTGCCCCAGACACGTGCTTGGCACGTGACTTCTTGGGTAAATTGCACCAGGACCCCAGAACTTTTGGGTATTTGCACTTAGGTCCCTGTGCACAGTGCCCCACCTTTATTTTTGAGTAAAATATCAAACGACCTCCAAATCCAATGAAATTTTGACACATGGCTCCTGCCATGGTGTAGGAATTTCTATGATTTTTGGGGACATTTCTGATTTCATTTATTATTTTTAAAAATTCAAAAACCCTAATTTTTGCTACTGTTTGACTTTAAAAATACCAAAAAAATATAAAAACTTCACCAAAAATTCCAAAAAAATTAGGTATTGTTGTTTACTGGTTGCTTGATTTTCTAGCCAACTTTGGCTATTTTTCATCACATAAAAACACTAAAAATTGAAAAACCCCTAAAAATTCATAAAAATTGTAGTAAATAAATTAAAAATCCAAAAACAATAATTAGGGTGCCCAAATTTTCCTTATTCTTCATAGAATATAGGAAAATTACCTTTAGGGCTTTTTGAGATCCAAAATTATTTTATTTTGTGGTCTTAAGCCTTGCTGGACAGTACCCTACATTTTTTGCATTGTTTGATTTTTAATAATTATTTTGTCCATTAGAAAAATTCCAAAAATTCACCAAAAACAGTAAAAAACCTAAAAAACATAAAAACCAATTTTCTGGAATTTTTGCATCATTTGTGTGTCTTGTATAAATTGTTGAAGTCCCCTTGTATTTACATTCCTTCATTTTCTCATCTTTTAAAAATCTAAAAAAAAATTCAAAAACAAATAAAAACAATAAAAAAGACACTTTTGGATTATTGACTACATCGTAGGCTATTTTAGCCAATCTGTGCTCCTTGTGTTCGACCCTGGGAGCTATACCAGGTTAATCTTATAGCAGACCGCTCTTTCTTGTGCTTGCTTGATTGATCTATTTTGTGAGTGGTTTATTTTTCTTGATTTACTCAGCCCGATTGATTGAGGTCGCAACGACATTGTGATTTATTTCTTTAGACCTTTTACCTTAGTCATTTGGGCGGTGATCAATTACCGACTCTTCTGTGCGGGCCAGTCGGTTGGGATAGCATCGGATATCCTAACAGGTCACGTAAGCGCTCTGATACTTTGTGTGTTCACCAAAATAAAATAGACAAGATAATTTGACCGAACTTTCACGGTCTTCAGCTCGCGTGCGTTGGTGAACTGGGGGTTTGTTTTTGATCATATTTGATTCCAGATCTCATCCGCCTTACTCGCCCAGATCAAGATGATGGGTAGACGGTCTCTTAGGCAGCCTCTGGTTGCACCGCTTTCGGGCACGTCTACCCGATCATCTAGGTTGGCCCGCGAGAGCCGAGACCAGCTCTCCGAGCCCGAGTACGATTCCGCCATGTTCCCCCTCGACCCCCTTTCTTCTGGTATTGAGAGACATGAGCCCGAGGAGAGATTATCAGATTTGACAGCACCTGAGTTGGGCTCATTTGATTTTGCAGACGTCGTTATGGCCGCCAGAGCAGACGATTCCCCCAGAGGTCGACAGGGAGACCATCATGTTGTATTTGACCAGGGGGCGATCAACTCCACCCTGATCGCATCACTTGAGACGGTTCAGCAGCAGCTCCGCGATCAGGGAGCATTCATGATAGAGATGAGGAGAGCGTTGGAGAGGCTCAGAGCAGAGCGAGGTTCAGAGCAGAGCGAGCCTGAGGAGATGCTAGATGCAGAGGCAGCAGCCGCAGCAGCCGCAGCAGCAGCCGCAGCCGCCGCAGCGGCAGCCGCCGCTGCGGGAGGACCACCACAGCCGATGCGGGCGTTGCACAACCCCGGATCTACTCTGATGCATCATTGGGTGGTAGTGCCAGCTATCGTGGGGGACTTCAAGTTCCCCCCGAACACCTTGCAGTTACTGCCCCGCTTCCACGGGCTAGCCACTGAGGAGCCCCACCTCCACCTCCAGGAGTTTCTGATGATCTGCAGCACTGTCCACGATCGCCACGTGGACCAGGACACTATACGGATGATTGCCTTCCCGTTTTCACTGGCAGACAGAGCAGCCAACTGGCTGAAGCACTTAGGGAAGTTTGTGTACACCTGGGATCAGCTCCGCACCGAGTACTTGAAAAAGTACTATCCACTCGGGCGGACGAATGCAGCGAGGGCCCTGATTAGCAACTTCTCCATGTTCCCCAATGAGCAGTTCCACGAGGCTTGGGAGAGGTTCCGAGAGCTCTTAGACAGATGCCCGCACCATGACATATCGAAGCCGAACCTAGTTCAGAGTTTTTTCAGCGGGTTGACGCCAGAGCTTCAGGGCCTGGTGAATGCTTCTTGCGGCGGGTCCTATTTCGCCAAGGACCACGACCAGGTCTGGGCCATTTACGAGGAGATGTCAGAGAACTACATGGTGATGTCTCAGACCCGGTTGTACTCTCAGAGACCCCAGCCACAGCAGCCAGGACCCGTGCAGTACCAGCGGATAGCACGGGTCGATGCAAGTCCATCCAGTTCGTCCGCAGTTGCAGCAGCACAGGCCGAGTCGTCCGCTGCGGACATGGGTATCATTAGCGAGAAGTTGGATCGCATGGAGCTGATAGAGAAGAAGCAGTGCCAGAGTATCACGCAGATGGAGCAGATGGCACAGGTTCTGAGCGACATGAAGACCCAGCTCATGTGTCTTCAGGAGACACAGACGGCTTCACAGCCCCGTCTTCTGTCGCGAGGCGATACCGGCGGCAGCAGCAGCTCGTCCCAGCGCTCCAGCTCTTCACAGCAGCCTAGACAGGTTCACCTTGTACAGGCGGAGCCGTACCAGCAGCCGCAGCCCACTTACCAGTTACCACCATCTCCAGAGATGCAGATGGTGCCCTACCAGCCGGATCAGCCTCTGGCAGTACTGCCGCCAGACCCCTACGAGACAGAGTCGTTGATGGATGTCAACGGGATTTGGTACGACCGCCCCCAGCCTGGGATCCGACGAGACCATCCCGGATTCAGGTGGGGGAGCGGTGGTGCCCAGCCCCAGCCGCAGCCGTCAGGACTGGGAGGGCAGTACTCCCAGCAGAGAGACCAGCATCAGCCGCAGCAGCAGTCCCCAGCGTATCAGCAGCAGCCATCCTACGGTCCTCGTCCCTATCAGCAGCAGGGACAGTCTTGGAGACGTGAGCAGCAGGCTCACCAGGGATATCAGCAGCACCCTCCATCCTACCCCTCTTACCAGCACCAGCAGCAGCAGATCCAGCAGCCTCACCCACAGAGAGGCCACCCGTCGGGCTCCCACGAGAGCCCAGCCTTGGATGACATCGCCCGCCTCCTCACGGACCAGCAGGCCACATTCAGACGGGAGATGGATGAGTTCCGCCAGGAGATGCGGGACCTGGTGAGAGGGAAGGTCGCCATACCAGCCCAGATAGAGCCCAATCCGAACAGCCTCAAGAGGAAATCTGAGCAGGTAGTACATACTGAGTTAGCCACTCCTAGTGACCCCTTTGATGATACATCTTCGGATCTTTTTGATGCTGATTTTGTCACACTTAGGAGCGGTAGGACCCCAGCAGGCGGCGGCGCCTCATCTGAGCTTCACCACGAGGACATTCCAGAGGCGCCACATGAGGAGGAGGAGAGCGGTACTGAGGCCGCTCCAGATGATGACGGTGGTACTGATGCCACCAAGGATGCTGATCCTACCGGCGGTACTGAGGCCGCCACGTCACCAGTTCGAGGAGGTGGTACTGACGCCACCCGTCCAGCCGAGCCAGCACGCGGTACTAATGCCGCGAGACGTCTAGCACCAGCAGCAGTAGCAGAGCAGCCAGCCCGTGGTGGTACTGAGGCCACCGGTGTTTGTACAGATAGAGATGTTGTTTTTCCCCGTGTTCATGTATCTCGGAACTCTGATATGAATAAAGGAAAAGATTTATTTTCTTCTGGTCCCACTGTGGTGCATGATGTATGTGTGGATCCGGTCCTTGAACCGTCTAGACCTTTTCCTAGTCCTTCATCTGAGAAGGACCCAGTGATCCCCTTCCCTAGAGCCCTTCAGATGGGGAAGGGGAAGAAAACAGAAAATCCCAAAAAGAGAGAGCTTGAGGAGTTCAGCCAGAGCATGATTGATCGATTCCACATCCAGCTGACCCTCCAGGAGGCTTTGCAGCACATCCCCCTGCTCCAGCGTTCGTTGAGAGAGAGGACTACAGTCAGGAGGAGGAGGAGGAACCACATTTCAGAGATACATGTGCTGACGAAAGCCACGTGCTTCGCGATCCAGAACCGACTGCCAGCCAAGAGGCCAGACTCAGGGGCCCCGTATGTCAGATGCCAGATTAGTGAGCAGAGGTTCGACCGTACTCTTCTAGATAGCGGATCGTCGATTAACCTTCTTCCGGCAGCCCTTCTCAACCGCTTCGAGTTGGGCACTCTTCGACAGAGCAGGACAGTCCTTCAGTTCGCTGATCGATCTGTCAAGAGGCCGAAGGGGTTATTACGAGACGTTATCGTCACGATTCAGGGCCTGAAATTCCCCGTGGACTTCGTAGTGTTGGACATGGAGATCCCTGAGTCAGTGGCCGATACCCCCATCATCCTTGGTCGTCCGTTCTTGGCCACAGCCAAGGCGGTGACTGATCATGATAGCGGGAAGGTGTACTTTCGCGTCGAGGGCGAAAGTATACAAATAGAGACGGTCGAGGATTACAGAGCCAGACTCAGAGCCAGCTCAGATGCGAGTACCGATACAGAGCAGCTGACAGACGCAGAGCCAGACATCCACCAGGACTGTGATTTTGTGATCACAGATGATGAGGCAGCTTGGGCAGATCTTGAGACACAGACCACCCTCTCACTTTCAGATACAGCTGATGCAGAGACGATAGCAGAGGAGAGTCTGGAGAGCACAGACCTGGTTCAGGATACCATAGAGGCAGCAGAGCCGGTCCTCGATCGCGACACGATGTTCAGTGATGGTGGTGCTGAGGCCACCGTGTTGTTCGGTGGTACTGATGCCACCGCGGATGATACAGATCCCTCGGATTCAGAGTCTGATTGGGCCGATTGCTATGATCAGATGCCAGACTTGAGTCCATCTGAGCCTAGAGATGAGGAGGAGGTAGACGCAGAGCCGAGCAGAGACAGTGCAGTTGAGCAGCCTTCTCCCGATTCAGTTTGCGAGAGGACGCTTTCACTTTCCCAGGCAGATTTGGCCGATTTAGCAGCTTTCACTCATTTTCTTCCGCAGCCAGATTTGCCAGCACCCAGCATTCCAGAGCGAAAGTCGCTCCCTACTTCGCTGAAGTATCGATTCCTTGCGGGCGATCCAGAGATGTACCCAGTCATCATCTCAGCCGAGTTGACTGGAGAGCAAGAATCCCGTCTGATGGGGGTTCTTGAAAAGAACCGCAAGGCGATCGGATGGAGCGTAGCGGATCTCCATGGGATTAGTCCAGCAGTGTGCTCCCACCATATCTATCTTGAGGAAGGGGCGAAGCCGTCGCGTGTGTTCCAGCGGCGACTGAACCCCAACCTGAGAGAGGTCGTGATGAAGGAAATATCCAAATGGTGGAGCGCAGATTTTATTTATCCCATTTCCGACTCCAAGTGGGTCAGCCCCTTGCATGTGGTGCCCAAGAAGACGGGCATCACGACTGTGATCAGTGAGTCGGGAGAGGAGATCGCTACACGAGTACCCACTTCTTGGAGGGTCTGTGTTGACTACAGGAGACTCAACCAGGCCACCAAGAAGGACCATTTCCCCCTGCCTTTTATTGACCAGATCATTGAGAGACTGGCAGGGAAGAGCCATTATTGTTTCCTGGATGGGTACTCGGGCTACAACCAGGTGGCCATCGCTCCTGAGGATCAGGAGAAGACCACCTTTACCTGTCCCTTCGGCACATATGCTTTTCGACGCATGCCATTTGGGCTATGCAATGCCCCTGCGACTTTTCAGAGGTGCATGCTGTCGATCTTTTCGGACATGGTAGGGGAGTGTTTGGAGGTCTTCATGGACGATTTCTCGGTCTACGGCGACGGATTCTATTCTTGTCTTGACTGCCTAGACCGGGTACTCCAGCGATGTATCGAGTTCCATTTGGTTCTATCTTGGGAGAAGAGTCACTTTATGGTGACTCAAGGGACGGTGCTTGGCCACATCATCTCCAACAGGGGCATGGAGGTTGATCCGGCCAAGGTGGATGTCATTAGAAAACTCACACCGCCGTCCAATCTGAGGCAGTTACGGTCATTCCTGGGGCACGTTGGATTTTATAGGAGATTTATTCAGGATTTCAGCAAGATTGCCCGACCGTTGACTGACCTCTTGACGAAAGACACCGAGTTCCTTGTAGATGACAAGTGTCTCTCGTCTTTTGCGACTCTCCAGCAGCATGTTATAGAGGCTCCTGTTCTCCAGCCGCTTGATTGGTCTCTCCCATTCGAGATCATGACGGACGCCTCCGATTTTGCCGTGGGGGCAGTGCTGGGACAGAGGAGGGATGGAGTTCCATTTGCCATACACTATGCTAGCCGCACATTGGATTCCGCCCAGCGGAATTATACGGTCACAGAGAAGGAGATGCTAGCAATAGTGTTTGCCCTAGATAAGTTCAGATCATATATCATTGGATCTAGAGTGACTTTGTTTACAGATCATACCGCCATCAGGTACCTCATGGCAAAGAAGGATGCCAAGGCCAGATTGACTAGATGGATCCTTCTACTCCAGGAGTTCGATATTGAGATTAAGGATAAGCCTGGAGTCAAGAATGTGGTGGCAGATCATCTTTCCCGATTAGAGCAGCCTGAGGATTCTGAGCAGATTGATCCTATTCGAGATACCTTCCCAGATGAGGCGATCCTTGCTATCGCCTCACTCCCGTGGTATGCCGATATTGTGAACTTTCTCGTTGCTGGGAAAGTCCCCCAAGATTGGCCCAGGCAGAGGCTTGAGACCTTCCTTGCGAAGGCCAAGTCCTACCACTGGGAGGATCCCATCCTTTACCACGAAGGAGGGGATAGTGTCTGGCGTCGGTGTATTCCTCAGGAGGAACACCATAGCGTCCTCACTTACTGCCACAAGCTTGAGGCAGGAGGACATCATTCTGGGAGGAGAACGGCACAGAAAGTGCTCCAATCCGGCTTGTGGTGGCCTACCCTCTTCAAGGACTCTGATGAGTTCGTGAAGAGGTGTACTGACTGTCAGAGGATGGGCACTTGTGGACAGCGTGATATGATGCCGATGCAGCCCATTCACTTCTGTGAGGTTTTTGACGCATGGGGCATCGATTTCATGGGTCCATTCCCTAAGAGTCAGGGATTTGAGTACATTCTGTTGGCCGTAGATTATGTTAGTCGTTGGGTTGAGGCTATCCCCACCCGAGCCGCTGATGCGAGGACAGTTTGCAGATTCTTGAGGAAGCATATCATCACGCGGTTCGGGGTTCCACGAGTTCTTATTTCTGATGGGGGGTCTCATTTTATCAACGACCAGGTGAAGGCACTTGCTAGCGAGTTCGGCATAGATCATCGTGTTGCTACACCTTACCATCCACAGACGAATGGTCTAGCTGAGGTGTCGAATAGGGAGATCAAGAATATTTTGCAGAAAGTCGTCCGCCCTGACCGAAAGAATTGGTCACAGCTTTTGGACTCGGTCTTGTGGGCATATCGGACGTCTTTCAAGACTCCATTGGGTACATCTCCCTTTCGCCTCGTTTATGGCAAGCCATGCCATCTACCTGTTGAGCTGAGGCACAAGTCACTTTGGGCAGTCACAGATATTCTTATGGATCCAGATGGTATAGGAGACCAGAGGAGGGCAGAGTTAGCTGCCCTGGAGGAGCTTAGAGATGCAGCTTTCTCAAGCAGCCTACATTATAAGGAGAAAATCAAGGAGTGGCATGATTCTCATATCAGCCACAAGCATTTTGAGATTGGACAGAGAGTATGGCTGTTTGATGCGAGGCTTAGATTATTTCCAGGGAAGCTACAGAGCAAATGGAAGGGACCTTTTCTCGTCAGAAAGGTGCACGACAATGGTAGTATTGATATATCCGAGTTGTCTTCTGAGAGCACCTTTCGAGTGAACGACCAGCGGCTCAAGCCATATCTAGATCATGAGCCGCGGGACGTTATTATTTGTGCCCCTATTCATTTTGCGTGAGATGTGGTCTTTTGACTCACATCTTTTGCATCTCACGCCTGATGTTCACTATTCCTCCGCCTGTATAGATCCAGTTGTCCATATCATTCTATTCTTTAGTCCCACATCCCTTTCCTCATCTTATGATTATGCTATACTTAGGGTGTACTTTACCCTAAGTATAGGGGGGATGTAGGACCTGCGGGTAGTCTTTTCATTCTTTCTGCCCCTGTTTTGCTGCCTATACTTAGGGATATTTTACCCTAAGTATAGGGGGGGCATATTCTGTATCTTCTTCACTCGGCTTTCCCTTCATGTACAGCTTGCTATACTTAGGATTAGTTAATCCTAAGTATAGGGGGAAACCACCGAGTTCCTCTCATTCCATTCATTCATTCGTTCCTGTACTTATCCATTCCTTTTCACTTCCCTTTTACTAAGCACGAGTTATGTCTTCTTCATCGCTCTTGATCACTCTGAGGACATCGCTCGAGCTAAGTATAGGGGGGGTGTGTATATATTTCATATATACTTTAGCCATAACTCGTACTTTGTGTGAGTTTGTTAATAAATAAAATGGCTAAAAATCACAAAAATTTAAAAAATTTTCATAAACCTCTTTTATCTTGCACATACATAGCTAGTGTACAAAGTATTTTTGTAAAAATGATTTCAAAAATCTTTTGTGTAAATTTTGTGTAAATATTTTTGTATCAAAATTATGTATATAGTACAAAATTTTTCCAAAATGTTTTGAAAATCAAAAGTTTGCAAAAATCTTGTGTAAATGTTTGTAAATATCTTTTTGCAAAAACTTGCACCTCATGCATCATTCATGATTTCAAAACATTTTTCAAAAATTTCGCATGATTGTAAAATATTTGTAAATAGCATCTTGTGTACATATATGTATATAGTTCTTCCTGGATGAGAGTTGACATTTAAACTAAGCCTGGAATTAAATTGAGAAATGGAGCTTGACTAAGATCTTAATCCACTTAACGCCAAGAGGAACCTTATAGGATTTAGGTTTAAGGCTTTTCAGGTCCATAAGGACTTAATTCTTTGAGTCCACTAGGCTATGAGCATATGTCATCTTGATGAGATTAAGTAGAACACTTAACAACACACGCATGACTCTTAGAGACAATGGCTTGACTTGCACCTGCACTTTACACATGGCTCTCCACGGATGAGGTGGTGAGGAGGCAGTTTCCTTTGGCTTGGGGTAGCATATGAGGGTAGTACTTCTAGGCGGAACCTCTCTTCTTCTTCTAGTGAAGGAAGTGCACCTCAACTTGGTCTAGTGGTGATGAAGGCTAACGACAGAAGCCGTGGGTTGCAATAAAGCTTCAAAAGAGGGATAGTCTACTGGCTCAAGGGGAAATTTCTTATATGCTGCACCATGTAGATATGTTGTACAGAAGTTCTTGAAAAAAAAAGAAAAAAAATATGCAAAGAAAAAAAAAGAACTCCAAAAAAAAGTGGTCGGTCGGATTGAAAATTTAATAACCCCACCGGAGTGTACATAGTCAAATAAAGCAAAAGCTTATGGTATCAATGTTACATCTCATGAAGCTTGCAGCGGGAGACTTAGCTACACTGGCTAGGCTTCCAAAACTCTATACTTCTACCCCCTCTTCTTGAGCCGGTTGCACTTGAACTTAGAAGGGAATACCCCGCTTCTCGAGGAAAGAGTTGCTAGACCGAGGCATTAGAGTTACCAGGTTGAGGGAGGTTGTTTCTTTGTTACTTCTGAGGTGGGGAGCCACATATCACTTACACTGCTTGGAAAGACTCATGGTCATTAGAGTTTGTGTATGTAGACTTGTTCTGATATGGTTTATTGAGGAGTCTTGCCCATAGATTGGTGGAACTTAGAGGCTGTTGAGTTTTAAGCTTAAGTCCAAATAAGGTTCCGACACATTAATAATCCAAAGATCTGATCAAGCTCCATATTTCAATTTAATGAAGGAAAGTTTAATAACTCAACCTTGATCCATGTACATCCTCTTTTTCTTTTTCTTTTTCTTGCTTTTTCACTTCTTTTTCAAATAAGTGTTTGCTAAGGGACTAGCAAAGTATAGTATAGGGGGGTGATGAATACCCATTCATCACTCTTTATTCTTATATTTTAGCTACAAAAACCTATGCAAATGCATGTAGATATGTGTAAATAGGAATAATTAACAAAAGCATGCATCTTGTAAAAATATGTAATTAGCATGTTTTTGTGCAAAAATAAAAGAATAAAGAGTAAAAAGAAAAAGAGGGAAATATTTAGAATAAATATTGAGCAATCTAACCCAAGGGAGGGCTCAGCATGGGCCTGACCGCATAAAAAGCCAAGTAGAGGGAGATAGGTGCTCATGTGTAAATACCTATGTAAATAAATAAATTATATTTTCCTCAACCAAAAATATGTTGTAAATATTTGTACATATTTATACACTATTAAAAACAAAATAAAAATTTAAAATACAGAAAAACTCAAAAACACCTTTCACCATGTACATAAACCACCCCCCTTATCTATTTAACCTTGTAAATAAATTTATTTATTTTCAAAACTTTTTGTAAATATTCTATGGCACATATATATTGTAAATAAATAAAATAACAAGAATCAAAACAAAAATCAAATAAAAATCACAAAAATTAAAAATACAAAAATACATTGTGTATATACCATATATATAAATGTATATAACTATTTATTTCACCCATGTATATAAATAATAAAAATAAAATAAAAACACCCTTTTTTTCCTTATTTTATTATATAAATAAATAAAATATAAAATGAGGATAAAATTGTACAAAAATAATAATTAAAAATCAAAAACCCAAAACCTATATATTGTACATATACCTATGTATAGACCTATTATGTAAATACCTTATTTTTATTTCCAAAAATCAATTAAAAATCACAAAAAATAGAAAAAATAAAAACAAAAATATTTCATGTTTTAAGTTTGTGAAAATTCAGCCATTTAAAGGCCCAAAAAAATCAAATAAGAATTTCTGACATGGCTGATTTCTATTGGTCCACGGGGATTGTTGACCGCCCGGTCAACTCCCCCCTGTGGACCATCTTTCACGGGTCTGGTTCGCGGACCCAACTTTCCCCATTTATCTCTACCGGACCCGATCCTCATTTCGCCTAATCCAAGGTCCTAATTACTCTCCAGGTATCCGGGAATCTCGCCCGACATCGATCCTAGGGATCCGTGCTCAATCGAGCCGGACCCGAGCTCTTCTTCCCGGACCTGCACCCACATAAAAATCGAGCTCCGCCGCATTCATTCGCCATCTTTGGCTCTCCACCTTCACTCCCGTGACCTCCATTGCATTCAGCAAGGTGACAGCTTCCGTCTGCCGTGTTGCAGCGAGGAGGAGGGTGCCCGACCATCGATCCGGCAGCCGTGCGCCGCCGTGCTCCGCCACCTAGTTGGAGCTCGAGCCTCAGGCAGTGACGACCTTCGAGGCGACGACCGGGAGTTAGCCACACTCCAGCACAGTCTTCCGATCCACCCAGGTAGTCGATTAGCTCTTCCATTTCGTTTAATTTCTGATTTCGCCCAAATCGACTCTCCGACGTGTTCCCCTGATTCCGGCCATCTCGCGTAATATCTCGATCATCGGAACCCCCACACACCTTCGCCACCCTCCGACGCACGTTCTACGCCCACTCATCCAACCCAGCTCGCCCCGAAGCTGGGAGTCGAGCTCCACCACCTACCGCTCGCCGGAGCTCATCCGCACCGACCCACCAGCCACCGTCACCCCGCTTCTTTGGGTCGAGGCACCTTGCCCTCGACCCGCGAAGCTTCTGGTTTGCTTTGCAGGGACCGAGGAGGCCATCTGAGGCTTCCCGATTTCAGTCCAGGAGCTCGCTCGCCGCCCGCCTCGCCGGAGCCCCTCCCGGGCTCGGCTGGACCAGCGGAGGCTACCACCAGCTGCGGGGCATCACAGCGGGTCTTCTCCGATCATCAGGAGCAGCTGAGGAGGACTACAGCCCACGCACGAGGCCGGCGAAGCTCGCCGGCGGAGTGTTCTTCCACCATCCTCCAGCACCGTCCGATGGCTCCTCCGCTCCAGTCTTGATCCCAGCCGTCCATCTTCCGAGGAGCAGCGACCGTCGATCACCTGGAGGGGCTCATCTGGACCGATAGCAGCAGAGGAGAGAGGCACCCGAGCTCCACCCCGTTCGATCTTCCACGTGTCCTCGCCTCCACCGTCGATCCGGCTCAAGGGCAGACGAAGAAAAGCGCCAGCTCACCAGGACCGCCCGATCTTCCACGTGGCGCGCATCCCGCCGTCGACAAATAAAGGGGTAAATTACTTAGGGCCCCCTCTTAGTTTGTCTTTTTAGTCCTAGTCCTGTAAATATTTTCGTGCTTTTATTTACGTAGGGTAATTTGCAACTGGGACCTTGTGCTTGTTTTTATTTACATTTATGCCCCTGTGTATGTGAGACCACGTGCTTCGTCACGTGCTTGTTTGGGCTATTTACATCTGTTTCCCTGTAGTTCTGTTGGGTTCTGAAATGAATGATAACTTTTTGGTAATTGCATTTATGCCCCTGTGAGTGTTGTTTATGCGCATGTGCGGATTTTAGTGGGATTTTTGCATCCAAGCCCCTGGACTTTTGGTACGAGTTACCAAAAAGTCCAGAAACTTGGTTTTTATTACCAAAAGGCACCTGAGTGCCCCAGGCATGCGCCACGCGCGTGACTTGCTGGGATTTTTGCACCTTGAGCCCCAGACTTTCGGGTATTTGCACATTGGTCCTTGTGCACAGTGCCCCCTTTTGGATTTTGAATAAAATATCAAATCACCTCCAAATTCGATGAAAATTTGACACATGGCTCCTGCCATGTTGTAGGATTTTTGAGAATTTTGGGGACCATTTTTGAGTCCTTTTACTATTTTTAAAAATTCAAAAACATCTATTTCAGCTACTGTTTGAATTGGAAAATCACAAAAAAAATATAAAAACCCCTATAAAAATCCTATAAAAATTAGTTACTGTTTCTTGTGTGTTATTTGATTTTCTGGCCAATTTTGGCTATTTTTCATTGCTTAAAAACCTTAAAAATTTCAAAACCCCTAAAAACTCATAAAAATTATAATAAATAATCTAAAAATCCAAAAACAATAATTCTGGTGCTCAAATTTTCCTTGTTTTATCTAGTTTACAGGAAAATTACCTCCAGGTCCTTCTTAGATCCTTAGATATTTTATCTTTGGGTTTTGGGCCCTGCTGGACAGTACCTTGTTTTCTTTGCACTGTTTGATTTTTAGAAAATAAAATACACCACATAAAAATCCCAAAAATTCACCAAAAACACTTAAAAACCCAAAAAGCATAAAAACAATTTTTCTTGAATGTTTGCTTGATTTTTGGTGTGCTAAATAAATTGCTTAAGTGTGCTTGTTTATACTTTCCTTTATTTCCTTCACATATTAAAAATCCAAAAAAATTTAAAAACAATTAAAAACCACAAAAAAATGTTTTCTCCCTTTTTCTGATTCTTTGACTACTTCGTAGGCCTTTAGCCAATCCGTGCTCCTTGTGTTCGACCCTGGGAGCTATACCAGGTTAATCACATAGCGAGACCGCTTTCGCATTTTCGATTGATTTTATTTCTCGTAGTGGTCTATTTTTCTTGATATACCCATCCGATTGATTGAGGTCACAACGACCATTCCTTTGCCTTTGCCTTAGTCACTCGGAGTTTAGGGGTTATCAATCATAGAAAAACATATAAAAACTCTAAAAATTTACAAAAAAAAATAACATCAATTTAATTACTTAATTATTTACTTTAATTAATTTATTAGTTATTAATTAATAAGTTAATTATATTATTTTTTATTATCCTTTTTCTCTCTCTTCTTCTTCTTTCGCCCGATCCTTCTTCCTTATGGTCGTTCCTGCGCTACGGCTTCTCCCTTCTTCGGTCAACAGGCTCAGCTGCCCAACATCCTCTGTTCGCACAACCAACTACGATGACCGGAGCCCATGCTGATGAAACCATGCAGTGGTGTGGGCTCCAAGGTTTCCCCTCCTATTTAAGGGCACCCAACCCCCCTGCAACCTTTGCATCCGCCATTAGCTTCTATTCAGTTCCTCCTATGAGCTCCGATGTGGGAGAAGATCTCGTAACAGGAGCTTCATCTCCTCCATATGTCGACTATGGTTGGGGCGTAGAGAGAGGTGTGATCAGTCGTCGATGCGGAGCTCCGCTCTGATGTTGCACAGAGCCTTCGCAGTCCAACACCGCCGCATCTGAGGTGACGATTCTCTAGAGCTTTAGCTCTAGGTCCACAGGCGTCGACACCTCCAACATCCTCATCCATTTTAATTCCAGGCGATTCGCCTAGAGATATTGTTCATCTGCTGGTCATCACTACTCATCTGGAAGCATAGTACATGGAACTCGAGAAACCCGTGCATTTGAATCCCCTAGAGCCATTTCAGATCGAGAGCAATTTAACATTGAGCAAGCTAAAGCTCCACCATTGAGAACAATCGCGATAGATCGATTGATCATAAGATCGGGTAGCAATCAGAGATCACAATCACCGGAGGATGATTGTCCTATATACGTGCATTACATTGAAGATCTGTTTTCATCTGAGATCTAGCGATTTTACATCAATCTTCGAGAAATATAAGTATTTCTTGAAGGACAATTGAAGTGGGGAAGAACAAGCTTTTGGACTATGGAATCTACAATGACTATTTAACTTTGAACTAGAGACGAAACGAAGCCGCACCTGTAGTTTATCATCATCCTGAATCTCAACCGCATCATCGAGAAGCAACTATAACCCCTTAACAACACCTGGAGGTATCGCCTAGATAAGAATCTCGATCATCGATCGAGTCATCGATGAGAAGCACCTGGATCCTTCTGAGATTCGATTATAGTCGTCGCCCGGAATTGAAGAATCGCAACACTGAAACAGCACCACCCGAACTTGAAAGGGGGAAGAACAACACCAAACTCCAGATCTGAGGAGGACCGTCCGATTCAGCTCAAATCCAACGCTTCGAAGTGCCCCATCACTTAAGTGCCTCACGTGCGCTGCACGTGAGGTTGGCCATTACCATGCTTTATTTGCAAATTAACCCCCATACTTTGTGAATTTCCACACAGGTCTGGCTGAGTTTGAAGTCACGTGTATGCACACGTATTTCCTACATTTTGCATTTATACTCAAGTAAAGGTGTACATTGAAGTCACATGCACGAGCTTCCACACAGGTCTGTGAGAGTGGAAAAGAAGGGGGGATAAAGGGGTACATTGGAAGGTAGATTTTTCCAAGGTATATGTTTGTGTAGATTGGAGATTCCTGTGGGCGTCATTGGAGAAGAGAGGATTCCATGGGTTGTGGATTTCATGGATCAAAAGATGTGTTACTACTGCATCTCATGCGGTACTGGTCAATGATAGATCAGAGGGAGGATTCTTTCAGCCGCAATGGGGAATCAGGCAAGGTTCCCATTGGCTCCACTACTCTTCGTGTTGGTATCTGATGCTCTTGTTGTGCTTATGAGGTTAGAAGTGGTTGGAAACTTGTGTTCTGGGTTCTCGAAGGAGGAGCTTTTAATCCCTCTGCTTCAATATGTCGATGATACAGTCCTATTCATGGGGGATGAATAGGAGAAGATTGGACGGTCTTCTCTCATCAAGGACATTTTTGGGGATGTATCTGGCCTTCGAGTAAACAAAGACAAGTCGGTGGCGGTTCCTTTTGATCTCTCGAAAATGGAGCAGTGGAGCGTGTCTGAGGTGTTGGGGTGCCCGATTTCGTCTCTGTCGATTACATAATTGGGACTTCCTCTTGTTGCGGGGAAGCCAAAGGTGGGGGAGTGGAGGATTTTGTTGGAGAGGTTAGAAGCATGGCTAGCGTGTTGGAAGGCAACTTTGCTCTCGTGGGGGGGAAGCTGATTCTATTAAGCATGTTCTCTCGGCGATCCCTATCTTTTTTTGCTCTATGAGAGCATTACCTGCAGGGGTTCGAAATAAGATGGAGATCTTGATGAGAAGATACTTTTGGTCAGACGGTCGATCGAGCAAGAAAGGTTTTCACCTCGTAGACTAGGCCAAGGTGACGAGCTCGAAAAAGAAGGGTGGTTTGGGGGTGTTGCGGATGGGGGAGATGAATAAAGCTTTTATGGCAAAGTGGGTGGTCCGACTATGGGGTAAGTCAGAGGATTTAGTATGTCGATTGTTGAGGAAGATTTGTCGCTGGAGGTAGTTACGGGGCGATTGCCATCGTCGTTGTGGAAGGGGATTACAGCGGTAGTGCCGGAGATTTCGTTCAAGTTACATCATGTGCTTGGGGATGGTGTGGGATTCCATTTTCGGTTGGATGACTGGACAGGGGATGGTATATTGGGAGAGATGTACCCACGCCTGCTGAGACTGGCGCGCTACAGTGCTGTCACAGTGAAGCAGATTTGGGACAATGGGACATGGTCTCCGGCTTTCACTTCGGCTTTATCGGATCAGAGGTGGTAGATTTCTTGGCTCTTCAGACAGACTTATTGCATACCATGGGACCGTCCACGGGCAGAGATCACTTGGCATGGGGAGCTTGAAGATTTTCGATCAAGAAAGCATATCGATTTTTGGTAGACGATGGAGTGGCGGAGCTGGATGAGGTGGGGGTCGACATGAGGATGATTCGGAGATGTAAGGTGTCGAATCGGATTAAGGTTTTCCTTTGGTTGTTCAGACTGGGGAGTGTTCTCTCGAAAGACCGTGAGGCATATTCCTAGGCATGGAGGATGTTTCTTGTGACCAATGTGGTGCAGCAGTGGAGGATGCAGACCACATGTTCTTTGCTTGTCAATATTCAGCGGAGGTGTGGGACATGGCCAATGTTGCGCGGCTGAAAATTCGAGATTGCGCCACTTTTTTGAGGAGTATGAGATTGGTTAGTGGTGTTGGGCATGAGGACAGCTTGTTTCCGTTTATTGTTGTCTGGTCCATCTGACGAGCTAGGAATGAATTCATCTTTCGAGGCCAAATGTTCTATTCTGATAATGTGATCGAGCATTGTAGGACGTTAGGCATTTCATGGCAAATGTAGCAGGATGTAAATTTTTATAACCTATAATTTATATAAATATATCCTGAGGTGGTTCCCTACTTGAGACGCCACCCTTTCAGTTTCAAAAAAAAACATTTGCTAAATATTATGTGGCTAGATTTGAGAAGTTATTTGAAAAAAAAACTGACAACTTGTTGAATTAAGGTATATATAAATTGGCTTGTTCACAGCCACTTAAAATTACCAACCTCAAGTTTCAATCAGTAGATCTTTACTCTTACCGAGTGTTACAGTAAACCCTAAACCAAACAGCTCAATCGGAGTTATGCGTGCGTTGTGTCCCATTATTCTACTCGGTCGGTGGATCTACAGAGGATCCCTTCAAACCTCCTCATGTTTGAGGATTCACAGCAGCAACGTGTAAAGAAGACTAAACAGAGATCTTCCACGTATGAACAGAAGCTGATGAAATACGTCGTTCCGGTATGTCCTCCTTAATTACGTCTACGGAAAAATTTCTCCCCCTTAGGCAGAGAGGAGGGCACTGTGACCATAAAGGTTCGTGGAAAATGGGTCTCCATCGTGGAGCACAGCTTCTGATCAGCAGCAGCCGCCCCCTCTCCGCCGCCTATATATTCTCCAATCTGCCCTTCTCCTTCATTAGCTTTGACTCACGTCATTTACCTCTCTACACCTTCCCTATTACTGCGTCTATCTGCATAAGAAACAGGTAGTCATACGTAGAGTCACCTCCACTTCCATACCGTCCTCTTCAATCCATACAGTCCTCTATAGTGCATGGATCGTCTGCGGTGCTGCTGTTTCTGCAGTAACCGCTTAAGCCGCTCGATCTTATTCGAGCGGTTCGTACGATTTTGCACGATACATGTCACAAAAAGTGTGAAATCGTGCGAATCATTCGTTCAAGATCGAGCGATCCGAACGGTTACGGCAGACTCTGCTGCGGTACCCGCTACAGCATACGACGCGGTCCTGTCCTCTATAGCCACAATATTACGTTTATTATATAAAAAGGGTTTATGTCTCAGATGCTCATGATGTCTAATACCAACAATATCACTCGATTCCGATGACAAATTTGTTTGTTTAGTTCTTATTCGGCCTTGTATTATTAGGTTTACCATTGAATATCTGGTGCCGATTAACGGTCAATTTTTTTTAATTAATTTGAAAGGTCAGACTGGTCTCTTACAATTAATAGTAACCAAGACCATAGTTGATAAAGATGGGATCAATTAAGAAGGGGCAGTAGGTATCTGTGCAAATAGTTAGAACAAGAGGGGTATGTACGTGAATAGAAATCGAAAGTTAGAGCTATAGAAGCACTAAATTTGAGCAAATGATTAATGGTAAGAGCTGTTGAAGGACTAAATTTGATAAAATAAGATGTGGAAAATCTATATATAAGAGCAAAAGCACTGGCTGTGAGCAACCGCTACCACATCCAAGATTTGCCCAAAACCCTAATTCAAAGATCTCAAGTTGCACCAGTCAGCTCCAGTTCACTGCATCACCTAATCTCACCACCACGTCTTCCTCTTGCTCTCAATCGATCATCTTTAACCTCCACTCAGAACAACCCTGCATGGACAAGATAGCGCCGAAGATGATGGAGGTCATCGAGGAGCCACGTCAAACGCAGAGGGATCATGACCGGCCCCGACGCCACCCGCTGCCTCCAGAGCGGTGTCCCCGGTGCGATTCCATGAACACCAAGTTCTGCTACTACAACAACTACAGTCTTGCACAGCCGCGCTACTTCTGCAAGACCTGCAAGAGGTACTGGACCAAAGGAGGCGCGCTCCGCAACGTGCCCTTCGGCGGGAGCGGCCGGAGGGGCAAGAAGCAGCTGCAGACCTCCTCGACCTACGAGCAGCCGCCTGCAGTATCCATGCACCAGCAACTGGCTCTGGGGAGAAGCATGCCCATCGCCACGATAATGGGTGGCACCGAGCAACTTATGAATCAAAATCCAATGGCTTATGACGGATTATGTGCAATTGGAGGGGGTTTCTTCGGAGTCCAGGCGAGCCAACAGCAGCCTATGCAGGCGGTGCAGCCGTCGGTGTTGACCGCAGCCATGATGGGCAGTGCAAGTTCTAGCAGTGGTGTGATGGGAGCTGATGGACATGGAGATGTGGGTGTTGGGGAGAGATGCCCATTTGTGCTGCCATCACTTCACCTTGAGAAGAACCTCTACTATGTGAAGCAGATGTGATGTAATAATGATAGGGTATGAAGTGCTTCAGTGGTATATCTAGGGTATTTTTTTATCAACCGTATGAAATATAGTTGTATCTCTTCTAGTGTTTAGTGATTGCCTGGTCTTTTTAGAGTACAAGTATTAGTTTGAGTGATCGTTCGGATCATTGGGGGATTTAAGGCAGATTTTTTTTTTTGCCCTGACAGTCATGCACCCGGAACATATAAACAATATAAAGTAACATTACCAAAGTCAGTAAATTCATATTCTGAAATAAAAATACCGAAGGGAAAATCTTCAGTCTAAGACACTGATATATCTCTACAATTCTGTTGAGTATCTTTCTTTTCAACAGTGCAGAAGTATGGAGAAAGATATCACAAAATCGAAAACCGCTCGTCTCCTGTAAATCCCATTTACAGCAGTAATGCACGAGGAATGTCGGATGAGGATCCGACGACCCTCCTAAGAAGTCAGGGATAATGGGCTCGCATCTCGAGGTGGGAAATAGGTGATCAGACGGTTGTAGCCCCTACCTAAGAGTCTCCTGCAGCAGGGCTACATGATCATCTCCGTCACAAAATCTCTATTTTTTACTTTTCTGTTGGAGTGAAGTGGATTCCCCAAAAAAACATACGTAGGAAATGAGAGAGGAGATTGCAAGTTTTTTCCACAAACTCACGTCTTGTCATTCAGTTCAATAAAATTGGTGTATGGCAATAATTAATTAACATTTTGTTCTTTTAACCAATGTTTTTAAACCGAACCAGATTATTGAAAATCGGATTAAATCGAAGCGTAAGAAAAAAAGTGATTTAATCGGCTAAAAAATAGAAATGAAATAAGATGTATAGAAAATATACAGTTGAATATACTTGAAATAAAAATAAAATACATAAAATAAGGTATATATCTTATTGTGTATCTAAAATATTTTTCCCGTACACACTAATCCTATACAGAATAAATGTAGTTTATTTATATTTAAAACCTATTACATGCAAGAATTTGTGTTAGACTAATTGGGTATGAGTTTGAAATAGATTACCAATGGTCTTGAGATGAATTCCCACCATTTGCGTTATTTTTTGAATAAATTAGAAATTAAAGGCGGTTCAATTTCGGTTGAACATGGTTAAACCTGGTTAAAAATAATAGGTTGAACCAACAATTTAATTAAAATTTGGACTTTCAAACTGAACCGATTAACCGGATTGGTCTAGGTCTGGACGAATCGGTTGAACATGCCAGTTCGGTCCGATTTTCAACACATTGCTCTTAACTTCTGATGAATCTGTGATTCATCGCCATTATTCTTTCGTTTGGCTAAAATCTTTGGTAAAATACATGTAAATATTCATTAATTCTCAGTAATTAACATTTTAATCACATTTGTTAATATTATATATTTAACGCTTATTTATCTAAAATAAATAATAAAGAGAAAAAGAAATTTAAAAGAAAAGAAAGATTTTTTTAATAAAGCAAGGGTACATCCTGAGATGGGATTCACCACCTTACTTAAATTCTATTATAAAAATAAAGATGGAGTACATCATCCGGATGCCCAGAAACAGTACAAAAGTTACAGTAGACGAGAACATTCTCTGGATAAAACCTTTCATTATTGAAAATGAGATCATTCCTCCCCCGCCCCAAATGGCCCAAAGGACCGCAAAAGGCAATGTGCAGTCATCAAAATAGTTGCCCCCCATAGACTTCCCCGACATCTAGAAGTCAACGACACCCCGTGTCGAGATCCATGACGGTCCTACCTCCTTCCACACCTGCTCAGATATCGGACACATGAAGAACAAATGATCTGCATCTTCAACATGCTCTCTGCATCTGTCGCATTGAGTGTTTGGAATCCCAAACATCCTTCTCTCCTTACTTTATCGCACAACCTTCTCCTTCTCAAGAATCATAGGAAAATCTTAATCCTACACGGGATCTTGCTAGCCCACACTTTTCATATCCTTGCAGAGATTTACATCCAGGATTGCTTCGATCCCCTTGAAATCCATGTACACCTTCTTCATCGAGAATCCGCCACCCATCCACTTAAAGTGGTCCCTGCCATGTGTGATGCAATTCGAAGATGGCAACTCCGGCTGCATCCTAACTAGCTCATCGAACGCTGATTAGTGAGGGCCTACACGCTGTGGGTCCCAAGACCCCAATAACCCAACATGCACCAAGATACAATCCTTCGATGCTGACAACACAAACAGCCTCGGGAACCTATTGCTTAGCGGCCCATCCCCTGTTCAATCATCCCTCCAAAACTTAAAGCCATAACCATAACAAAGGTAAAACGTCTCATACTCCACTCCACAGTGGGGATTCGAACCACACTCTTCCTGCCTCCAGCGAGCCCCCCACTCCATAGAGCTCGCGCAACATCTTGGCCGCCAACCTATCCGACTTGCCCCAAATCTGAATGACCCATTTTGCCAACAGTGCTTCATTCATGCATTCCATGTCCGGAATCCCTAAGCCTCCTTCACATCAAGTTCACATCATCTCTTCCTACCCAACTAAGTGCATCCTTGATCTATGTTGCTTACCATCAGACTAGAAGAATTTCTTCATCATGACTTCGATCTTCTTGCATATTCGTACATGCATCAACTTGGTTGAGAAAAAGAAGACAGGGATAGCCGAAAACACATGCTTTAAAAGAATTAGCTCCCCTCCCCCCTTCGATAGTGTAGTTGCTTTCCACCCATCCATCCTCTGCTATATTCTTTGAAGAACCATGTCCCATTCCGAATTTTTGAGCTTGCCTGCCACCAGGGGGAGGCCCAAGTAAGAGAGTGTTAACTCACCCAGCGGACAATCCAACATCTCTGCCATTCTGCTACCTTCGTCGCCCTCCATCCCAAAAGGAATTATAACTGACTTATGCTTATTGATCTGATGACCTGAGCTAAAGACCTCAACAAAATATGTCGACCGCCTTTTCATCTCCTCAGATCCCCCCAAAAAAAATTGTGACGTCTGCATATTGTAAAAGTAGTATGGAGATGTTACCACAATGGAACCCCTCGCACCAATCTTCATCCACCGCACGTTTGAGCAACACTGCTAACGCAACCGCTAACAAGACAAACAACATTGGTGCCAAAGGACAACCCTGCTTGCCACCCCTTTGGGGTTGAAAAAACCCCCCTTCGGGTCTCCCATTCACCATGACCGAGTAAGAAGAGGTCGTGACACATCTCTTCATCTAGGCAATCCATCAGTCTGGAAAACCACGCCGCCTAAGAGACTCCCAAAGGAAGTTGCAGTCCACATTGTCATAAGCTTTCGCTTAGTCAATCTTCCACATCACCCCTTTGTTCTTAGCACGCCCCCATTGAAGGAAAATCTTAGATGCCATAATCAAACCGTCAGCCATCTGTCGCCCGGTTATGAAAGTCGACTACCCCTGAGGAATCACCGAGTCGAGAACATTCTTTAGCCTATTTACCAAGACTTTTGCAATGACTAGGTAGATGGAATTGGATAGCGCAATCAGCATGTAGTTCTCCATTGTCAATGGATGGTCTTTCTTAGGCAGAAGAAAAGGCAATGCTCTATTAACCTTCTCGAAGCCACAGATCCCCTCCTTAAACTCTTTGATCACATCCAAGACCTCTTCATCAACATGCCCCAGAACTCCCTATAGAAAAAGATTGGGAAGCCATCAGGACGTGGGGCGCCATGCATGTTCAACCCCCAAATCGCCTTCTTAATCTCCTCATCCACAAATAGAGCCTCAAGCCCCACCGCTTGCTCTTCTGACAATGCATCCACTCCTGTCCCAAGCCACCCCCAGCCCTCCCCACAGCTCCTTCTAGAAGCCTCCACAAAATTCCCCCTGAGAGCATGCCCCAGTTGTGCGTCCCCCTCCACTCTCACCCCCTTCCCCAATCTCTAGCTCTTGGATGTAGTTCCGTCTTCTTCTACCGGAAGTCATTGCATGGAAAATTCTTGTGTTTGCATATCCACCCGCAACCACTTTTGTCTAGATCTCTGCCTCCATTCGACCTCCACTTTCCTCCCTTCCAACAACATCTCTTCTAGAAGGCGTGATCTCAGGAAATTCTTCTTGGTCTATGCCTCTCTGATCATCCAGCCCGCCCCAATGCACAACCCCCTCTTGAGTAGCACCCCTCTGGGCTAATCCTATTGCCCTCACCTCTTTCCCATACACCAACAAGAATTTTTTTAGCAACGCCAGCTTACTTGTTAGGCGACCCACTGTCGACCCCTCCAGCCTCCAACTGACCACCGCGACGTCACCTCCTCCTTGAACTTGTCCTCCAAAAGACATGAGTGCTCAAATCGGAAGAAAAATCTTGTCCTCGTTTTCTCCTTAGAATACCACAAAATTGGCGTATGATCTGAATGGGCTCGGGACAGCACCCAAGCTTGAGATAGAGGGAAGAGCTCCATCACCTCAGGTGACAGAAGAAATCTGTCCAAATGAGATCTAGATCTAACATTGCTCCACGTATAAGCGCATCATGATGCATCCATGATTGATATCCCCCGCGCATGAATAAGGTTTGCAAAGGCCTCAGAGCCCTGTTCTTGTCCACCTCCATGTCTAGCCCAATCCTTTGGGAGAAGATTTAAGTTGAGATCTCCTCCAACGATCCACACGTCATCCTTTAAAATTGATGCCACATGGTCCAGGTCGACAGTGAGCGAGCGACGATCAATCCCAATGGGTTCATACACGTTTGAGACCGAAAAGGTTTTGTTGTCTACTTTACGCTTCAGACGCAGCGAGATAGAGAAAAGTGATTGCCGCTCTCCCACCTTCTTGAATTCCCCCTTCTTATATCCCGTAAGCTAGACTCCTACTGTACCTTGGGCATCCATTACGGCAAACTCAGAATCACCCCCGCCCCTAATGTCTCACCACATCTCATCTCTTCCCCTCGAGACCTTTGTCTCTTGAATAATATAATATCTGCCTTTGCATCAACTATAAGGCTCTGAATTCCCGTCGTTTCTCACGGTGGTCAAGACCCCTCACATTCCAAGATAACACCTTCATAAGGGCATCTCTTTTTTCTTCTTCAATGGGGCCACAATCCCCAGACTTTCGGCAAATCTTCTGTCTAACAAGCTGAAGTAACACTACAAGGAAAATAATTTGTGGTTACAGAATTATGCCCATGGATGTGGGGTTTGTGACCACAGAGTTGGGCTCCGACCACAACACGTCGTGGCTTATAGTTGTAGCTACAAGTATCATCGGGAATGTTTTCTAACCAAGAATATGTCGTGGACACTACAAGTGACCACAAAACTTGTCGTGGCCACAACTTTTGTATGAAGACGTTGGCACGAATTGTAGCTATTGGAAACTAGTGGCCACGGAATTATCGTGGACATAAGTTTCCATGGCCACATTCCGTGATCACAACTCATTTTTTTGTAGTGTAACTTGGGCTCCCGATTGGAGACGCGGACTCAACAGCTTCTGGTGATGACTTCTAAGATCCCATACTGGTCCATGTGGGGGCCTCTATCGACCTCCTTCTCCCACTTATATTCCTCATAGGTAATCCCTTCCTCTCAGAAAACCACCCGAACGGGCCGAACCCCCTCACGCCCGTCAACCCCTCCCCTTGACTGCTTCAACTGGACCTCCTCCGTCACATTTTCCCCCAAATGCTCCTTCGAGTTATCTGCCAACCCTTCTCCCTCAACTCCCTCCTCCCCCACCCAACCGTCATCCTCCAAGCCCTGACATCGGCCCCCCCTCCTGCGCAATCAGTCATACTTCCAAAGCCATCCCCGACCGTTGCTCGGAAGCACCTCCATCGATGCAGACCTGGTTGATCCCACCCCCTTCGGTATGGGCAAGGATCGACACTGTCGGAGGCATCGCATTGAGCCCAAGATGTTGGTCACATGTCGTACGCAAAACCTCCTCCTCCGGCAACGATGTCACTCCTCCCAACTTGGATCCCTGAGCTGGGATCTCTACCTCCTGAAGCAACTGGACTGCTGGTAGCCCCAAACCCCCAAGGCCCATGACGGCAGCCCTTGAGAGTTCAACGGATGTTGAAGGCGGGTAGTCATGTATCGGTTCCTGATGAGGAACCACCTCCTCAATCGGCAAAATCGAGACATTTATCGATGAAACCAGGTCCATCTGCACCGACTTCAATCGAGACTGCAATCAAGATATGCTACCCGGGTTTGCTTGACTCGCCATTTCCTCCGCACCTGGAAAGTTGACCAGATCCGAGGATATGGAAGCATATTATTTGAAATTTCCTTTCCCTTGCCCCAAGGCACGTTGGCTTTGCATGGCAATGATCCATTTTTCGTTGAAATGAATCCCCAGTCTTAATTGCACCAAAACGCGACCTTCGATCTCCATTCCTCGCTAAGGACAAAAAATAAAAAATCCAATTGATTAAAATTAAAAACCCACATTATTTGATTAATATTGTGCATAGTTATATATACACCTATACCTATATTATTTATTTATAAATAATATTGAGTACCACATCGTGCGTTCCCTGTGTTCGGCACCCTACTCAGCCTGTCGCTATAAACATTTTATTGTAGGGTTTATTGTAAATTTTGATCCACATGATATTTTCCTTGCTTGATTTAGCATATTTTTAGAGATATAGTTGTCCACTATTTATTTACATTTTTCTGCTATTTATTCTTTGATAATTATTTGATTGTTCTAATCGAATTTTCTTGTTAATCTTTCTTGTGGGGGACAACTAAACAAGGGCTATCTCTTAGGAGGTGGGCACACCCCAAACAAGAAGAGGTTGGACTTCTCCTTGAACCGACTAGGAGAGAGAAGTAGAGAAGAGCGGGGAAGGAGGAGAAGAGCAGCCTTTAGGATAGTATTTTCCATTTTTTAGTGAGAGAGATTTAATTTTTGTAAAATAATTTGTAATTAATTTGGACACTACTCTCTTCACCACATGAAGTCCAGTGCCTGGGTGTCTGCCTGGGGGTCTCGTACCAATTTTTTCATATTGTTATCGCCTTTGTTTATTTTGTTTCCCATGATTTGAGCTTTCCGCTTTTGTTTATATTTTTTTCTGTGAGTGAGCCCTTAGATAGTAGGATCGCTTGACTCGGTAGCTTGGTCCAAAGATCTAACAACATTACATGCACCTATAGTCTATCTCGCTTGTACTTAGTCAAAAATTAATTGTAAATTACTTAAACTTGGAGCCACAATCCATGAGAGACCTCATACAGCACTTGCAGGACACTTCGTGTCTAGCACCGAGAGGTCTCCAAAACCGGACATTAGGATCCATTTTTGAGTGATTAGCATCTGGTTCTTTCCGATAATAGCAGTTATTGTTTAGGACATTTTCTCGCTTTCGCATGCCATATAGTGTAAATATTTCAATTCCGCCTTGCATCTTGCATGGAGAAAGGTGGGAAGCATTGTAAGTAATTCTATCTTTGCATGCATCATTAGTCACTAAGGTAAGATTTCTACCTTAATGGTGACTTGCATGGCTTTTTTTGTCCTCTCTCCTCTGTGTTTATATCACTTAGGACATAAAGGGAAAATACAAAAAAAATATTAGGTGGCTTGCTCTGAAAACCCAAAAATTAAAAAAAGAACTGCTAAATAAACTTGACCTTAATTAAAATTCATAACGAACCATTCATTGCTTAGGGTTCATAAAACCCACGTTGTTTTCAGGTACACTCTAGACCAAGTGAGGCGCGACATACTAAGGATAAGAGCCCAAATCCTGATCTGTGGTGCTTTGGTTATCACCTAGGTTGGCAAAGTATTAGTGCTTCTATCGTACATGACTGACCCTAGTCGAGCATGGTGCTCCCGCCTTGTATGGAGCATGCGACTTGGTTTGAAGTACTGAGCTTGGGCCCGTCCTCATAGGTGTGTCTATCTCATCGGTTTGCATTCTAGTGGGTCATTGCATGCTCACAGGTGATTCTGTTACGAGCGAAGTCCGAAGTATTGGTCTCGCCTATTGGCTTCCTTTCTATTTCTTTGGCTGAGTAGCCGCCCAGGCACAAGATCAAAGACCTTTAAGCGTGCAGATCACATGTTACAAAGGAGGTGGAACAAGTACGAGGAATTGCCTAGCAGTACACACACTCCTATAGGGTTAGCGTACTTAAGGACTTGTTATAAGATTGCACGAAAATAAGAATAAAATTGAAAATATAAAAATAGCCAAACTTTTACGTCTTTACACGTGTTGAGTAGGTGAACCCATCCTTGTTTTGTGTTTGTTTGAATTAGATTAAGGTCCAAAGATCAATCTTGCATATTGTTTGCCTTTTCCTGCTTTATTTTGATTCCCTACTTGACCCCCTACTCACTTGGAGCCTTCTATTATTTTACACTCCCTGTAATGCTTGTTTGACCCTCATATCATTCTTCCATTCTCGATCTCCTCTTGACCTCCGAGATGGCGACACATGGATAGCTTAGTCGGGATCCCGCCAACAACAATATCAATTCCATATGCTCGTCACCTTCAATAATTGGTGGCGATTCCCGAAAACCCAGTTCAGACTCTGTGAACAGCTCTCCAGACTTTCGATCTTCTCCAATAATCCAGGATCACTCTTGTCCCAAACTTTACCCATTTTGGATGGCTATTGATTTCACTCCTTATAGATCGACATCCTTAATGAAGTTCTCTGTTGACATTAACATAGATCGATTTGTTACATCTAGTGCCTCCATATAGACTGATCGGGGCATTATTCCATTTGCAGATTAAGAGTCCAATCTAGAGCCAGAAATTGTGGTAGAGTCAAACTCAGGATCAGAAAGAGAGATGGCTCCTGGAGGAAAAGGGAAGGGACCGCAACCACCACCTCAGCCAGATCAGAGTTCACAGTCGGATCATAATGTAGTGAATACCCAGATCCTTGCCTATATTCAGGCAATCCAGTCGCAGCTCACGGATCATGCCTTAGCATAGGTCGCTTTCCAAGATATGCTCAATGACGAGGAGAAGGAGAGATAACGAGGGAGGAGGATTCAAAGAAGATCCCGAAGGTGGAGGTGGTAGAGGCCCAGCAGATCGGCCAAGAGTAGAGCAGCCCAAACCGACTTTCAAAGAAACATACAATCCTGGGGTGGGACAAGTCACTGAATGGGTCCAGATTCCTACAATCCATGCTCATTTTGAATTAAAGCCTCAGTTAATGGCGCTCCTACCCACCTTCTGAGGAAACGCCAACGAAGAACCTTACATTCATGTATAACAGTTCGAGTGCATCTATGGCACGACTCACTACCCAGGTATACATCTGGGGGTAGCAAAGATGACGGCATTTCCCTTCAGCCTTCAAAAAAAGGCCCTTCATTGGATCAACCACTTTCGGAAAATCGTCACCACCTAAGAAGAACTGAAGTCGGTATTTTCTACACAAATACTATCCTCTTGGGAGACTCAATCAGATGCGTACCCGGATAGAAAAGTTCACCCAAGCAGCTCATGAATCCATCCATGAAGCTTGGGGGAGATTTGCTTAGTTGCAAAAAAAGTGTCCCCGTCATGAGATTCCCAAGACCAGTCGGGTCCAACACTTCGTCAGGGGACTTGCAATAGAGTCAGAAGCTGATGGATTCCACATATGGTGGTTCTCATTTCAACAAAGATGAGGACGTCGTCTGGCAGATCTTTGAAGAAATGGTCAAAGGAGAGGCCGCTTATCGTTGTCACGTGCTTATTAGCGCCATCCACAAAATGTTCAAAAGCATGTTCACATGGCAGCATCCCACAAGCCGGACAGGGATGAGAGCTCCAATTTGAGCATTATTGGGAGCCACATGTCCAAGGTAGACATAATTGAGAAGAGATCACAAGACTTGGAGAAACTTGTTGTGATCAAATAAAGAACAAAGAACCTGGACAAACTAGATCAAATCACCAAGAAGCTAGAGCTGTTGTGAGTACCATCAATTCCTACAACTCTGTATCTGCATTGGCCTTTCCTGCAACTTGATGTCTGCATCGACCTCCTCTCTAGTTGAGACGAAGGAACATGCACCGCCACAGCCTCCTTAGCCGAGTCAGCCCCAGCCAGCAGTTCAACACATCTACTACGTGCAAGCCCCGGAGCCATCAACTCCCCAGCAATCACAACAGCAGATGGTTGTCTACCAGCCTGAGCCCTAGTACATTCCAGATCAGGTCTTCCCTCCACCACCTCTTATTCATGAGGTGAATGGAGTATGGTCAAATGATGCGCAGCCGACCCATCTAGGGGATCTCAGCAGGGTCAGGCTGCTAACTCCCGCTAGTTCCCTCAACAATAAGGGGAGAGGTTTGTCCAGAACAACCAGCCTCAACATCAACACCACCAACAGTCTCCACAATTCCATGACAATTGGAAACCAGTATCAACAACTGTAGTATCGGCAATACCAGCAAAACCAGCAGTATACGATTGTTCCCTATCAGCAGCATCCCCCTCAGCAGTATCAACAGCATCACCCTTCTCCTCAGTATCATTCTCAGTACCCCAACCAGCAGTCTCAGTACCATCAACAATACCAGCGTAACCAGCATGCCGAGGTATCTGTAGCTACATCTCTAGTGAACCCCGCCTTGGACTGTCTGGCCCAGCTTGACAAAGGTCTTGCAAAGAAATCAATATGAACATCCAGTATTGTGAAGGGACTATCTGAAGATGCATCTCCTATGAACCTTGTCTCGCCTTTTGAGAGAAGAAACCAATATGAACATCCAAGAAAAACAACAAGGCAACATACGCATTCAGTCAACCGGATTATAGAAGCAAATTGGAGCATTGGTTGAGCAGTTACCTCGCAATCATGTAAAGGGAAGAACAAATGTGCAGGCACAAGCAAAGGACAAAATGCACAGCAAGATCCAGCAGTGAGCCATCGGAGATCAATCTCCGGCCTAATTTATAAGGTGGTGATGGGTTATTGGAAACCCAGGATCTATGGAGGAGGACATGCTCGAGAAGATAGTTCAAGGAGTAGGCGAGGACACCACACATTTAAGGCGGGAGAGCCCCATTAAAGGGTCAAAAGAAACTCCTGCAAGGTCCAACCATCCTATTAATGACAGAGTTAAAGCAACCTACCTCAGATTTGCACTTTACAGGTGAAGCTTCAGACAGGGGTAGGGCGATGGAGGAGCAAAGTAAGCAGCAAAGGAGGAGAAGGGAGGGCCCCGTCGGGGGAGACATCACGAGCGAGGGGGTTTTGGGGAGGGCAGGGGCATTGGCGCAAAACGGGAAATAAGAGAGTGCGAGAATAGGGTGGAGGAGAAGGGAGGTTGGGGAATTGTCGTACGAAGGGAAGGTGGAGAGAGACGAGGAATAGAACCCTTATTCCAGGGCCTATTCCACAACCAGACATGCCTTAACAGGAATTCGCAGGTAAAAATTCATCCTAAACATGCACGAGGATGACAGAAGGTGACTGCAAAACAATGATGGGGTAAATTACACAAGAGCTTCTAAGAAATTTGTACTTGTTAACATATACCTATCATAATGTTTAGACAGTAACCTATTGCCTATTGGGTCATGTCGTTCATTTGATCCAACGTGTTTTAGGACGAACAGGTTGGAAAGAAATGATCTAACATTTTCCACATGTTGTGGAATGTGGTCCGATCTAAACCACGGCTTCAGATTGAACTGAATATAAAATTTCATCTCGTATACGTCCACCCAATATGCAGCGAGCATGTCCATCACTCTGACATGATTTTCGACCTAGATAATCCATCAGCGGAATATTAAGCCCATCACTTTTATTTTATGTCCTTCACTCTTGAATGGTCATAGGTTTAATATATGCTTGTGTAGCTAAGTAGACATACAGTATTTACATATATCTCGCACCCTGTGTACACAGAGCACAGACTTACATAGCTACTACACATTTATTTACATAGTTCTATACTCATCCAAACCATGTTCATAATGCTTCTAAGAGCAGCAACATTGATCCATCCCTTTTATACTTGTCTTTCCACAATACACATAAACCTAGTTTGTTTTTCTTAGAACCATATCGAAACAATACGAGTAGAAACATCCACAGCTTACATGGAAGTCATCCTCTATGATATGGAGAAAACCACCGAAATGAATAATTAGAGACCTCTTGCGGGTGGCCATATTGCTCGACTATTTTGATTTAACCAAGGATGGGTACACACAAGGTGATTCAACTTTGTCCATTCAACATTCCTCAACTTAACCAGTAAAAGGATATGATAGGTTCATTTGGAGAATAAGCACAGGAATAAATGATTGATTCCCAACCCGATGCGGTTCCCAAGAGTACAGCTATTCTCATCTACATCCTATTATTTCACCTTATTCCACCGTTATTCCTATCTTTATTCTACCTTGTCTACCCTTATTCCACCTTATTCTCATTATTCCTATCTGTCCATCCGAACAAAGACTAAACCCTTATTCTCCTCTCCATCATTATTCTTGCTTATTCCCAAAAACAAATGCCCTTTACAGAATAGAAATAGCTGTGCCAAAATAACTACCCCTCTTTATTCCACAAATAGCATACTTCCGTTACGCCTCCCCTTAAAGTAATGACTACCATTATCTACCATCACAATAACTGCCACTTATTCCACATCTCCAAAAACAAGCAAATGGAGAGTAATAATAACTCATCACGTTTATCTCACCTAATTAAAATTTCCGAGGATAACAAAAAATAGAGAATAGACCACCTGTTATGTATCACACATCCTTCTTCGACCTTCCCTAACAACACGAGCAAAATTCCCAACGAGAATTACGTCACATGTTCACCTCATGTTGATCATAACTTCTCAATGCTTATTTTGAGGCAGATCATATCGGCAAGCAGCAAGATTATTGCATCCACAATTACTTTGGATGCAACAACTAATCAAATTAAAGAATTGATGGACTAATCAAATCTTCAAGTCCATGGTCCACAACCTCCTAAAACTAAGACAACTAACGTGAGAAGTATACGAACACACAAGCTTGTTCGAGTCCGAGATAAGTAGGAGTATCTTCTTGCATCCGCAGAACTAGTCTTGGTGCTGATCACATCTTCTGCTCCTGTTGCTCCTGTGTTGCTGCTGGGAATTTTGCTGTAAATCCAAAGAAAGTTGCGTAAACTAACCGTTAGCGAGACAAAATCCTTAAGCAGTTTAATTGTCTGAAACGATGGGAACGAAGGTGTTTTCTGTTCACTCACCTTCCAGGAAAGATGCATTTGCCATGACCTGCATCCACAACCAAGTTAAGAATATGGAAGATCAGACAAAAGTAGGGAATCGTGGTCCAAGAAAAGATAAAATAGGATTCAGTAAGAAAGTAATTTGTGGAATCAATGTTAACACATTTTAGCATAAATACGAAAGTCATATTGACATTTATGATACGTGCGATTTCTCTTTGAGGTTTCAACCGGTTTCCTAAAGGTTGAGTTTCAAAAAGCCGGCTTTACTAAAACTCGACAACAAGTAGATTTTGTTTTGTAGTTTCAGGCCCCATGACATGGTCATTGCTGGAAGTTCGTGAATTCTTCATACTGCTAGAATGCTCTAGATATATTAAATGTGCTCTTGACACCCAAAGAATTCTTTGGATGTGTGTGGAATCTCATAAAACATTGCTCCTTTAAAGATAAAGTTGTGGGTAGCAGAAGTAGAATGCGGATTAAACAGAAGACAACAAGCACGAAACAACCAAAACAAAGGATTTGCAAGGTTCAACCTTTATTGTGCTGCGTCCTTATCCCCGTGTTTGGGCCTCTAGCATAATGGGAGAACGGTGTTATAGAGGATAAAGATCGGAGCTAACCTTAAGGAGAGTTCTATAGCATCCCTCCTAAACAGACGAATTCACTAATTTATATACAAAAAGCAAGATCCCCATTTAGGACATGTTGATATACCTTTAATCCTAACCATCTAATGGGTGCTAGGGGGTAGTGGATCCGTCTTATATGGGTATTCGGATCCGTCTGAGTTGGGATTTGTTTTGTACGGAAGTATATAAACTCCCTGAGGTTAGGCCTCTATATAATATGTATTCTTCTTTCTCCACAGTGAAAATCGATCACCGCCATCCA
Source organism: Ottelia alismoides (assembly GCA_037367405.1). Classification (NCBI taxonomy): domain Eukaryota; kingdom Viridiplantae; phylum Streptophyta; class Magnoliopsida; order Alismatales; family Hydrocharitaceae; genus Ottelia; species Ottelia alismoides. The sequence continues at coordinate 468,073 of JAZKJV010008676.1, forward strand.
CGGGCGTAGCTCAATTACAGGTGAATCTTATAAATCCGTATGCCTTCGTGCTTGTGTGATTGGCCGTGTTTGTGCGTGCTTTCGCGATTAAAGGCAATTCAATAGATTCACCTTAAAAGGCTTGTAGCCCTTCAACCTTCTCATATATGTCAAGAAGCTCCCATCTCTTTTATTTTCTCTGAAACTAAACAAGAAAATACTAACGGATGATGCATCCAACCAAGGGATGTCAAACCACCTACAAAGCTCCTCTAGCAACGGTGCAGTATAGAAGAGGTGATCAATGTCCTCCCCATCACCACATAGAGGGTAGCAACTATTGCTTTCAATAGCCTAGTACCTCAAGTAAACTTTCCCTACAGTCATTTTTGCTTGAAGAGCCATAGGAGCATCTTAACCTTGATTGGGGCTTTGACATTCCGGGTGCGTTTCCAATCGCACAATACACTTTGTTGCAGACAAATAAATGAGGATCCCTCCCCATTCCCATCAGCAATTGCGAATGCCAAGTCAGGTGAACTTGCAAGGAGATGGGCATTGAAAGTAAACATCAAATATTGCATATGAAAATATTACAGCAAAAAACCGTGTTCTAATCCACCATGCCTCCTATTGGAAGATCAATACTCCACAACCATAGCATTGATATCAACGTCAAGATCAACCATGTGAGGGAATAAAACCCCCGACCATCTAGCTTGGCTCCAAAAGAGATGGGCAACATCCCCAAACCTCTGGCTGAGACACATGGGGGCTAAAGAAGGGAGCATAGTGAAAAATAAATGCAATGGAAACCGAGAAGGGAGAACACCTCAGGTGGTTATAACAAGGATATTCAGGAGTGGAATTTCTCTGTTCTATGCAGAAAGCTTGGTAGCCTTGGTAAAACATTGTAAGGGGCACTAATGTAATTATGGTGCAACAGAGAGTGACGTCGGAGTGGTGACTGCATCGTATCTGGCATACGGAGAAAGAAAGGCCTAGGCAACCCTGAGGCAAGGCAAAGCGCCCCCCGGTCACCTTGGTACCTAAGCAAGCACCTTTGACAAGACTGCAGGTACCTCAGATTCTGAGAATGAGAAGAATATCATAACTGACTATATCTTGGTTTCTCCATATACTGGCTGCCCCTACTAACAGAGAAAGTACTTTCTATGAGAAAGAGTAGAAAGTACTTTCTTTGAGACAGATGTAATTCTACAGGAGCATGAGTGACCTTAATTCCAAATAAATGGCCTACGTGACCAAGGTCCTTAGTGTCAAAATTTTCTGTAGATTCAAACCAGGCTCGCAGGCTATGCTTTAGGCCTAGCCCTGCGTAGACAACACACATATACCCTCCTCAAAGACATAGCTCGGGGTTGTGTTATATAGACCTCCTTAAGATTACCATAGAGGAAAGTATTCTTGACATTTAAGTGAAAAATCAGCCAGTTTTGTTGGAAGCAATAGAAATATATGGATCGAGGTCCGACCCATTGGTGAGGTCTTTAAAATAATACATATCGTAAGTCTGAGTAAAATCATTTGCTACTAATGCTGCTTCAGTCCATACACTGACTCATCTGGAGCATGTTTTGTCACAAGGATTCATCTGCAAGAAACAGGAGCAACACCTATTAAACATGGCTCAAGAACCCAAGTACCCCCTAGAAACAAGAGTATCCATCTCATCATCCATAACTAGTTTCCATCCTGGATCCAGGTGGGTTGTATAATAATAATAATGCGGAAGAGGTATAGCCATGATAACATCTGTTAAAATCGTGTCGCAACTAGATAAACTAAGATGCAAAGCACATTGCCTTTTGGAAATCTTGAAGCAATAGAAAGTTTTGTAGGGGGAAGATGGACCATCCGACCTTGCAGATTCGAAGGGGATTCGTCTTACATGGTGGGAATAGGTAAAGGGACATGCTTTGACTATATAAGGAGCCTCTAGTAATAGACCTAGGGCGAAGGGACGGGCTCTGAGGGAATATCACACCAATACACATAAAAGAAACTAGTCGGTTCAAAAAATAGGGCATCTGTTAAAATATAATATTAACACCCAATCGGATCGTAACACATGACCCCTTCTATAACTTGAAAGTCATAAAAATACAATTGATTAAACATGCAAATAATTTATCCCATGTATGAAAGTTATGGACAAAAACCATGCAACCAAAGATCCAAAAAAGAGGCGGAAAATGTTCATACCTCCAAGTGCAGATGAAGGTACGCAATTAATCAATTACATGATAGTAAGAATGGCATCTCCTTAGAATGTTTTAAGTAACTTCATCTGAGTAAGAAGAGCACAAGTAATATCCAAAAGATGATGAAGTTATCTTTACGCCACCCGAAATTGTTAGAAGGTGTAAAAATCAGATGTGTGATGTAAGGTACCCTAAGTGGCGAAGACTTTTTAGACAGGTCATGTTGAATAAACTCAAGCGAATTGTTAGATTTATAAGGTTTAATACCTATAGACAATAGATTTGGTGATATTATTAATCGTTGGTCGTTCCTTCATCAGATATAACTTGATTTATATAATCATTAACAAAAATAGCAAAACACAACTACTTATACTTTTGCAAAATATCACAATGGATTAAAGCAAAAAGGGTTAAACCTACGAAAACGACACTCTGTGATGTTTTCTTTAAAACGACACTCTGTGATGTTTTCCAAATTGACAAGTGTTGCATTCAAAAAGGGCTTCCACGAATACAGTCCAAGGAAAATCTGAGAGAGCACTGGCTTCCGCGAATACGGTTCAAGGAACATCTGGGAGAGCACTGGCAAACAAGTGACCATGATGCAGGTTCGATAGGAACGGGTCTTTAGATATCGAAGTAACTTCGGCACAAGAGAAATTTATAGGAAATAGCCATTTTTTTCATGACTAGCACCAAAAATATGCATTGTGTGAATGCCCTAAAAATAACAAAGATATGCATAAAAAATAACTTCACAACTAAGCTCGAATATAATTTACATGCATATAATAAGCTTAAAGAAAAAGCACATGCATAGGACTACCAAAAACTTGAGTTGGGAGATAATTCCATAGACAACAAAGGTCATAGGTGAAAGAGCAACATTAGCTAATTAAGTTAACTGTACATATGCATATGATAGGGAGGAGATTAGGGATCTACTTTCTCCAGTCAAATAAGTAGACGGTCCATCGTCAACGATCCAAGTTGAAGTAGATGTGGAAATAGAATTGGCTACGGTCTCTAAGGTGGTACTAGACAAATTGGCAGCATATGCATAGTCAAAAGTTGTAGAAGCTTAAGTACACTGCAGCAATTGCATAGGGAGCTGAACAGTCTACCCCAACTATCCATGATACATTCTCATCTCCATGGTAACCGAAGAACCAGCAGATTCATTGGAAACTTGGACGGCCATAGGTGGTCTACAAAACTCCACAGAATACATGTTAGAATTTGTGATATTGCATACGCAGAGGATAACTACGTCTTTGATCACCACTAGAGTTATGAGCGCAGCTGCCAACATGTGTCTAGACGATGCAAGAAATATTTTGATCTCTGCTATCTAAACTTGATCAAATTGGCCAAGAGTTGAATCAAGTCAATGTAGTCAATCAAATATCATCCGTAGTGATGGAGCAATGACGAAGATAAGGAATTGATCTTTCATTATGTGGTATTAATGACTCAAACATGCAAGAAACATATAATCCTGCAATTTTGATCATCCTATAATCTACGTGGGACAACAGGCTGTCTGCAAAATAACGAGAACCTCATATATACTAGTAATCAGTTAACAATACCAGATGAGGGTAAAGTCCCCTTGAAGGTTGAGATGGACAAAACTTGCATGTAAATGTCAACAGGAGCTGTGGCCATCGGGAACTTTGTCTTGATAGGAGTTGTGGCCATAGCAATCAAAATAAAGAAAGAACCAAAAAAGGAATGGTATCATTGGGAATCATATCATCGGATACACATACGTGTTATAATATCCTTATCCTTTTTAAAATCGTTATACGAATACGGGTATGACACGAATGTGTAAAGTATAAAATCATATCCTTAAAACACGAATACGAATGCAAAACGAATATTGATAATTCGGATACGGATATTTGACAAACAAATACAAATTAATATACAAATATTATACATGCCTAAATTTACTTAAAAGCTATAAGCATTTTAAGTTCATAACAATTTTCAATATATAAAAAGTATATTAAATATTTTAATAATGAATATGCACATAAAAATAACTAGATAATAAAAGAAAATGTAAAGATATTGCTGAATAATAAATGAAAGTTTACAAAACTTACTTCTTTGTGCACCATGTAAGTATTGGTATCATCCAGAATTTGAACATTTGTATTCATATTCATATCTATATTTGTATCCATATTTGTATCCTTCAATAAACAAATATTCATATTCGTATCTTCAAAATTTTGAACATTCATATTCGTCAAAATTGAAGATATTATATTCATATTCGTATTCGGCGAATGTTGAATATTTGTATTCGTATTCGCTAGATATGAGAAAATAGCATCCATATTCTCGATTTGACAAATGTGGATACGAACGAATACGAATATACTTGTATTTGTTTTCATCCCTACATCATTATCATTGGGAATGTAGGGACGATGACTAGTGTTAAGGTATGGATGTCTTATACCCTTGAGATGAAAGATCTTGGAGAAGCATCTTACATCTTAAGATCTGAAATTGTTCGAGAAAAGAGGATTTTGATACTATCACAACAAGGGTACATTAAGAAGATCTTGGAGAGAGTCTCTATGGATAACTTCAAGCAAGGATACCTTCATTAAAGACATGGTATTCACACATATAAAGAGATGGCTCCTCAAACTACTGAGGAAAAGAAAGTCATGGCTGAAAATCCTTACACGTTATCAGAAGGAAGCCTAATGCGTGCAATGATGTGTATAAGTCAAGATATATCTTCCATGTAGTGGGAATTGTAAATTGTTACCAATCCTGCTATGGGAAACAACACTGCGAAGAATATTTTCAAGTATTTAAGAAAGACGCAAGATCACATCTTGATCTATGGAGATAATGATATCCAGATCCTATGATACAGATTTGGACTTCCAATCTAACATAGATGATCGAGAGTCAACTTCAGAGTTCATATTCATGTTGAATGGTGGTTTGTGAACTGGAGAAGCAAGAAGCAGGACACCACAACCGATTCAACAAAAGAAATTGAGTACATTGCTTCGTCGGATTCTGCAGAAGAGACGGTGTGGTTGCGCATGGTGTGGTTGCGCAAATACATTTCGATGTTGGACGAAATTTCCTCAAATACCCATATCCCATTACTCTGTGATAACATGGGATCTATTGCTCATGCAATGGAAAATTAAAAGAGCAAGCACGTGGAAAGGAATTACCACATCATCCGAGACATATAAAAACTTGGTGACATCATAATCACCAAGGTTGCCTATACCGACAACATTATCAATCCCCTTAAGAAACCCTTATCCCAAAAGGTTTTCGACCATCTTGTAACAAGTATGGATTTAAAGATGTACCCAAATGATTTTGAGAGATGTGGGAGATTGTTAGATATCGAGCCCGGGCGAACCATTCTGCTATAAATGTCATTGTAAATTCTTTCTTAATAAAAAATAAATTATTTTTCACTCTCTTTCTGAGATTATATTATGCAAGTAATTATTAGGTTCCTCTATACAAATAGGATTATGTAACTTAGCCATCTTAAGATTATATAGATGTTGATTCAATAGTTGGATCATAGAGACTTGCATTGAGTTGAATGTCTAAAGTGATAGATTCAGGATCCAACCGCACCGTCAAGTGATTATCAAAAAAGGATCTCCACGTGTGAAGGAGATGGCAAATCTAACTCCAAAGGTTGACATCCAACAAACCTCTTGATGCATGTTCTCTGCATAGGAAAAGAGATTCGGAGATATTGGATGAGTTAAGTCAAAGAGTTAGCTTAACAAGATCAAGATAACAAAGACCTATATAATATACTATCACAATATAGGCACGCATCCTCTGATCGGAGACAGATGCATCATAACATGTCTGAGTATGTAAATTTGACAAACCATTAGGTTGATGACCTAATCAAGGTATATACACCGACGCATTGGTGTACATAAGAAAGCATATGAGTGATACTATCTCGCAAATGGATCGTACATGTTTCCTTCTGAACCGGAAGACATGAACTCACTCATGAGATATTGGCCTAATCAAGGTATATACACCGACGCATTGGTGTACATAAGAAAGCATATGAGTGATACTATCTCGCAAATGGATCATACATGTTTCCTTCTGAACCGGAAGACATGAACTCACTCATGAGATATTGGCATAAACCAAATTCCATTGACGACCGTCTTATTTTGGAAATAAGACTAGATTTGTGTACATAAGAAAGCATATGAGTGATGACCTAATCAAGGTATATACAAACCATTAGGTTGATGATCTAATCAAGGTATATACACCAACGCATTGGTGTACATAAGAAAGCATATGAGTGATACTATCTCGCAAATGGATCATACATGTTTCCTTCTGAACCGGAAGACATGAACTCGCTCATGAAATATTGGCATAAACCAAATTCCATCGACGACCGTCTTATTTTGGAAATAAGACTAGATTTGTAAGTATGATATATGTTTTTGAAAAGCATATGATCGATAGCAACTCCCAATGATCGATTGAGAAATTTAATCATAAAACTTTGAAGACGACAGTTCGAATCATGGTTTGAGATTTTGCAAAATTTCGCTGAAATTGCGGTTTCGACAGGTCTGTTCTTTCGAAACCTGTGTATATACCAATTTTCTCATATTTTGGGCGAGATGAACCGAAATCTCAACGAGATATCACCACATCTTGGTCACCCGAGATGAGGAATCTTTCATTTAAAAATACCCACTTGAACCAAATCTGACCTAAATCTCGATCGAGTTGAGTGAAATTCGGGCCATTCTGCTATTGTGCTCTCCCTTGGGTTGTTGTTGCTGCTCAAATGCCATTTTCTTCCTTCTTCTCGAGGTATACTCAATTTTTCTTTGATTTCTTGACATAGGAGTGGGTTTTTTAGGGTTTGTATTCCTTTCATGTTGATATTGCATATTAGGTTTTTTGTGGATAGATGTTGAATATTTTGTGAGATTTATGTAATATAAATTTGGACTTTTGTGTTTTCATGTGGAATTCTGATGAGTTTTCAAAGTATAAACTCGTATCTCATGTTTAACATATAGAAAACAAGATTTTCGAATTTTTTGTGAGAGATATGGAAGATAAATTTGGGGCTTTTGTGTTTTAGTATGGAATCATGATGAATTTTCAAAGGATAAACTCGGATCTTAAGTTTAAAACGTAGATAACAAGAGAGGACTACACATACCTTATCGATCTTGCATACATTTTCAAAATGCACGATGACGATGTAGATGAAGATGTTCTCCAAAAGTGGATGGATTCTAATGGTGCTCTAGTGCTCAATCAACCGAGAGGAAGACCGAATCGGAATATAAGCCAGCAAATGGGAATAGATTTTGGTGCTTGATGCAGTTGGAGCTTGATGCAGTTGTTGATGACATTCTCTCCACTATTTCCAAATCCATATCTAAATCAAAGGAAGACAGTGGAGATAATGACGACGATGTTGTTGGCGGTAGTGGTGGATATGGTGATGGGAAAACATATTCAGGAGGGTCAGCAGGGGGTAGTTATGGACCACATAATACAAGATCCAAGGAAGGGCTCCAAGCAAGGCGTGAATATGAGCAGCAGACAGACGTGACCTATGAGTTACGAAGCATATGGCCGTGACCATCATCTTACGGACAGCTACATGGATGATTTGATATCATCTATAGGTTCCTTGAGTTGCATGGACATTGATGACCCATATCGTGGAGCAACACCAAGTCCCTTGGGCGGATATGGATCATCACATGATGAGAGATCATTTAACGTCTTCTAATAATACTTTGATGCTCCTCCTCCTGAACCTCCTCCTCCTCAGCCGCAGACACCTCCATCATATGGTTACAGCGGGTATAAATACAACATCTACAGGGTAAAAACTATCAAGGTAGCCAACCCAAGCAGAGTCGAGATAGCTATTTTGGTGTGACGATTATGGTATCTTCTCCGACTACTACACAGTCATGTCTCCTCTGCAAAGATCATCTTCTACTTTGTCGTTGTAATCCCGAGGATCTCAAGCTAGTACTTTGCAGCCTTGTCATACCCCTTGTGATACCGGATCTATTGTTGCTTATCCTCATTTCGAGATACTCATAGGCATCAATGACCACCAGTACATGCAGTATGGGATGGATTGCAAGACCATGTATTCGTACATGACATGGGAGAAATATTGCGAGTTCACTGAGTCTGTTATGCGCTATGAGAGATGATGCAGCGTGACCCCAAATTATATGGCCACATTTATTTAATTAATTAGTAGTCAATTTTATTTACGTTATTAGTGGCCGTAATGGTCTAATTGAATAATTGAGGTCGCATGTGATCTCAACATTTATTTCGTAGATTTTAATTGCAATTTTGGTCAATTAATTAGTTAGAGTCTAATTAGAGTAATTAGAGGTCAATTGGAAGTTGTCATAGTCCAATTAGGATAAAGTTGGTTGTCAATTTTAATTTGTTTAATATTTTTGTAAACCATCTCTCCTATATAAAGAGATGGTAGTCCAGTATTTTTATTCAGTCAAGTATTATGAAAAATTGACTTATCTCATTATCTCTCTCTCTTTTCCTTCTCCCTCTCCCTCCATGCGATCTCCGCGGTTCTCCTCCTTCAACCTCTCGTATTCCCGACGAGTTCTCTTCTCAACCCCTCTATTTTCTCTTCTCAACCCCTCTATTTTCTCTTCTCCGCGGTTCTCCTTCTTCAACCTCGCGCTACAGGCGTGTTCTTCCTCTCAACCCTTCTATTTCTTCTACCAAAAAATCCACCCAAAAAAATATTATTATTTCGACGCCGCGAAAATCGATCCGCATCAAGAGACAACATGGAAGAGAGATACGAATCCACCACGAAATTTGTGGTTTTGAACTGAACTCATGAGCAGGTAATATCTTTTATTGCATCAATCATTAACGTGCATGTTGTCATTTATTTTTGTGAATAGATATATTTTTAGTTGTTGTAAGTATGAAATTAATTCTATAATTCAATAGAATCTTGTCGGCTTGTCCAATGTCTACAAAAGTTATTTCTACAAATGAAACGGTATCTTTTTAATCATTATCTATATTTTAGAATCAAATGTCACATATATGAACAAAAGATTTGCTCTAAGTTTGATTAACTCGGCTATTTTATTTATATTTCTAATATTTACCAGTCGTCAATCAACATTAAGTTATTTATGCTATTAATAATGATATTTTTGATATGATGCTATGATCGATCTGTGTGATATAAGGGTCATACATGATTAATATGTATAATATAAGCGTATATTTGTAAGTTATTTATTTTTTGAAGAACTTAGATGAACTTCATTTCCAATATCTATCAATAAGCAATCAGCATTAAGCGCGATGTGACCGATATGTGCGATATAAGGGATATAGATGGGCGATATGCATTATATATTTGTAAGTTATTTATTGTTGTAATAACTTAGATGATCTTAGTTTACAAAAAAAATAAAGAAAAAGCGTCTTTTTGAGCCACTTCCAAGATTTCCATCGAAATCGTCAAAATTCTCGAAATTTCCCTTTTGCAGGGTGATCGAAACGAAATCGAAATCAAGATTTCGAACCTTGGTTCGAATGAGATCGAAACTTCAGGTTTAATCACAATCTTCCAGTATATATGATGTACATGTATTAAGAATACTCGAACTGTGATGTGATTTTAAATTAATTGTATACCATGATACTTCCATTCCGAAAGAAAGATGAAAATATTTGGATTTCAGTGATCCACTCAGTGGATTAGTTAGCATATCTTAGTACAAATGTTGGACATTGCTCTAAATCAAATTCTGATATAATGAGAAGATGGGATAAATTGTTTGACATGATTAGACAACACTGATAAAGTTTTCAGATCTGGATATGGGATTGAATCTCAATATACATGAAATATACAATTACCATAATCTTATCTCGAAGTATCCGCGAAGGCACATTATCCATGAAGGAACACGTGGATTGTTCCTAATAGATATAAAATCTAAATATTAAGCCAAGAGAGAAAATTTGAATAATTAAATTGGATTTAATTACTCAAGATAAAATTAATATGGATAGTAATATCCATAATAATTTTAAATTGTGTGGATAAGATCCATATGATTGTACTGAGACTTATTTGTGAATAAGATTAACAAATTATATCGTATCTGAATTAGATTCACATTCCAATATAAATGTAAATATGATTTAATTTTGTTTGGATCAATGAATATAATTCATATTTATCAATAGTCTAATTTGTAGATGTTACAAATTATTTAAATAAATAAACATTTGGTGCAAATAACTAACTTTAAATTAAAAAAAGGAAAGGGGGAATAAATCTACTTATTGGAGTGGACGTCCATGATGGGACCACCATGGTGGAAGTCTACTTCAATTAAGGAGGGGGATTATTTTCCTCTCTCTCTCTCTTAATTATGTAATTATTCATTTGTTTGTTTGCTTTGGAAACTAGGATAATTTGATTAGATAATTAATTATTAATCATAATCCTATTTGATGTTGGTAAGCATACTTCAATCACGACCATAGATTATATAATTAAGATCCAATCCTAATGATCCAAATCAAAATAAAAGGAGAGGCAGCCCCTGGCTTCTATTCATTCAAGTAATTCACCAAATCTCATCTCCAACTCTCTAGTATCTCCCTCTTTCTTTATGTGGTCGTCCCCTCCCTCAAGGTTGGAGAACGAAAAAGATTTGGATTGTTTCTCTAGATTATGAGAATTGTGTAGTTCATCCCCGCAAGTATTGTCTCTATCGAATCAAAGTTCAGACTGGAGGTCTCTTGATTAACACACTAAAGGATCGTATTCATACTTCAAAGATAATTCTAAACTCATGTGGACTTGATGAAACATAATGGCAATTGTTCCTAATTCATGTGATTTCATTTTAAACTTTTAAATTACGTTGCTATCTAAATCTGTACGACGAACATCTTTATTTGATTGAATACAACTCGATCTACATACTTTCGTGATGCGCGAGAACTAAATGCCTCCCTTCAACTCCAATACTCCCCCTCAATATGGAGTGTGCAATGCTCGGCTTGGACAAATAGAAAGAAACCACTCATTCACATAATAGTATAATACAAGACGTTGCATGCAATATCAACTCAACGCATACTCCACTGGCTTCCTGCTGAATATGTTGCTTTTCATGTTGTACTGGTGAGAAGGAACTGAAAGGCTAGAATATGTACCCAGTCTCCTCGTCAGAGAATGTGTGCTTTGCACTGTGTTTGTCATAGTCATCGAAATTGAACTAAGTCTCCTTATCGTAGAACGTGTGCTATGTATTGTGCAGAGTCACCGAACTGGATCTCCTCCTCGGAGAATGTGTGTTATGTATTGCGCAGTCATTGAGACCAGAATAAGTCTCCTTATTAGAGGACTCTGGCCCACAACTGCTCCAGCTCTCTGAAGGGCCAAACTAAAGAAAGACGTGGGTCTTGCAGCTGCTGAGGAAGATTTATGGTGTTACTGGGGAGTTGGTGGCAGTGAGGAAGCGTCATGAGTCTTCCCTGTGGAGTGGGATCCGTGCCGTTCTCCCGGTGCTTTGGCCGCTTCTTCGGCCGGTTTTGGGGGATGGGCTCCGTTTCCGTTTTTGGTTGGATGACTGGACGGGGGATGGGGCACTGGCCTCCCGCTTCTCTCGCTTGATGGCGATGGCCACTGATAGGGGAGCGCGGGTGGCGGACGTCGTCGAAGCTGGGACGTGGGCGCCAAGGTTTTTTGCGGATCTATCGGATCAGAGGTTGGAGGAGTTTTTGCGGATGTTGTCCGAGATTCCCCCTGCCGGGGAACTGTCGGGGAACCCGGACCATTTTGAGTGGACTGGTGGTAGGTTCTCGGTGAAGGCGGCCTATCGGAAGGTTGCCGCAGCTTTGGTGGAGCGTGATGAAGAGCTGTGTGCTGACGTGAAGATGATTTGGGCAGCTAAGATTCCTACGCGGGTTAAGGTTTTCCTTTGGTGTATGAGGAGAGGTCGTATCTGTGACAAGGTGAGAAGAGGCAGGTTGTTGGGTGGGACGGATCTGAAGTGTGACAGATGCGAGGACGAGTTGGAGGATGTGAACCACATCTTCTTTGGTTGCAGGTCTTCCGCAGAGGTTTGGGAGTCATTGGGGCTCACGTGGGTCCGGGCCTTTGATGCGGATCAGTTTTGGCGGTCGATTCGTCGGGTCGGCCATGGGTCTTCTGATGATGTCTCCAGGCCTTTCGCCGCTCTGTGGGCTATTTGGCTGGGTCGGAATGACACAGTCTTCAAGGGGCAGCGGTTTTACTCTGAGAATGTTGTAGCCCACTGTAATGCTTTGTACAATTTCTGGGTCTCAAACTGATGTACTCTTTGCTTTATTAATGAATACTTTGGTGTGGTGACTCCCGCCTTGGGAGGGCTCCCCCGTTTTTTACTCAAAAAAAAAGAAAGACGTGGGAACATATTCCTCGTCAGAGTCCACAATCGCTGGAGATGGAGATTGGAAGTGGTTCTCCTCGTCGGAGAACTAGGCCTCTCCCCCACTAGCTCAGAGAATGGGATCTCTATCTATAGTCCCTGTGGATCTCTCTATAACAAGACTCTGACATAGATCTTTGACATACGTAGTTCACATGAAAACCCTAAGTCCATCAGATTAAGAGTATGAGGACCTCTCAAACAAATGATCACACTCGTGTGCACATCGAACTGGTAGAGTCTAAAATCTGGAGAATCTGAAGAATTGGAGAACTTTATATAACATTCTCCTTTCTCCCATATTATTCGAGAAAAGATAACATCGACCAAGTTGGGAGAAGAAAATGAGCATAAGGAACCACAACTAATTAGCCGACCGTCTCTCTTTTTTCATCTTTTTCTCTCTTTTTTAAATCATTTTTCTTGCATACGCTTTTTGTATACTCACCTTTTTCAAAAAAACTCTCCTTTTTTCGATGGACCCTTTTTTATGACCTATTACTTTCTCAGGCTTTGGACCAATTGAGCTCAATATCATGGGTTGTACCAATGCTACAAGATAAATAAAAGGAACATGGTTCCAGTGAAAAATATTTCCTCCTTTATTTAGGATTCCCTAGATGGAAACCCCATCTTAAGGAAGCGCATCACCCACGGTGGGGTCGCTGGTGAGGGAGGCTTCCATGGGGTGACGTCGGGTGTTTGGTGAGGCATCACCGTTACTTAGGGGATTCTAGGAGGAGTTCGGCAATCATGGCACGCATGAGTAGGGATGCAGGCGTATGAGCAGGAGAGAAGAAGCCCTTCAAATATGATGAGGCAGAGTTGGGGATTGGCGGTTTCTGCTTCGAGAGGAGATATTGCTTGGAGAAGAGGCTTCTGAGGGCGCTCGACGGAGATGATGGCGTTGCGGGAGGCTGGAGCTACTGCTCGATTTGCCTTCATCTAAAGTTTGTGTGCATCGCGCACCTGGATGTTATGTGTGTACTTCAATTTCGCGAGGAGGGTTAGCCACCACAAAGGGTGCTTGTGCACCTAGGATTTTTGCTTGGAGATCTTTGACTTTCTCGACAACAAATTCGCATTGTGTGGTGCTTCTGCTTCATCACCAGGAGTTGCACAAAAGGATCTGATCGTGCATCCCAGTGGATCTTTCAGACTTAGTGTTCCATCAAGAATCCTAGAACAACAAACGATGGGCCCTCGTGCGCGAAGGGTTGTTGGGGATGGTCGGAGAAGATGTGCGATTGGAGATGTGATTGCATGGAGATCGATTGTGCACGAACCTTCGTAACAATGACTATATTCAGAATTGTACCTTCAAGGCGATCGATTATGCGTACACCTAGATATATTAAGGTTTCAAAAACCCTAAAATTTCTATTGAATCTCGAATAATGACGATCTTCAAACTTTAAGAAATCGCGAACCATGATCAGAATAAAATCTTCAAGAACTGTAGAAAATCGCTCTGATAATCAAACTAAATATTCAAAAATAAAGTTTAAGAATCGAACCCGTTCGGATACCGTGTAGACAATGAGAATGCAGAAGCTTAACAAGAGATAAGCATATAAAGAACATCAAGAACACTTGGATATTACGTGGAACCCTAATCCGTAAAAAACAAGATGAAACTATGGGAGAATCGTTTTAATGAAATGATGTTTCTATTCAACTCTCACAGTTGTTACAATGGGTGTAGGGCTTCCTATATAGACCCACTAGAATGACCGAGTCCCACTGATAGATGATGTGGGCTAAACCGGCAGATGTAGTAATTGGACACTAGGGGATACAATTACTCGTCTATGATGCATACTCCAACACTCATGATTAATCTGTAGCCATTACCATGGGAAACATCCTTCTATCATAGAACATGGAAAGATTTAATCGATGCCTTCTATACGTCTACAGAAGGTGTTACATTAACCTGAATTTTTTTTGTAAAACCAAGGAGTAGAACCGACGTGCCATTTTTGACCCTTCTATCGTGTTTTTAGGGGTTTATTAGCACAATTCAATATGTAGCATCCAACAAAAATCAGCACATCTCTTGGCTAGATGTGAAGAACGTCTTCCTCTATGGTAACCTAGAGGGGGAGGTTTGCATGACGCAACCACCATGTTACTCCATCATGGGAAAGTATGTATGCCGACTAAGTGATGCCCTATATGGCTTAAATCAAAGTCCACTAGCATGGTTCGATAAACTTACTTATGAGATTGGCTCTCTTGGTTTCCACATGACAATGTTTGATATTTCGTGTTCATCAAACAAAGGTCCTCGATTACCATGATACTTGTTTATGTTGATGACATGGTTATCGTTGTAAACAACACAAGCATTCTTGAGATCAAAGCCTTCTCCAAAAGGTATTTGTTATCAAGGATGTTGGTGAACTCAGATAATTCCTAGGTATTGAGGTGATACATACAGCAGAAGAATTACACTTATCACAAAGGAAGTTTTGTTTGGATATCCTGATAGAAGTTGGCTTATTCAGATGCAAACCATCAGTAATCTCAACTGAATTATAAGGTCATACCACCTCCACTAACCATGTTTTTTAAGATACCACGTGGTATAGAATCCAAGTGAAATCATTATATATTGTTAAGAAATATGAAGCGGAAGCGGAAATGATAAACAGAGCATAAATCTAGAAATATGAAACTGGACGAACAAAGATTTAACGTGGAACCCTACTCTGTAAGGAGCGGGATGAAACCACGGGAGAAGCCCTCAAAGAGGCATGTTATGCATTGCACTTTCTCTCAATGGATACAGGAGGTCTGGGGCTCCTTATATAGCCTCTCCAGAGCCTCCAAGTCCCACCACTGGACAATGTGGGACTAAATACTGGATGGGGTAAATGGATCTTCTCCAGGATCCATTTACCCTGCTACAACTCATTAGACGCACATAACAAATACTCCAACACTCACCCTCAAGCCGGAGCATGCAATGCTCAGCTTGGACAAATAGAAAGAAACTCAACCCACGCTACATGACACTACGGACAATATCAACCCAACGCGTACAACTGTTGCTGTCGAGGACGTTGCTTCTCATACCGTGTAGGTGAGGAGGACGAACAGGCTGGAGTGTGAGTCTGCTGAGTCTCCTCATCGGAGAGCATGTGCTCTGAACTGCGCCTGTCAGAGTCACTGCAACTGAAAACGAGTCTCCTTGTCGGAGTACTCTAGCCTGCCACGATAATGTGGACAACTGCTCCATCTCTGAAAAGGGTCAAACTGAAAAAGGGTTATAGCTGTGCAATCGTCGTCGGAGTCCACGATCGTTGGAGAATGGAGTCTGAATAAGTCTCCTCGTCGGAGAATTGGGTCTCTACCATCTGGCATAGAGAATGGTACACTACTTTGGTGTCCCTATGATACCACATGAAAACCCTTGCCAACATGGCATAGGGGGAATGGTCCTCTACTATGGAGTCCCTATGGCTCACATGAAAACTCTGGCCGAAACAACAAGAATGGATGGGGACCACTGACAATAATGGCATACAAGTGCTCATCTGAAAATGACTGCAAACATATGCGTGTCTGAAAATGAGTCTCTCTCTGGAGAACTCGAAAATGGGCCTCAACATGGAGTGCCTCGAACTTGGACTTTGACCACTCTGAATGTCGAGTCTGAAATCTACGCATCACATCTGTGGACTCGAAATCTGAACGTCGAGTCTGAATCTTGTGTATGGATAATCTTCATCTGAAAACTGTCTTTGTAGAGTCTGAAACAGACTGGGCATCCGGAATATGAAACCTGTCACTGAACCGGAACTGCAACTGGAATCTGAATCGTCAGGGTGATGATGCCGAAGAACTCTACATATAGTCCCCCTTTCTCCCATACTTGTCAGAAAACATGGACGTCGACAAAGTTGGGAGAAGACAACAAAGATGGGAAAAACAAAACATGAAACTTGCGGCTTTTTAAAAAAAATTAATAAGCCGACACACTTTTTTGAGTATTTTTTTAAGCCGTTTCAACCATATTTTTTTCCGGCTTTTCATCCTCTTTTTAAAAAAACATATTTTCCGCACGGCTTTTCTTTGTGTGTGCCTCTTTTTTTTCTTTTTCTTTTTTTACACAAACTTATGCCTCTTTTTTTTCGTTGCAGTAATCTTTTCTTTTCTTCGTTGCATCATTTTTTTAAATACCGGTTGTGGCCCACTTGGCCCCCATAATGGCAATGGATTTTAAAAAAAAAAAACACGAGATCCTAGGGTTCCCACGCCTTGGGAATAGGGTTCCCTCAGTCGCTCGCCGCCATATGGTTCCCACGAGGGGAACTCTCCTGTGCGCCATCGACTGTGAGTGCTGTCGTATGCAAGGGGAGAAGTGCGGCACCGCCTGGGGCTCAACGTGAGCCTCCGCCCAAGGAAAAGGCGTGGCCTGGAGCGGCCTGGAGATGCTCGTGCGGGGTTCGCCAGCAGATCGCGCAAGGATGCGTGTGATGGGGTTTCTCGACTCGAGGAAGGGCTTTGCTTGTAGGAGGAGCACGCGGAAAAGATCACCGCCTGGAGGGGGCGACGCCTATGTTCCCCCATCGGGAATCCTTGGATGCGTCTGGAACGCCTCCAGGAGGCCGCGATACTGCCCGGGGCCGCCAAGAGTGGAGAGAAGGTGATGCAGCGTGACCCCAAATTATAGGGTCACATTTATTTAATTAATTATTAGTCAATTTTAATTACGTTTTTAGTGGTCGTAATGGTCTAATTAAATAATTGAGATCGCCTGTGATCTCAACATTTATTTCGTAGATTTTAATTGCAATTGTTGGTCAATTAATTGGTTAGAGTCTAATTAAAGTAATTAGAGGTCAATTTGAATTTGTTAGAGTCCAATTAGGCAAGTCGGTTGTCAATTTAAATTAGTTTACTATTTTTGTAAACCCATCTCTCCTATATAAAGAGAGGGTAACCCATTGTTTTTAGGGGTCAAGTATCAATTAAAGTTTGAGATTTTATCTCTCTCCTCTCTATTTTCTCTTCTTCCTCCACGCGATCTCCGCGGTTCCCCTCCTTCAACCTCTCGTATTCCCGGCGAGTTCTTTTCTCAACCCTTCCAATTTCTCTTCTCAACCACTCTCGTTCTTCTACCAAAAACCCACCAATAAAAAAATATAATTTTTCGCCGTGCGGAATTCGATTTGCATCAGAAGGGTGGCGCCAACGGCGTGGGCTGAAGATGCAGGAGCTCTACGGGTGATGTCGCGCGACCCGCGGTGAGGTGGCTGATGGCCCCGCCAAGAAGAAGAACGCCTAGGAGTGGGGCCTTTGCGTGCCAGGGCCTTTTGCTTGAACAGGAGAGATCCGCATCTTACGCCTAGGGCTAGGGTTTCACGCCTGGAATCGACTGGAATTGCCATCGCGGAGGGGATCGGGCAGGAGAAGGGTTCTGCATGTGCAAGGGCTTCGCCGGAGAGGGTTCGCCTGGAAGGTGGAAGAAGGGATGTCGCCTGCGCCTGTGGATATCGCCTGGAGATCGGGAGGCGAAACACTGCCTCTGGTGAATTGCGTTGATGAAGGCCTGCGTATCGTCGTTTGTTGGTCTTCGAGTGGAGGATGCACACCCTCCTGGATGAGGGAGAAATCAATATGAACTGGAAGCATTGTGATCTCCTGTACGCGCTGAGAATACCGCGAGAAATCAACATGAATTGAATGTGATCGGGAGATACAAAATCATACGACTCCTTCGACATAGAGGCGTGTCGAGCAGACACGACGTCCCTTCTGAAACTAGGGTTCAGAAACCCTAGATATGTGCTTGAATCGAAACAGAATAGGGTTCCAGAAATTGAATCATGACTATGATAATCTCGAATCTCGAACAATAAATCAAAATAAAATCCACGAGAATCGACTCGCTCTGATACATGTTAAGAAATATGAAGTGGAAGCGAAAATGATAAACAGAGCATAAATCTAGAAATATGAAACTGGAGGAAGAAAGATTTAACGTGGAACCTTACTCTGTGAGGAGCGGGATGAAACCACGGAGAAGCCCTCAAAGGGGCATGTTATGCATTGCACTTTCTCTCAATGGATACAAGAGGTCTGCGGCTCCTTATATAGCCTTTCCAGAGCCTCCAAGTCCCACCACTGGACAATGTGGGACTAAATACTGGATGGAGTAAATGGATCTTCTCCAGGATCCATTAACCCTGCTACAACTCAATAGACGTACATAATAAATACTCCAACATATACCATTGTCACTAGACCTGATATATCATATGATGTGAGTCAAGCATAGCAGTACATGATAAACAAGGCCTTAAATGTCGGTTTTGAGCACCATTTCGGTGACCGATTGAAACAAAATTACGTTCGAAATTCAATCGAAAATCAACCGAAATTTCGATCATTTCGGTCATTTTTTGTACTAGGGGTCCATATTTCAGTCATTTCGACCATTTAGGTCGAAATTCGACCGAATCAAAATTTGAGGCCGTGATGATAAAAGTTCACCACAACCATTGGCAGGATATTCCTCTTATCCTTGGATGCCCAAATATACCTAGAATTATCATGATATCAGCCAATTTCATTTTTTTAACTAGTTGAGGAAGAATTTGAAAATTGATGAAATCAAGTGAATGAATTTTCCATGTTCAAGGAGAAACACTCCATTCTCGCACTAGAAAATCTGTAATTAACGTTTTGGGACTTCATACATATATTGTTCATGGGAACATGAGTCGAACTCTATAAGATCGAATCTCTCATTATTCCTCGGGTAGTTCAGTAGTAGAGCGATAAGGTGCTAACTAATTGGTCATAGGTTTGAACCCTACTTGAGAGATCTAATTAATTCTTAATTTTAAAAAGAAGAATGAAAGAGCTCACTCTGGCCATTGAGTTAGAAGTGGGCAATCCATGTCTTTATTTCTATTGCATTCTATTCTATCGTTTGAGAATCATCTCAATTACCAGCATGGATCTGGGATAATCCCTTGTAAAAGTCCACTAGGAATTGGCCCTCTTCTACGAGGCTAACTATCACACTAGCATCACATCTTATGCAGATGATGATTACGCTATTTCTTCTGGAGACAGTGTGATTCCCTATTGGTTTCGCCATGTTTGTTAATGGAAATCTTGTTACATGGCGAAGCAAGCAACAGACAATACTCTCCAAATCAAACTCAGAAGCAAAATTCAAAGCAATGGCTTAAGCTACATGTGAGATTACTAGGCTTGTCTCATTTTTACAAGAACTTGAACTCATTGCTACAACTACGGCTCCTTTCTATTGTGATAATAAGTCCCCAACGCAATTGCCACTAATCATGTTTCCATGGGCAAACCAAGCATCTTGAGGAGGACTATCACTTTATTAGAAACTTTGTACAAGTAAGAAAGATCATTACTCCACACATTTCCATGAAATCCCAAGATTTTTTTTTAAAGGAAGTAGGTGTAAACTCGAGGTGAGTTGCATCCAGAGAAATTCATCTCACTATTTACTTCCACGTTAGGCATAATCGATAGATATACTTCAATTTGAGGGGGAGTGTAGACGTGTTTGCTACTATAGTAAATGACATGGTTTTTATTTTTATTTTTCCTTGTTCTCTATTTTGACTTGTGACCCATTGGGGACTATAATGTAATTGCTACCCTAGAGTTTCAGCTATATAATAAACCTTACCCATGAATGAAATTCATTTCATTACAATCTCATTTATCGCCACATCCGTCATCTAACATCCTTCACCGATTATTTTGGATGCTATTAAAATCATGAGCGTTGATGTAAATGCGGTAACAAATAACGTATCCAAGAAATTTCTCAAAAATTGTTGAGCGCTATACCACGAGATGTGAAGTGTCTATCTCGTAGGAAGAGGATCTAACATCCTATATTGTGATAACTCTCTCCATCTAACAAATTAGAGGACGATCCCAATGGGTCTGGCCATCGTTATTATGCTCGACATGTCCCACTGCCTGGTAGGTTTCTTGTGTGAAGTCATCTCTTTATTAATTTTATTAATTTATATATAATCAAATAGAATTGAATAGATATAAGTTTATTTTTTGCATTTTATTCTTAGACATTATTATCATAAAGGAATTGTTGAGGTCTAGGTGTCAATTACACATGAAGGACTTCCATGTGTCACCATAACATGCATCATTGTTATTGATTAATTTGTCGCGTTCATATATGAGACACACACATTGATTAAATTTATGATGTGATCTATTTGACCAATGCTACAAGGAAGGCATTTTGATAATTCCAATCATTACTATGTGTCTGCATTTTCTGTTAGAGCATGAAAACCACCACCACTAAACACTAAACAATGGTCTTTGACTCAACCCACTGCAAAGCACATGCCTTGAAAATTAAACAGAGATCTGTGATTTAGATCTTCCAACCTACCATTTGTACAGGGCCAATTGCCACAATAAAACCACCAAATCCTCCACCAATGGCTTAAAAAAAACTCCAGCCCCGTGGCCCTGCCCCACAAGAAGATAAAACGGTAGAAAATGCAGAAAAAAAGTACCACATCACAGCAGGAGCCGTCTAGAGCCTCGTGCAAACGTTAGGAGATAACAAGCAATACTCACACTGTCCTACCGTGTGGAACGGACCACCTCTCCAGTGATCTCCCAAAAGCTAACCTCCAACCCACCTTTCTCCCGTCTATCATTTGTCATCATCTATTTAGACTCCTTCTGTTTGGAGCCATCACGTGAACTACAGTCACCCTTCCCTTGTCATTACTTCAATTATTCACACCAACAAGATACTATAGAAGCCCAACATCATTAAAACAAATTTACTGACAAAATCTGCACGCATATAAGCTAAGTTCAGCTGCTTTTCTTATAAGAAAAAACTACGTTCAGATGGTGAGCGCATTACCTATCTATTTTCCAGATCAAACCTGATTCAGCAAATGAGGACAGAGTGGCGATCTAATTTATAAAAAGAATGAAATAGAGCTAAAACCAGGTTCAACAAATGAGAATTCAAAACCTGACCAATTGCTAAAATGAATGTGAATTGTTTTTAAAATAAGGTCGTGTGCATGCATGAGTTTCACCGCTTGAAAATGCAAAAAAGTTTGTAATTGAGATTCTATGAACTGATTTGGTCAATGAAGGATGTCAAAAGAAAGTTTTGATCGTAGATAGGATTCAACCATTTGACCGCATTAATATGACGTATGTACCCTAATTCTTATATAGAACCAATTGAAGGGAATTGCCGAGAGAAAGCGAGAGAGAACATACTCGGATCAGTTGTGGTAACCATGGCAACCCCCTGGAAGTAACAAGAGCCAGCAGCCCTCCCATGCTTCTGGTAATAACTGTCGAAGGCATAGGAAGCATGACTCCTCACATTGTTGGGATCATAGCACTCCTCCCCAGGCTGCACCGCCCCGCAGTCCGCCCTCCCCGGCCCGCACGCCCAGTCCAGCGCCGCCTGCAGTGTACTCTCATCCGTTGCTGCGCCATCCTCTGCCGCCACACAGAATGTCCTGTTTGTTGTATCATTTGCCAGGAACCCGCCGGCCCCGGACACATGCAGCAGGTACACTGGAGTCCCGTTCCCGTGGAACAGTCCCCAATTGGCCTCCGACACTGGTCCTGGGCGCAGATCCTCATCAAACAGCTCATAGATATACACACTCGGGGTGGCATCGGGCCGCAGGGGTGTGCCAGCACGGTCGACGAGCACCTTCTTGATCAGGTTGGAATTGTAGGTGGCGGCATTGTCCCTCGTGGCGAAGGGCTCCGCTCGGGGGTCGCTCCTGGAGGGCCAGCCAGTTTCGCCGACCAGGATGTCAATGTCGGTGAAGTTGAGATTGCGGAGGGAGAAGTAGGCGGCGTCGAGCATGGCATCGAGGACGTTGGTGTAGTGGAGGAGGGTGTTGGGGTCGACCATCTCCTTGGAAGGAGGGAGGGGCTTGAAGAGGGCGTTGTCGAGGGGGACGACGTCCATGTACTGAGTGAGGACGTAGTAAGGGTAGAGGGTGAGGAGGAGAGGGGAGCGGGTGGAGGAGAGGAACTGGAGGAGGGGGAGGACGTTGGGGAGGGAGAGGTTGAAGAAGGCCTGGGAAGGGGGGAAGGGGTCCAGGATGGAGGAGAAAGGAAGGGGGGAGGAGAGCTTCACGGACTGAGAGAGGTTGAGGGAGGAGAGGGAGGAATGCAGGAGGCGGAGGGCGGGAAGGAGGAGGGGGGAGTGGAGGGAGGAGGGGGAGTCATCGCCGAGGAGGAGGAGGGAGACGAGGGAGGGGAAGGGGAGGACGAGGCGGGAGAGCCAGCGGGAGGAGGTGGAGGGGGAGGAGGAGAGGGCCAGGAGCTGGTTGTTCGGGACGGAGAGGGCCACGCGGAAAGGGGTGGGGTGGACGGAGAGGGCGAGGAGGAGGGAGGGGTCCGGGTCGAGGAGGCGGACGTGGGTGATGTGCTGAGTGGATAGGAAGGACGCCAGGGAGGATGGCGGCAGGAGGGAGGACACCGCCGTGCCGATGTTTACACCTACGAATGGGGGCTCCTGCAGGTTCGTTGTTGCAGTGGTTGGTGGCGCCGCTGGTGGAGGCGTTGCTGCTGCTTCCGCTACTTTGAGGACGAGGAGGGAGAGGAGGATGGGGAGGTACATGAGGATCTGCTGCCTGCTGCTGCTGCTGAAGGAAGGGTGTGGAACGCTGTGGATTGGGGGAGGGAAGAGAGCATGGAGTGGCGTGGAGTGGAGAATCTAGTGAGGTGTGCAGGTGGTGGGTTTGGAAGGGAGCGCGTGAGGAACCGACAAGGAATGGAGGCAACCCGTGGGAGGTAATGAGAAGAGGTGTGGGACGTGTTGCCGGCACTGTTGCAGAGTTGGCAGATCTACTCGGCTCGCTGCATGAAGCGCGTGTTCATCCTCGTGAACTCCTTTCTGCCAGCGCACACCATGGTAAAAAATTCGAGACATTTCCCATGGAGGTACTGGGGCAGTGGCGGAGGGAAGGGGGGGCCTGTAGCCGTGTAGGGGCCACGACCCGCTCTTCCAAGTTACAAAATTACATATGAATGGTCCTCTTTGTTAGCTTAGATTTTTTATTAGGTCGATCCGACCCATCATAGTTGGGTCAAAGGGTCGATCCCATTTGTTCCGACAGACACCCGATTCTAACAAGTACATAGATGGTTTGAATGGGTAATGATATCCACGGTACCGGTAGATCAATACAACAAGCATCCAAAATGTGAATTGATGCAGAGCTATTAAAGACATTAAATTGTTGACTGTTCCTGCCAAGTTTGTAATCATAGTGTATAATGGTACTTAGAAGGTGCAATTACTTAATTAAACTAGTTCCGCAAATGGATGGAGTGTTCATTTGTAAATGGCTAAAGTGTTCATCCGTAATGGAAATGGGGAGGCACACTAACATTTGCTTTGTAATTGGCATGAAATTTATTTTGATGAAATTATATATATATATATGGATATAACTTTTTTAAGTTTATTTTATATCACATATTTAGACATTGGTTTAAACAAGTCTGGACTGCATAGCCTTGGAACTATTAGAAACACCAATTTAATTAAGGACGCAAATGGTCGGATATGGATATGCATTAGGTATTGTCATACCTTTCTCGGTCTTTAAATAGGAATGCAACTATGGATATATATTTAAAAGTATATGACATCTCTATGATGCATTAATATAATTAAAAATGGATATATGTGTACAACGGATACATATCAGATGTGTTATTTACAAATAATATATAGATTAACTTAAATATACGTGTATTAGTTAGATTGTGCATGATAAATATATTAAATATATTTATTGATAAATATATTAAATATATTTATTTCATACGAAAGTAACATTAAATATGGTGAAAAGAAAGTATGAAAAAATGTAGATATAGTTAAAATTAAATTATATTTATATATGAAAATAGATATCTAGATGTGGATATTGGAGAATGTTAAAGTATCGATTTCATGTCCATTTTAACATGGATATAGATATTTATGTCAAAATCTATATTGATACAATAGTAGGTCGGATAAGAATTGCACCTGTGATTTTAACTGACTTTTCTAAATTAAAATAATTATTGAATTCACATCTTGCCTACCTTTAATTTTCAGTGAATTAATGTATATTGCTTCATAATTATGAATTCAAAGTACAAGCATTTACCAAGACATTGAAACACGAGGATTTCATAATTTTGCTTTTGGATCATCATTGTATTTGTTAAATCATGATCCGGCAAAGAATAAGGGTTAGAAAGCGAGAATTAAAAGTATTAGAATTAGATCGTCGTTATATTTGTTAAATTATGATCCAACAAAAAAGGTTTGGGGACGGATAAGAGGGTAAGAAGGACATGGTAATTCAATATCCATTGGGTCAATCGGGTACCCTTTGGGTCAAGCAACGTGGCAAATAGGGTTGATGGGTCAAATTTAATGGGTACCTGACCTGGATATCCTCATGCGGGTACCCATTACCTTAGGGTTAACATGTTCGGGTCGGTATGGGTACCTGTCCAAACTATGCATTTTGAACAACCCTAATTACCAACGAGTTGAAATTACGATACTCTGTTTCAAATTCTCTTTCTGTTTCTTTTCCCTTAGGCCATGTTCATTTGGATTATAGGCATTGGAATAAGGAGTCGCTTACCGCTTGTTGCGATTCCCAAACGTACAACTATTCCCATCCACATTTCATTATTTCACCCTTACCCATATCTTTATTCCACCTTACCTACTCGTATCCACCTTATTCGCCTTATTTCTATTTTTTCAGCCGAACAGAGAATAGACTCTTATTCTCCTTATCACCAACCATTATTTATGTTTATTATCGAAACAAATGCCCCTTACAATTCCGAAGTACAATGGTTAGATATTTGTTGAGATCTTATTATTTATTCTTCTTCCTCCCCTTCCTTTTTATTCTCATTTTCAAGATGATGTTCTTGGTCAACGCATCTTTGTTGAGATCACATCATGTTGGACTTTTGGTGATGGTAATGACTGTTCACTATCACGGCATCACGATAAGAAATCCCAATATGTCTACCTTCCATAAATTCGAAACCTCTCGAATCGAGCTTTTTAGTCGGTGTATCCTCCTCAATGCATCTTTTGAAATTGAGTTTTACAGATTTCGTGGTTCCTCCGTAAGCACAAAATTCAAGTGTATGGTGTCACTTTACCGAGATGTGTATCTTCTTGTATGTAAGATAGATATGTTTACAAGTTTTCTGGATGATTGTTTAAATTTAACTGGAATCCGATTGATATGTTGGATGATAATATAGATGGGTATATAAGCATACCTAATCTTCACAAATTGGAGTTAGTTTGTTGATTTTTTTACAATTTTTTTGTTGTTTTTTATTCACGATAAAGAACTTAGATTATATTTGGAGGATCTTCGTTTAGCTTCGAAGCAAAATTTGATCTTTGTGATATATGGTATCACATTGATAAATTATGTTCTTCACGAGATTCAAATTAGTTAATAAATAATTCATGGTCACATTATTAGCACATGTATATCAGTTGAATTTTTCTCATCTTTCGATGGATAATATCATAGATATGTCATAATTCTAATCAATCGTCACTGAAATTTGTTTGATCCTTTCCTCAATATCATAGTTTTAGTCTCATTACAATGTGGTTTGGTGTAATTCACTAAGTCTCGACATGACCAAAATCAACGCACTCATCGAAATAAAAAGGAAGAAGAATTTCATAAAGTGTATGATTATTTACATTGAGAAAAATATAGAAGAGAATCGTAGTGGAAAATATGAAAAATTATCGAGTGCAACTTCAATAAAATGTATGCCTTTCTTAGTTATCGGTTATCATGTTTAAATAATATAACTATATAACATTTAAATTAGGATTTTTATACTTGTACAACGTTAAAATTATGCAATTAGAGTTATGCCCAAACTTTTTTGTAATAGCACTTTTTCCATGTATAGAATTCACAATTTCACCTAACCATTATCAGTCTCAAGTCCGTGTAAATGAGGAGGGTTGCATTCGGTAGCTGACAACCAATGTAAAACAATCGAAGATAACTTCCTAAATAGTATTTTTTAAAAATACTATTTGGGACATTGACTCGTGATAATCAGATCTTTTTCGACGTGGATTTAAGCAAACATTTAGATTTTGTTTGGGTGTCCCCTACTTGCGATGCATTGCATTGCCCGAATACAATGAAAATAAGCAAGGACCGTTGCATCGCAGCCTGGATATAGTTCAGAATTTGCAAGGATTCTCGCATGAGGAACGCATGCGAGTAAATAAGCTAGTTTCGATGTATCACAACCCGGATGCAGTCCAAAATTTACGAGGGTTCTCGCATGATGGACGCATGCGAGAAAAGAAGTTAGTCCAAAAGCAATTGCAAAGGAAGTTGCGGATTGGTAGTTGGAATATTTGTGATTTAACTGGAATTTTTAAGGAGATAACGGATGCAATGGAAAGAATGAAGATTCATATACTATGTCTTCAAGAGACTAAATGGGTTTGAGAGAAAGTAAGGGAGATCGAGAAGACATGTTTTAAACTTTGATATTAAGGTAAAGATAAGGACAGAAACGGTGTTGGAGTGGTTGTTTGTGAGGATTTGAAGGATTGTGTGGATGAGGTGAAGAAATTCGAGGATCGAAATATTTTGCTGAAAATTGATGCTTGAAGAAAAAATACTGGAAATCATCTCAGTTTATGCACCGCAAATTAGTTTAGATGAAAGGACTAAACATGTTTTTCAGGAGGATCGGGATAAGATTTTGCAAGGAGTCCCACGAAGAGGAAAGATTTGCAGATGTGGAGCTCTTAATGGACATGTGGTAAATGATACTTTAGGGTATACTAGTGTTCCTAGAGGCCATGGTTTTGGGGATAGAAACAAAGAGGGAAAATCATTCTAGATTTTGTAATGGCATATGATCTTTTCATAGCAAACACGTTATTCAAGAAAAGGGAAAAGCATTTAATTACTTATAAGAGTGGCCCGACTAGAACAGATGGATTACTTGCATTGAGGGGAAGAGATCGATTGTGTTGTAAAGACTGCAAAGTAATCCCATTAGAGAGTTTGACAACCCAGTATCGCTTGTTAGTCACGGATGTCCAAATAAAAGGGTTGGTAAAGAAAATTAGGGTTCCCAGGATCACTAAAATTAGATAGTGGAATCTTCAACTAAAGCAATCGAGCTTGAGGGAGAAGGTTTTAGAAGACTTATCTTGGGATTGTAGCGGAAGTGCAAATGAGATGTAGGAGGCGGTAGCATCTTGTGTCCGAAAGGTAGCCAAAGAAATGCTAGGCGATTCAAATGGAGGAGTTCTAGGTCAAAAGGAGGCTTGGTGGTGGAGTGAAGGGGTGCAAGAGAGTTGAAATTTAAAAGAGCATACTTTAAAGCTATGCCCAAGGATAGAACATAGGAAACTGTCACAAACTACAAAATAGAAAAGAAGGAAGCAAAAAAGGTTATAAGCGAAGCTAAGTCAAAAGCTTGTGAAGTTTTGACAAAAATACCAACTTCAAGGAGGGTCAGAAGGATATATTTAGGTTGGCCAAAGAAAGAGAGAGAAAGACCAAAGAGCTTTCTCAAGTGAGATGCATTAAGGATAAAGAAGGTCACGTGCTTGTTACTCATAAGGATATAGAGACTAGATGGAAGCATTATTTCCATAAATTTTTCATTGGGGAAGGAAATAGAGAGATCACTTTGGATGATCTAGCTAGTATTGAAAGTTATTTGAATCGTGCAAGCTATAGACGAATACAAAGAAAGGAAGTAGAGGAGGCTTTGAAGGTTATGAGACTTGGGAAAGGTGTAGGACCGGATGGCATCCCTGTAAAAGTATGCAGAGTTTTAGGTGAGTATGATTTGACTTGACTTACAAATTTATTCAATGTTATTTGACGAAGAAAGAAAATTCCCAAAGATTGGAGGAGTATCATGGTGCCTCTTTATAAGAACAAATCAGACATTTAAAATTGTTCAAATTACAGAGGTATCAAGTTGATGAGTCACACTATGAAAATTTGGGAATGTCTGATCGAAAGAAGGTCGAGGTAAATTTCCAAAGTAAAAGAAAACCAGTTCAGATTCATGCTAGGTCGCTCAACTATTGAAGCCATCCATTTACTGAGGAGAATAATAGAGATTTATAGAGCTAAAAGGAAGAACCTCCATATGTTTTTATTGGTTTGGAGAAGGCTTATAATTCTGTTCCACGAGAGAGTTTGTGAAGAGTTTTGGAGAAGAGACAAGTACATTTACTATATATTATTGTCATAAAGGATACGCATGATAGAACTTTATCTTGTGTAAGGATCCAGTCTTAGAAAACTGACTATTTTGACAACAACATTGGTTTATATCAAGGGTCAGCTTTGAGTCCATTTCTTTTTACTTTAATTATAGATGAGTTGACAAGTCACATTCAGGATGAGATACATTGGTGTATGTTATTTGTTGATGATATTGTGTTAGTTGATGAGACTAGAGATGGAGTAAATGAGAAGCTTGAGGTCTGGAGACATGCATTGGAGACTAAAGGTTTTCATATAACTAGGGCCGAGACTGAATATATGGAGTTTACCTTTGGTGGAAGCAATGGTGAAGAAATCAAGGTGAAGATTGATGACAATAATATTCGAAAGAGATAGATTCTTTTAGATACATGGGATCTATTTTGCAACATGATGGAAAATTGATAGAGATGTTACTAATACAATAAATGCAAAGTAGTTAAAGTGGAGAGGAGCCTCTTCTATTATCTGTGATAAGAATATTCCTTTAAAAATCAAAGAAAAGTTTTACAAAGTAGCTGTGAGACCTGTTATGCTCTACGGATCTGAATGTTGGCCTGTGAGCCATAGACATGTGCAGAGAATGGTTGTAACATCAATTAAAATGCTAAGGTGGATGCATAGACACACACGTAAATATTGGATTCGGAATGATGTGATTAAAAAGAAAGTTGGTGTTGAACCAATCGAGGATAAGATAGGGGGAAATCGCTTAAGATGATTTGATCATTTACAAATAAGGTTAGTTGATGCATCGGTTAAGAGATGCGAGTTTTGGGACGTTATACTGACTAAGAGAGGACAATGACAACCAAAGAAGTGTTGGAACAAGAATATATGAAGGGATCTTAGTTTTTTGTATATAAGCCTAAGATGACCCAAGATAGATCTGAATGGAGGTAAAGAATCCATGTAGTTAACCATACTTAATTGTGGGAAAAGGCTTTGTTGTTGTTGTATATCTTGTGAGCATCATTGAAATTGCTACACACGTGTCGTAGAAAGAAGTGCCAATAGACATATGGTGGAAGAAATTATACCTCTGGGTATTTAAGTGTAGCACGTATGCTAGGAGCACGGTCATATAACATACAAATCGGTCCAAGATGATCACGGAAAACATGCAAACGCATCCTCTCTAGAATTCAAGCCCAACTAGGGCCATCCTCCTCGTTGACAAATGCAAATGCCAATGGTAGGATGTGGTTAGATGCATTGCT
The DNA here is from genome assembly GCA_037367405.1 of Ottelia alismoides. NCBI lineage: Eukaryota > Viridiplantae > Streptophyta > Magnoliopsida > Alismatales > Hydrocharitaceae > Ottelia > Ottelia alismoides. Next base: position 498,396 of record JAZKJV010008676.1, read on the forward strand.
TGATCAACACAATTAGAATCTTATATTTATACCTTATGTATATGTGTGTACCGTCTACACTAATAATGGGTCTGGAGTATCTGAAGGCCTCAATACAAGGCTCAAATACTAAGAAGGTCCTCTCAAATAGCTCTCCTTCATTCATTGTTGTTGTGTCGAAATCTATAACTGAACCTGAAATAGCATCTTCAAAAGCCCTGAAAAGATACTGAAGTTCATTGTAAGATTTTCTCCAATCACCATAAATCATCTCTATTCCCTTCCTCCTTGCATCCCAAACCCTCGTTCTACTCACTTGAACGCCAAAGTCATCCTGATTGATGTCTGCAAAAAATGACACCTTAACTGAGGGAGATATTTTGTTTTGATTAAGAAATTTGAGTGCCATGAAGTTGCAATCCAACTATAGATGATCTTGATTGACAACGCGATTCAAGCAAGTATGTGTCTTGTCAACCATTGAGACAACAAACTATCCATCAAGTGGTCGACTATGACCACACAATTTCCACAAACATCCCCTGCCCCATTCGTTGTAGTGTACATCCCGGACCTTCCTATCTGATTCAACTACCTCGAAGTTGTAATGTCATTTAATGTGGAACACCTTCATAAAGTACGCTAGATCGGCTTTGCATTTGAAAAACATCGCATTTTTCAACTCTCTACTCATATTAATCCTATCATTACAGTTCATGCAATCTTCGTCATTCAAAATATAACCATTACCTCCTCTCATGTTCAGAATTGGTATGTCAGATACGATCCGTGTTCCCAGATGATCCTACTCCTCACCATCATCATTTTCCATCTTATCGTTGGGATTCTACGGCGACGGTTCCATCAATCTATCAAGTTCTAGGTCATTAACATGATTTGCTACACAAGGATCAATATTCACCACAGGAGGAACACATGTATTTCCACCATGAGGTAAAGATCTATGAGGTACTGATCCAGGCATAAAAACTGTAACAATAAATATCACGAGCCGATATGTAGCACCCATCTTCTCGACATATTTCACAATCTCTCAAACATCAACATCAAACTCGACATACCCTATGTAAAAACTGCACCATCTTGGGACATTCTATAAAACACCTATAATTCGACTCCTTGCGATAAGTCCATCATGAACACAGACTTGATGTGCTCAGACAACCTTGTGAATGACATTTCGTGACCAATCTTGATAGTTTTCATACAATCTCCGATACAGGTCACCTCCTTACTCGACTTCGAAATAGTCCCATCACAATGACAAAAACAACGAACTTCACGAGACATCCTAAATTACATCAGGTCGACAATCGTTGATTAATGATGAAACAAATAAATATATATAATTCAGCACATCCCACATAACACTAGAAAATCACCCAAACCCCTAAACCCACAATAGGTAATACCTTCCTTGAGATTGGGGAAGGGGAATGAGTTAAGGTTGGTCGGAGGTGGTGGGCCCATCGGGGGGAAGTCGACGGTGAGGACGAAGCGATGGTGTTCACGACGGATGGTAAGAGGCGAGGGCAGCATCGGGCGATTAGAATGCTGGAATGCGTGAAAGCGTAGGTTCTGTTCGCCCACGCTCTGGTTTTATTCCCTGATCAGAGGCGGCTTTATCCCAGAGATGCCTCTAAAGAGACATATTTCTCTTAACCAAAGTCGCATCTTCAAGAGGTGGCTTACCTATTGTCGCGACCCTGATTCCCGGGCCATCGGATCCTCCCATATCCGGATCCGGTTACTCAGCAATAATTTATTCAGCAATCACAACTAACATTCATAAATAGACCGCAAATAAAAATACTCAGAAGAAAGTATTTCAACACTTTTCCATTCACTAAATAAAGTTCAGATGATACACTGTCCCACTATAACCATTCACATACACATCAGCTTGAAAGGAAAAGATACAAAAGATTACTAACTACCTTAAAAAGTAAAGCTACTGTGGCTGGTTGGATGTCTATAATGTAAGGTGTATGAATTTTTAAAGTCCTTGCGATGGCTCACCGATACCTGTTGGATTTTTCATAAATCGTAGGATAAAAATTAGCGAATGCTAAGTAACGAAGAAGAGAAAAACAAATAAATTATGTAATTTTTCAAAACTTGATATCACAAAAATTTTATTCCTTCTCATTAATTTAAGTCATATTCCTTTCTATTCCACATCAGGGATTAGTCCAGAGGAACCCCACCATTCTTGGACTCCGAAGCTATGGACCCTTCAGGATTGGAGATTGTGTTGATCTTGGTAAGCTTATGCCGCCGCACGTCGCCTCAACCAATCCTCTTATACTATCCTGACAATTTCCTTTTTCTTTTATTAAACAGGGTCTCAACCCTCAGCCTGAAAAATCAAATGAGCACACCGTCCTCGAGGACTCGGTTGCTTAAAACCTCAGGCTAACATTTAATCATAGAACCTAGCGGCTTTAAATACTTGTTATCGTGACCCAACCGCTATTGAACCACCCGTGCCTCCACATGGCACGACCACATCTTCCGTCGTTCAACCCGACGATATTGACTCCCGGTACCACGCGTTGCAAAACATTCATTTTGTGCGCACTTAACATAACAGGGCAACCGTGTACCACTTAGGTAGGGAAACGCCAATACGGGTTCCTTCCGACAAACCTACAGGTTGCATGTCCAACCTGTAGTTCTACTCTCAGTCATCCTTAACGTGATACACGATCCTTTTCAGGATCCAACTCAAGCCACATCAATTCCCATGATGTAATTCTTTCGTTAAATCTTCGATTCGCATAATTAGCAATATTTAGTATATACTCACATATATATTATTCATAACCATATATACTCGTATTTATGCTTATTTTAACTCCCAAACCCTAACTTTCAAAGCCACCACATCAATTTGATGCTTAAACCGTATTTTAGTGAGAATCACAAAGCAACTTTTCAGACTTTTTCAGAAATGGCCAAAATTAGGGTTCTTAATAGCAAAGAAAATAAAATCAAGAATTTCAATAATCTCGTATAAAAACCCAACAGCAAAAGGAAGGATTTCATTACCCAATCGAGCTCTCTCTCGTGTATGCAAGGCTTTATCGTGTTTCGTTTTTAGAAAGTCTATTTTAAGGCTCCTGAAAAGATCGAATTTCATTTTCGTATCAAAACGCGAAGAACGTGTCAAGAACACGAAGAACGAACGAAGAACGTGAAGAACGTGAAGAACACCAAGAACACCAAGAACATATTTTCTCTTAAAATTTCGGCAGAGTTTCCCCTTATATCGGGACATATTTCTCGGAAAATTTCGGCAGAGTTTCCCCTTATATCGGGACATGTTTCTCGGAAAATTTCAGCAGACTTTCCCCTTATATCGGGACATATTTCAAAATAAAAATGAAAAGAGTTTCCTCTATAAAATCAATCGTGAGGAAAACAACAGCAAAACTGAAAGAATATACTCAAACAACAAGAGATGGAGAATCGGTAGACACCACGCATTTTAGGTGAGTGAACGTTTGATGAATCACAGGGTCACTGACGTGCATAGCCGCCCGCACCTAAATAGGATATTACGCAGATTTCTCCATCAAAATAATTATAAAAGTATAATAGAAAGAACAGAAACGTAAATGATGGAGAATCGGTAGACACCACACGTCTTAGATGAGTGAACGTGTGACGAATCACAGAGTCACTGACGTGCATAGCTGCCCGCTTCCCGCACCTAAGTAGGGTGTTACATAGATTTCTCCTCGAACCACAACGGGAAAACGAATCGTAAAGAAAGATGAATCAAGAACAAAACTTGGAAGAACAAGAGGATGAATTGAAAGCCTAGCTTACGAAGCAACTAAGAGAGGATCGCACCTTTCTCCTCCTCGTTCTCCCGGCAGCGCTTCGCTAGCGCTCCTCCCTCGCCTCCCACTCCTCCTCCCGACCTCTCGACCCTAGCCCTTAGGGTGGTGGTGGTAGTGGAAGTCGTAGATAATGAATGGGTGGGGGGTCTATTTATAGGCTCCGGAAAACCACTAACCATGGTTAGAAAACCATGGTTTAGGCCTTAACCATGGTTTAGCAGCCCATGGTTTTGGCCCATGGTTTTGGCCAAAACCTATCCCAAAATTAGGGCTTAAGTTAGAACATTCCAGAGGATTCTAGATGCTCTAATGATGCTTAATTAACACTAATCGTGATTAACTTTCACTAATCGTGATTTAACTTTCGCGACTTACGCTTATCTTTTGCTAACTATTGATTAGTGTATAGTAATGATCATTAGCAGTTTTCAATCCATCATTAGTTTCTTTAATCATGTTTAATTAGTCTTAATGACAGTCATTATGGGTTAATGACATCTTAGCCTTCCTTACTTCTCTTTCTTCCGAAAATCATAACAATTCGAAACGAAGTCCGATTCACCTAAAACAAATTTCGTTGGTTTTCTCTTGACGAGCCGGATCTTATTATATAGGATCCGATTTATGCCAATTTCAAGGCTTTACACCTATGATACATAACGAATAATAATAATCGCGACCGTCCAGGGCCAATAAAATATTTAAACTTATCATGGAAGGAATTTTCATCGTTCTTTAACCTCAAATAGAACAGAACTCTGCAATCTCATGGAGAAACATTTTGAAATAAAAATTTCCAGCAAAAAAGAACATTTAATACGGAAACGGCTTAGTTCTGGATCCCCTCGCGAATGTAGTTTTATAGGTGTGCTCTTGGAATTGGAAGATCATCCTTTCTCCCTCAAATTCATGATTTTTTAATCCTCTGAACACCACTTCAATCAATAATTTGAGAGATGAATGATTAGCATTGGATGATCATCGAAGAATTGGATTGGACAACAATTCCTATTGTGAAACCACATACAATAGTAAATCTATACTTAAAATGCCCCTTGATACTCGCAGTGAAAATTTCGTTCTCCTCAGAAATAATAAACTTTCAAAGGTTGGAATCCATTCTCACTTGCTAATGCCAAAAAAAACAACACCAACCACTACTCAATCTATTCTTATGTGTGCAAAAATAGAGAGTAACAGACGCCAAAAAAAACAACACCAATCACTACTCAATCTACTCTTGTGTATGCAAAAATAGAGAGTAACAGACGGCCATCATTAATCAAACTTCCTAAAAAGATGATAGTTCATTTAGAGAGCAACCCACTTCACCACTTCAATCAGAACAAGAAGAAGAAAAGTCAGTGAACTAATTAGGGATGGATATGAGACTTAGATGCACAACAACAAGGCATGCATGCGTGATACACGATACTTGTATTGCATTTACACGGTTCTCCTCGACCCACATGTGTACAAAATCACGAAAACAACATGATCGTCCAAAAGATAATCCGACACAAAAGAAGAAAAATACAGAAAACGACAACAAGAGCGGATGATCTGTACCTCGCAGACAAGAGAAATCACCCCCCACGACAAGCACGTCATGTGGATATTCGTAGCTTCACGGTTGGTTGCTCCGATGGTGGTCTGGCAGCGCTCCGGCGAGTTGTAGGGAGGAGCTCCATCGATCCAAACTTGGAAAATGAGGTTTGGTGCAACCTACTCACGTCCCAGCCCCTTTTATACTCAGGTTCGATTAATCGGATATGGTTCGAGTCCGGGTCTGTTTACCGACTCACAATCGTAAAACGACAGTATCTTCTTTGTCCGATATCGGATTTCAACGTCCTTGATATCGTTGGAAAGATCTCGATGAGTACTACACAATAGATTACCAGGTCTTAAATATGGATATCATACCATGTCTTAAATATGAAAAATAAGTGAACGTAAGTATATGAGGAAATCCGTATCAAGACCTAACTATACCGTCTTTTGTATTTTAACATATAAATAAGTCTCGAAGTCTCACAACATTGAGTAAAGATAAAGTCTTTAGGTAGATCGTGACAATTCTCTTTCTCATGTATACTAGAAAGATTGTCAAATTGCAGCTCTTCTTTATTTATCAATTATTGTGGTCGGGGAGATTTGATCAAATTCTCATAAAATGAAACATTCATTGAGTGCATAACTGTCTTGATTTTCTTTTTTAGTATGATGCAAGTTTTGTTCCACGAAGAATATCATAACAAGATACCTTCTTCACTATCTCGTTCAAATATGTCAAGATTATCATTAATGTTAAGAACAAAGCACTTACATCCAAAAACAATAAAGTTGCATGCCCATGGTGATTGATTGAAATAAAACTTAATGGGTGTCTTCATTAATTCGAATGGATCAAAGTTCTGTCTAAGATATAATAAGTTGTACCAACGACATCTATCAAAAGTGATGATGCAAATCATGTTCACATAGCATAATACAAGTATATTCCTAGAGAGTGTAATACATTCGCTCAACTACATTGAGATGTTCTTTAGGAGAGAAAAAAATTATGCTCAATCCAGTCTTTGTACATACACTACTTAGAAAATCTCTCGTTCTCGAACTTTGTCTTCGTGATCACGTATTAACTCAATGATTGTGGTTCCTTGTCATTTTAAATTCATTTGGCTAACTTTGCAGAGAAAGATACACCCTTGGCTGTAAGAAATAAAACCCAAGTGAAATGTAAGTAGTTATCTACTACAATAAGGTAATAATAAAAACTACCACAACTTTTGAATTTTGTATCTCCAATCAAGGCTAGAAGTAAGAGTTTTATAAGTTAAAATGTCTAATGAACTTCATGCTCTTAAAAGCGATTTTATATAGTTTCCTTGATTCACTTGCAGAGTACACATCTTCATTCGTATAAGATAGCTTGGGAAGAATTTTATATAACCATGCCAAGTTTGCTAAGCTTGTATATTAGTTTCATGTGAATGTGACCTAATACTTTATATCATAGACGATCTTCTTGCAAGGCCAAAAGCCAATCCAATGAAGAATAATCGTCGAACCTAGGTGTAATACTTTTGAATATCTTCCTTGAAAAAAAAATCAAATGTGTTATCTTTTAAAATGTCAAAGTAGTTTTTTATATATAAAAAAGTTACTTAAAATATTTATCACTGAGAATACTAAGCAAGATGTTCTTCAATCCTTTAATCAGACTAAACTTTTCATAAAAAGTGCAGGAGTTGCCCATCATACTTCGTTAATGGTCAAACTTGTGTATTTGATACCAAAGCTAACTGTATGACTGTCCTTGGAGTTTATCTCGACGAAAAAGAAGTATGTATTTTTATTATTCGCTTGGAGCATCCACTGTCTATGATCCACTTACCTCACTTGATATCCTGCAAAAAAATGATTGGTCATGTATTGAGGATGCATCAAACTATGAGGTGCTTTTTCCTTTTTCTTGGATTCTACAAAATAGTTGGTAAATATTGTGGTGAAAAAGAATTTGATTGACAATTCTCATCCTTTGGACGGGCTATTTTTTTATATGCAATCCATTTTTTAATATCAATCCACTGTAGATGTCATACAAAATTAATCATCTTATTAAAATTCTACCATCGATAAATATCTACACATTGATACCATAATAAATTTATCGTATTTATGTATTATTTTTCCCATTCAATTTCATGTTTTTTCTACTTTATTTATCATACAAGAAGTTGGATAAAAGCACACCAACGTAAAATGGAAAAACATGCATTCATACAAGACAAATATTGATGGTTATTCAATTTTACATATTTTAGCTGTACAAACTCAATCTACCACATGGTTATAAATTAATTTTATAAGTCAACGAGAAGACAAATTAAATTAATCATTATCAATATAAATTGGAGGTTCAACTTTATTATTGTATGGTCCCTCTTGTTTATATTTTTACCTAATGTTGTCTTTTTGTAGAGAAACTAAATAACTCATCCCCTAAAGCCACCATGCATATTTTTGAAAGCAACAACTCTTTAACTCCCTCCTCCCTTCTTCAATACAAGCACACAACAAAAGGTGGAGTTGCATACAAGACATGCAACAAAGAAATGAATATATCAAGTAGAGATTATAAATGTCAAAGGTACAACTTAAGTTCCTCTGGAGTGTTTATATGATTTTCCATGATCATCTTCACAATCTTGGAAATGGTCACGATGCTCTAGTAGTGCTCGTGTCAGGTTGAGGAGTAATGCTCTTCTTTTCACTCTCACCTTCGTGTGTTTTGGCTAAGTGTGGGCATGGCTCGAGCATGGTTTTAAAAAATTTAGCCTATGGAAAAGCTCTAATAACCATTGGGAAACTATTTTAGCTTATGGTAAACCTCTCATCGGTTGTGAGGCACGAGCTAAAATTTTCAAAGACACTTGCGAATATTGACTTATTGAATATTGATGATGTACCTACCACATGAAATCTAAGCGTAACTATGAAAACCATGACTTTATTCACAAAGATGAGTCATATCTTGATCATTGTTTGTTGAGGCTTTTCTAATTAGTGGCTTATTGGAGAATGTCTTGTCTTCTACCATTATGACCTTAGATGAGTTCTCTGATTACACGGTTATCGAGTCGATATGAGGTACCGAGGATTCCTTAGCTAAAGAATTGAGCCACATATGCAAACATCACGGAAAATAGAGAACTCACATTGAGATCGAAACATGTCTCTGATGGGCTTATATTATGTTACCTACACCCTTGTGGTGACATCACCTTCTTGTTGCTTTGCCAATATGGCAAGTGCTTCTATTGTTGACTTGTGCACAAAAGTTGGTCCCGCGACTTCACTTAAGACATTGATCGACTATTCTAGAACACCACCATCTAAAGCGCACTTTGAGAGAATGTAGAACTATCTTAGGAAGCATGTTTATGTTTAGTACCGACTTCCAACTATTGAGGAAGAATGTGTTGATTCCTTGTGAGATTCCTATCCTTTTAAGCTTGTTCAACTTTCTTATTGTCTACTCGATTCATATTCTTGTACATTGGTTGAGGATCCTGCCTTTGCATCCACCATGGGTTTTAGAGGCCTCTCAAGTTTGTACTAAGCCAATCATTTGTACTAGAGGAAAAATCGATCATTCCGCCAACTACTCTTCCAATTCATTTTCGTGTTACTCCAAGAAATTCTCTTCCTTCTTGATCTTGACAATCCCAGCTTTGTTTTTCCAATTTAGAGTGTGAGGTCGTTCTCAACGATGTCATTCGATCTATCCTTGTGATTCGCTTGGGCAAGCATTCTTATGATGAATCATATATCAGGTTTCCACATAACGTGGTTCATATACTCTTTAGAATTATCATGATGTCGATATTCATCGTGTAGATTTTATCATATGATGAATCATATATCAGGTTTCCACATATCGTGGTTCATATACTCTTTAGAATTATTGTGATGTCGGTATTCATCGTGTAGATTTTATCATCCCTCGATCTCGCCAGAATTTTATTGAACTTTTCGAGTCTATAAATATAAGAGGTTATCATTTCCACCAAGCCTTCATTGTTATTAGGTTCAAGAGCATCATTAAAAATATGTAAATACCATCATGTAGCTTCTCAATGTTCAATTGTTGAAAGTAGATTAAGGGACATGCCAGCCCAAAAAGCCCAACTCGACACAAGCACACACAAATATCGAGCAGGACTTAGGCCTAAATCTATGGCCAGACTCAGCCTAGATCCTCCTTCCCTACTACCGCAAGCCCCCACCTTTCGTTCCCCATTTCAGGACAATAGAAGTCATATACAACTAGTTCCTCCACGCTCCTCCCCACCCGACACCATGGTTCGTATTGTTGAGATAGTTTGATCTACTGAAGTTGACTTCCATTTAGTACAAACAATAAATCCCCCCTTAACCTTCTTTATCTTAACGAGAAGTTCTAATCGCAACGGATATCCTTTTAAACTATGTATAACTACGTGAAACCTTAACTGATAATAATTGTAAACGAACAAATCAAACTTGAAAGCCGTTCGAATGACTGTTCACGCCCTGCAAAATACACAATCTGTAACAACGACTTCAATCATAGATCACAATAACACACAATTTGCATAAGGAATGTTCTATAATGTAGAGACCACATTATATAATAGATATGGACCAGCTCGGCTCAAGCCCATTTCTGCCCATCTCAATTCCTTTGGATCGAGCTTGGGTTGAGTCAAAAAAATTACGGCCTTGAGCCCAGCCAAGGTACAAAGTTTTTAAATGAGCTTGGTCCTGTGCTCGTTTATGGATTCCGATGCCAAATTTATGACATTAACACTTAATCATTGGCAGTTATTTTTTTATTCCATTGATTCACCATGCAATATAGTTGTATAATGATCATCAATTGAATTTTTTGTTAGAATTTGAAACAATTATTTTTTATTTAGTAATAATCAAAAGGAAAAAATGAATATCATATGTAATTGGGCAATGGTACAAGCAAGTACTATAATTGTTACCTCCGGAAATTTGGAAAAGTCCCGGAATTTTCTTGTGATTTACTTTTTTTTTAATTTCTTAAAAGAACACACACATCCACTCCCTCGCAGCAAGCACTCCGTGGCGCCCTTACAAACCACTTCCTACTGCCCCGCCGCGAACCGCGACCATCATCTTCGTCCTTATCGTTGCAGCGTGCAGGTGCTTTCGAGTCCTCCCGTTCGCTGCTCAACCCCCATTTCCCACCGCGATCACTGCCGAGTGCCGTCTGCTACGCCCTGACAGACGACTCCGCGTCCTAGAATATGTGAGAATAAACTACCTTCTACCATTTTTTTGTTGCAAATCACGTCTTTATTGGATTACAAGAGGTGTTTATTTTTGTAAACATTGGTGCATGCCACTTCAAAGGAATGGAGAGTAGTAAATTTGGCTGTCGAATAACACGAGGAGGTTGAAGCTGTTACCAGGCGTTAAGGTTAGTGCGAAGCCACGCCTTGGTCCAATTTCAGGGAAAGCAATAGGCTAATAGCAGAGGAAAATACCATTTTAAGAGTTCTGGAAACTGGCGTGTTTGCCATGATTATTTGTCTTGGGATGGTGCGCGAGCTTGCTATATTTAGGAAAGACAATCTTTTGTATTAAGCATTGTAATAGTTGCGGTATGACCCGTATGCGTACATCCTTTTGAATGGGTTTTGCGAGTTGCTTGTTTTTGCGGAGAAAAAGATGAAGATTGCCAGTGTAGATGCTCATCATCTTCTCTCCCTCAAACTTTAACAAGTCATTCTGCTACTCAACTCACTAAGTAACCAACCATACATGAGATCTTTCCTCTCAAAAAGAAGGATAAAAGGCATTTTTAACTTTCCTGACCAACTAACCAAGCATACATTATCAGCTGATATTCCATATCATCACATATTTGATGTCTGGATTATACAAAATTTTAATAGATGCTTTTTAATGGAAACATCCCACAGTTTGGCTATTGCTCTTCTCAAAGCCTAAAGAGAAAAATAAACCTTTGCCTCATTTCTTTAATACTGTTTGTTTCTTCATTGAGAGGCGTAACCTGGCTTCTTTTTCTCCCTGAATCGCAGAACTTGTCATCATGCTGGTGGGAGTGTGCCCTCAATGCCCCTGCAGCACTTCTTGGCTCCAGCCTCGGGAAGGAGGCCTGCAGAGAAACCCATACGGTATTTAGAGCATTCTTTCCTTCTAGAGGTTTTGGTTTGTCAAGCTACCATGCCAGGTTCTAAAAGGATTATAAAGTTAAATGTAAACATATTGTAAGGTACCATTTTGTATTGACATTCATGGGCCAAAAATTTGAAATGTAATGCAATGAAATTACCTAAAAGCCATTGATTGCAGAGAGTGATCAGGTATCGGCATGTGATCAAAATCTCAACCGAAAATGACAAAAATGTATACGAGCTTATTGAAGTTGAAGAAAAAAAAAGATGAAACATCGCTTTAAAAGGAGCTGATAAATTGATCAGAATATTGTTTAAGCATTATCCGACTGGCCTGAATTCTCTCGCAACTCGCTTCGTGAATCTTGTCTTCATCAAAAGTTGAAAATGGGACGACTATGAATTTGGCGGGTCTCATTTTTTAGCTCATCAATCTATGGCTTGCTTAGTTAAAACCCGTACAGAACAAATGGATTCCGTGGTAAAGCCTGCTGGTGAGAAGGCAAAAGGCATGTGAGTCTTAGATCATGTTTGACATATTTATGGGTTTTCTACACATGTATTGTTGTTTTTAAGAAGTATCCAAGAAGATTAGTTAAATTTCTCGAGAGGGTCTCCTATGAGAATTTTAGGGTGCTGAAATAATTGCGATTATGATAAAGTTGCTTCCTTATAATTTTCTTTGGAATTCTTTTTTTTTTGTTTACAGGAGGAAAACAACATTACAGTAAGTTTATGTTATGGTCTTCACGAAGGTGTTCAACTAGCCTGTCTACCTTTTCCAGACCTCTTTCCGGACACCCTCCAGGTGGTGGTTCCGGGAGAGAAGGCATCGGTAGATTTGTTTGTCAGAATGTAGAAGAACCCGCTTCAACTTATGCATGGCCTGATAACCAGGTGCCTGGACTTGGTCAAAAAATATATAAATCGATGACCTGTGTACTCTATTCGTGCTTCACTATGCTTGCTTTTATTTATTTACTCTACATCTGTCATTTATATATACAATAAATAAAAAAGTAATATATACACATGGAAAGAAGCAAAGAATGATTTGTTCCATTAAGCAGTCCCATGACGTCCTTACATAGAGAGAAGCCTATGGAAGAATTACATGGAAACCCAAAGCTATAAATAAAAACAAAGTACGATTAGAACTTCTACACAATCCTTAACACTCCCTCCAAAGTAGAGCATATATAATCATGCTTAACTTGGACAAACACTTTTGAAATGGACGTGCTTTGTTAATGATATATGTTGTCGGTTCGGGTGAGAAAAGGTGGCTGGTACATATGAGATCCTTATGTATCATGGGGGCTAAGGACCTGGCAACCTCTGTCACATGTCCTTTCAAGACTACATGTCAGCTTAGCTTCTTTCTTGTTCGCCAAGCATGTGAGCTCTCCTACTATGGGAGGGGAAAAGTGGTGCTGCAAAATCTCAAGAACCGCATGATTCACGACCAATCCACTCCCCTAGGGCCCTCTCCCAGGACCAAAAACAAACATGAAGTTTACTTACCTTCAACCGATCACTCATCTCTCGACTGCTTAGCATCCGATTGGACAACTCTCGATTCTCGGCTGCTTTGCCCATGATTGCTCTACTTCCCAAGGATTCTCCTCTCCCCCTACCTTCTTTTCAACCACCGTCATTTCCTCCCTCATTGCCATCATCTGCCAGACACCGAAGAACAACCACCTCAAGTGGAAAAAGAGCGTGGTGACCTCGGAAATGTAGCTGTGTCGAAACCATTTGGGGACAAGATCGAAATACTCCATAAATCAGAGACCGGCATGGACCACGATTATCACCTCCCCTATCTTGGAAAGCTCCTCCCTCACCACCGTGAACTTCCTATAGCGGATTGGAAGACCCTTCGCCAACACAAGGAAGTAGTGGATGCTTATTGTCATGGAGGGGTGGGGCATGTAGGGGCACATGCCTCCCTTGAACTTTTTAATTTCTAAAGTTTCATGTATATGTATTAGCATAAGATAATTGCAAATCTCATTGAATATATATCTATGTATCATGTAATCAGTGGAAAAGTTGAAATATTTTTTTTAAAGGTATGCTCCAACCACACACAAAGAATGATAAAATCAGTTAAATATCAATTCAAAACTTGGTATTATCATGTCTTTTACTATTTTAAAATATGATTTTTATCAGTTGTGCCCCTATGGGATATTGCAATATCAGTTTTGCCCCTATCTTTTTGGGAATATCAGTTGTGCCCTTAACTTCTTGCTGTTCTATCAGTTGTGCCCTTCGGGTTAGTTGCCGCTCATTTCCAATGCAAACGGACGTTAACTTTGGGATATAACATGAATTAAATTAAAAGTAAAAGCTGAAAATGTCATGTTCTCATCTTTCTTCCTCCTTCCCCATCCTCTTCCTCCTCCTCCTCCTCCCCTGTCTTCTTCCTCCCTTCTCTTTCTCCTCTCCCATCTTCTTTCTCTTCATCCCTTCTCTTCCTCCTCCACAACTCCTCCTTCCTCTGCCTTGAGCTCTCCTGCAGCCTCCCCCGAGCCCCCTGCTCCGCCTATGTGCCTCCCCGCTTCCGTCTCCGTCCTCCTCCTCCCCCTCCTCCGCCCCCAACACCTCCCTCTCCCCAGCCACCTCCGTCGGCCTGCTCTTCCCCCCTCTCTAGTCACCTTCGCCCCCTGCACCTCCCTCTCCGCCCACGTGCCTCCCCACATCCGTCCCCGTCATCCTCCTCCTCCCCTCCTCCGCCCCCTGCACCTCCCTCTCCGCCCCCTCTGCACCTCCCCCCTCCGCCCACACACCTCCCATCCGCCGCAACTCGCCCTCTCCACCCCCAGCACCTCCCTCCGCCCCCCGCACCTCCCCTCCGTCGCAGCTCGCCCTCTCCGCCCCCCGCACCTCCCTCCGCCCCTCGCTGTCAAGGTTGTAGCATAAGATCGAACCGTCCATGGTACTCCAATACGCCTTCCCTCCGACGGAAACGCCGTAGGGGGAGATAACTACTGCTGGGTGGTCATCTTTCATCCGTGGCTTCGAGCAACACCAACCGTCGGAATCGAACACTATGGAAAAATATTCCAGCTGCCCTTCTTTTAAATCTCTGATCAGTGAGATGCAGATGATTCTGTACTCTCCAGCGATGTTGCGTAGATTGATAAATCCTTGAATTTAATCCTTCTGTACTCTCCGGTGATGTAATTTTTGACTGGAGGGCTTTCAGTATTTGTCAAGCTAAGATAAAATTTTGACTAATTGATTCATGAAAATTCACCAAAAAATTCAGTAAAATTTGCCGTTTGATCCGTAATGAGTGATATATCCGTGAAAATGCAAAAAATTTAGAGATTCGATGGATGCATGAAGGTGTAACTAAGAGAGAAATTATGAAGAGAAATGAAGAAGAACAAATGGAGGAGGAAGAAGATGAAGAAGAAGTCTGGACAATTATACCCCTATTAACTGCACCATGGTTTGAAAAAACCATGGTTAAGTCAACTCATTGATGGTTAAACTAGCGGAGGGGCACACCTGATAGAATGCAAGAAGTTGGGGGCACAACTGATATTCCCAAAAAGATAGGGGCATAACTGATATTGCAATATCGCGGAGGGGCACAACTGATAAAAAATCATTTAAAATATGAATAGGAATGTAGTTACAGAAAGTGCTGGATATAAAAATGTGTTGCCATACTATTAAAAAGGATACAAATGTAAGGTGAATACATATGTTATTCAATTTATTTGTAAAAGTAGTATATGTGTTGAGTCAAATGATTGATAAGAATTAATGTGGAGTAAGTGATAAGTGAGTTTTACCTTTTTTTTCCTATTTAGTTGGTTAAAGGGGTAAATATCATAATGTAAAGATAATAAATGATGCAATCATGAGATGCGACAACTTATACTGGATAGCTTATCCTAGAATAAGATCCATTAGATTAGATTTGGATTATATGTATAACATGGTTTATACATTAAACAAATGTTCTAAATGCATATATTTCATATTAATTATATTAATATGGTGAAACAATTCATAGTTTTTGTTACATAAAGTTGCAAAAAATCAAGAATTGCAATATATTAAAATAAATATGCAAATACATTAAAATAGATATACAAATACATATATTTATGGATATTAATGTGAACTATGTCCATATCCATCGAAAATAGATATGGATGTGAATGTGATATCAATGTGATAAGTTCTTGAAGTAATCGAGAATGTCATTGTACATTTTTTAAATGATCATTGATCTTACTTTGATGTGATTTTTGGGGTTTGTAATCTAGACATGAAGATAAATGATCAATAAAATATCTTGTTCATTAATCAATTTTTATTTATTAATCTAAAAATTGTAGATCTTAACGATTTTCACTATTTAGATTAACTTAGTACCAACTTCATGATGAAGAGATTAGTAATTTCCACTTAAAATGATACATAATCAGATACTTTGCATTTAGCTTTAATTCCACCAAAAAATGCAGTAAGATTAGATGGATAGATCTTTTAAGAATCTAGTTTGTGTTTTTTTAAGCAATCATGTATTCCTCTTTCTGCTAAACCAAAATTACATTTAGTTGGCGTCGTGATGTTCGATGCATATATACTTCCACAACTCCATTTTCATTTTGTGCCCCTCCTAGCACAATTTTCTGGCTATGTCCCTGCTCAGTGTTACCATTATAGAACACCAGATGCCTCCAAGAGATACCCACAAACAACCTTCTAGAGATCCCTTATGCAGCATATGAACCTCCTTGCCAGATGGCCTCGTCAAGCACATCAAACTGGGGTCAATTCGTGCTGCATCACCAGAAAGACTAGTCAAAGGCTGCACCAAGGCCTCTTCGACAGCCTCCTCACGACCCTCACCAATCAAAGTGTTTTTGAGGGGCGCCATCTATCCAAGCACCTTCCTCTTCCTAATGCCTTAGGACTTGCACTCCCTTTTCCTGTGCAATGCCACACTACAATGGGAACAAATCATTTCTCCTATGCAACCTCAACAAAATGCCCATTACCTCCACACTAGAAGCACCACAACTGCCATCCCTAGGGATGAAAACGGTCAAATACAGATGCAAATATATGTGTTACAATATCATTATCCTTTTTAAAATCCGGATATGAATATGAATACGAATGTCACACGAATATGTAAAATATAAAATTATATCCTCAAAATGCCAATACGAATGCAAAACGAATATTGATAATCCGGATACATATATTTGACAAATGAATATGAATTAATATACAAGTATTGTACATATCTATATTTACGTAAAAGTTATAAATATTTTAGGTTTATAACAATTTCTAATATATAAAAAGTATATTAAATATTGTAATAATGAACACAATACCAACAACAACAAAGCCTTTTCCCACATTAAGTAGGGTCGGCTACATGGATTCTTTGCCTCCATTCAGATCTATCTTGGGTCATTCT
This sequence comes from Ottelia alismoides, assembly GCA_037367405.1. Lineage (NCBI taxonomy): Eukaryota > Viridiplantae > Streptophyta > Magnoliopsida > Alismatales > Hydrocharitaceae > Ottelia > Ottelia alismoides. The sequence goes on from JAZKJV010008676.1 coordinate 515,426, forward strand.
CGAGCTTAGATCCAAAAAACTAAGATCCCTTCGCCAGTGTTGTCAAAGGCGCTCGAGGCGCTCGCCTAGGCGCTAAGGCGAGGCGAGCCCTAGGCGCCTTGCCTTGCTTCAGGCGAGGCGTTTTGCCTCAGGCGCTGCCTAGGCGAATGCCTGGCCCAAGGCGCCAGGCGCTTGCGGCGAGCGCCTGAAGCAAAACTGGGGCTTTTTGCTGAATTGTTTGTATTTTTTCTTTTTTTAAATTTTAAAGTTGGATAAATATTAGAGTAATATTTGGTCATGTAATATATATATATATATATATGCATACAAATACATGCATCAATTATACATACACCAGCAATACACATGCATATACACACTAAGTCTACATACATACATACATACACATACATTTACGCATGCATATTATAAGTATTATAATTAAAAACATAATACATACATACAAACACATATATGTATATATAGACATATACACATATACATGTAAACATATGTATATGCATGCATATCCATGCATGTACAGATGTACACATGTACATGTATACAGATGTACACGTATTTACATGTACTACACATATATACATGTATTAGACATTTACTTATAAATATTTATGCATAAACACATATATGTTAGTCCCTAATTCTACATATGCAAATACATTTATACATGTTAGTTCTAAATTCTATTTATAGACATACATGTTAATCCTTAATTCTACATATAGATGTACATTTATACATGTTAGTTCTACGTTCTATTTACACGTTACATTTATATTAGTTTTAAGTACTATAATTGCAGACATAATATATACTTACGTACGTTTATATAAATAAATATGCATATACTTACATATATTGGATCGATAGTAGATTGTAGTTTAGGTGTGTTTATGTGTGTAATATTATTTTGAAAAAAATACATGTATGTACATACAAATACATACATACATATATGTTTAGGTATATAAGATTATATTTACATAAATATATGTAATATATATAGCGCCTCGATTGTCTCAGGCGAGCGCCTAGCGCCTCAGGCGTTTTGGACTCCCAGCGCCTTAGAGCGCCTTACGCCTTGAACAACACTGCCCTTCGCATAGTCTCATTCTAACACTTCTTGGATCTTCCTCGCCCTCTTTTAACCTGGTCAACATTCCAAAATTCATATCTCCTCACCGGTGCATCAACTGACATCCTTTGTAAATGACCAAACCACCTTAAGCAATTTTCTCGCATCTTATCCTCGATCGGAGCTACACCAACTTTCCTTCTGATGGCATTATTCTGAATCCGATCTTTACATACGTGTCAACACATTCACCTTAGCATTTCATTTCTGCTACTGCCATTCTTTGCACATGTCTATGGTTCGCAGGCCAACATTCGGATCCATAGAGCATAGCAAGTCTCACAGCTTTATAAAACTTTCCTTTGATTTTCGAAGGAATTTTCTTATCACAGAGAATAATAGAGGCTCCTCTCTACTTTAGCCAACCTGCATTTATTCTATTTGTAACATCTCTATCAACTTCCCCATCATGTTGCATTTTAATAATGAATATGTGCATAAAAAATAACTAAATAATAAAAGGAAATGTAATGCATAGCTAAATAATAAAAGAGAGCTTACCAAACCTAACTGTGTAAGTATTGGTATAGTCCAGAATTTGAACATTCGTATTCATATTTATATTCGTATTTGTATCCATATTCATATCCTTCAAAAAATTGAATATTCATATTCATATCCTAAAAAAATTTGAACATTTGTAATTACATTCATATTCGTAAAAAGTGAGGATATTATATTCGTATTCGTATTCATTTTTGGCGATTGTTGAACATTTGTATTCGTATTCACATTCATATTCACCATATACGAGAAAATGACATCCATATTCTCTATTTGACGAATGCGGATACACACATATATGAATATATTTGTATTCACTTTCATTGCTAGCTGCCCTGTCTTGATGCGATGTTTCCTATGTACCTTTGGCAACTAGCAATCCTCATCCATCCCTTCTTCTATTCTGACAAAGCCCCCATCACTACATCCACCGACTACCCCATGCCTCAATATAACATCCGGAGTCACATTGTCCTAGTAGCCCTCATCATCTCCGGGCTTTCTGCTAGCCCAGAACTCCCATTGCCTCGCATAACAGAGCTCCCAACTTCTCCGAAGGCATCAACTCCCCCATCTCTTCTTCTACTCCTATCCCAAATCCTAACCTTATCCCACTACCATCGTCTGGAGTCTTGAGTGTCACCTTCGATGCCTTCACCAACTCAGGGCCTCTTAAACTCCCTCGACTCCTCATGACCCCCTCTAACACCCATGATCAGCTTCCTATCACCCTCGTCCCTCCCAACTCTTCTGGGCCTATCGCATAAGGCCATTGCCCCTCGCAGTTATTGTGATGATTTTTTGAAAATTGGAATTTTGAATTCATAATGTGCACTTGCCTGATTGATCAATGATTATTAACCGATCAATCTATGGTCTTTCTGATCAATTACTTCAGTAGAAGTGATTGCCACTTGATTTCTTAAGGAAATGTTTATAATTTAATTTCGTTCCTAACTTAATTATTAATGACTCTATCTAACCCAACTTATGTTTTATCTGTCCTATTATTCAAAGAACATCACAAGAGGAAGGCATAAATACTACAAAAGCCACAAAAATACTTCCATTAATCTTTTAAAAGTTCTTTTAGCCCTGATTGCTTCACACCTTACTTTTCCGATTCTTGACTACTTGTTAGATAAGTGTTTGATCAATGCGACCTATAATTGACTCAAAATCTTCATTTCGATCATCACAAGTTGGATCGTTCTTAGTCTTTGTCTATTGCTATTTTATTCGCATATATCACATTGCATAAAACATATAAATTCTTTAAGCTGACTGGAAAATGTTTTCTTGTGAACTTTTTCTTTTTTATGTATTGTTGTATTGTGATACTTGGCTTGTTGTGTCAATACCTCTCCGATGGTTTCTCCTGCACGATTACCCTCCTCACTCTAGTGGGGTATATCCAAATTGATGCCTGAGATAACATGACTGATGACTCTGGTGGTGGTGGTGGGAGCAGGTGAGACCTTCTATTTCTGGTTGGATAACTGGTCTGGATCATACACTTTGGCTGTACGTTTTCCCCGTCTCTATGCTTTTTCAAGAGATAAATATAGTATTATAGCTGACACTTGGTCATATGGCACTTGGGCACCCTCCATTACGACGGATTTCTTAGAACAAAGATTAGAGGACTTTGTACAGTTGCAGAATGAGTTAGCGGATGTGGATGGTTCAACCAATGGTGGATATGGTCAGAGGGGCATTTCTCTATCAAGAAAGCTTATAGAACATTTGCGGCATCCGAGGATGGTTTGTAGAATAAGCTAAGGCGGGACTACAAGTTGATTTGGAAGGCGTGGATTCCACACCGAGTCAAGGTTTTTGTGTGGCTTCTATGACAAGGTCGTCTTTTCACTAAGGAATATGGGAACGAGCTGCTTAGGACATGTGGTGTGACTTGCACAAGGTGTGGTAATGATGCATAAAATATGGATCGTCTTTTCTTTGGTTGCATACACCCGGTAAGGTTTTGGGAACATGCTGTTATTCATTGGCTTGTGACAAATAATGCTAACTCTTTTTGGGCCTTAATCAGGTTCTATTGTGGAAACACTCAGGAGGACTGTTTGTCTCCATTTACTCACATTTGGGTGCTCTGGTTAGCTAGAAATGAATTCATCTTTTGTGGTCAATCTTTTTATTACGAAAATGTACTTGAACATAGCAAATAGTTGCGAACCACTTTTGGTTTACCAGTATGTAACTTTTTTAGCCAGTTTATAAATTTTGTGGGAGCCTGGGAGGTCCTGACTTGAGACTTCACCATCTTTTCTCTCAAAAAATATGGCATATACAATCCTAAATTAGTTACTGTTAGTATTCAAAATAATTATATCTATGAATCTATATAATCAAGTGTTGGTTGCATATAAAAATGATATTTGAAAAAATTGTAACACTAAAAATCTATATAATTGCAACAAAGAGAAGGATCTAAAGTGTAGAATGTCGTTCCACAGGAGAGAAAGTTCCAGAGTATTCTACAACATATGTTAGGTGAAACCTGTTGTCAAAGGTTGAGCTTTTATAGCAATTGATGCTACCATATGCATAATGCTCCATTGTGAATACCCACTTGTACCTAAACATAGATGCACCTCCGTGGCTATGACTAAGGGCTAGGTGCCTTTGGATTGCAATATTGCTATCCCCTCTTCGATAGTCAACCGTTGTTGGCTAGCCTATAATGATTCCTGATGTGTGCATGGGATGGTAACTACTGACAATCCCGACCACCACGAACTTCTTGTAGTTCTTCGATAGATGATCAAGAGAGAGGTGAGTAGAGAAAGGGTATGTCGCATACATGCATAGACGCTTCCTGCTATTGAACTGTAACTTGGATGATCTCTATATCCTTACTGAACAGACACATCAATAGTGCCATCAGTAGAAAACAAATGCTTGTTGTTTACTTGAGGCATATGGAATGATGGGGAAGACCCTGAAGCGGTAGGGGTTGAGAGATTGTCACTCTTGCTCTTGGAGCTTGTGAACCCCTCAGATCCGGGTATCCGTTTACGCCATCTTCGTAATACAACATTCATTGGCATCGCATTAAATGTATGAATTTATAGGGATTTTTTTACGTTTGATGCTACATATGACATTGATATTCATGAATAAATAAACCACAGAGACAAAAAGAAGATGTGCCACCAACATTTTATTTCATAAATTTTCATATATTTACAACATGTACAAGGAGTCTGCCAATACATACAGTATTCCCAAATTTTTGTACAGAAGAGAAAGGGAAGCATTTACGTTATGAACCGAACAAAAATTGAGACAAAAGTATACGTACCATCTGGTATATACTCGGTCACCATATGTCATCAATAGCTAATGAGCAGCAGGCTCTTTGCCTGCCAAAACATGTTGGAAAGAAGAGGCGTCAACGGGCGCTGGTACCTCCCAAAAACTTATAAAAAATAAACATGCATTTAATATGTTCAAAAGCAAGCAAGTAGAAAGGTAAGAACAAGTAAAAAATATTTCTACTTGCATATGTAAAAAGGTTTTCAAGTTGCTTGTAAGCACCTCCCATGATCACCCATTATCCCAACATTTCCCATATATAACATATTTATATTGTATTTTATTGATCATAAGTATGCATATATTATTCTCATATTATTCAGAGATCATGTTTGTGAATTTTGATGTTGAGAAAGTTGAGATTGGAAAGGTTTAATGATTTATTTAATTCTCAAGTCTAATGGATAGTCTGTGGTCTTGGTCATTGTGTGACCTCACACTATGACTCTAAGACGTGGGGAATGCCTTAGGGTTGGGGTGCCTCCATAGGCATGCGGTGTTGTATAATGCATCCTAACTAAGTTTCCAACACGTCCACTAGCTTATAGGGCTTTTGAATCGAATCTTATTATAGTTACTTCCAACCAACTTAACTTTGATTATAAATACTCCAAACCTCAACTGCAACTGTCTCAAGTGTAACCCTAGATGACATAGATGTTGACATGGATGATTTGGATGTAGCATCGCCAAGTCTGTTGGCGAAAATAAATAAAACTCAAGCGGTGAGGTAGCCTACAAAGGGCTCTTCCGTCTCACCCTCTAATTGGAAGTGCAGTCCAATAGAGGGATAAGTCTACTCCAAAACTACGCCCCAGAGACGGGTGAGAGACTCTCCAGAAAAGTCGCTCTAGAAAACGGCCCGACTAGTACGAGCAAACGAGCTCGTACGTAAAACTAAAAACCGATGATCCCCCGCATGGGTATCCTAAAACAAATGGTCAACAAAACTGATCAAAGTCGGGATCCCAACGAGGTGTAAAAACACAGAGTTCGCGAAAAATCGTGAAAAGGACCGTGACCCTAGACCCGTGCACTAGACGGCTGCTACCCTAACTGAGCTTCCTTTCCTCCGCTCAGTTGAGGGTCACCGCACCCTCGCACGATCAGGTGTAAGGGTCACTATGATCGGCATATATATATATATATCAATCATTACCCATATTCAATAATTCAATTATCCAAATCAATGCTTCCTTGAATAGGTACCACAATTTGTTTTCTAATTTTGTGCAACTAACATGCTTCTGATTCCTATATCTCCTTGGATAATGAACATCACTAACACATATACATGGACTGGATTTTTCATGTACCTACATAAGTTAGAAGATATGAGAATTCTTGGATCCTTATTTTAACTATCAGATGTCGAGAGAGATTTGATCTAGCATAATCTTTTACATGGCATTTCCTCTCATCCCCGACTACATTTTATTCTCGTGTATGTCATGAAAGTTGCCCCATAAGAACCTAGCTCACACTCATCTACGAATCATCAGATATAGCTTCAAGTTCCACTTCCCCTACAAGCAATATTGCCTTTCGATTCTAAGGTGGGTAGTACCCTATGGATTCTCAAATCAACTAACAACAGAGACACATATGATAGAGATACCAGCTTCACATTTTTCCAATGTTGAATATACACTTGAGTTTTACCCTATTAACTGGAATTGCATTACCTGTCATTAATAAGAGTTTTATAATCCAATTAAACATGCAGATGCTCTGTACAGGAGCAGACTATTAAAAGTTCCTAATTAAATTCGTTCATTTTTATTTATTTTTACCAACAATTTATAGTTATAGAATATTAACTATAACTCCTTCAAATTAGTAAGCACAGGAGGTCAATTATTCCCAATTGTAGTTTTTTTAATAAATTTAACCTTTTTAGATTCATTCATCCTTAATATAACATGGTTTAATATAAAACTCATATCAGATTTAATATAATTTCCAGAATAATAATCTTAAAATACACCTTAATCTTTACAGAACCAGATAACCCCCTCCCCCTTTTTGATAGAGACATGTTATTGTTGATCACTATTAATCCAGAGACGCATAACATGAATTCTAAAACAAAAAAAAACTCCCTTTCAAAGGAGCAGGACATCAGATTATCTTCTATGTATATGTATTTTCAGTAACCTACAGAACCTATAAAACAATAACTTTTATTTCTCTTAGTTAATATAAATTTACTTATTTATTTACCGTTACTAATCTGTACAGAGAATTAAAAATCAGTAATTAATTTCAACAGTAAATGTTTGCCATGTGATGATCATATTGAACAAATTGAAATGCCTGTGCATCTATAAGCATAACCTCCAGTCAGTTGTATATGTAATCAGTTGTATATGTATTGCAAATGATCTATCTGTGCACAGTTTATTTTTCAAAAGTTCAGAAATTATAGAAATTAAAATCAGAAAATATATATATTTAAACAGTAAGGTTTTAATTTACTGTGAATAGTTAATAGTGCGTTTTTTTTACAGATGCATGTTGAGAATCATCAAACCAACCTCCTATATTTCATATAGAGGGTACTGCATTATCAAGATAGTGACATGATCATTGATTAGGAGGACGCATCACCTCAACAGATTTTTTTTTTCAATTTTACAAAATTTTCTAATACAAATCAATCCCACCCAAAATTTAGACAAAAATATGGTGATTGAAACAAAACATGAACATTCTAGCAAGAGAGGGTTATTTGTAGACATGCATGGTAGCAAGAGATGGGAAAGGAAGGTACCTATTTCTTAAAATTGGAGGAGGAATGGTTGCCTGCAGCAGAAAGGCTGATCCTGGAGCTGCTGGACAACAATCTTGAATGTTTGCATGAGCTCTTGAAAGAAGGGAAGGGAAGCTCCCTTCGTTGGATGTGATCATGTGATAATAGGAATAACATGAGAAGAAGATTGGAAACTAAATGAAGGGGAAGAGAAAGTTCTTGTTGAAATAGAGAAGGGGGGCTTATATATACAAGAGAAAGTTCTAGATTCTTGACACTTGGACTTACTTTTAGTCCAAGTGGAAAGGTATAAAAAAATTTTGCCGTCTGTACAGACTTCGACTTTTTTACAGAAATTATTATATTTTTTATATATTTTATTTAGGGTTTTTATCACTTGTACCCCTTTGAGATATCGCAATATCAGTTATGCCCCTCACTTCTTTTGCCATTATCACTTGTGCCCTTCCGTCAGATTGACAGTCAATGAGTTGACTTAACCATGGTTTCTTCAAACCTTGGTGCAGTTAAGAGGGGTATTATTGTCCAGACCTCTTTATCTTCTTCCTCATCCATTTGCTCTTCTTCCCTTCTCCTCATAATTTCTCTCTCACCATAAAACTGCACACAACCAATTCCTATCCCTCGGAATTGAACAAGTACAACAATGCATAAGCACCCAATCGCAGTTCGTCTCAAATAATCAACTTAAACATTTTGTGACTACACGCAATAAGAAACAAAACACAACCATATCATCACAAGGGCGAGCATTCCTCTACTCGATTACACGAACACAGTTGAAATAGAAACAACACCTTGAAATATTGATCGACCGGATAGCGGAAAGATCAAACTTGCCGGAGTTTAATCCCTCGTAATGTTACCAAAGAGGGAAAAGTTCCCATTTAACAATGGTGAGGAGACACGTGGAGGGATACGATAAACGCAATCAGCACCAAACTAAGCCTCCTGTTCTTCCCTCTCATCGAAGTCACAATTCTCCTCAAGCAAAAGATATCCTCAGGAGCAAACCATTCCACAGCATCCATTTCCGCAATTCGCGCAAATCTCTCCCGTTTCAAGGAGAGGAGGCGCAGGGGCAGGGGGCGCAGGAGGGGCGGCGAGGGCAGTGGAGGCGCAGTGGCGACCTGTACGCGGGGGGCGACATGGGCAGGGGCTACGGGGGGCGGAGGGTGCAGGGGCAAGGGGGACGGGTGCAGGGGCAAGGGGGGGGGGGGGCGGAGGGGCTGCAGGGGGCAAGGGGGCAACCGAGGGAGGGGGTGCGGGGGACGGAGGAGAGACTTGGGGCGGGGGTGCCAGGGCGGGTAGGCGGGGCAAGGGGGAGGCGCGGGGTTGTGGGGGCCTGCGGGCACAGCAGGGGCGGGGGAGGAGGCAGGGGCAGTGGATGACGAAGATGAAGAGGAGGGGGGAGGAGGAAGATGAACAGTGGTTGGACTTTTCAATTCCTTTGTTTCATTTAATTCCTGATGTGTCCCTAAAGTTAACCTCCTTTTGCGTTTGGAATGGACGGAAACTAACCCGAGGGGTACAAGTGATAGATTTGCAAGAAGTGAGGGGCACAACTGATATTATTAAAAAGATAAGGGCATAATTGATATTGCGATATCTCAGAGGGGCACAAGTGATAAAAACCTTTTTATTTATTATTATTATTGTAGATTAACAAAATTTCCATATTCATCGATTGTTGGATTTCGACATACAATATCTTGATTTGATCGTCTTTGAATGACGATCAAAATGAGTATAATATTGATATACTTCCGATCGGGTTTTGAATACCCGAATTTTGAGATACGGTTTTGGTTTGAGGTTAAATTTTGCGAAATTAAAATATTAAACGACCGTCGATTGATGAACGGTCGATTTCGTTGGTCTTGTTTCGTCGAATCAGATTTTATATTGGTCTCGATTTGTTTTGGGGTTTCCGAATTTGCGTTGCGGCTTTTTCGGATACGCATTATGGTGCGATCGATTTTTAGTCGATTTCGCCCGAACGATTTTTGATTCACGATCAATTGATCGATTTAGTTTATTTAATGTTAATTAATAACTTTATTGAGTATACATACCTTAATCGGATCGGGTTCGGGCTTATGCAGATTCGGATGTTACAGAGAGCTTGGGTTGGAGGAGAGGGAATAGTGGAAGGAGAGAGAAGGTAGACCTTAGTGTCTGACTCAGATGATGTCATCAAGTCTCCCATGGGAGAGAAATACATAACATGCTCAATGAACGTGACATCAAACTTGCATAGTACTTCTGTTTGTCAAGGTTATCCCATAAATTATACTTGAAAGATCAATGAGACAACTTGTGTTGTCCCAAAGTCAAGTGATGAACAAAAGTAACATAACCGAAGACACGGTTCATTAAAGAAATTAAATCCTTATCAAGTAACACACTCGAAAAATGAGATTGTTCCTCTAAATTGAAGATAGCATATGATTGATCAGATAGCAAGCAATAAGAACATCTCCCCAGTGAGAGGGATGAGGGTGACTCTGTATCAAGAGAGTTCTAGTGACATCCAAGAGATGCATGCGATTCCTCTAAGAAACACCATTCTACCGAGAGGTTTAGGTGCACGAGGTCGATGTAAGTTTCCTTATGACTTGAAAATTGAGATAAACAATCAATGTAAAACTCAAGGTGGTTGTCAGAATGCACGTACTTACCGATGGGAGATAAAAGGTTCTTTATTGCAATGATAAACTTTTTCATAATATTACCAACCTCAGACTTATGTTTCATAAGAAAAACAAAAATAATCAAGAAAAATTATCTACAACCACATGATAAAAACTGCGCCCCTAATGATTATGGTTAGGATGTGACCCCAAATATCAAAATGTGCCAACTCAAACAAAGAACTAAACTGCGACCATGATGACTGGAAAACTAGTTTGATGATGCTTCCGAAGTCGGCATGCATCGTACCGGAATCTAGACTCCTGAAAAGGTAAATGGCCAAAACAAAGATGCCACATGTAGGAGACTGGTCTAATAGGGATGGAAGATCTGTATGCACAGGGAGAGTGGACCAATCTGTAGAGACGTCATTGCTTATGAGATAATCCTTTATGTAAGAATATCCTGGAACACAAGAGAAGATGGATTAAATATGACACGACATTTGAGTCCCTTAGTCTTTTGGCTAATGAGTAATTAATATCTCTAAAAATCCGGAGAATGTAAACATTTTATACACACACAGAGGGCATTGGATGGATCTCCCCATGTTATGTGATAGGAGAATGTCTCCCATCTACAATGTTGATTGAGATTATCTATTTCCACTGAGATATGACAAGCTCTGGAATCAATCACACTTCATAAAGTTAGTATTGTGACAAGTGTTAAGAGCATGTCCATTACCTAAAGTGATGGTAGAGGTTGATGTGCTAGATGGTGCAGTAGGGAGACTGAACTGAGCAGATGAAGGTCCTGTGTTCTCCCTCAGATGAGAGACAAGATTCTCGTACCTTTGTTTAGATGGTCCTGTAGCTGACATCGGCAGAAGCATGACAAGGTGAGGGGACCACCTCTCTGACCACAGTCTCCTCAATATATCCTTGCAGTAAGTGCACTGTGATTGGAGGCGAGCACCACTTCCTAAACCACAGTCTCCCCGTCCTTGGAATTGACCATACCATCCTATTACCTTGTGAAGCAGCCTTGATAGAGAATGTCTGAGATCCACGTGCATATGGCATGTGGATTCTACTCAGACGTTTGTTTGCCTCCTCCATACGAGGGATCACAACTCTAAAAAGAAGCTGACTGCATGCTGTGTGATAGTTCAGATCATGGTCAGTAAGGATACCACCGACCATCATGATGTTCCTGCATGCCAATTGCTGCTGAATATTGGCACTTGGAGGCATGTAACTTTGGAGTTTCTCAAACATGCTTCTCATGTTGGAGTAGAATGAGTTGAAGGGGTGACCAACCTGGTTGGATATCATGCTGGAGAATCTTCATCTCATTCTTCGCTCGGAAGTGGCAAGAATATCCAGCATATCCTTTGCAGTGGGCTGATGTATAATATCATTGGCAATCTCTGACATCAGAGTGCGTGATAGACAAACTCGTACCCATGCCATTTTTGCTTCCACGTGGCATTATCACATGTTTATTAGCCGGCTCTCCTTTCCTCAATATGTACTTGTTGTAGCTCTCCATGATTCTCATGAATTGCATTGCCCACAACTCATAGTTTGTCTAATGCATCCTGACTACGGGATGTGACCTTTGATGGCCCCATGAGATGTAGCATAACAACTACCTTCTTCACTATTACGGCGAACGAAGCTCAGGAAGAATAAAACCGAGAGAGAAAGATAAATCTAACTTGTCTACTCAAGCATATTAAGGGGGTTGTGTGTGTAGACCTAGCTGTGTAATATTCTCATTACCCTTCTAGCTGCTCTAGAGACCTCAAAATCGGATTTATATGATCAAATTTGGATTGAGCTGTCCCAAAACACAATGGTATCAAAAAATGAGGATTTCATGGACCCCGACGCACCAATATGATGCACAAAGGGGTCATCGAAGGGCAGCTTGGAGCACCTCCAGTGGTGGGCGACACCGCTGGTGCGACCACTGCTATTTGCGTCTGTCGATATTGTCGCTAGAGTCGCACAACAATCGGAGCATTGTCGCTGGTGCTTCGCAATGAATGGAGCGACTGGTGGTTGGCTCTGGAGCTGTTGGAATGCCACTAGAACGGATGTTATAAGCATGCACTGTGCTGTGTGCAAGCGAGAGAAGCTCGACGTGTGGTAAGGCCTTAGAGGCCTGGTTCTACACCGCCATGCTGAAACCACAAAAAATGGAAATACATGAATAATTTATTTTGGGGTTCTAGAGTTTTCTTTATATTGAGATTTGAGAGGAAACCATAGAGGTGAAAAGAGGTTGCCCGGCTGGGCTACATAGATGCTCTATTGGGTTTACACATAAAAAGAAAAGAAATGTTGTTATACTAGAATCCAATATACTATCGTAGCTATTATAAGAGGTTGAGTTATTTGCGGTAAATAACTCATATTGCTAGTTGATCGATAAATCGATCGGGAATCATGCATCATGACCTTTAGTTTGTGGTTTTCACTAGATAGGTTTCCACAGTAAAAAATGAGCATATTGCGATCGTTGTTCGCTTATGGCACCATCATTTTGCTCCCAAGGAGTTCACCACCTCAAACCCTGACATCCCACAAATACAGACTAAATTCTCCCCTAACTGAAAAATATCCCATGCAAAGGAGCCCAACATGGTACCAACCACATCTTTCGTAGACTTAAGGCACCCTGACTTTGTTCGAACTCCAATCCGATTTATCTGTGAGCGAGGGCCCCCCAGTGCTTTGGCACTTCTTTGGGACACATTTAATATGCATGACACCCGATTCTGAGCAAGAGCATTGTTGATGACCGAACCTTCTGCACCTGAAGCAAATGATTGGATTACGACACGAGCTAGGGCGATGTTTCCTGGCTGCTGCACCGAAGACATCTAGCCGGGTCCCACCTCGGACTTTGAGATCGCAATGCTATGCTTATGCATGTACGGGCGGTCGAAATCTTCTTGCCTGCTTGATGTATCTGCCTCTTCCCATGCATCTCTTGCCACCATTCTCCTTCACAACTAGTCCCACCTCCGAGGGTCCTTTGTAGTGTGTGTCCACTTCCATTTCCTTCACTGCCAACCCGCCTCTGTCTTGCAGCCCCATCTTTTGTGGGACTTCCATAGGGCACACCAAAACCACCTTATGTTTGATCAAGAATCGTAGTTGTCTGTAAGTAGCTTTTTTTGAATAAAATCAGCAGGGTATTTCATGCGGGATGACTGTCATCTGGATTTAATAAATATCATACTTCTCTTGGAAAAATGTTCAAGGATTTAGATGTTCATATTCATAGGTGGTGGCGACGGCTGCCTTATTTGCACTGGTTACCTAATATATCTACATACCCCAAATAAGTTGGTATCAAATATTTGGAATTTAATGTTGCTGCAGTCGAAGAATCTTGCTCTCTTCTGTCTTCTAGTTTTATGAATTATTTGTGCAACAGTTTGCATAAGAAGACAATAAAAATTTGCCTTGCAGAAACCTCGAATTTGCATATTAGGTGGTGGATTTGGAGGGCTTTATACCGCTCTCCGATTAGATTCTCTTATATGGACCAATGACAAGAAGCCCCAGGTAAATCTGTTTCTAAACAATCAATAAGATGAAACCTGTGTTGAATGGATTAATCTGCTTTAAATATGTCATCATTTACATTCGAGTTTTTACCATTGGAGAAATTTCAAAAAAATTAACAGGATCACTTGTTTATATGTTATGGAAGTGAGGCAAATATCTCTGGTCTACAACTTGTTTCAATAGAGGACGACTTCATCTTTCTTATGGACCAAAATAGATAGTGATCCTGCCCCCACAAGGAGGTAAATCTCGAAAGTTGGTTTGGCTAACGTAGAAACTTGAAGACTGATTCTCTCTGATATCAAAGTGGACCACTCCTATAGATGAATACATAGAACGATTTTTTCTTATATGGAGTTCATATATGAGGATTTGAACTGCTCCTATAGATGAATACATAGAATGATTTTTTCTCATATGGAGACCATATATGAGGATTTATGTACTAGCAATTTTTTATTTCTTGCTGGACTAGTTGTGTAATTTTCTCATTTCCCTTGGATTCCTTATCTTCTATATAAAATGAGTCTAGACTCTCATCATAGACATCTTGTTCTGCCCTTCTCTTGTTCTGCACTTTCCACTCTGTTCTTCTATGTTCTATCCCGGTCTCTCATAAGATTATGGCTCATTAATTTCTTCATATGGAACATGTCAGGAGGGCAACTCTTATCGTGCTTTCTTTTTCTATGGTTCTGACCTATAAAATGCATGATAACGTGAATACTAATTGCACTACATGGCTGTAGCTTGTGGTTTAACATAGAATTTGCATTGGTGGATGTTCCATGGAGATTTCTGGCTTTACTTCTGAGTATGTTGCAGTAGTTGATCTCGTGAAAAAAGAAACATGTTGGCATCAGTAGTAGATGGTGGTACTCCAGAAGATCATTTCCAGGCTGACTATTTACTCCAGAGGATCATCTCTTACCACAAACATCCTCCACCGATATGAACTTTGTTGATATATGAAACATCTACTGTCTCGTTTATTTTTCGACAACTATGATAAAATTGATCCCTCTAATTATTCATAAACTGCCAAAGGCCCTCCATGGCATGACACTGTGGCCGCTGATTTTTTTTTTTTTTGAAGCTCCCGCTGATTTTAACTCCATGCTAAGAAATACAACTTGGACTCTTGTTCCTCAGACATCTAATCTGAACATAATTTGAACAAACTGGGGTGTATCCAATTACACAAGGAATCGAAGACAAAATGAAGCATTACAAAGAAAGCCTTACTGTTGCTAAAAGATTCCATCTAATATCAGGCTTGGATCTGATCATAATATATCACCATTCACATCATTTTTTCATATCCTCTATGAACAACTGGTTGATGCCTATTTGATATCAAGAATGTCATCATACACATCCCAATTATGTTTGAAAACTGCACCAATAACGGTTGCAAGCTGCACCATTCTCAGTTCAAAACAATCCCTTTGTCCATGGTTCAAATTGATATCATAATATCCCTTGAGCATTGGCCGTCTTGCATCAAAATGCCACCAACTTTTTAAAGATTCATTTTTTACCCTAAACCCAGACAACCACAATCACAAACCAAAGCAAAAAGAGAGAGAGATACCAACACTTTACTTGGAAAAAAACTGACATAAAAAAAGAAATCAAGCAGGAAGGTGGACCTGAACTTTTGATGCAAGGACTCCACAAAGAAAATCCAGGGTTTCGTTGGAGCAACACAAGAGGATTGAGGTGGCAATGCTGATGTGACCACTGACTGGAGAATGTTTCGGTGTTGGCGCCGGATTAGGAACTGTCAACTAGAGTTGTTCATTGTTGGGGAGGATGGGTTGGGGGTGGGAGGATTAGGGTTGTGGCTGTAAGGGAGAAACATGTTGTGAGCAATGTTTAAAAAAGCGCGAGGCGGTCCGAGGCGTTTTCTCTGAAATTGAGGCGAGGTGTAAGCCTCGAGGCGTAAGCCTCAATTTTTGGAAAAAATTAAAGCAAAGTACATTGAAAAAATGATATAATAATATTAAGCTTTGCCAAAAACACATTCAAGAATAACTTAAAACTAGTAAAAAATACACTACATAAGCGGCGAAGGCATTGAAGTTCAAAAAAACTAATACTAAGCCGATATTATATGGAATATTGAGTTCCAACTCCAACTTCAATGATTCTATATGAGTATTGAACTAAAGTCTATGCTTAATACTAAAGTACAATAGAAACCATAATTTCTAGTGTTCGAAGTAAAACAAATTAATATGCCATGAATCCCAACCATTTGTCTTGCTGGACATGGTTGGAGAACCATCATATGCATCCCCTCGTGCCATATCATACCCCAACAAGATGGGGGTCTCGCTGCTTGAGCAGCAAGCCTGTTGGGGGGGGGAGTCTAGGGGGAAAGAGGTGCGCTCCCCCCTGTGGGGTGTAGGGGCAACGCTTCCAGCGATTTTTTAACTAACGGTTCTAATTCTATTTGGCTATTCCCAATAAAATGTAATAATCATCTGACTTCATATTTTATTTTTCAACCTTGCTTCTTCATATATGTGATAACTATTCTAAGATTTACAAATCATACAACCAAATAACAATATTAAATTGCAAACTTAATGTTTGCAACATAACTTCTGTGGATGTCTAGTGGCGGCCAAGGGCCGTCCGCGTAGGGAGTTGCTTCACCCAATTGCGATGGTATGGGTGATTTGGTTGGCTAGGAATGCGCTGGTTTTCTCTGGACAGAGGTTCTATAAAGAAAATGTAAACGTTCACGTGTCGTGGTTGCTGGATTCCTGGCTCTAACTGGGCTTCTCCTTGCTTCTCTTTTTGTAACCTCTTGTTACCTTTTTAATAAATATCTGGGGTGAACACCATTGAGTGTATCCCCCTAGTTTGGCTTCAAAAAAAAGTTGCGAACTTCAACTAATATAAAATATTTATTACAATTCAAACTCAAACTTATGTGCAATAGAACTAGTATGTGTAGATGCAGATGTATACAAGATCATTGAGCTTCTTTTGTTTAAGGCGATCTTTTCTTTTTTGCATGGATCTATATATAGAAATATGCAAATATGCAAGGTTTAACATGAAAACATAAACACAAACATAAAAAATAATGCTTAGGTAAAAATTGGGTCGAGTGCAAAGCAAATAATCAAAAAGTAAAAAAAAAGCCTCCAGCTCGAGGCTTATGCCTTCGCCTCGCCTCGACCGCCCCGTGCCTCGAACGCCTCAAGCTAGGTCAAGGCGTACGCCCCAACCCAAGGACCTGAGGCGTGCACCTCGGGGCAATTTTGGCACACCTCGCCTCGAGGCGTACGCCGTTGCGCCTCGAGGCGCCGCTTTTTAAAACAATGATTGTGAGTGGGAGGATTCCATAGGGTTGTGAGGGAGAACGGGTTGTGTACCGGATCGATCCATGGTTTTCCACTCAATCCGTGTGGAGCACCATTCACATCCGGATCGCATGCCACTAGTACCTGAATCCGGATGTCTGGGAGGGTACCCAGTAATCTGAGGTCAAAACCACATGGACTATGTCAGATCTCCATCTGACCTGGTTACCATGAACGTCCCTTCATGTATGGGATGGCATATGAAGAAGTGAGTATTCTGCATTGTTCTTTTATGATGATGTCAAGCTGGCGGTAGCTTGTTTTGTTTTCAACACGCTCAAACGAGCAACCTCGTGATGTGGTATGTATTAATTTGTCCCACTCTAGATAGATAAAGGGTACATTTATATTTCAATTAAACTTCTAATTTGGCAAAGCTTATTAAAAGTCGCTTAACATGTCGCTACATGAGGACAAGAGTGGAAGCGAAAGCGGAAGCGTCGGAAGCGAGGAGAGAGTCGTCCATGGAGGTGATCGGAGGTCCACCGAATATGCAAAGAGCGAGAGGGAGGCGAGAGAGGATGTTGAGATGGAAGAACTCGCGTGGGATGGCTGCGGAGTTTGCCGAAGGAGCGACAATCGAAAATCCCAAACACTTCTACAAGGTGGTGCTTCAGGTGTGGGGCAAAGGAGCACCTGTCCATGAGATGTCCATCTGTGGTGCAACTTTGTTGCCGGGACATAGGAGGAGGGAGTGCTCGACGAAAGAGTTTCGACCGAGGCATGGGGTGTTGCTTGAAAGTATGGGAGGTATGGAATCTAAGGCTCAACCAAAGCTCACGGAGGCAGCAACCTGGGTTCCACCCCTATATGCATTGTCGGCTGGAAGACCTTGATGTTGCGACCGTCGAAGGAGGCAATGAAGGACTACCCCTCTGATGGGGCTCTTGTGGGAGAGGGTAATGCTTTACACTTGAGGATGCTGCGTGATAGGGTAATGGAAGCAAGGGATCGATGTGGTTGAAGGAAAGGGTTCTTTGCATTAGGGGGTTGTTGGTTGAAGGAGTTAAAGAAGCATTAGCGGGGGCATTCGACTGTGGCCTTTCGCCCGAGGCAAGAGGTAAGATCAATTGGAGAAAACCTTGCTTTTTGTATGAAGGTGTTGGGAACGACGAGATGGCATGGAAGCTACGGTGGTCGGAGTCCTGGTGAGGTGCTAGAAGCTGAAGGTGCTGCGAGAGGCGTTGGAGACTATTGGCAACGTCGTCGACATTTGCAACACCAATATGAGACGGGTGAAGGGTTGGAGGTGGTGCTCCTAATGAAGGGGTAACCATCACAGTACCGCGTAGTACTATACTTTGGATTGACCAAAGGTCATTATCGCTGTGCTTAGCGATTGTCGAGGAAGAGGGTCTGCCGTTGGAGGCTACCACTGGGGCCGAGGAGATCATCGACCAAACTTGGTACCGGGATGCTCGATGGTTGGCTCTCATGGAGAAGGCGAAGACCAAGGGGCACGAGTAAGAAGCCCTGTCATCGGTCTCGACACATTGAATGCGGCAATTAGGGTTAATGCAAGCAGGACCATGGGTTCGAACTTAAGGATCAACTATTTCGGACTTATGATTTCAGATCCGAACTCGGGAGATACAGAGCAAGGTCCGAGTGAGATGACAGAGATGCCAAACTGTTTAGAGGACACCCAAACCTTATGGAGGGATCCAACAAATGGTACCTAAAAGTGAGTCCCCCAAACTCGGATATGAGAAGGTGCCTCTCGGGTTCTCCGTTACTGGACATCTCTGTCAGCTACTTTGGTTTGGTGAGTCATTTGATCATGGAGTCGGGTCTGCACATAGCAACAACTGTGCTTATTGTTGATGGGATTAAAGGTCCGAAGAAATCATCGCGTGGCCTTCAACATATTATAATGAATGAGGAGACGGTGACCCATTTGGGGTCAATGCCTACGGAGGTGGCCGACCTAGCGGAGAAACGAGCCTCTCCGAATCACCGTAATGTGTTGTTAAACCCTAGCAACGAACGTGGAGGGGGATCGTTAATTTCAGAGGTGGTCTACGATGGAGGAGGTGGTGAGTTGGAGGGGTTTAGATATGAAGATGGAACAACCGACGAGAGGAGTGTGACTATAATGAAGCGTAGGGCAAAGCATAGGGCATGGTTGTGAAGGTGATGGTATTCGCCTCGCGCATCATGGAAGCGTGGAGATCGCATCTTATGCGATTTAGGTCGACTAGTCGCACTAATCGTATGGGGCATCAAAAATTAAATTTTTTCGATGAAACCACATGACATGGGAATCATTCCCAAGTTGTTTCATTTTTTTATCACAAACAAGTATTAGTATTGCCTCTTGTAGCGTGATTATGATCCTTGTGTCTCTAAACGAAGAGACCTCCTGTCTCAAGTCCGATCCGACGGAGCGAACACTTACGGGGGCGTGGATGAGATGCATGCTTCTCGCAATCTAAATTGATGATCCGAGCACGGCACCTTCTAGTTTCATCTCATGAAATCCGTGGTCTTCCTCACGAGCACGAGGCACCGAAGAAGACGAAGATCCACGAGCATTCGATCCGGCAGCACAACGACAACGCGACGACGGTGGAGTTCTCTTAAGAAAACCATGAGGTAGACATGCACTGGGGTTTAAAGGAGAGAGTTTGGATGTGTATATGCGAGAGAGAGTTTTGTTTCTTCAACTTGTATGTAGAAAAATCTATGGTTGGCTCTTCTTTTATACAATTTTAGATGGCTAGGATGCACTCCTAATTGAAACCAATGGTCTAGATTTTATTGCAACAATTTGCAACAACAACTAAATAATTTAAAATAAATAAATAAATTGAAGAAATTCACCAATAAATTTAATTGTCATTAAATCAATTAAATGTAGAATAATAAGGAAGGATGAAAGCCTCCTTCCTCTTTAGGGTGGACGACCACCATGGAGTCCTTTTCCATGTGGCCGTCCATATCTTATAAGGAATGGAGGTCTTTTCTTTCCTTATTGATGAAATTATCAAATCTCACCATATTTTCTACATGTTTGTAACAACTTTTGTTGCTTGAAATTTCACCAAAATAATTCCAAATTATTTTGTGACAATTTCAATCATGCCACACATAATTATAAATCATATTTATCCATCCAATATTAAATGTAAATTACATTTAATTGTACAATGTGAATCCAATTCACATTTAATTGTATGATGTGAATCCGATTCACATTAACTCAATAAACTGTTAATCATAATTACAATTAAACTCTGTATGATATTCTTAATCATATTCACAATATAAAATAATTATTATGGATAGTGCTATCTATGTTAATCATATTTATGATAATTAAATCAAATTTAATTATCTTGGATACCTCTCTACATGTGTCCAAATAATGGGAATCATATCCACATTATTAGTGATCATTAAATCATATTTAATAATCATTATTCCGTTGCTTAGATATTATCAACGATATAATTATTCTTGAACTCTTTTAAGAACAATGTGTTTTCTCTGTGGATACTTGGAGATAAGGACATGAGAACTGTATATTTCATGTATAGTGACTTGGACACTGAGATCTAATCTCATATCCAGATCTAAAAAGACCGCTTAGAGATGTCTGATCAAGTCAGACAGAATATCTAATCTTCTCATTGAATCTGAATCGTATTCAGATCAATGTCCAACATTTGGACTAAGATTGGATAATCAATCTTCTGAGTGGAGTCACTAAAATCCAAACCTGTTTTATCACTCCCTTGGAATTGAAATGTCACGATTATATGAATGATTAAGATCGCATTACCCTCGAGTATCTCTAATACGACCTAGAATAAACCCGAAGTTTTGATCACTTTTGAATTATCTTCTTCAGGGTCTTATCATTAAGTTTCTCATTTGATCATTGGGAGTTGGTATCGATCATATGCTTTTCGAAAGCATATATCATACCTACAAATGCTGTCATGCTTCCAAAGCAAGATGACCATAAATGGAATTTGGTTGGTCCCAATATCTCATGAATAAGCTTGTATCTTTTGGTTCAGTAGTGAACCTGTATGATCCCTTTGAGATATCGTATTACTCATATGCCCTCGTATGCACACTAGTTCATCAGTGTATAGACCTTGATTAAGTCATCAACCTAATGATCTGTCTAATGTTCATACTTAGACATATAGTAACGCATCTGTCTTCGATCAGAGGATGCATGCTTGTATCATGACAACATACGATATAGGTCTTGGTTATTTTGATCTCGTTAAGTCAACTCTTTGATCTAACTTATCCGATAAATCTAAATTCTATTCCTATTTAGAGGACCTGCATCGAGAGGTCGGTTGGATATCCTCCTTTAGAGTAAGGATTGCCATCTCCTTCTCAGACTGGAGATCCTTTCTTAACAATCATTTGGCATTGGTAGATGAATTCTTATACTTACTTTTAGATATCATCTATGCTTCAGCCTCTATGATTCAATCATTGAATCAACAGCTATATGATTATTACTACGACTATGGTACATAACCCTAATTGTAGTAAGGGACCTTATAAGTTCATTCATTCTTTAATCTCAATCTGATATATAAAAAGGATTACAATAATATTTTTTGTAGAAATGGTTCACCCGGGGCTCCCATGTCCAACAGGTTGGACACATACCCTCCACGCAGGGCCCCCATGCTGGTTCAGACTCGACGGGGCTTTACTCTAATGCGATGAAGCAAGTCATCAACTTCTCGAGGAGGTATAGGGCAGTTACACTGGGTTGGGAGTCGAGATTACTGGAGATTGAAGGAGATGAGGAAGGAGTGGAGAGGTCTACAACAGGGGAAGCATGGAAGAGGGGACTGTGGTGGCACGAAGTGGAGAAGGCATGTGGGTGTTGCATGAAAGGGATGGTTGTGGGACAGAGAAGAAGATTGAATGTAGTGGGGTCGGTAACGATGGAGTGGAGGCATCGAGATCCTTGGAGATGATTGTGGCTCAACAACTGGTGTTTTGATGGTGGTGACTTCCCCTACGAGTCGCCCATGAAGACCATTACCTAGAATGTATGGGGCTTGAGCCAACCGGCGAAGTAGCTGGCAGTTGGGTCCATGTTGGCCTCATGGAAGGCTGATGTTGTTTGCTTATAGGAAACAATAGATGAGTCATGGGATTCGGTAAGGTGGGGATCCACATGGGGTCCCTACCTTAACAAGTTCAAAGCATTATTTTTGTATTGATGAATTGGAGCGGAGGGGGAGTTGTCGTGGTGGAATGGAGAGGTGTTTGAACTGGAGGAGGAGGCGATTACGATGCACTAAGTCTCGGTGGCATTGGTGAACAAGGCTGACCGGTCTTGTCTAGTCGTTACATCAGTTTACGGCATCGTTGGGGCTTCCACAAATGTAGATTTATGGGAGGAGTTGCAGTTGATCAGAGCCCGATTTCTAGAGTTGGTCTGGTTTGGGGTAGTGACTTTCACACCAAGCTTTATATAGAGGATAGACTGAGGGCCCGAGGTGCGCAAGACCCTGGGTCCGAATTTGGGGAGTTAGTGGAGGAGCTTGCCTTAGAGATCCTAGACGCTGCCAATTATCGATATACATGGAAAAATTGGTCGTATCGATCATGCATTGATCTTTTCTTCTATCTGTTGAAGCTCTGGAGATGTTTAGCTTGGCCTTGATTACCTCGTTGCCAAGGTTAAGATCGAATCATACGTCACTATGTCTTGACTTGTATAGTGGTAGGGGTTCCTCCTCTTATTTCAGATTTGAGCATTGTTGGCTGCTGGAAGAGGGCCTTCGCAACATGGTTGGGACTTTCTGGTCAGGATTAACAGTGGAGGGGACGACTGCGACAAGGTTTGTGGGGAAATTAACAACACTGCGACACATGTTAATGGTGTTCAAAAGGGAGACTCATTCTGTGCGTGAATAAAGGTGGGATCAGATGCATGAAGAGATGATCAGGTTAGATCGGGTTGAGGATAATAAGGAGCTGAACGAAGAGGAGCTGATGTGCAGAAGGGTGATCCAGAACATATAAGAGGAGGATCAGAAGTGGGAGACCAAATGGAGGCAAAGGTCTCAGAAAAGTTGGTTGAAGGAGGGTGATGCAAATACATGGTTCTTTCACATGGTTGCTAGCGGTAGAAGACGAAGAAACATGATACACTCGGTAGAGGAGGATGCGGTAGCAAGGGCGGTCACAGAATATTTCAAGGACATGAGCAGTCGCCTGCCATGCTGCGGTTCGAGGTGGCTAGGATTAGGGGTGAATATAGTTTCCATACGAGATGTAGAGGCTTTGATGGGATTCCATTTTTGGGTTAAACCTGGAGGGATGCCCTGAATCGAATGGCTTCTCTATTCTTTTTTTCAGGGAATTTTTGGATCTGATTGCTGAGGAGGTTATTGAGGTGATAATTGAGTTCAAGGAGGGAAACTACGGTTTTGATTGAGTAAACCACTCCTTTTTTGCTCCTAGAAAAGGATGTGGTGACAAGAATCGAGTATTACAGAATAAGTACCCTCTCAAATGCTTTGTATCTTATCATGGCTAAGGTGTTGGCGAACCGTCTGAGAGGTGTTTTGAACAAAATCATCTCGCCAATGTAGAGTGCATTCCTATCTGGACGACAACTCACAACAGTGTTATCACAACATATGAGATTATGTCAGATTAGTGCAGGAGGAATAATAAAGGTATCCTATGGAAAGTGGACTTTTTGAAGGCATATGATTGTGCGGACTGGTACTTCATTTATGCATCTTTACGCGGAAAGGGCTATCCAGATAGGTGGATATCATGGATGAAGAGGTGTGTCACAACTACATCGTGCACGGTTCTAGTGAATGGGCAGCTGAAGGGCAGATTCTTCCAGCCGCAGTGGGATGTTCGCTAGGGATACCCATTGGCACCTCTGCTTTTTGTACTCGTGGCAGATGCTCTGATTATGGTCATCGATCGGGCAGTTTCGGGGAGCATTTGCAGTGGATACTCAAGTGGTGACATCTCTATCCCCATCCTCCAATATGTGACAACACTATTTTATTTGTGGAGGGTGGGAGCTAAAAGTTGCAGAGGTTTCTCAGCGACGTTGGACATGTTTAGGGCGATTCCAGGGTTGAGGTTGAATAGATATAAGTCGGAGTTCATCCTTTTTGATCTGGTGGATACGGAGATTGATTCATGTAATGGCGGGTTACGCTCTCCTTGCAGATACCTACTGCTATGATATCTTGGCGTGCCTCTGGTTATATGTCGAATGCGTATCACTGACTGGCCTCGGTGATTGAGAAGTTGGAGCGGAAGCTGGCTAGATGGAAGTCTGTCCACTTATCTAGGGGAAGCAGGTTGGTTTTATTGCGATCGATTCTCTCGACGATTCCTATTTTTTCCCTATCCTCCGGACTAGTACTTGTGGGGGTTAGGAAGAAGTTTGGGACTATCATGAGGTGTTTCTTCTGGTCTTCGTCTGGGCAGTCGGGCGTGTTTCCTCTTGTAGTTTGGAAATCGGTGTCCTGTTCGAAGGAGGATGGTGGATTTGGAGTGAGGAGTTTAAATTATATGAATAATATATTACTTGGCAAGTGGGTTACACGTATTTGGGGATGATTGTGAGTTTCTAGTTTGAATCTTGTTTGAAGGATCTATGGCCCTAGACTCTCATTCCTTACTCATGAGGAGCTAGGGGTAGCACCTTCATATTGTTGGAGGGGCATATGCAGCGTGGTGCAGGTGTGTTCATTTTTGATACCTGTTGTAGGGTATGGCACGTGTTTCCGTTTCTAGATCGATGACTGGAGCGAGGGTGGGCCTTTGGCTGCAAGGTTCCCATGACTCATGGTGATGGCAGAGCACTCGGATTTCTTGGTGGCTGAGGTTTGGGATGAGCATTCCTTCTTCCCATGATTTCGCTTTGAACTATCGGATTATCAGTTGGAGGAGCTCCTCTGTTTGCTGGTGGAGCTCGATGAGGTGATTGGACCCATAGATAGTCGAGATTGTTGGGTATGACATGATGGATCATTCTTGGTTGGAAAGGCGTACATGGCGATAACATGTCCACCAGTATATGTTCCTGGTGGATGCGTGGATGGATTGTAGGCGGATCTGGAAATGGAAGGTCCCAGCTCAAGTGAAGTTGTTCCTATGGCTCATCAGGAGAGGTAGTTTGCTTACAAGAGACAGATTTTTCCATTTCGTTCATGGACGAACCAGGTTTGCACCAGATGCCCGGAGGGAGTGGAGGATGCTGATCATCTCTTCTTCACATGTGGTAGTTCTGCGGAAGTTTGGAACTGGATCGAGATTCAGATGATGAGAAGTGACAATGTAACGGGTTTTTGATGCTCCATGGGGGCGGATCGGAGTTGTACAGAGAATGAGAGATCAAGGTGTGTGGCTATCATCTAGGCACTTTGGATGGCACAGAATGGGGTGATTTTTAGACAGGATTGCTTTTACGCCGAGAATGTTGTGGCACATGCAAATGCAGTGGCTGAGAGTTGGATCATGTAAAGTATGCGGTAGTTCATATTTGTATTAGTCTTGTTCAAATTTTGGTGATAAATGGTGAAGTTTTTGGGCATACACATACACAGTACAAACCTTTTTCTTTAAAAAAATGTCTGCAGCACCTTCTTAGAATAATACTGCAATTGGCCTAACTAATCGTGCTCCAGCACTGAATGTTTGCTGATCTCTCTGCTTGTAAATTTGTCTCAATTGACTCGTAGAGCTGCTTTTGCAAGCTTGTTAGATTTTGTTTTTACATTGACATACTTCTTACGCTGCACAAATTGTTCATCAATTTAAGTTCTTGCATTTCTTAATTCCATATTTTCTTTTTACAGGTTCTTCTTGTGGATCAGTCTGAGCATTTCGTTTTTAAGCCTTTGTTATATGAGCTGCTTTCAGGAGGTATTATGATGTGGCAACATTTGGTTAATTCTGAGGTCATTGCAATCTTTTGATCAATCACTCTTTTTAGGAGCCGCTATTCTTCTGGGTTGAGCTTCTTGATCATTTGGTCCTGTCTTCTCTAATATATGACAGAAGCAAATCCCTGGGAAATAGCACCTACTTTCAAGGACTTGCTGCGAAATACCAGCATACAGTTTCTCCAAGATAAAGTGAAGCTCTTACAACCATCTGATCACTTGTCAAAAGAGGATATTAAAAGGTTGAATGCTGGTGGTTCTGTTCATCTTGAAAGTGGCGTTATTGTTGAATATGACTGGTACTGATGTTGTTTCGTTTCTTCCTTCTACTTTTCTGTTGGAATGCTGTTCCTTATGTTGTTTGTCTGTGGTTGCTTTAATTAGCCTGTGACTATTTAATTGTCCATGCTGCCTCCTTGGATCATCATGTACAGGAGAAAATGTTAGATTGTTCAAAGCAAAACATGTCCTTACAGGGAGAAACATATAATCCTGATATAGTTTGGATTTTGAGGTGGGAATAACAAGCGAAGATTTCTCGAAGGACAATTAGAAGAGGGACGGACATGCCTATCTTAACAAGTTTTTTTCATGTCCATTGTTCTCTGATTTTGGAACGAACACTGAGATTATTTCAAACATCGGTTATTTGAATTTTCACCGATTCAACAGAGTGATTAATATCCCGTCTTTAATGTTGCAGATGCCAAGTTATAGATGATAAACATGACCTGGCGTTTATTTCCCCACTGTAGAAATAACGTGGTGTGGCCGACCCTACTTAATTGTGGGAAAAAGTTTTGTTGTTGTTGTAGAAATAGCGTGGTGCTTGTATTAGTCACCAGATGCACTAGGAGGGTAAGTACTAAGTATCTTATGCATCCTGATGGCGGACCTGCTTGAAAATTTAGCAAAGGTGTGCCACATGGAGTGTATCTTGGTGTTGGAAAATAGGAAGTGGGTAAAAGGTAGGATTGGGAGGGCAATTGTGAACCCAATGTTAGCTTGACTGCTTGAGCTCCTTTGATGCCATGCTTTAGTACACGTAAATTAATTTACCCTAGAAAAATCTTTGACCAGAAAATTATCCATTGAAGGAAACAGACAAAAATGAGGAAATTATCAATAAATCCTATGGATCTCTGACCAGTAAAATACCGGGCTTGCGTCCATGGAGGGAGAGGACAGTATTTCGTTTTTGATTGCCTCATGACATTTGTTTTACATTTTCCCTCATTATTATACTGTGTTAGACATTATTCTAGACTAGAGGTGTCACCTTTCCAAATGCATATAGCCCTCTGTTCCAGAACTTAAAAGTTTTCTGATGCTACTGTTATCTAATTTGGACAGACAGGTTGGTATTGGCTCTTGGAGCTGAAGCTAAACTTGATGCTGTTCCCGGAGCCAGTGAATTAGCCATGCCATTCTCGACTTTGGAAGATGCAATTGTAAGATTCTCTAGCTCTGCTCGTACATGCAATTGTAAGATTCTCTAGCTCTGCTTGTACTGAGCCTTGTCGTACAATTCTTTTTGCTTTAGTCCACTGTGATATTTGGGGACCTTGCCCAATCCGTACTTTAAGTGGACATAGGTTTTTTGCTGTCTTTGTTGATGATTACAGTAGGTCATCTTGGATTTATCTTATAAAAGAACGTTCGGAGATTAATAATATTGTCAAAAACTTCTTTCACTATGTCAAAAATATTTTTCCACTAATATACAAATCTTCCGTTCTGATAACGTTTTGGAATTTACCCAACATGATCTATCTCAAGACATCATACATCAAACATCATGCCCATATATGTCATAACGAAATGAGATAGCAGAAAGAAAATTCCGACATCTCCTAAACATTGCTTGCTCACTCCTTGCACATATGAAATTTCCCAAAACCTACTGGGGTGATGCTATTCTAACTGCAGTACATCGTATCTATAGAATTCCATCTCCAACAATAAATGATTCCACTCCCTTCTCTCTACTTTACCCAACCGAGTCATCCTTTCCTCTTCCCTTGAGAATTTTCGGTTGTGTATTTTTTCTTCATAATTTTTACACTACAGACAAACTTTCTCCTCGTGCAATTAAATGTGTTTTCTTTGGCTACTCTCGTACTCAAAAATGTTACATGTTTTACGATCCATCTGGACATCGTTATTATATCTCCGCAGATGTAACCTTTTTTGAGCAGACCAATTCTTTTAATCATTCTGTTACAGATATCTCTCTAGACCTCCCACCTCCACCCATTGTCTATAAACGCAAACAAGTTTCTTCACCACCAGATGTCCCTTTACCTGTTTATTTATTGCAGGATGATATGTGTTGAGATTTCTATGTTCTTTAGTCTCTTTATTTGTATTTGTTTATTTCTCCAGTCTGTTTTATGTAATTTTTCCATAGAGCTTTTCTCCTATATAACAGAGCTCTAGGGCTATGAGGAATGCATCTTTTCGTTTCACCTCAACATGGTATCAGAGCGACAATCCTAGACCGGAGCCTGTGATCTAACCCTAGCCCCTCCCCGCCAAGAACCCCTCATGCCAGGCCGTTGCCGTTGCTGCACGGGCCTCCTCACGCTGCCGCTGCACAGGCGACCGCCGCAGCCACCTCGTGCCAGGCCATTGCCGCCTTGCAGCTGCAGTCGCTCACTGCAACCTTCCTCGGCGCCGCCTGCTGCTGCCTTCAAGCATGGGGTGATGTCGCCGCTTCTCTAGGGCTGCCGCAACCCTGCGTGCTCTCCGTGCTGCCTTCGATCTTGATTTAGGTCCTCTTTTGGACCTCTAGGATGTCACGTGTTCATCTAAAACACCCCAACCACCCAAAGGCTGCGTCGAAGAATGGAAGAGGTTGTGGTATAAGTCTACAACCACAACCATCTTCCCATGTGCTCATGCATACAAAGTCTTATTTGTTGCTAGTCCTAGTCTTGGTGATTGTTGTCATCATGGTTGACAACAAAGTAGATGTTTCATCCATAGGGGGCTTCAAAGTTCCAACCCCTATCGTCAAAATGGATGGTACGAACTATGAACTGTGGGCCATGCAGTTCATGAGTCTAGTGTAGTGTAATGATAAGAAGCACATCCTCACGATGGAGGAACCAAGTGACAAGATTGGGATAAACGTCTCATAGGAGGCTGATGATGCTTATGCATGAGTATGGCTATATAGGACTGTGTCATCTGAGATAGCTAATGATATTCTAAGGCTGAGCCAGCGAACGACGAAGGCTATGTGGGACATTCTCACTACCACATATTCACCAGCGAAGAATGAGTCGAAGATATTGCAGCTCCAGCACGGTATCTTCACATCTAAGCAGAATGGTCGTCCCCTCCATACCCTCTATACTTCCTTGAGGGGTATGTTTGAGAAGTTACATGGTTACATTCCCTTGACTGCTACTCCAGAGCAGCTTAAGGCATAAAGAGACTCTGTGATGACTGGCGTATTTCTAGCAGCTCTTGATCCTGAGTATGATGCTGCTTGTGCCCAGATCCTTACCGATGCTACCATACCTCCAATGGAGGAGGCATATTGCAGATTGAGTAGACTATCTATATCCTCAGGAGATACCCCGCAGTCCCAGACATCTTCAACTATGGCCGCTTCTCGTGTTAGGGGAAGCCATTTACCATATCATGGTAGAGGGAGCTCAAGCCGTGGCGGAGGAGGAGGTAGCCGACCCCGTCGGCCTTGCATCTACTGCCACAGATCTGGCCACTCTGAGGAAACATGCTATTCCAAGCATGGGTTTCCTGCTTCAGCTCAGGTTGCAGAGCAGACACAACCTGTTGGGAGCCTTCACCTGCTACTGATCAGAGATTTGATGAACTTGTTGCTCGACCCAGGGAGATTATGCCCAATACTGGTTCGACTGGCTCTCCTTCGAGATCCTCAGAAGTGGCTGCTTCAACATCAACGTCTACATCAGGTACGGCGTATGCCTTGTTATAATGCAGACTTGTCAGAATGGATCATGGATTCATGAGCATCTCATCATCTCTGTGGTGACAGAGGCCAGATTAGTGTTTTCCGTATGACTCAGCATGAATGATCGGTCTTGATAGCAGATGGGACACATTCTCCCATCACTGGTTAGGGGGAGGTGCAATTGACCCCAGGAATGAGACTTCAGAATGTTCTTTATGCTCCAAAATTTTCTATGAATCTACTTTCCATTAGTCAAATCACCAAAGATTTACATTGTCGTACCATATTTGATCCATCTACTCTTGTGTTTCGGGATATACTAATGGATAGGGTGATTGGAACTGGTTGTGAGTAAGGGGGTCTCTACAGATTAGTGCAATGTCCTTATGCTGGTGCCTCTTCTCTTCGCACTGGATCTGTTTCTCCCTATATGTGGCATCTTTGATTTGGTCATCTTCCTCTGCAAAAGCCGTGTCATGTTCTTCCACAGATTTCTCCTCGTTCCACTTTTCAGAGCGAGGCCTGCCATCTTGGGAAGCATCATCGCTCTAACTTTCAGAGTCGTCAGGGTCGTAGCAGTCATAGTCTTTTAAGTTAATTCATTTCGATATTTGGGGTCCCGGTCGTGTCCTAGATCATTAGGGACATAGATTTTATCTTGTTGCAG
Organism: Ottelia alismoides; assembly: GCA_037367405.1. Lineage (NCBI taxonomy): Eukaryota > Viridiplantae > Streptophyta > Magnoliopsida > Alismatales > Hydrocharitaceae > Ottelia > Ottelia alismoides. The sequence goes on from JAZKJV010008676.1 coordinate 546,300, forward strand.
TTGATGAGTTTTCAAGGTTGTCTTGGGTTTTTCTCCTTAAGAATAAGTCCGATGCCGGTCTTATTATTCAGTCTTTCATTAATGAAATCAATAACATTTTTTCAGCAAAGATCAAGTTTATACATTCCGGTAATGTACTAGAGTTTTGCACCACCCAGCTTTCCCAATTCCTCAGATTTCATGGTATTGTTCATCAGACATCCTGTGCATATACTTCTCAACAGAATGGGGTGGCTGAACGAAAACACCATCATCTTTTGGATGTTACCAGGACTCTTTTGATTCAGAGTCGTGCTCTTCATTCATACTAGGGGATGTGATTTTAACCGCTTTCTACTTGGTAAATCGTATGCCTTCTTCTGTTCCTGGGGAAAAGATTCCATTCTTGACTGCGTTTCCCGAGACAGATCTTTTTTCTCTTACGCCTCGTGTCTTCGGCTCTGTAGCTTTTGTTCATAAGATATCTCCTGGTCTTGACAAGCTCTCTCCTAGAGCTGTCAAATGTGTGTTTGTTGGGTATTTCAAGATCCAAAAGGGATATCGCTGCTTCGACCCTGTTCGACGGAGATACTATGTTAGTGTTGATGTCACCTTCTTTGAGTCTGTTATGTATTTTTCTCCTATAGGTGAAAAGCTCGTCTCTTCAGAGGATGGAGAAGAGGTCTATATGCCTCTGCCTCTGATCTCTACTACACCCCGGGCTGCTCCACCTCCTCCTCCATCACCACCACCACCGCCTCCACCATCACCTACTTTCTATCCGTAGGTATACCGGCAAAGGCCCCGTGCTCATGTGCCTCCTCCGTCCTTTCCCACGCCCAATATATGTTCTGAACATTTGAGTTCCTCTAATGGCACTGGTGATTTGATTGTATAGACTGAGGTACATGAGGTGTTGGAGGATACATCTTTGGCGCATACTGAGGATCTTAATGTGCCAATTGCCCTACGGAGACAGAAGTGTGCGTGCACCATGCATCCTATGGCTTCCCATGTCTCCTTTGAACGCCTTTCACATGATTTCCAGAAGTTTGTTATGGGACTGTCTGCTGTGGACATACCGCGGACTTATCAGGTGGCATTGCAGAGTAGTTCATGGCGTCTGTCCATGGAGAAGGAGATGGCAGCCTTGCAGTCTCGTGGTACATGGAGTATTGTACAGGCTCCCCAAGGTGCGTCTGTTATTGACAACAAGTGGGTATTTACTGTGAAGCACATGACAGATGGTACTGTAGACAGATATAAGGTCAGGTTGGTTGCTCGTGGGTTCACCCAAACCTATGGGGTGGATTACCAAGAGACTTTTTCTCCTGTTGCACGTCACTCTACACTACGGATTCTTACGACTGAGGGGGAGCTAACTATGGTGTGCCGATTTCACAAGGCCATATATGGCCTTAAGCAAAGCCCGGGGGCTTGGTTTCATAAGCTCTCATATTTAATTGAAAAGAAGGGTTTGTCAGATCCACTTCAGATCATTCTCTTTTTGTTAAGAGAACTCAGACAGGTACTATTGTTGTTCTGGTCTATGTTGATGACATCATTGTTACTGGCAATGATGAACAATGAATTCATGGAGCTAAGGATTTCCTTAAGCAACAGTTTGTGACCAAGGACCTTGGCACATTGCGTTACTTCCTTGGCTTAGAATTTGCACGGAATCAGAATGGTATGGTTATGACACAAAGAAAGTACGTTACTGACTATCTATCCGAGACGGGCATGACAAGATGCATGCCTGCCACTACACCAATGAAGCCTAATGCTAGGCTCTATGATGATGATTCTGAAGAAGTGGATAAAAGGAGAAACATAGAGCTAGTAGGAAAATTGTTATATGTCACCATTACCAGACCTGATATATCATTTGTAGTGAGCATGGTTAGCCAGTTTATGGAGCAACCCAGGCATGTTCATATGGATGCAGTTTGCATGATTTTGAGATACCTCAAGTCTTCCCCAGGTGCATGCCTTCTTTTCAGGAAGGATACGTCCCTCATTGTCTATGGATGTGCAGATACAGATTATGTTGGATGTCCCAAGGATAGGAAGTCCACTTTAGACTTCACTATGTTTATTGGTAGCTCACTAGTGCCATGGAAAAGTAAGAAACAAACAGTTGTTGCTCTTCCAGTGCTGAATCCGAATATAGGGCTATGGTCCAAGGGAGTATAGAAATGATGTGGGTCAGATCTGTCTTGAGTGACCTAGCTATTGAGGTACCTCTTCCTATGCACCTTAAATGTGATAATCAGACTGCATTGTTCATAGCTAACAATCTAACGTTTCATGAGAGAACAAAACATATTGAAGTATATTGTAATTATACTCGTGATTTGATCCAAAATGGGACGATTTCCACTTCTCATGTTGCTTCAGGTGATCAGACTGCAGATATGTTTACCAAAGCACTTGCGAGGGGCCTTTTTCACCATTGCTGTTCCAAGCTGAGCATGATAGACATATATGCTCCAACTTGAGGGGGAGTGTTGAAATTTCTATGTTCTTCAGTCTTTATTTGTAGTTGTTTATTTCTCCAATCTGTTTCATGTAATTTTTCCATAGAGCTTTTCTCCTATATAAGAGAGCTCTAGGGCTATGAGGAATGCATCTTTTCGTTTCACCTCAACAATATGCTTTCTGCAAGTGTCCCCTCCAAGGCTGTCCCAGATGATCCTTAAGAGCTCCCAATTACTCTAAGGGGATCTAATAGGCAATGTACTTCTTATCCTATGTCTCATTTCAGTTCTGCCGCTACCTTATATCCCACTGACAGACGATATGTAGATGCTCTCATGACTATTTCCATCCCGAGAGACCAGTGCCTTGCAGGATTCGGGATTGCGACAAGCCATGAATGAAGAGATAGATGCTCTTATTTCCAGGAGGACATGGGATCTAGTGCAGTGTTCCAAGGGGACTCGACCTGTGGCATGTAGATAGGTCTTCACGACCAAGCACTCACCTGACGGGTCTATTGACAGATTGAAAGCTCGTCTTGTCACCAAAGATTTTACACAAATATATGGAGTAGATTACTTTGAGACATTCTCACCGATTGTGCGAATGTGATCTATAAGGTTCATTTTCTCTGTAGTAGCTAATAAGGCGTGGTCTATTTTTCAGTTAGATGTGAAAAATGCTTTCCTCTATGGCGACCTTGATGAAGAGATATACATGATGCAACCACCAGGTTATGAAGTCAATGGGGAGTGTGTATGCTGACTTCGCATGGCCATATATGATTTGAAGTAGAGCCCAAGAGCGTGGTTCGACAGATTTACTGCAGAAATAAGCAATCTTGGCTTCCAAAGAACTACATCTGACTATTCTGTGTTTGTCAGAAGACGAACAACCAGTATTGTTATACTTGCAATCTATGTGAATGATATGGTTGTCACAGGTGATGATAATAATGGGATATCAGAGACCATGATGTTTCTCCAGAAGGTATTTATTACCAAGGACCTTGGTCCTCTACGCTACTTCTTGGGCATAGAAGTACTACGTACTACAAAAGGCCTTCATCTTTCACAGAGGAAAATACTGTCTAGACATTTTTACCGAAGTTGGATTACTTAGATGCATGTCCTCAAATATTCCTGCAGATCCAAAGAAACACTTCACTTCCTCTAACCCTGTCTTTGATGACACTACTCGATACATAAGCCTTGTTGACAAACTACTTTACCTTACTATCACTAAATGTTCTACGCCTTCTCCCACTATAAGTAGGGTCGGTTACATGGATTCTTGCTCAAATCCATGTTGAAAGATTCGACTATTTTTTACGCTGACCGTCGACTACCTAACGCAACCCTTGTAAGAGTGGGATTTGAACCCCGGTCTTTTGTGCAATAGACACACCGTACTCCCACTAGACCATTAAGTGGGAAACTACTTTACCTTACCTTACTGTCACTAGATCGGATATTTCTTATGTAGTAAGCGGTGGTGGAGGAGGTAGTGGTAGTGGCACCAATGGAGATGGTGTGGCAGACAACGGAGGAGGTGGAATATAGAACTCCCCTCTTGACTCGACGGGATCATTCTGTTGCATGTAGGAGAAAAGTACATGACACAACAACAACAACACTACCTTTTCCCACAATTAAGTAGGGTCGGCTACATGGATTCTTCGCTTCTATTCAAATCTATCTTGGGTTAGTCTCGGGCTTATATCCAAAAAAACTAAGATCCCTTCATATAGTCTCTTTCCAACACTTCTTGGGCCGTCCTCGCCCTCTCTTAGCCGGCTTAACATCCCAACTCCTAACTGGTGCATCAGCTCATCTTCTTTGCAAATGATCAAATCATCTTAAGCGGTTTTCTCGTATCTTATTCTCGATCGGAGCTACACAAACTTTCTTTCTGATTGCATCATTTCGAATCCGATCTTTACGTGACATACTTAAAAAAAGTGACATCCGTACTAACATAGTATTTCTGTTTGATTGGATCAAAGCATCGATACATTTTCTAGGTTCAGGGTTATCCCACTAAAATACACTTGACACCTCTAAAGGAGAGCTTGTCATGACCAAGAACCATATGATGAACAAATGCCACAGAACCAAATGCCTGAGGTATTAGAGAGAAAAGGTCCTGGTCACATAAAAAAGATGAGACAACTAAATGGTACAAAACTTTGAATAAGAAGGGTCCTGGTCATGTGCTCTAGAAAGAATGATGAATACGGCTCTGAATAATAAGGATCCTGTTCACATAAAAAAGATGATGATGTTTGCGTTACGTCGCTCTACTGAGAAGTGTATGCACACAATGTCTGATGTATAATGCCATGGGGTTTGAATAACTGAGACAACTAAATGGTACAAAACTCCATGGCATTGTCAGAGCGAACATACTTAACAATAGCAGAGAAATATATTCTTTATTTCATAAATAAAAGAAAAATCCATGAAAGTCTGGAATAATCGTCAACAACTACAAGATAAGACATGCGCCCCCTATGGTCAAGAACATGTATGGGATCCCAAATATCAAAATGCACCAACTTAAATAAACTATTGCTAGTCTACTACTACGACTTTGATGACCAAGAAAACTGGAACAATGATGCTTCCCAAATCCCAAGTTGGAAGCCTCACACTGAAATGTAGAACAAGATGAAATCTGTGGGAGGATTCTACATAGCTTTTGCAGAGGAAGGTGACTGAATTGAAGATACCATGTGTATGGATAGACAAACCTGGCAGGAATGGAAGAAGCGTCACCATAAGGAGAACAAACCCGTGTATAGGGACCCCCTTGCTCACAACCACATCCAATCACACTACCTGTGCGTATATCCTGGACATAAGGGAGGATGAGTCAAATATGGCACGAAAATATAGATACTTGGGGGCCCCCTTGTTCACGGCCACATCCAATCACATTACTTGTGAGTATATCCTGAAATACAAGGGAGGATAGGTCAAATATGACACAAAAATATAGATACTTGGTGAACTGATTAATAGATAATATATTCATGGAAAAATCATGTGCATGACGAACATTCTGCAGTTGCATAGACCGTATTTGTTGAAGGATGTAATAGTGGGGTAATTGGACCTCTCCAAAATCCAATTACCCATATTCATCTTTAGTCCCGCATCATTTATAATTGGGACTCTGTTTGTGTGGTTGTATAAGCCCCACGCCCCTGCACTCATTGAGAGACTGCAATAGATGATTCAACTCTAGAGGCATTTTCTCGTGATTTCATCCCACTCCTCATGGAGTAGGTTTCCACGTAAAATCATGAGTATTCCATATTTTTCATATTTCCTTATTTTATTCGTTTTTGTTCTGATTAAACATCCACATTTCTTTATTTCAACATAGTGTCAAAGCGGTTTGGTTCTTAAAAAATGGCAAAGCCTTCTCCCACTATAAGTAGGGTTGGCTCATTGATTCTTGCTCAAACCCATGTTGAGAGATTCGACTATTTTTTACGATTGCTATCGACTACTTAACACAATCCCCACAAGGGACGATTTGAAACATGGTCTTTTGAGTAGTAGACACATTGCACTACAACTCGGTCAGCGAGGTCACTGATTAAGAATTAATCGGCAGTCGGATGACTAATCAGATTTAGTCGACCATTAGTTTGTTTTGAATTTTTTAAATTATTTTAAATATATAAATCATTTTTATACATCTATTCTTATATATTAACATAGATTTATACATTTTCTATACTATCATAATGAAACAAAAGAAGTAATTGATTTTAAATATAACATTAAGCATATTAGTACAAATTTGCTTTTAAAAAAAGCAAAAACTAAAAAAATAAAAAAACTTGATGTAAAAGTCGATCGATTAGTCTGCCGACTAAGCCAACTAGTCGACCTGATTAGTCGGGTTGACCGATTAATGACTGACTAGGTATAGTCGAGTCAGGTACCCCCTGACTTGACTAGTCGGGCTGACTAGTTGTCCTAATCGATCGACTTTTACAAGCTTTCAAGCGATTAAAAAAAAACATGAGAAGTAAGAGGATATGTGGCACACGTATGCTTCTGCTTTCGAAGTGCAATCGATACATCCAGGTCATTGGGAATCTCTTCAATCTGGATGCCATCCTCTTGTAAAGGTTCATGCTTAGACTCATCTCTAGACCCGTCATTAGAAACATTGTATTCAGAACAAACCTGAGGCGTGCTGGATGACAGGCGATGACCATGAGCAGGAGCATGCCTACGAGTATAGTATCGTGGCAAGGGTGAAACTAGAACTATGGGAAGTGATGGAGGTGGAGCATGAGATGGAGGTGATGAAGGTGGTGACATGCTCATAGGAGGAGGTGGCATGTAGAGCTCATCATCTGAATTTGATGAAGTCAACCTATCACCTGTTGGAGAAAAATACATCACCGACTCAAAAAATGTGACGTCAGCTCTAACATAATATTTCCTTTGCAATGGATCATAACATCTGTATCCCTTCTGCATCCTGGAGTACCCAACAAAAACACATTTGACAGCTTTAGGAGAAAGCTTGTTAAGACCTAGAGACAACTAATAGACGAAGGCAATAGAACCAAAAACATGTGGAGTGAGTGAGAATAATTCCTTCTCTGGAAATGCCATAGAGAAAGGAATTTTCTTACTCAATACAAATGAGGGCATGCGATTCACAAGATAATAAGCCGTAAGAACCGCATCACCCCAGAACGAATGTGGGGTACGACTCTTGATCAAACGAGTTCGAGTAACATTAAGTAAATGGCGATGCTTTTTTCTGCAACACTATTCTGTTTAGAAGTGTCGACAAATGATGTTTGATGAACAATACCACGAGATGAAAAGAATTGTGAGAGTGCACGAGTACAAAATTCCAATTCATTATCAGTTCTCGCATATTTGGCAGAAGAAGAAAACCATTATTCACTTCATTAATAAAAATTGTAATCACATTCCTAGCTTTGGATTTATTCTTCAATAAAAAGATACATGACAGACAGTGTTGCAATAGTCGGCCGACTATCCCGAATAGTCTGTCCGACTATGCGGTGCGGGGGGGGGGGGGGTCCCCGACTGAATAGACCTCCAGTCGGTCAATAGTCGGCCCGACCGAATAGTCGCCCCACTATTCGGCCGACTGGCCCGACTATTAGGCCGACTGGAGTTTGACTTTTGATGTTTTTATTTTTTTATTTTTAATTTTCAGTTTTTATGGGTTACATTTTACCATGGTATCACAACAAATATCATATTCTATATATCTATTATATTGATTGGTACTTTTATTTTGGATTCATGTTAACTAATGACCATACATGTATAAAAATATAAGAATATATGTATTATAAATAATTTTTATATTAAAAAATACAAAACCGAATAAATCCGAATAGTCGCCCGAATACCGATTATTCTCTATTCAGTGACCCCTCCGACTGAATACCGAATACCGTCTTCTGCAACACTGATGACAGACGAGAAAAATCACCAATAACAACTAGGTAAAACACGTCCCTGGTGATCGGGAACACGACTAGGACCCCAAATGTCAACATGAAAGAACTCAAAAAGGGAACTACTGCTCTCACTATGACAACTAGGAAAAGCTGATCAATGGTGCTTTCCCAACTCACATGCCTCGCATTGGAAGGATGAGCGAGGTGAGATATGAGGAAGAACTTGGCGCATCTTCTGAAAGGGAAGATGACCAAAGCACATGTGTCACATGAAAGGTGATATTGGTCCTGTAGAATGAGAGGATAGGCCAGCATATCGAGTTCGAACCAATCGATGCTGCCTGCTTACGACCACAACCAATCACCCTGCTCGTACGAATGTCCTGAAATACAAGAGACGATGTGTCAAAAATAGCCCAACAATGCAAATCCTTTGTAATATGACTATAGATAATAAATTCATATAAAAGTCTGGTGCATGCGACACATTCTACAAACGCATTGAAGATGTCAAACTGATCTCTCTTGTGATTGGGAATGAGTCCCATCTGCTATGACAATAGTTCTCCCTAGAGGAACTTGTATGTAAGCTATAAGTTGATGTCTGTCTCTACACAAATGATGTGTTGCCCCAAAGCCCATAATCCATCCTATATTATATCAGATCCATGACAAGTAGTAAGAGCATAAATGCTGCCTGAGGTACTGGCAGACAGAAACAACAGCACCTGAGTGGCCTCCTGGAGTTGGCAAGGAAACAATGGAACTAGCAGATGCATAATGTCTCTCAATCGAGCTACTAAGTCATCAAACCTCTGATCCGAAGATGGAGTTGTACGAGACTCCACATGCTTTGCTACATGAGCTGATGCAGGAAAACCATGCTTGGATTCAAGGCGCTAAATGTCGGTTTCGGTCACCATTTCGGTATCGGCCAAAACAGAATTTCGGTGGAAGTTCGACCGGAATTTCGGTCATTTCGGTCATTTTTTGTACTAGGACCCCCATATTTCGGTCATTTAGGTCATTTCGGCCAAATTTCGATTTCGACTGGATATCGATATTCGACAGAATTTCGACCGAATTTCGCTGAAATTTGAGCCATGCTTGGATTAGCATTTATCCTCTGCGTGCCCAGAGCGATGACAATAAGTGCAGGGCTGACGAATATGACCTCCTCTACCACGAGGTCCATGGTCACGAAATTGAGAAGAGCCCCCACCGTGGGAGGTTGCCATCGCAGAAGGAGTCTGATTAGAAGCAGGTGATAAGACATTGATTCGACTAAGTCTGTGGAAAGCTTCCTTCATGAGAGGAATAGTAGCATTTGCTAGTATCTGTGAACGACCTGCCTCATACTTTGGATCAAGTGTTGCTAGGAATACACCAACCATAGTGGCATTCTTGTAGATCTTCTGCTGCTCAGGAGTAACCGTAAGAGGTATAAAACTATGGAGCTTCTCGAACATTCCATGCATGAATGTGTATAGGGAATGAAGGGATTGTCCGTTCTGTTTGACAATAAATATGTCGTATTGTAGTTGCAAAATCTTTATCTCATTCCTCGCCTGTGAATAGGTGATTGCGAGGATATCCCACATCGCCTTGGCAATGGGCTGATGTAACACATCATTGGCGATCTCGAATGTCGATGGACTGGATAACCAGACGTATGCATAAGCATCATCTGCCTCCCATGAGGCATTGACCATGATGTTCTCACCCAGCTCTTCCTCGGTAAGAATATGCTTCTTACCTATAGACTTCATAAGGCTCATGAACTGCATGATCCATAACTCGTAATTCATCCCATCCATCTTGACAATTGACGATGGACCTTTGAAAGCACACATGACGGGGATTTTGACTTTATTCTCTGACTTACTGTCGGATGATGAAAACTAGGGTTTTGTAGACCTATAAGAAATACGTCTATACAGACATATGAGGATTTAATTGCATGTGTATACTTAAGATGCAACCAAATCCATCAACAAGAAATGGACTGCGACACAGGCGAAGACAGAGGCCTCAGGGGGCCGCAAGGGGTTCCGTCAACGGTGGTGGATAGGGCCGGCTATCGAGCCCAATGAGCCGAGCCAGGCCCTTGCTCGGGCTCGGGCTCGGTGAGCTTGAGCCTCTTATCGAGCCAGCTTAGGCTCGATAAGGCTCGAGTCGAGCCCGTTATTGAGCCTAGTCTAGCTCGAGCCAAGTTTGGCTCGTTAAGGAAAACGATATTTTTTGGTACAAAAGTGCATTGCCTAGGCTTGAACCCATGATCTCTTCTTTATGAGACTATCTTCATTACCAGTAGGCCACTATCTGAGTTACATTTCAAAATCTAAATTATATTATATATTGTAACATTCTATTTGCTAATAAAAAATACTAATTTACTAATTATAATCTAGAAAAACATAAATATTGATGTAGCTATATGTTCCTTAGAAAAACAAACAAGGAAGAAGTCCGACCCCGTTTTTTTGAGCATCTCTCTCTGGAAAGCTTGCTTCCTCGAAGTGGAACTCCGCATCACTCTGAAGCTTCAACAACACACGTCTACGTGCCTAAGTCAGAGGCAGGCTTGGACGATTCGTTGCTTGCAATATGATTTTCTTAGTAGCCTTGATTAGAACTAAGAAAGAAGCACTAGGCAATGGCTAGTTAATAAGGGGAATATTAATCGACACGTTAATGAATAACATATATTATCAAATATGTTTCTATTTAAAGATGTTTAATAATATGAGATCGTAATTAAGTCTACAACATAATATATATGGAACATTGCCACGTTGGAATTCACATTTACATATATAGACATATATAGTTCTAAGGTGCTCACGAAACAAAATTATATCGATCTACAGTTTGGTTGGTTATAATATACATATTTAATTACCAACTATGTAGACAACTACAACTATAGATATAGGTAACGATTGTTGAACATGCAACTCCTCTTGTGATAGAGGCCTATAAAGATACCGCATATCCTCTCTGATTTGAAAATCTCAAAAAGGAACATCCCAACCTCCCTTAGTATACTTAAAACTAAGAAGTTAAACCACGCTCACCTAAAACTATCCATACTTCTATAGGAATGTCATCCGGTCCTACACCTTTCCCATGTCTCATAACCTTGAAAGCCTCCTCTACTTCCTTTCTTTGTATTCATCTATAGCTTGCACGATTCAAGTAACTTTCACTACTAGCTAGATCACCCAAAGTGATCTCTCTATTTCCTTCCCCAATGAAAAGCTTATGGAAATACTGCTTCCATCTAGTCTCTATATCCTTCTGAGTAACAAGCATGTGACCTTCCCCATCCTTAATGCATCTCACTTGAGAAAGGTCTTTGGTCTTTCTATCTCTTGCTTTGGTTAACCTGAATATATCCTTCTAGCCCTCCTTAAAGTCGAGATTTTTGTACAAAACTTCATAAGCTTTTGACTTAGCTTTGCTTACAGCCTTCTTTGCTTCATTCTTTGCTATTTTGTAGTATGCGATAATTTCCTCTATTTTATCCTTATATATAGCTTTGAAGCATGCTCTTTTAGTTTTGAGCTTCTCTTGCAACCCTCCACTCCACCACCAAGCCTCCTTTTGACCTGGAGCTCCTCCCTTTGACTCGCCTAGCATCTCTTTGGCTACCCTTCAGATACAAGATGCTACCTCCTTCCACATCTCGTTTGCACTTCCGCTACAATTGCAAGATAAGTCTTCTATAACCTTCTCCCTAAATCTTAACTGCTTCTCTACCATCTAGTTCTAGTGATCTTGGATGGAAGATAATTACCATGCTTATACATTTTTAGACCTTTCCGATAAGATACTCCATTATTACAAGGATGAAATTCTTTATGTTGTAACTAAACAACCATATTTATTCATTTCATTCTAGTATAAGTAGAAATAACATGAGTTGGTCTATCCGATCTAACCTATGGCCCAAACCAATTAGCCACTGCATTAGAATGAGGGATGTAAACAGATATGTATATACCTGTATTCGATCAGCCACCGTATCCGTTTTATACATATTCCAACATGCGTAGTTGTATCTGTTTTTAAACGAATATGTGTATGAAGATATTAAATATCTGAATCCGTATATCTATTTTCATATATAAAATAGTTTTATATTTACTTTTAGATTTTGTCAATTGTGCCCCTCTGAGATATTGCAATATCAATTATGCCCCTCCCTTTCTTGGAATATCAATTGTGCCTTTGACTTCTTGTCGTTCTATCACTTATGCCCTTCAGGTTAGTTGCTGTCCATCCGTGTCCCAAACAGACGTTATCTTTTGGGACACAAGGTCATAACATTGAATATATAGGTCACAAAAGTCCGTCTGCATCCATGAAAGTTCATGTACATCCTCTGCCCCCTCCTCCGCTCCCTCCCACCCCTCCTCCGCCCCCATCCTCCTCCATCCCTCCTCTCCTCCGCCCTCCTCCTCCTCTTCCTCTGCCCCTCCTCTTCCTCCATCCCTGTCATCCCTCTCTTCTCCTCTTCATGTTCTACAATTGCATCAAGAAGTGGAGCACATGGCGACACGTCTAGGGCTCCAGGCAAGGATAGGACTCCATGCGAGCGGCTCCAGATGAGCGACTCCCTTGTGGGTGGCTTCAAGCCAAAGGATCCAGGTGTGGGTGGCTCCAAGCGAGAGGCTCCAGGCGGATGGGGGCGCGGGTTGTGTGGTGGCTCCAACCAAGTCTCCAGGTGAGTTTCTGGTGTGTGGCTTTGGATCAAGAGCCCCCCTTCCTTTCTTACAGCTCCATATCTATAACTCCAAGCTTGCGGGCATATAAAGGAAGAGGATGGTACAAGACGGGGACAAAGAAACCTGGGAAAGAAGACGATTGCTGGTGGTAGTACTTCGGTAGAGCACATGGTTTGCACCTTCAGGTGGTGTCGTAATAGAACCATGATAGTTGATCGACCATCAGACTTGGGGCGGAGGAGGTAGGGACATGCAGATGATGCGGGGGACAGTGAAGGAAGAGGCTAGAGGGTGTGGGGGGCCAGAGGAGGAGGGTGGGGGAGGAGTGTTTGAGCAGTTTTTCCATTCTTAATTGCACCATGGTTTGAAAAAAAATCATGGTTAAGTTCAACTCATTGACGACTAAAGTAACGAAAGGGTACAAGTGACAAAACGATGAGAAGTTGGGGGCACAACTGATATTCCTAAAAAGGGAGGGCTATAACTGATATTGCAATATCTCAGAGGGGTACAACTGATAAAAACTCTTATTTTTAGCCATATGTAACTTAATTTTATACCTTTTATCACATATGTGATATAATTATATTATATAAGTACATTTTGTATATCCATTTCGTATACATTTCACATCCGGATCTGTTTTTAAAGACATGGTATCATATATTTCATATCCATCAATATTCAGATACATATTTGTAGTTTAAAATGAATAAAGATATCCGTATCCAAATCCAACCATTTGTACCCGTATTAAACAATTACTGCCTACAGAGTTGGGGGTGGCAAGAAGATCATCACAAGGTTAGGCAATGGGTCAATCTACATGGTTGAGCTGCGGGTATCCATTCATGATAGTTTCAAAACCCCACATGCTACGGATCAAATGGTATTGAGTACCCGATCCAGAATACTTTGTTGGATATCCATGGGTTTATGGTTGACCCGTATGAAGCGGGGCGGGTATCTATATATCCTACTAACCATGCACACCCCTAGTAATAAGAGAGGTGCAGCAAACAGAAACAAACATTATTGCAATATTCCCCAACTATATATCCTACTAACCATGCACACCCCTAGTAATAAGAGAGGTGCAGCAAACAGAAACAAACATTATTGCAATATTCCCCAACAAAAAAGTGAGGTGCAAGAATATAAGAAAGCGTTATCCAAAGGGTATTTTATGGCATTATCCTTTCTAGTTCTTAGCTAAGGAGGTGGATAGGACAAAATCCATAGATAAATACATGCCAAGTAAGAGTAAAAAAGGAAATTAATGATTTGCAAATCTGAAAACTTCGAGGATGCCTGACTTTGGGTGTTGGTATATAGTTAATTATATTAACTTCCTATCGATGAGTATTATCGGTTTTCTAATAATCAATGGTCATATGATTTTCCAACCTAAAACCGCTTTATGATAGATTGAGAATTATGGTTTATTGTTTTTTTGAAAGAATTGTTTGTTGCTGTTACAATAGAGAGTGGATGAGACATTAAGAGCATTGGAACGAGAGAGGTTCACTAAGAAAAGTTCTCCAATACAAGTTGCAATAGTTGGCTGTGGCTATTCTGGAGTGGAGTTGGCTGCTACGATCTCTGAGAGATTGCTAGACAAAGGAAATGTCCACGCCATCAATGTTGCAACAACCATCTGCCCTACTGCACCTTCTGGGAACAGAGAAGCTGCACTTAAGGTATGCTCATTTCTCAGCTGAATATAATTTAGAGATTAACATTTGTTTTGCATCTCTTTTCCATAAACAAACAGTTATGATTTCCATAAATATCATGTAGAGAATTTGAAACATTCCCTTCTCTTGAAATATTTCAGAGCAATGCTTTGTATTTTTCTTGCATTCTTGTGTAGATGAATTGGAATGCCGAATTCACATCTCTGCTTCTAAGAATGCATGATGTATGATATCTTTATGTGTTTACACTTCTAAGATAAAACCAAAGATTACAGGACTCAAGACGAGTAAAGACTTGATCTTCCCTTTTATCACATTATTATCTTTTAAATCGTCAAAATATTAACACGTCGAGAAATTGTATCAACATACTCGAAATTGACTTTCCCTTCTAATCATATTATCTCTTAAAAAGCGATGTCTAACATCTATATGTTTAGTTCGCGAGTGATTTATGGCGTTCTTAAACAAATTAGCAGTACTGGTATTATCAAAAGATATTTCAACTAGATTATTAGAAATATAAAAAATCTGAAACGGTCTTTTCATCCTAAGTACGTAAACACATGCTAGAGCAACGACAAGGTGCTTGGTTTCTACATTAGACAAAAATATGGCTCGAATCTTCGACGAAATTCGACTAACTTTCGACAAAATTTCCATTTCCTAAGGTTGACGAAATCAAAACCGCAACTCGCTCCATAAAGGAAAATTTTCATAAACATGATAATTAATAGGATAGGGAGGCTGCTCCATGGAGCAGTCAAGTTGGTTGCTACACGAAGCATTTTCTCCCGATTTTTTTTTATTTTTTTAGAGAATTCCGCCATTTTCATCACTATATCCCTCTACTATGTCATTCCGATTTTGTCAGGAACATAGACTCCTATGCCCTCCATTCAGAACATGTCAATCACAACAATTCTAAGACCGTTAAAATTACCTGTTCTAGATGGAGGGCATATGAGTCTCTGTTTCTGACGAAATTGGATGACCTATTAGGGGGATATAATGATGCAAATATATTGTGGAATTCCTAAAAAAAATCAGGAGAAAATGCTTCGTGGAGCAACTTCCCTTTCCTATATAATTAATCATAACTATATTTTGCCAGTTCTAGAAAATTAAATTGGTTAAAAAACGTAACTCCATGATGTTGTATGGCTAGATCCATATTTCAAACATCAAAGTTCATACTACGTGGGAGTTAAATTTTCTCAAATCCCCAACAACTATAAAAGTTCAAAACATAAACAATTTGACCATCAAAGTACATGAAAGGATAATAAAACAAGTTTGAAACATTAACAAGTTATCATTGCTAATCTCTTAGCATCAATATCATCACGACTTTCAATGCTACTGATCGGGTCCTCCACTGAATCATCCATATAGTTGATTCATGCCTCGTGATCATTATCGTCACTAAGTTCCTCGTTAACTTGGATAAAAAATGAACAATGGAGGAAAATCGGGATTTTACGTGAAATCCTACTCTGTAAGGAGTGGGATGAAACCAAGGGAGAAGGCCTCTAAGGCCCATATGTGTATATTTAAATTTCTTTCTCCACTGATACACTGGTGTGGGGCCTCATATATTGCCCTATAGATAGATCGGAGTCCCAGTAACAATAGATGTGTGACTAAGCCTGTAGATGTGGTAATTGGACCCTGATGGGATCTAATCTCTACATATGGCACATACTTTCACAGTCCTCCTCAAGCTGGAGCATGTAATGCTCAACTTAGACAAATAGAAAGAAATAGCTCACTCAAAATACAAGACAATACATACAATATCAACTCAATGCATACTCTACTGGTTTCCTGCTAAGGATGTTGCTTCTCATGCCATACTGTTGAGTAGGAACTGAACATAATCTCATCATCGGAGAACATACTCTATGTACTGCATCTGTCAAGGTCACTGAAACTGGAATGAGTCACCTGGAGAACTATGGCCCACAACTGCTCCATCTCTCTGAAGGGCCAATTGGAAAAAGCTGTGAAACCATCCTCGTCGGAGTTCACGATCATTGGAGAACGGAGTTTGAAGGTCTCCTTATCGGAGAACTGGGTCTCTCTCATACTGGCTCAGAGAATGAGATCTCTACTCTGGAGTCCTTATGAATCCACGTGAAAACACTAAGCCTGCAATGGAATCTCTACTCTGGAGTCCATATGGTCTACATAAAAACCCTGAGCCAAAAACAAGATGGGTATGTAGACCTCTCGAACGAATGAATGCACACATGTGCGCCTTGAACTGTAGACTTTGAAATAATCTGTAGAGTTTGAATATGACAATCTGTAGAGTTTGAAATCTAACATGTAGAACTTTGCATAATACTCCCCCTTTCTCCCATATTGGTAGGAATAGATGACATCGACAAAGTTGGGAGAAGACTCGAAGATGGGGAAATAAAAAATAATCTCAAATAAATTTTTTCTCGGCTATTTCTCCTGTTTTTGCACCCACTTAAATGGTCTGGTGGTAGTGCAATGTGCCTACAACCAATGTAAAAATCTCCCTTATGGAGGCTACGTTAGGTAGTCGACAACCAATGTAAAAAATAGTTGAATTTTTCAACATGGATTTGAGCAAGAATCCCTGTAGTCACTCCTATTTATAGTGGGGGAAGGCTTTGCCATTTTTTTATTTCTATATTTGTATAGCCATCTCCTCTTTTTCTCGACTTTTCCTCCTTTTTGTCATATGGTTTTTTTTGAACGATACTTTTTTTCTCAAAACTCACGATCCCATTAGTCCTAAAATGCATTCCCATTTTTTATATTTGCAGCAACCCAAGATGAGCCTGAAAACTCTATATGCCTCCTTTTTTTTTCAAACTGCAGTCAACCAATGGGCCCATAGGATGTTAGCTCTCTCCTCCCATCTTTTTCTTTTTTATAAGGAGCAACCCAACATGATTTTTAAAGCCCAAAGAAGGGGCTCCCTCTCCATCAAATTAGGGCTCTCCCATGGAGAACCCATTTATGCCGCCTTCATCCCTTAGAGATGCCACATGGAGTTTCAAGGAGTCGCCACCATCAGATTGCACTGAGAGGAGATTTAGGGTTCCCAAAGGGGAACCCATCGCATGACCTTCGAAACAATGGATGTATGATGGAGGAGCTCGAGGCTGGGAGGTGCACGTGGTCGGAGAAGCTCGAGGGTGCGGCGTCGCTGCTTGTAGGATTTTGAGAGGGGAGAAGGGGCTACTGTTGCCACCTCATGCCACCGAGGATTCAGATGGGAGCTTGCTGCAACTGGTGCGAGCCGCATGCCATCTAAAGAAGATCAGGGAACTTTACGGCTTCTACTATTGCTATTTGGGATTTGATGGAGCCCATCATGGTTCCTGACCAGGGAATCCATCATCGATGGGAGGGGGCCTGGATTTGGAGGTGCTCACACACCTTCTCCAACAAAGAGAACTTGCTTGACATCACTGATGCAACATATCTTGATATTTTATAGGTCGTGTATGTGTAGAAATTGTGTATGAAGAAGCGTGCTTCTGGAGATCGACTGTGCTGCTGTGCACGATCCTTTAGGTCTTTTGCCTTAAAATTAGGGTTACAGGAAATCCTAGTTTTTTTCGTGAACAAACTTCATATCTTGCACATATATGCTGCCAGAACTTAAGTATTTTCAAAACATTGAACGGATTATGTAGAAAACGATGGTCTCAAAAAGAAATCATGTAGAAAACGAATACGACCTTGAGATCTAGGGTTTCATGAAGAAACCCAATACGGAATGTCTAAAATCGATCTGTGCACTATGCAATATTTCCTCAACAAATCTTGAATATGAACAAATAATAAAATCTCCAACAAAACTCAGAATTAAATTGCAGAACTGCATTGTTGATTTTATCGGAGAATTAGGGTTTCAAGAAACCCTAGAATTGAATCTTAAATCTCAAATAAATCATGAACATAAAATAAATCCTTGAGAATTGAATCCATTCTGATATCATTTAAAAACAACATTGCGGAAACGTATCCGAGATAGAGAAATATAGATTAATGGAAGAACACTGAGATTTTGCGTGGATTCCTATTCCGTGAGGAGCGGGATGAAATCACGGGAAACGACCTCTCAAGGGCCGTATCAATATATTGAATTTTCTCTTTATTGATACAATGGATGTGGGGCTTCTTGTATAGCCCCACAGACTGGAGTCCTACTGACAGAAACGACCTCTCAAGGAGTCCTACTAAACCTGTAGATGTGGTAATTGAAAATGGATGGATCCAATCACCCATCTATGCATGTAACGTATACTCTAACAACTTGGATGTCATCTTCTTCATTAACAATAACTTTCCTACAAAAATAAGGTTTCATAGATTTAGATTATTAGATATTTTAATTATAATCCAAGTAATAATATATCTCTTATCTTTACCCTTACATTGCTTCTTCTTTGTTGATCGTTCTCCACCTTGTTCCTCAATACCTAGTATTTCATCCTGAAGAGCAAGGTTTGCCTCGAGCTCATGAAAATCCTCAACTTCGCTCGTACCTAGGTGAAACTTTGATATCCGTTCATCACATGAGTCCATATCTTACAAACAAAGAGGGTCCTCTAATGCCTTCTTTCTTTCTTCTCATTGCTTCAACCTCAAATTAGATATACAAAAACCAAGTCATTGAGCTTCTATTGCTTCCATTTGTTTCTTCGTTCAGTATGCACATGTGTATTAAAAGTTCGTTACATAAGAAATATCATGTGCTTAACCTATGGTTGATTCTCCAATCTCCATCAAGTTAAAATTTAAATAATCACTTGGTTGAACGGACTCCAATTTCGTTCACATCCCAATGCACGACAAGTCACTCAAAATCCACATGGCAAACCTCATCAACTCACGTGTCTCAGCTCCACATGCTGGCCACCAATCCGTTGTAATTTGTAAACAATGTGATGCAATAACATTTTTAGAATAGAGAAACATAATTAAAGCTAGATGAATATATAAAATTGAAAAGATCCCATTGCAGGACTTCTCTTTTTATACGTGTCAATAGCATTTGCCCAACCAAACAAGCTTTTCGCATTGACAAATGCATCGGATTGCAAGTCATTTTTCCGCTCTCTTTCCTTTCAAGGACCATCCTTTAAAAGCAAGATTACCATCCAACTTTTACCTCATAATTATTGCTGAATGTTGGCTCATACTAGCATTGCAGATTAAGAAAGTAAGCAACATCATGTAAATGTGTATGAAGTTGTTTATCCGATCTCTTATCAACAATGTCCCATAGTTGCTTGTATTTTTCTTCATAATTGCACAAATTCCGAGTGATTTTCTCCTTTACCCTATACATGGCTTCATAAATGAATTCCATTGGACCATATTTTCAGAATAGACTATTCTCAGCACCATCACTAATGGCTTGGTCATACGAATCACATAAGCAACACCATGCCAAAAGTATTTGCTCTTTAAAACAATATCCTGTATACTCTTGCCTTATCCTTGGATGAATAAGAACCACATTTCCACCTTTTTGAGGTGAAAAATGACTCAAGATGCTCCTTTACCATTAATAATCTTTGTAAGGTGAGGAAACCCGTGGCAAAACAGGTGACATCGAGTCTCACTAAATCTCCACCTACATGCTTACTCACCATAGCCAACTCCCATGCATGATTGTAGATGAACTTGATGATATAATTTGCCTTCTTAAATATGGAGTCATGTAAAGGTAATTTCAAGATGTCCTCCAACATAACATATATACAATGAGTTGCACATGGAGTCTAGTACAATTGTTCCATATTCTCCATCAACATCTCCCCAACTGCTTTTATAAGCTCCTTAGTGATTACTTGTGTTGTATTTTTTCACCAACTTCCTCAACAACCTCCTTAATATAAACTCCGCATTTTTTACTTGTTCAATTGCATAATTGATTTTTGGAACCAAATAACCTTTTGGGTTGTTCTCCAAAAAATTGATCAATGTACGACCTTTCTTATCTGTCCAACCATCAGACATAATACTGCATCATATCTCTGATCAGGATGCCTTGACATCATCCATTATCGCCTTGACAGTTTCCACTTCTTCCCTCAATATCCAAGTACGCAACTCATGCATGCTTGAGGTTTACCCTCTCCTGAAGTTTTGGACTTCTTGAAATATTGTCAGTATGAAGGGCTATTAGCCACATTGAAAGGCAATGCATTTTCAATAAAGATTCTCTCAATGCTTTTGCAAACCCTCTTTCTTTCTTCTTTTTTCCACTAAGCATTCAAAACTACTTGTTTGGAAGGACCTTGGGCACTCCCAGATCGAGTATTAGCTTGCCACTTCCACCTTAACATGCAACTCCACTCAAAAAATGGTCCATAGGATCTCTAACTTGTTGTGCACTGCTAGATCCCGTGGACACAATTTATTTCCATTCAACTCCATTCATATTTCACATATTGTGATGTAAATCATCTTAAAAGAATTTTATTTTATTAATCGGAAATATATAATTGAACTGACTTCTATTGTTCTACCTGCAGATTTCACCTATAATATGTTGCCTGCTTCATGTAATACAGTTAGAAGATTAAATTAAGATGTAATCAATTTAATGGGGATTTACATCTGCAAGATTGCAATACATGCAAAAGGAAAGTCATTAGTCATTATGGGATTCAAGAGTGCCTAATACCTACGCAGCTACGCTTGAGAGCTTGAAGGATGGGCCGCTAAAGAGTAGGGGAAGTAGATTTAGGGCTCATCGCTCGCTGAATCGGTGCTCAATGTTGGAGTAGGAAGCAACAACAACAATTAATGAGCAGCTGACAATGAAGGATGCTGCGATGGAGCATCACCGGGCAATGAACCAGCAACTGCAAGCAACTACTGGCGAGGAAGGTGGTGAAGTAGGAAGCAACAACAATTTTCAATCGAGTAGCAACATGCATCTGGAGGCAAAACGAAATAGACCAAGAGCAGTGGAGGGAAACCTAATTAAAGGTCATGTGCGAGGCGTATGGTATTAAATAACCGAGGTGATGCCTCAACATCGCCTCATGAGACGTACACCTCAAGACATGCCTCATGCCATTACTATACACACCTCATCGAGGCTACTCGAGGCACATGCCTCGATGTAGCATACACGTCGACGTCTGAAGGCTCATTTTAAACCATGCTTCAAATCTTATATATTTTTTGAATAAAAAGGGGAGAAACACTTCGTAGGTGTTTCCCCAAGCTTTTATTAGTAAGAGATTGTTACAGAGAGCTTACATCAACCATGTCTCAAGGAGAGATCTAGCTAGATACACAACATTCTCAACATAAAACCTTTGCGAAGAGAAAATCAGCCCATTGTAAGAGAGCCAAATTGCCCAAATCACCGAAATTGGGTGCATCATTTCAGTCATAGCTCTGAACTGGTTGGCGACCAATGAGGTCAAAAATCCACCATGAGAAGACAAGTTCACCCATGAAATGCCCATCGACTCCCAGATCTCCCTAACCCGAGGGCACAGGTAGAAAAGATGGGTCAAGTCTTCGTTCTCCGCAACACATATAGCGCATAAGGTGTCACTCCCCTGGAAGGAGGCTCTTCTAGACTTAGTTAGAATGCGACCCAGTCGTTGAAGCCAAAGGAAAACCTTTATCTTCAACGGTATCCTCAACATCCAGATCAACATGCAGTCTCTTTCCCTTTCCCCCTCAATTCTCTCCCGAGCTCCTATAAGCACCATGTAAGCCCGCCTAACTGAAAAGTCTCCATCCCTCTAGATCTAGTGATCCCGCTCATCCGAAGGTCCCGTAGAGGATGTCAAATGCTCCAACATCAGTAGCAAGTCTCCGAATCGATGCTCTGAGAGCGGAGAGGAGAAGATCAACCTCCATTGCCCATCCACCCAAGCATCTCTCACGCACATCTCTTGATCCCTAGCCAGAGCAACAAGTCTTGGGAAACAATCTTGAAAGGAGCCTTCGTCTCACCAATCATCCTTCTAGAACATGAATTAATTTGCCGTCACCCACAACTGGGTGCATCTACATCAGTACCTCCTGCAAAATAGAGTCGATCCCCTTCCAGAACGAAGAGTGGGCTCGACGGGGCGAGGCCTCCCTGAAAGGCCGA
Source organism: Ottelia alismoides (assembly GCA_037367405.1). Classification (NCBI taxonomy): domain Eukaryota; kingdom Viridiplantae; phylum Streptophyta; class Magnoliopsida; order Alismatales; family Hydrocharitaceae; genus Ottelia; species Ottelia alismoides. Next base: position 568,782 of record JAZKJV010008676.1, read on the forward strand.
ACCTGAATGTCGTGGATGTCCTGAAGAAGCTTGCTGGTGAGGTTTTCGCCACTGCCCGATAGTCTCGTCACTCTCGTCACCCACTTAAGCATCAAAGCCTTGTTCATTTCTTCTAATTTGAGGACGCCCAACCGGCATTGTTCTTTCGCTGCGGTAATCGTCTCCCAATTCACCAGGTGCATCCCTCTCGAGTGCCCGTTGGAAGGGCTCTAGAAGAATTGCCGCATACATGACTCTAAAAGGTTATGAATCCCCATTGGCAGAATCCTCGGAGAGATGAAGAAAATATGGATAGCCTCCATAACTGCCTTAAGGAGTACAAGTCCCCCCCCCCCCCCCCCCCACGAGAAAGACATGAAGCCTTCCACCCTACCAGTTTCCTCTCCATCTTCTCCAAGATCAGGAGCCAGTCGGACTGCTTCAAGCGCTCGCAAGTCAACGGAAGGCCAAGATAATATATAGGAAAAGATCCACATGGAGTCTGTAAGATGTTAGAGCACTCCTCAACCTCAGAGACCGTCATTACGATAGACATGAAAATAGACTTCATTTTGTTTACCTTCAAACCAGAAAGTTCATCGAAAATGTCTAGCATTATACTCATGCCCTAATCTCCTCATCACCCCCTCAATGAAGAAGAGGGTGTCATCCGCGTACTGAAGCAGGGGATGGATAGATCCCCTCCAGAAAGCCCGCCATCCTCCCGCAAAGAACTTCCAGGTTGGTCATAATGGCAAGAACATCCGCCACAATCACAAAGAGAAATGTCGCTAAATGGAAACCCTGTTGAACTCCAATCTGTGGCTGGAAGAAACCCACCTTAGGGCATCCATTGACCATGACCGTCAAGGAAGACACATAGATACATCTCTACATCCAAGAAATCTGCTCTCAGGAAAACCGCGCTTCGCCAGCATTGACTACATAAAGGCCCAATCAAGACAGTCGTATACCTTGGAGAGGCCGACCTTCCAAAGGACTCCTTTCACCTCCCTGTTCTTCCAATCCCCAAGCATCTCTAATGCCATATCCACACTGCCTATCACGAGGCGGTCTTGAATAAATCCATCTGAGTGGGAGCAATTAGATCCTCAAGGACGTTACCCGAACGACTCGCAAAAATCTTGGCCATAATGAGATAAACTACGTTAGAGAGCGCAATGAGACAGAAATCCTCAATTCTGCTAGCCCCCTCCTTCTTAGGCAAAATGAACAGAAGAGCCTTGTTCAATCTGTCAAAACCTTGATTCCCCATAGCAAATTCTTGCAGCACCACCAAAAGGTTTAACTTCACAAAATTCCAGAACTATTAAAAAGTAAAACCTGAAAGCCATCTGGTCCAGGTGCTCCAACGTTCAACTCCCATACAACTGTTTTAGCTCGTCCTAGTGAAAGGCCCTAGTGAGCACATCCTGCTAGGCGTGCGAAAGAACCTAGGTTCCAATATCCAACCATCGCCTACCCCCATTGGGAGCCTTGCGAGACAAATGCTGAAAGTACCCCATTGCCACCCTGTCAACCTCACGATCACCCTCAACCAAAGTCCCCTCAGCACCAAGGTTCTGAATTAGGTTCCGGCTATTATGCCTGCCACTAGACCTTGATTTTGCGGGAAATAATAGGTTCCAGCTATGCCTGCCACTAGACCTTAATTTTGCGGGAAATAATCGAGTTTAGAGTCATTTCCATGACTTCCGATGATATCAATGAATTCTCCGAAATTTCTCTTTCTGAATTTTCTGGCAAAACGAAACCGAATTCTGAAATTTAAGGCCTTGGCATATCAAGCAGGTGATAAATATGTATGTAATCTCCATTCCATGCTGTTAACAACTCTCCAAACCTTCTAGAGGAGAAGGAATCTTTCAAACCCGTAGAGAGGCGAAGTCTTCACAAACTTTCCCATCAACTTGACTAAAGCTAACTTTCCCACCCGCGTAAGTAGGTTGTTTGGTCTACTGAGAAAGCCGGGGTCTATGCGCTCACTGTCAAGCCTATCTCGCATAGCATTTTGCGTCAATGCTTTGCCCATCCCATGCTTGTTTTAAGTTGGTGCCTTCATGATGGAGTTGAATTCCCGGAACTGCAGTTTAGACCCAATTGGTCTGTCGCTGAAGTCACCAATACATGCCTCCACTAGGGTCTGAGCAACCCCACCCTCGAGGGACCGCCATTTACTCTAGTTGCTATAGCACCCAAGAGAGACTCCAACGTTTGCTAGACCATGCAACATGAGAAAAGTGTTTTTTGCCACATGTCTCAGCATCACCTTCGTTGCCTGTACACCTTTTCCGAGTGCCTTCTTACTCAAGATAATTCCTATTACCACGAGTTCGTCTCGGAACACTTCTAGTAATCTAGGGTCAATTTGAAGTAGGCAATATGGAAATCATTTTATGGGTTCTGAAAAGCATTGGGTGAGTTTCCAACGACTGGTCCACCGTAGGCATCAAGTCCAGGTGGTCCAATCCACAAGCTGGGACACCAACATTAACACTGGCAACTCCTTATCTGATGATTTTGAAGCAACATTCACTAGTTCTGAGAGATATCTTCGTAAGGTGGTCAAGAGATCAGAGCATCGATGGTGGTCCCCTTAAAGTTACCACATGAGTTTGCAATTGGAATTGAATCTCAGTTGCTTTTCATCCAAGTATTTTTTTGACAGTTGGCGTTGCCCGCTATGAAAGTTGAGATAATTCAGTTGGGGTCGCGTGTATTAACATGCAGCCTTAGTCTGGAACATATCCCTACAGCAAAACTGATGAAGTTAGGAATGTGCTCCCACTGCATAAATTTTTTATTGTACCGTCTGTCTTTGCGTCGACATGAGACTATTAGATAGTACGGAGAGGACATCCACTACTGATCACAAAAAATGTGATGTTCTCCAGCATCCAACATCTCATTGGTAGACCCCTAGTTTGAATACTATTAATTCTTGCTGAGTGCAATGACACATAAAAATGGTAGTGTCAACGTAGAATGTTATTATTCAAATTGTTGCTGCACAAAGGGTGAGCAACCGTCTCCCCTCAGGCCACATGCACACATCGTAAAACATTCAAGTAAAACCACATGGCTTGGTACTCGTCCTGCCCTATGATTTGTCCTTCCCAAAAGATATTGTCCTTTCAGTAGAGGTGGAAAGCACCAAAAGGCACCTCATGTTCTGGTACTGAATCAAAATCTACCTCCAAGTGTATCCCATGCAGCCCCCAAACTCCTGCTCTAGAAGATTATATTCTTGTGTTATGACCTCTCGCCCCTGAAAAAGATGGCATTGCGCTAAATCCGCTGTCCAAACAACCATGATTGTCTCTCTTCAAGCAGAGTTGCTCCTCCCCAGCGTCAATGGATATACAACCTTCCCCAAAAGAAGCCCATAAGGTCTCCTAAAAATAATGGTTGATTGTCCTGATCCCCCATCTCACACATTTTGGATCAATGGCAGTTGGTCAATGCACTCCTACTTGGTCCTACACAGACGTTGTCCCAGGATTACTTCATCATGTATACCTGTGGTCACCAGTCTCCGCCACCTGAGGAGCCACACCGAGATTTTCAGCTTCTTTGGTTATAACTCTAGTAACTGTCCTTTGACTTCATCTTTTCCCATCCAACTTAGAGGGTTTCAATGCTAAAACACTACGGTAGTTTTCATGTGTTTGCTTTGCTAATTGCTACAACTAGTACGGAACAATTTGTCCAAATTTATCAGTTTTTTAACTTTTTAGAAAAATTACTCTAGTTGCATCAAGTTGTTTTACATGATTTTGTTCTTTTGTGTACATCGATTTTCATTTCTTTCTTTATTTTTTTAATGAAGTTTTGTTATACAAATTGTGGATAAATCTTCAGGTTAATTTATCTGAATTACATATCAACATTGTGCTGAACCGTAGTAAATTTCTTTTTATAATGATCAGGTTCTTTCTTCTCGGAACATTCAATTCTTCTTGGGGTATTATGTTAGCTGTATAAGGGCATCTTTTAGTAAACCTGTTAGCCAAAGTTGCGAGGTTTTTAATGAAGATGAGGCTGCTGCAACATTAGGATCCAAATTTCAGAGAATTGTTTTAGAACTTCAAGCTGCTGAAAGAGGTCTTGACAGAAAAGTTTTGGAAGCTGATCTTGTGCTTTGGACTGTGGGCTCTAAACCCCTGGCTGCGGAGGTTGGTGCTCAAATGCATGTAATTCCATTTAATGGTAGGGGTCAGGCAGAGACAGATGAAACTCTCCGTATAAAAGGGCATCCACGAATATTTGCTATTGGCGACTCCGCGGCATTGCGGGACTCGTCAGGCAGGGTACTCCCTGCCACTGCGCAGGTACAATGTAGTTTGAATGGACAAATATCAATGGTTTTTTATATGTGAAGGACATTTTCTAAGTGGATATTCTTCATTTCACGTATCTCATAATGTTTTGGGCAATTCTCCAGGTTGCATTCCAGCAAGCAGATTTCACTGGTTGGAATCTTTGGGCTGCAATTAATGACCGACCTTTATTGCCATTCAGGTTTTTATTCCCTTTATGTAGTTATTTTTTCACGGCAATTATTTATTGTAGTAATTTATATGCACATGAATTGAGGAAAGCTAATGCTGTGAAGATATTAATAAACAAGGTGTTGTTGTAAAACGATTCTGATAAAAAATGCAAGTCATGAAGGGAATGAGGGGTATTGAAAGTTACACTCCTTTTACACAGAGAAAACATACTGTGAAAGTCTTAGGTGAAAAAGTAGAAGATAACAAATAAAGCAAGTATAGAAATGATATCTTAACCAGCATCTTCCTCAAGCTGGAGCATAGATAGCAATCATATCCACCTTTTACATGAGAAAATATACTTCTTTAACGCTGTGGTGAAGATGCAACAGACTACAGTGTGAAGTTTACAACAAACGAATGGAGTGAAAATTCAAATTCAACCCAGTGTTAAAGACGTGATGCACTCCACTATACCATGGGGCCTAAAATGGTGAGGTGCTAGGTAACCCCTTAGGCATTTACTATAGAAAACAAGGGAATATGTGCATATATGTGTGTGTGTTTGTGTGTGTGTGTAAAGAGAGATATATAGAACCAACTTACAATATAAGATCAATCCCATATATCTGTACACATTTATGTGTCTATATGTCAATGCATGTGTATGTATACATGTCAGTCTATGCATATATGTGTGTGTGTTGCATGTATACATGCGTATACATATACACATGCTTGTATGTATGTATGTATGTCTATTTCTACGTGTGCTTGTCTAATTGTTATGGATATATGTATGTATGTATGTATAAATACATATGTGTGTGTGTAAGTGGCGCACATGGGTTCATGCATGATATGAATTACACCCTTTTGAGAGAATTTTTATCCTCTCTTATATGGTGCAATCCTAAACCTAGCCCATCCTATATAAAGAGGCATAGGATCTCATCTCTCAGTAAGAAGTATTCTATTCCTTATTTTGGTTCTAGAGCACCTTCTTATTGTCATTGTTAGGATTTTCCTCCCTCTACACACCGTGACCCACTAAGAATCCGCCATCGTCATCTTTGGGCAACCCTTCCAAGTTGTGCTAGGTCGACGGGTGCCCCAAGTTGCCTTGCACTGCTGCTATTCAATACCTTCACTTGGCCCCACACTACTGGCCTAGCTCTAGACCTTCGAGTCGTGCAACTAGCTTCATGCCTTATTGCTCATGTTATCAGTTTTTCGGTTGAAGCACTTCCTAGGGATTTATTAAATCATTCGAGAATTCATTGGTGGACTTGCTTCTTGGCATGATTTAACTTCGCTCTATATGATTCTTTGCCTATCATGAGCATGCCCTAGTTGTTCGTAGAAAATGTTTGAGTCATCGATGTGACATTTATTGGGGATGATAAAGGGTGTGTGTGTCTTCCCTTATTTTGCCCGATTCCAACACTGGATGAGACATAGTATCCAAGTTGTCATGGACGTTCTTGAAGATCATATGGGGATACAACAAGGAGTACATTTTTAGTGTTAGAACATGCTGCGAAGACGGAAAGCATGCTATGCGGGAGAAGGACAATTGTATAATTTGTTTTTTGATGCAGCGTGGACTCGACATGTAGGGCCGTCTAATTATTTAAATTGTGGCCATTAATTTTATTTACGTTTTTTAAGTTGTCGCAATTTTAAATAAAGAGATCGTGTGTGATCTCAATTAGTCTTAATTTGAATTTCAAATTTGGTAGTTAGTCGGTTAATTAGTTAGAGTCAGTTTAGGATAATTGGTTGTCGGTTTAAATTATTTTCTATTCTTGTAATGCCATCCCTCCTATATAAAGGGATGAGGGTCCAATGTTTTAGTCAGTTCAAGATGTGATAAAATAGAGATTTATCTCTCTCTCCTCTCCCCTCTCTCCTTCTCCCCGCGTGATCTACACGTGTTCTTCTTCCCCCAAACCCCTCGTATTCCCGACGAGTCTCTTCTCTCTTCCCCTCGCGGTCTACGCGTTTCTTCTTCTCTAACCCCGCGCATCCGGCGTGTCTTCTCTTCCCAACCCTTCCAGTTTCTTCTTCTCAACCCCTCTATTTTCTTCTACCATCGAAAAATCCACCGTCAAATCTATTTCCCGCGCTGCGCCGAATTCCATTTTGCATCAATTGGTATCAGAGCATGGCAACCGAATCGTCCCTACGATTCGACGATCCCGTCGCGTATTGGAAGATGCAATATGATTTGAGTTGCATATCTCATGATTCGCGTTCACGCGCACGTCGACACAAGTTCATGAAGCGCCTTATGTCAAGCCTCAAGGTTCAAGCAATTCGTCGGGAGACGGATTTTTTAAAAGCGGAGGAGAGTTGATGCAGCGTGGACTCGACATGTAGGGCCGTCTAATTATTTAAATTGTGGCCATTAATTTTATTTACGTTTTTTAAGTTGTCGCAATTTTAAATAAAGAGATCGTGTGTGATCTCAATTAGTCTTAATTTGAATTTCAAATTTGGTAGTTAGTCAGTTAATTAGTTAGAGTCAGTTTAGGATAATTGGTTGTCGGTTTAAATTATTTTCTATTCTTGTAATGCCATCCCTCCTATATAAAGGGATGAGGGTCCAATGTTTTAGTCAGTTCAAGATGTGATAAAATAGAGATTTATCTCTCTCTCCTCTCCCCTCTCTCCTTCTCCCCGCGTGATCTACACGTGTTCTTCTTCCCCCAAACCCCTCGTATTCCCGACGAGTCTCTTCTCTCTTCCCCTCGCGGTCTACGCGTTTCTTCTTCTCTAACCCCGCGCATCCGGCGTGTCTTCTCTTCTCAACCCTTCCAGTTTCTTCTTCTCAACCCCTCTATTTTCTTCTACCATCGAAAAATCCACCGTCAAATCTATTTCCCGCACCGCGCCGAATTCCATTTTGCATCAGTTTTTGGATTATGTTGTCATTTCTGTAATTGTTAGTGAACTTGTTTATTATGAAAATGCCTATGATTTGCAGAGATCTAAGTAGGAGATGTATGGATATTGACCAGAACTCCGGTATTATTTCATATGAAATATGATATGTTGAATTTGAAGCATGTTGATCATCCATTAGTCAAATATCGCTTGTGGAAATTCGTGAAATGAAAAGTATTATTCATCATAGTCCTAGAGCCCTCTTATATAGGAGAAAAGCTCAACGAGAAAATTACATAAAGTAGACTGAAGAAATATAGAAATGTAAAATAAAGACAAAGAGATATAAGTATCTCAACACCCCCCTCAAGATGGAGCATATATATATATATCATGCTCAGCTTGTAACAACAACGGTGAAAAGGATCCCACACAAGAGCTTTGGTAAACATATATGCAATCTGATCGTCGGAAGCAACATGAGAAGTGGAGATGCATCCCTTCTGAATCAAGTCACATGTGTAATGACAATCAACTTACTTTGTTCTTTAATGAAAGGTTGGATTATTAGTTATGAATAGAACTGCTTGATTATCACATTTGAGGTGCATAGGAAGAGACACCTCAATAGCTAGGTCAGTCTAGACGGACTTAACCCACATCATTTCCGTGCTTCCTTGGGCCATGTCCCTATACTTTGATTCAACACTAGATCTAACTACAACTGTCTGTTTCTTACTTTTCCATGAAACCGACGTATTACCAATAAATACAGTGAAACCTGAAGTGGACTTCCTTTCCTTGGGACACTCAGCATAATCCGCATCTGAACATCCATTAACTGTGAGATATGTATCTCGTCTGAATAAAAGGCCTTCACATAGAGAAGACTTCAGATACTTCAAAACCATGTTAACCGCGTCCATGTGAGCTTGCCTGGGTTGCTCCATAAACTGACTGACTTTGATAACAACAAATGATATATCAGGTTTGGTAATAGTACCATACAACAACTTCCCTACTAGCTCTCTGTACAGTCTCGTATCCACCTCCTCGGAGTCATCTTCATAGAGCCTATCATTGGGATCCATTGGAGTAGTACCAGGTCTGCATCTCGTCAAGCCTGTTTCAGATAAGAGATCAACGGCAAACTTCCTTTGCGTCATTACCATACCATGCTGATTTCTTGCAAACTCTAGATCAAGAAAGTAACACAGCTTGCCAAGGTCTTTGGTCACAAAATATCGTCCAAGGAAATCCTTAGTTGCCTGAATGCCTGTTCATCACTGCTAGTAACAATAATGTCATCAACATTAACTAGAAATGGTACCTCTCTGGGTTCTAACAAAAAGAGAATGATCTGTTGTATCTGACAATCCCCTTCTATTCAGTCAATTTCGAGAGCTTCTGAAATCAAGCCTACAGTCTCTACTTAAGGCCATATATGGCCTTATGAAGTCGGCACACCATACTAGACTCCTCAGCAGCAAACCCAGGTGGCTGATGCATATAACCTTCCTCGTGCAGGTCTCCATACAAGAATGCATTCTTGACATCTAATTGGAAAAGTGGCCAGTCATGTACCACAACAACAACAATAAGAATCCATATCGTAGAGTGACCCGCAAGTGGATAGAAGGTATCCTAGTAATCCACCCCATAGGTTTGGGTGAACCCACAAGCAACTAATCTAGCCTTATATCTGTCCACAGTACCATCCGCTCAGTGTTTCACAATAAACACCCACTTGCTGCCAACAACAAATGCACCTGGAGGAGCCTGTATGACACTCCAGACACTACGAGACTCTAAGGATGCCATCTCCTCCTCCATCGCCAGATGCCACTGACTATTCTGCAATGCCTCCTGATAGGACCATGGTATCTCCACGATTGATAGTCCCACAACAGACCTTTGAAAATCCTCGAGTGTCGTGCCAGGGAAACATAGGAAGCAAGAGGCACGGTGCATGCACGCCTCTGCTTTCGAAGAGCAATAAGTACATTCAGGTCCTCAGCCTCCTCAAAAAGTGTATCGTCCAAGACATCCTACACCTCAGACTGTACACGCAAATCACCAGTGCCATTAGTAGAACTCAAATGCTCAGAAAATACCTTGGGCGTTCTGGATGACAGAAGAGGCACATGAGCACGAGATTGGCGCTGGTAACCCTGTGGAAAGAAAGTAGGCATGACTGGTGGTGGAGGTAGTGGTGGTGACGATGGAGAAGGTGGTGGTAGAGATGATGGTGGTGTAGTGGATCCTGGAGTAGACGAAATTAGAGGTAGAGGCATACATAATGGACTAAAAGAAGGTGATATCCACACTAACATAGTACCTTCATTGAACAAGGTCGAAGCAACGATATCCCTTTTGGGTCTTGGAATATCCAACAAGCACACACTTGATCGCTTTAGGAGAGAGCTTGTCAAGACCTGGATACATCTGATGAACAAATGCAATCGATCCAAAACATGAGGCGTAAGTGAAAAAGATCTGTCTCTGGAAACGCAATCGAGAGCATGATCTTCTCCCCCAAAATCGAAGAATGCATACAATTTATCAGGTAATAAGCAGTTAGAATCGCATCCCCTGGTACAAATGAGGAGCACGATTCTGAATCAAAAGAGTCCCGGTAACATCCAAAAGATGAAGGTATTTTCGTTCAACCACCCCATTTTGTTGAGAAGTATACACACAAGATGTCTGATACACAATACCATAGGATCTAAGAAATTGGGAAAGTTGAGTACGGTAAATTGTAACGCATTATTTGAACGTATAAACTTGACATTCGCTGAAAAGATATTCCTTATTTCATTAATAAAGGATTGAATAACATGACCACCATCAGACTTGTTCTTAAGAAGAAAGACCCAAGACAATCTTGAAGACTCATCAACTAACAAGATAAAACCTATGCCCTTGATGATATGGGACACCACTATGACCCCAAATATCAAAATGAATTAACTCAAACAGACTATGATTACTTCGACCTTGACGACTCTGGAATGTGGATCAATGATGCTTCCCAAGCTGGCAGGCTCACACTGAAAGGTAGAACGAGGAGAAATCTGTTGAAGAACATGGCACAACTTTTGCGAAGGAAGATCACCAAATCGAAGATGCTACATATAGATGCTACATATAGGGAGAAACAGATCCAGTGCGAAGAGAAGAAGCACTAGCATAAGGAGATAGTACCGGTCTGTAGAGACCTTGCTCACACCCAGATTTGATCACCCTGCCCGTAAGAATGTCGTGAAAAACAAGAGCAAAAGTGTTCAAAATGCCACATCAATGTAAACCCTTGGTGGTTTGATTAATTGATAGTAAATTCATAGAAAATTCAGAAGCATAAAAAACTTTCTGAAGCCGCATTGTGAGAGTTAACTGCACCTCCCCCTGACCAGTAATGGGAGAGTATGTCCCGTCTGCTATCACAACTGATCATCCTGACTGAGTCAGAATGCAAGTACTAAACTATCCTCTCCATTCCGACAAATCTGCCTTGTAATATCTAGCAAAGGCATATGCTTTACCTAATGTGAACGCTGAGGATCCTGAAGGAGAGCTGGTTGACCCTCGAATAGGCATAATCTCCCTGAGCCATGGCACAATTTCATCAAATCTTTGATAAAAAACAAGTGATGGACTCCCAACCTGCTAAGTCTACTTTGCAACTTGAGCTAAAATAGGAAACCCATGCTTAGAATAGCATGTCTCCTCAGAGTGCACTGACCTGTGGCAGTAGGTGCACGACTGATGGAGTCAGCCACCCCCTCTTTCGTCATGGTTAGGGCCCCCCCACCACGATACAATGTAGAGCTCCCCCTACCGTGAGATGCATCTGTATTTGAAGATGTCTGAGACTACGGGATACCACCACCAGAGGATATGGAGATCTTACTTAATCTGCGATATGCCTCCTCCATTGGAGGCATGGTGGCATCAATAAGGATAAGGGCTCGAGCAGTGTCGTACTCAGGATTAAGTGCTGCTAGAAAGACCCCAGTCATCACAGAGTCTCTGTATGCTTTGAGCTGCTTTGGCATAACAATCAAGGGAATGTAACCATGGAACTTCTCAAACATACCCCTTAAAAAAGTGTAGAGGGTATGAAGGGAGTGACCATGCTTCGATGTGAAGATATCATGCTGGAGCTGCAGTATCTTCGATTCATTCTTCACCAGAGAGTATGCAACGGCAAGAATGTCCTACATCACCTTTGCAGTAGGTTACGCCAATATATCATTAGCTATCTCTGTTGACACAATCCCAGATAGCCACACACGTGCATATGCATCATCTGCCTCCCATGAGGCATTTACCCCAGTATTGTCCCTTGGCTCCTCTGTCGTGAGGATGCGCTTTTTGCTATTGCACTGCATTAAACTCATGAACTGCATGGTCTATAGTTCATAGTTTGTTCCATCTATTTTGATGATGGGCGTTGGACATTTGAAGGCACCTAGGGATGAAACATCAACTTTGTTGTCAAACATGATGGCAAGTTGGCAACTATCTCCAAGACTGGGTCTGCAACAAGTAAGACCTGCGTCTACACTGATATATGAGAAGATGGTTGTGCGTGTAAACTCAATACCACAACCTCTTCTATTCGTTAGAGGATCCTTTGGGTAACTAGGGTATTTTAGATGATCACGTCACACCCTAGAGAACCAAGAACATGCATAACCAGAGACGTCAGCACTGGTGGCGGATAATAGCCAACAGGCAGGAACGATTGACGGCGGCGGGAGCAGCCGGTGGCGATGGGAGCAACTGACAACGAGCAAGAATGGTGGCGGGCAACCACCTCTACTGGTGGCCTGCTACTGTGCGGTAGCCCGCGGCCCCCGAGCAATAGGCAGTGGCGGTGCCTGGCAGATGGGCGCCGGTAGTGGCGCGGGTGCGCGTTAGGGTTTTGGTGGAGCGGGGCTCTAGGGATAGGCCCCGCTCTAGGACCATCACTCTGTTACCATGTGGAAATTCGTGAAATAAAAAGTATAATTCATCGTAGCCCTAGAGCTCTCTTATATAGGAGAAAAGTTATACGAGAAAATTACATAAAGTAGACTGAAGAAATAGAGAAATATAAAATAAAGACAAAGATATAAGTATCTCAACTTCACTCATTGTTGATCCTTATTCAACTATACTTATACGACAACTTATGAAACTTTTGCCTATTAATAGGACCGCGACGTCGGTTTGCACTCAACTTACGCTAAGAATTCATATCTATACTTCAAAGTTAATATAAGCTACATTTTTCATTAATTATATGTACAAGTTCTGAAGCTTTCAAAGTTCTCTCATATCCTTCACATCGTTTCTAAAGAATCTCACGCCTTGTTCAATCTTTATGAAAGCTCGAGGAAGCTTGTGATATTAAGATTATATTTTAACAAGGCATTTTTCTTCCAATAGCATTATCGTACATAAGTACTTGTATGGTTTTTTTTGCAGGAGATAAAATTTTTCTTTAGGCTTGTCTAAGTAATGGTGGATGTTGTATGTGATGGTTGTGATGTCCTTGGTTCCAAAGTAGTTAGGGCTGGCTATTGAGCCCAACGAGCCGAGCCAGCCCCTAGCTTGGGCTCGGGCTCAATAAGCCCAGCTAGGCTCGGGATCGAGCTCGTTCGAGCCCAACCGAGCTGGCTCGAGCTCGGGCTCGATGAGCTCGAGCCCTTATCGAGCTGGCTCGGGCTCGATAAGGCTCGAGCCGAGCCTCTTATCGAGCCCGAGATCCTTATCGAGCCTAGTCTGGGCTCGAGCCCAAGTCAAGCTCGTTAAGGAAAATGGGTACTTTTTGGTGGAAAAGTGTTTTGTGTAGGTTCGAACTCGAGACCTGCTCTATTAAAGACTGTGCTCCTTACCAGTAGGCCACTATCCAAGTTGTGTATAAAATCTTAATTATAATATATGTTGTAATATTATATTTTTTATAAAAAAATTACTAATTTCTAATGTGTGGGCATGGGACAAATGTGTGGGCGTGAATGGGATTTTGAGAATTGGGTCATGACTTGTGACTCGTGGGAGGGACAGAGTTAGTGGAGGGAAAATTGCAAAGGGCTAATTTTATTTTGTTTGTATTATATATAAATATATAGATAATATATGTATATATTCCTTATCGAACCCCTTATTGAGTTACTGAGCCGAGCGAGGCTGGGCTCGAGCTCGGCTCTTTAAGCTATCGAGCCCAAAATTCTGGCTTGGGCTCGGCTCAATAGCCTAATGAGCTGGGCTCACGAGCCCTTATCGAGCTGAGCCCGAGCCTGGCTCATCGAGCCGTGACTCAATAGCCAGCCCTAAAAGTAGTGTGATAGTTGAAGTAAGCTTCATCAAGATAGAAAATGGGAAATCCTAGAATAGAGCATTCTGGTTCATGGTTTTATCCGCTTGGATTTGTACGTTAACATAGCCTTGTACATATTATGGTTTGCGTATACTCTAAATCTTTAGCTTGTAATTGTTAATTGGCAATTTCTAGTTAGAATATTTGGAGTACTATTTTTTGCAAAATTCTCCTCCTCTTGTGCTGACCTCGCACTTTTTGTCCTTAATTCTATATAAGCTCGTTTTCTATTGGTCAAATTTGATAGAGAGCTCAACTACCATGCGATTTTTTTATTTCATTTATTTTTATGGATTTCTTCGCTTGAAGGATGATTAGTGCATGCAATGCAAGGTTGTCTATCATTTGCTTCGATCCTCTGGTGGTGCTACTTGCTCTGGGATTTAGTCTCCTCCTTTAAGGGCTTGTTTGCTCCAACACTTAGGCTACCCCTCTCTATAGAAGCTTTGTCGGGTCTTCCCTCAGGTCCCTCTCACTACTAGCTAGAATGTAAGACTTGTCAAATAGGAAAGCATAAATAAAGCTCTTAACCTACTTCCGGTTGTCCATTGTGCTGCTTTGTTTGATTTGGTCCACCTTGATGTTTGGGGATCCCTTAGACATCCAAATTGATTGGGGAATTGTTGTTATTTTATTCTTATTACTGATTTTTGTGTTTCTTGACTAATCTTGAGGAGGAACAAGTATGATGTTATTTCTCTTATTGTTAATTTTATTAATGAAATAAAAACTCTATTTGGTGCAAATGTGAAGACCCTCCATTTTGATAATGTTGGGGAGTTTCTCTTTTGTAAGTTGTTTTTTCTCTCCTCTCTTAGCATTCTTTGTCAAACAGCTTGAATCTATACTTTACATCAAATTGGGATAGCTGAATATGCATTAAGATATTCTTGAGTTTGCTCGAACCCTAGACATTTATCTTATGTCCATAGATCATATTAGCCAGATGTGGTGTTCAGTGCTGCCTTTTTGATTAACTGCATCCCTTTGATTTCTATTGATGAGAAGGTATGTGCTGAGGTCCTTTACTCAAAGAAAGAGGTGTTTTGTGTTTCCGAAGTGTTTGAGTGCGTTGTTTTTCTTCTCATTTTTATTCAAGGTTTTAAATCTCGATTTCGATTTCGTTTTGATATGGTGAACAAATGAAACAATTTCGAAATTTCGTCAATTTCGGCCAAAATCGGCCTAGATTTGTGAAGGAAAGGTATATATCGAGATTTCGATTTCGGTTTCGGTAGGGTGTTGAAACCAAAATTTCGCGAAGTTTGAAACACTGTTCTTAGTCTTGAGATGGACAAGATGACTGTCAAAATGTGTTCTCAAGGTATACTAGGAATCAAATAGGATATCCTTGCAAAGATTGGAATTCACAAAGGCTCCATATTAGTGTTGATGTCACTTTTAAGTCTATTTCTTTTTTTTCAGATGATGGTACCTGTGTGTCTCTCCCTTGAGACTATTACTTTACCTCTCCCAAAGGCCCACGATAATTGATTTATATTTTAGTATCAGCAGAGACAATCCCCTTTTGAGCCATCATTTCTCCTTCTATCGAGGTGTGTCTTTCAACATAGTTTTTACAAGCTGACACTTTCTGAGACAAAACTACTCATTTCGTGTTACGGACTCCTTGAATACAGCTATTAATGTGATCAACCTGTCACTACAGATTGCTTTCGATGGAGATTTCCCTCTTAGTGTCAGGTATAGAAAAATATGTTCCTTTTGTGTATTTACGTATATTGGGTTGAATAGCCTTCGTGTATTTTCTATCATATGAGAGATCCAAGTTGGAATCAAAGAGTAGACAACGTGTCTTTGCGAGATATTAATATTTTGAGTTTTGTTATAGGTTATATGCCCCTAAGAAGCTTGTGAGAACTGCGATGTTATTTGTTGAGGATTAGAATATCAAAGACATTGAAAAATCATCAAAGGATCTACAACTGAGTAGCTATAAGTCACTCGATGTAGAGTTTTTCCTTCGCAACTGTTATAAAATAGGAATGCGGAAGTGTATCAGAGAAATAAAAATATAGAACATGAAGAACATGTGAGCCCTACTCCATAAGGAGCGGGATGAAACCACAGGAGAACGCCTCAGAGGGCTGATAGTCTATTGCTTTTCTCTCATCGGATACAATGGGTGTGGGGGTCTATATATAGCTCCCACCGAGTCTCCACATCTTCAAACTGGTAGACGTGGGATTAAACCCTGGATGGGATAAATGGATCCTGAACAGATCCATTTACCTATCTTTTTCATAAGTGACACATACAACTTATACTCCAACAACAACATCTACCATATTTCATTCCGGACGAAATGCATGAATTACGTTCACCTGTAGGCTTTCAATCTTGAGGAAGAAGATATTGACATGATAGATGCCCCATGTGTAATCAAGAGGGAAAACTTCAGACACATCCATCCTGCAGATCTTTGAGGGGGAGGATGCCCCTTTAGAAGATATTCTACTGATGGATTTTTTTTGAGACAGTGACGTGCTAGAATACCATGAAGAGTCTATGTATGCTGTTTATAAAGAAATGTGGATTGATGTCATGTAGGATGAAAATAAGTATTTGCACGACCTCCCATAACCTTAAACAACTCCTAGGGAATCCTTCAAGCTAGTTTCCACTTTCCAGAGAGATCTTTCAAGTCATAGAAGGATGCAAGGGAGTCGATGGAGCCGATCACGCAAGTTCGCCTCGCGGGATTGAGGGTAGTTGCCAGTGAAGTTGAAAGCAAACATAACACTTTAGTAGACCCCCTGAAATTTCTCTAGAAAATCTCTAAATTTAAGATATAAGGCTAGGCTTGTTGTGAAAGACTTCAGCTGGAAGAGGATTTTTAACTTTGATGAAATATTCTCAGATGAAAATGTCATCCATTAGGGTTATTATCAATTTGGCAACCAACCAGGACTTGGAGATTTAGTAAATATATGTGAAGACCGCCTTCCTTCAACGCCAGGGTGATCTTGAGGAGAAAATATACATGGCACAATGAAAGAAGGTTATTGTCAAAGGAAAATAAGTCGATGATTGCCTATATAGGCTAAAGCAGGATCCTAGACAAATATACAAAATTGAAATCTTTTATGGGGGAGCATGGCTACATGAAAATACTTTCGATCGTCGTTTCTTCTTCAAGAAATTCTTGGATGATGATTTTGTCATTTTGTTAATTCATGCATGTTGATGAAGTTGGTACGAGAACTTAAATTTGTTTGAGACAAGTATATCTTAGATTGGTCATAGATAGAGTGCACTCGACCTTGAGAAGAATTCCACCTTTCATGAAAGTCTAAATACATGGGTGTTATATACGAGATTAGTTGAATTCAAACACCTTATACTTGATAAGATCCACAGATGAGAACAAATGCCGATAAGATGACCAAGGCTTTCCCATGGAAAGCTATAGAACTGCTTCGTCGCAGGTTGGAGCACTTCCCTTATCATTAATGCATGGTTAGAGTTATTAGGGAGTTCCCCTCCATAGGAGAACTTATCCTAATTTTGATTTTTAATGATCTCTATGGAAATTTGATTGACGATATTCGAGTCTTTTATTTGCAATTACTAAATCCTATATTGTTTAAATATTCACATGATTCTTTGCTCATCTTTGTTGATTATTTTGATTTCCTTAATTGCCATAAGAGGGGTTTTTAATTAATGCAGGATTTTGGGGGGTGGGGGGTAAAGAAAGTTCATGGATACTGCACCAAAGTTTGGAGAGAGTGGTATTTGGGGATCCTACTTAGTCATTTTTTATTTTCGATGTCGTGAGGTCTCTTTTTTTATTTGTTGTTTGGTGATTTATAACAATATATAGAGGGTTTGCTTTGTGTTAGCCTACAACGGGAGATTGATAAGATTATAGTGCTTGGTTTTTGATTGCTATCAACCATAATTTGTTTCACCTACATTGAAGGTTTTTCCAGTAAAAATTCTTCTGAGCATCTATGGTTGATTTTCTGTGATCGGATTATATCCGTATTCGTAGTTGTTTTGGAGTTGACATAATGTACATGATCCTCTTACCAACTGTCTTTTCCTGCTATTTGTTCTAATAAGGGGAACCCATTCCCGTCACTCCATATGAATGGCTTGGATAGCCATGTATTCTTTCAACCCATGGTGCCTTTTTAAAGAAGCATTTAGGGCTTTCATGTATATTATTGTGCACAAGTATTGGCGAGAAAAGCAAAGGATTTACGCAGGGAAATTTGCATGAGGACCAGAGTCCTACAGAACTATTTAGATGTTCACTTCCCTTTGGAAACTGTTACGCTGACACTGTGATACCATTAGATGTAGTATCTTTGCATTCCTATATACGGGGTACCGTACAACATGATATATATGTATTTAAAAAATTCCTTGTTTAGGTTCCAAAATCTGGGCGAGATGATGACCCTCGGGAAGAATGACGCAGCTGTTTCGCCAAGTTTTGCTGATGGAGTTACTTTGGATGGTCCTGTTGGCCATGCTGGTCAGTAATTTTTGGGTGTCATTGCTGTAAATCAATCTGGAATTTACTCCGTTTTTCATTGTTATTGTTCTTGGTTTCAGCAAGAAAACTCGCATATCTCTGGAGGATGCCCACCGATGAGCATCGTTTGAAAGTTGGTCTCAGTTGGCTTGCAAAGTCGACAATCGATTCAATTGCGATCCTTCAGAGTACCCTAATCGAAGTGATTTCTGGTTCCAAGACTTGAAGGAAACGGATCGAATAAATGAACCTGAATGACGTCCGATTCTTCACACCCAATTTACCTTGCACAGCGTCTGTCTGTTGAGTGATTGTTGGGATCAATTACAAAATGCTCTAGTAATGACTTTGGAGAGCCACGTAAAACCTTTTTTTACAGGACTAAGTGATTTTTTAGCTCCATGTAAACGCTAACAGTGCAAATAATCGCGCTTCGTTTCTAGTCGTGAGAACTGATGTTTGCCATATGTATCATTGTTGTGTTGGATCTGGTCCTCCCGGTTCAAATAACGAATTTCCTTGTTGAAGAATTTTGGTATTAAATTTAGATGAGGTGGTCAACACTGGTAAGCACGAATGCGCTTATACACATCCACCCACCCACGCATGCATGCACGGGAAGGAGTCTACACCAGTGGATGCATGTAAAACTCTCTATACCTATACCTGGCCTATTTTATTTTTGATTTTTGTTGAAATGAAATCTTGTAGGATATAGATCATCACGTATCACCGTGGTGTAATCCAAATTCAACTTAATTTGAGGCCTCTATCATATCTATCAAGACTACGAAATTTTAACGGTTTTAGAATCGCTGAAAAAGATTCTTCTAGATGAACATGTTAGAAATGCTTTTTTTGCATGAAACTTGAAATACTTATTCTACTCAACATATTAAGTAAATACTCCCAAGTTTTCATTCAAAAAGTAAAAAAAAACAATGGAAAATAGGTCGGGTGTAAGAAGTTACCTACACCCCAGGGTGTAAGCTTCTTGTCCTCATATATATATATATATGTATGTATCTATAAATGTATATATGTGCATGCATAATGCACAAGCACATGAACAAAGAAATATACACTTTCAAACACACTGTATGCACAGAAAAGTTGATGTGTACACACGTACAGAAATTGACAAAGCTAAAAGAACACAACATTTTCAAATAGAGCACGCACATGTGTATGCACACACGCATGCGTGCCCGCACAATGGAGGATGACTACCATTTTTTAAATCTGATATGCGAACACGTGGTATAATTCAACACCTGCAAATACAAATACAAAATTGATATCTTTAATTTTGATGAATATGGATATGAATACAAATGTTCAAATTTTGAAAGATCCGAATATAAATATACATTTTTAAGAGAATACGGATACGAACAAGAATGCAAATATGAATTTATAAAAATTCATATTTGTTTGTTAATTATCTTTATCTAGATTATTAATATCCATTAGCAATGTTACATGCACTTGGAATTGGAGCTTGTAATCGAAACAGGTGGTGGTGGAGAACCAACACACATGGGAGACAAGTACACTACAAGAAACTGGACCTAAGGCAACGAATAATTTGAATATTCGTCGTCGTATCTTTCAATGTTAAAGATATAACAACGAATATTATTTATTGTCAAATCGTCTTTTGTACTTATAATTAACAATGATAATCATATTCGTTGTTAAAGGTCCATATAACGACGATTTTTTCATTGAATTATTCATTAAAATTCACACTAATTGTTGCCAAATTTAGCAACAATTAGAAGAAAACAACAACGAATAATCGTTGTTATATGATTCGTTGCGAGGAGTATAGCTATGTATACCATTATTCGTTGCGAATTTAAAGAAGTAGCAACGATTAATATTCATTGTTATATATTTAACTACAAAAGATATGACAATGATATGATGGGATGGGACTGGAGCTTGCATGCAATGGAGACAGTGGCCGATTCAAGAGGGAGGTGGGGCATGGCGAGCGGAGGCCAATCGTAGTTGGACCTCGACAGAGATGGGCCAAGCGACACGCGAGAAGGGAGATACAGAGGATTCGTGCTCATGGAGGGTGGTTTCAATAGGGAGGTTGGGGATACAAATTGACATGGCTAGGGAGGTGAGGGGTACAATTGAGGGGGGGGGGGTGCAGGGGGTAAAATACATTTGGTTTATTGGTTCAAGTTCTATCCATTCGGTCTCAAAGAAAATTTTATGTAAAATCTCTTCCGTTTTTTATACAAATAGATAGTGTGTGCCTCTGCGGGCCCAATTTCTGGAAAATAGAAAAAGACAATAAAACATAATTTCACAACTATTCATGACAAGGAGGTCACCAAATCTTCCATGTGATTTCCATGTGGTTACCAAACTTAGAAATGTAACAATACACAACATCGTTTAGATATCAACGGGAGACTACATTATTACGTTTAAAATAATTTGGGACTTGAGTCGTTAGATTTGTAAGTTTGGAGACTATATTGATATCAATGGAAAGTTTGGGAACCTTCGTGTAATTCACTCATAAAAAGGATAAGATATATGTGTAAACTATACATCCCCGAAAAATCACCATGAAGTTCACATTAACCAGAATGATTAGAAGCATATTTTAGTTTTTTGATTGTGCAAGTAACACTTACACCACATGTAACTGAATTAACTTTTGGAACCGGGCTTGGGTTGTCTGCTTTAGTGACTACAACCGCTCGATCATGCTCAAGCGTGATCGAGCGGCTGTAGTGCACTACAACACTTGCAGCAGAGGATCCGCACTCTTTGGAACCTCTGTACTACTTATCATTTTTGGGGAGAAATGAACAGAAAAGAGTACGGATGGATTTCACTGCTATAAGAACCACGACAAGACATATCAATCTTGATGTAAAAGTAGTTACACGTACACGTATAAGCTCGTTACACAATCTGAAACATAGAATACATATCACCCCCAAGCTATAAAATTTATATGGTAACAAGTAGGACACTCACTTTTCATGCTTTTATGATAACTATAGTTTCGTATCTTCTCAAGGAGACCTTCCATATCCTCCACCACCACTACCATATCCTCCACCGGATCCACCACCGTATCCTCCGCCAGACCCTCCTCCTGAACCACCACCATAGCCTCCTCCAGACCCACCACCGTAGCCGCCACCGGACCCTCCTCCTGAGCCACCACCATAGCCTCCTCCAGACCCACCACCGTAGCCGCCACCGGACCCTCCTCCTGACCCACTACCATAGCCTCCACCGGATCCACCACCTTGGCCTCCACCAGACCCACCTCCAGACCCACTACCATAGCCTCCACCGGATCCACCACCTTGGCCTCCACCAGACCCACCTCCAGATCCACTACCATAGCCTCCACCGGATCCACCACCTTGGCCTCCACCAGACCCACCTCCAGACCCACTACCATAGCCTCCTCCAGATCCTCCACCAGACCCTCTTCCGGAACCACCACCATAACCTCCTCCGGATCCTCCTCCAGACCCACCACCTTGGCCATAGCCTCCTCCGGACCCTCCTCCAGAGCCACCGCCTTGGCCTCCTCCAGAACCACCACCTTGGCCATAACCTCCTCCAGAGCCACCACCACTACCACCACCAGACCCACCTCCAGACCCACTACCATAGCCTCCGCCAGACCCACCACCTTGGCCTCCACCAGATCCTCCTCCAGACCCACTGCCATAGCCTCCTCCAGATCCTCCACCAGACCCTCTTCCGGAACCACCACCATAGCCTCCACCGGATCCTCCTCCAGACCCACCACCTTGGCCTCCTCCAGACCCACCACCGTAGCCTCCACCAGATCCTCCTCCAGAACCACCACCTTGACCTCCTCCAGATCCACCACCATACCCTCCTCCGGACCCACCACCATACCCTCCACCAGCTCCACCTCCGTACCCACCACCAGCTCCACCACCATATCCTCCACCAGCACCACTGCCTACTCCCCCACCGTAGCCCCCACCGCTACCTCCACCGTAGCCACCTCCTAGACCACCACCATACCCTCCACCACCACCTTTGCCGTAGCCTCCACCATAGCCTCCCCCACGTCCGTAGCCAAAACCTCCACCGTATCCGCCTCCATAACCGTAACCTCTACCGTGTCCACCCCAACCACCATATCCCCTGCCATGCCCGTACCAACCTCCGGGGTAGAACCACTTCTCATCTTTGAGCTCTTCACCATTATCCAACAGTTTTCTCGCATTCGTGGAACAAGAAAGCGCACAAACAATAAGGATCAGAAGCACCTTGATGCTCATGGTGCTTGCACTTGTCTATCGAGAGAGAGAGAGTGTGTGTGTGTGGGAGCAACTCGGCATTGGCGCGCTTTATATGGACAGGAGAAACGAGTGGTAGAAAATCTTACATCAGCAAGTAGTATGCATCGGTCCTTTTCAAAGTGGTTGACAGTTAGAGAGAGAGAGGGGAAATTAATTGCTCGATTATTAATTGACAGTTAGAAATTAGAGATAGATGTGCTGAGTTAATCGTTGCGTTTTGGATGAACTGGTCTAACATGGAAGTGAATCAAAGTATGGTTGAACCGGTCAACTTTACGAATGGGATTGAATTAAGGTAGATTTCACGTTGACTATTTATTCAGAGCACAGATATTTAAATAGGTGATGCAGTTAATGAGGAGGATGGCAACTCGTTGTCAATGAGGTGTTTATATAAAAATTTGTAAGCGTTATGGTGCCGACGTCGCATTACGGCACCAACCCCTTTAAATGGGATTAATCTTAGAGCAATGGGATGCGCTGGATGTAGGGATGCACAATGATATATCCATATCCGATTCGTCATTGTATTCGTTTTATACAGATTTTGACATTCTTATCCCAATCCGTTTTAAAATAGATAGGGATATAGATATCATTTTGGTATACGTAAACATCCGTATCCGTATTCATATATCTGTTTGCGTATATAATCATAGCCGTAGATTTATTTTTAACTCTATATAACATAATTCTATACCTTATTTTATTATATTTGTATAAGTTTTATGATACAAACAAATTTAGTAAATTTATATCACGTGTTTTTCATCCAATATATATTTAAGTCGATTCTATAGAGTATTGCTAATATTACTCGTATGCAACCAATATCCGTTTTACATCCGTATCCGTTTTTTAAAGATATGTTAAGATAGTTTTAATATCCGTCAATATCCGTATTCTCATCCGTATTCGTATTCAAAAATAGATAAAGATACGATAATATCTATATCGGTATCCGTATCCGTCCGTTTGCATCATGCCAAAGGACACTTTTTTTTGGAAAAAATAATTATCAATCTAATTTTAACTACATAAATAACCATAACCGTGTCCTATTTAAAAATTGCTGGAACAGATCTTCGAAGAATTTGCCCCCATACCCTCTTCGATATGTTATTGTCTATAATTCCCTCATATAAAATAACAAAGAGATCTTAAGTTATCATCTTGCATGGTGAATTAACTTTCATAATTCTAATGCAAACAATTAATTAGTAAATTTAGTGATTACGGTTAGTGAAATTAGCATACTTCGGCTTTTGACTCATCTTTGTTTCGATAGTTGAAAGTCTTATATGTTAGTTCATTTGAAACTAACTTTTGATTAAGGATTAAATAGTTAGTTTAAGCTAACTTTTAGTTAATTATTGCATGCATAGGTACTTTAGATTACCATGTGCCATTCATCGCCTTGGCAAATGCTCAAAATTATTGCCTTCTTGCATGAAAAATTACACCCAATTGATTGATTTGGTTTCTTAATTAAGCTTAGTTTAGGAAATAGATTGTCTATGAAAGGAGAAAACTGCCAAAATCATCTTCTTTACATGAATAACACAATCATCAATATATACAATTACATTTATAATTGTCAAAATTAAGACATGCACAAATCATAGTAAATATACATGTATAAATAAATGTACACTCAATACTATAGATCACACATATGACATCTGTTTTATGGATCCTACATATTGCAAGATTAAAGAACCTATTCATGCATATCTAAACGAAGGTTACATTTATTTGTTCTTGCAATCGTTAATCGAAAGTTGATTTCAACACAATAGGTGCTAGCATGTAGGGCTTTCAACTGGTCACGCGATGATGAATCGAAAGTTGAAGCATGATCTTCACTCAAATTGCGAGATTAACTAATTAACTTTCACGTCAGGATTATGCGAGTCAATACATCATGCAAGCCAATAAAATCGAATATATCTCTTTAATATTGTATATAAGAAGGTTATCCATAGCAATAACATTTTGAAGATGGTATATATGCAAATTGTTTGGAAGTTTGTTCTTGGATAGCGGGTATTTGATCTATTTAGGTCGATTTGAGCTATTCGTTTTGTGTTGAATTCGATTTGGGTTGAGAAACTGTCACGAATCATGAAATTTGATTGGGATGAAATGTTTAGGTGATCGATTGGATTGGATGGAAATCAAATCACCCTAAAAGTTTAACAAACTCAAGGGCCAAGTAGTTATGATGCCATGATGCAGGACATACTGCTCCTCTGGTACTTAACTAATCACCATTCGACGGATCACTCTCCATTCTCTCGATTAGTCATCTCGCCTTGACTAGCCATTGTATGCCAAGCTTCTAAAACATTGTCAAAGTCATATGTTCACCACCATCTCATTTGAAACCCTAAATCTGCTCATCTCCTCCGAAGAGCTTCCACTGCGTGATATATTATCGAGGCAACAACCTATATGTGTAACAAGATAACAAGCTTCAATAGTGAAGCTCATGTCCAAATTTCAAGGCCCGCAACATAGGGGGCTATACATCGAACTAGTCGATTTCTGGTGCCACCACCTGTCGATCTTCTCTATTTTCTTCTTCATTTTTGTAGCTCAGTCAATCTCTTCTCTTGTCAATTTCTCGTTTTGCAGTGTAACTCTCCAAATCAGTGTTTGCCCCAAATGTATGCTTTCCGCCATCGCCATCATCCATCGTGTAATTTTGCCATTGTCCATCCATCGACCAAGCCCTACTCCTTACTGGAATCAGTGAGCTTATCCTTCATCTCCTTGACCCCAACTTAGAAGATCGATCACTTAAACTAGCACGATTTCATTCCCCTCAGCGGGAATCCACTCGACTCCTGCGACGAACTCACTTGATCCTGGCACGCACAGACATTTCGACCTTCACTCCTTGATGAGAGCTATGGTCTGAGTTACCTCACAATACGATATATAGACTCATATGGATCTGTACCTACCACTTGTGTGTGCTCTCTAATGGATTTAACGTTCAGTGCTATCAGAGACGAAGCCAGAAAATTCTTCTTGGGGGGGGGGGGGGGAGGGGATAAATTATTTCAGGGGGAGGGAGGAGGTAAATTATTTAGATATTATTTATCTTGTCATTTTAATTGTTGATATTTGGGCACTACAAGAAATTGGACGTAAGGCAACGAATAATTAGAATATTCGTTGCCATGTCTTTCGATGTTAAACATTTAACAATGAATATTATTCATTGGTAAATTATATTTTATACTTGTAATTAGCAATGAATATCATATTCGTTGTTAAAGGTCCATATAACAACAATTTCTCCGTTGAATTATTCGTTAAAATCCACACTAAGCGTTGCCAAATTTACTAATGATTAAAAGAAAAATTCAACGAATAATCGTTGTTATATGATTCGTTGAAAGAAAGATTGCAACGAACACCATTATTCATTGCGAATTTAAAGAAGCAAGCAATGAATAATATTCGTTGTTATATATTTAACTACGAAAGATACGACAACGAATATTAAATTATTCGTTGCCTTAGGTCAATTTTCTTGTAGTGGGGGAGGGGTTCCTCTGTTGTAATCTGAGTTACAAAAGAGGTGTTGTAACTTTTTTTTTCAAATTTGTTTCTTAAAATCCAACTTTATAGATAGAATCTTCGAATAATGTTATGCATATCCTCCTAATTTCGCTCAAATCCAAGATCATCTGCTATTTTATACTAATGATAAAAAGTTTGATTCTCTTTAAATGGGATTTAAGTTGCTTAAATATTGACTGAACTTTTAACCACTAAAATAAATTAGGAAATGTCATCAGATTTGAGCGAAATTTGAAACATGTGTAGAATATTAATGGAAGTTTCAATTTATGAGATTGTATTTGTGGAAACGAATTCAATCTATAAGACGGGCTTCCAATAATTACGTTGAAAATGTAAACACGAATATTATTTGGTGTCAATCTATAAGGCGAGCTTCCAATAATTCCATAATTCTATAAAACGAACTTCCAATATATAATCGTAAAAATAAAAGATAATCTGATAATAAATAATATTCATTTTTACATCTTCAACGTCTGTCAGTATTGAAAGGGCAAAATGCAGTGACAGGACGTCGGCACATATATGCTCTCAAATTGTATACAGATCATGGACAATGAGTTGTCATCATCTTCATTAACTGCATATGTTTTCAAATCATCAATGCTGCGTACACATAATCAACGTAAATACGACGTTGATTAGTTTCCTATCAGAGGTAGACCCGTTCAACGATAATGCAACACAGCTGCATTTTATATTTCCCATTGTTTGAAACCCGTCTTCTTTTAATTAATATTCTCTCCACTATCAACTACTTTGAAATGGACCGACGCATATGGATAAGATGGGCACAACAGAACACCCATGTGCATTTTTTTATCAGAAGAAAGATCACGGATCATTCATCATTCAAACCAGCTTAAAGTTCAGTAACAAAAGTCTAATTTCTGCAAAAAAAACACAAAATAATAATAATAACAGTTTTTAAGGGAAAACACACACTCAATGTACGCATCGCTATTCATTTAGGAGATCTCCAACGCGCACGAGATTGAGTTTGAGATGACTGGGATGTTTTGGAATGCCTCTCGGCGACGATCACTCATATCGACTACCAGATTGATCCCTTCATGAGTAGAGATTCCGATGATTCAATGAACGGTTTCCCGAAGATGCAGCAGAGAAAAGATCATTGAATTGAACTTAATTTGAGATTTGGAGAAACCAAGCTCACCTCCAAACCAAAAGTATCAAATAAATGCTTTTAACTGTGGAAATTTTCATCGTGTACAATAAATCTCTGGTATAATATTTCTTGAGTAATAAACCTTGAAGACGAACCTTCCAAATCGGAGAAAGAAAGCGTGATTTTATTGGGTTCAACACGATTGGCCCTCGGCCGCTAGCTGAAGCACTTATAATTTCAGAAGCCCATCATCTCTTATGCTCAATCACGCCTGCCAGAGATTTAGTATGGAGGGCATTGGTGAAAGCTTTGAGATCCACAATATTCCATTCATCATTCATCCCAGGGCAAGTGACCTTGTTCAAGCAACTTTCGCGCACACTCATGTTCAACTGATCGGTTCGCGTTGAAAAATTCTCTCGCAGTCGAATATATATATCTCTTTGACAAATTAGAGAAATATGTTTAATGTATATATTTTATGCAATTTCTTTTGTAAAAGGACTGACTAACATATCACTTCTGGATATGTAAGTTACCTTAATTTCTCTTTTAACTGCTATATCTTCAATATAGTGATATTGTATTTCATTGTATTTTTCTTTGGAACTATTTTCCCTAATATTAATGAAGCTTTTTGTAATTTGATTATCACAACATATTTCGAGTAAGTCCTGCAATCAATTCAATGCCCAAGTCGTAAAAAAAAACACTTGATCTAAATATCTTGAGTCGTCACTACAAGAAAAATGAATTGTGGCCACGGAATGTGGCTACGGAAACTTGTGACCATGATAATTCTGTGGCCACTAGTTTCTCGTAGCTAGAATTCGTGGCCAAAACCTTCATACAAGAGTTGTGGCCACGACAAGTTCTGTGGTCACTTGTAGTGGCCATGACATATTCGTGGTTAGAGAACTCTCACGACGAGACTTGTAGCTACGGCTACTAACCACAACGTATTGTGGCCAGAGCCCAATTCTGTGGCCATAAACCCTATATCCGTGGGCATAGTTCTGTAGCCACAACTTGTTTTCATTGTAGTGCGTAGACATGCTACATGCAATACATGCAATACATTCAGTTTCTTGTGTATGTCAAGATGCACAATGTATATGCACTACCAAATAGGAAAAGGTACCATTACCGAAAACATATGCGCATCATAGAGGTAATCAATATAAAAAAAACATATGAAATGTTTCACGAGTTACATTTTTCCATTGTGATCAATAGGTAAGCTATGAAGATAATGATAATGATAACGAGAGATGAGACCGCTACTTACATTTTTCTCCTTCTCTCAGACCCAACTGTAAAGACCCCTCTTAAATGATGAAGAGTTGGAAGAAAGTCTCTCTATTTTATCAATTCAGTATCTGCATAATGTGCCACCACGTCTCTTTTATATTGATAGGGTTGGCGGGTTTAACAAGATAATAAGTCTACCATAATCATCACCATGAGCCAATGTAATTTAGTTACATTTCACCTACTGACTTCGTGAAACTCAATTTTATCTTTTTACCAATGCCTAGTATGCAGCACATGCGTAATTTATTTCACATTCTCCTACTTGGTTCATATTGTCCAAAACAACAAGACAATAACCTTATGTATGCCTTTACAAGAAACTTTTTGTAATGTCAATGAATCACATAAATTAATTAAACTAAATTAATATGAACATAACATCAAATATCATACAATTTAACATGAATAATCAATATCAATCAACCCAATCACCTATAATTTAGAATAATTATACCTCTTAGTATATTCCATTTCCACAGTCATGTTATTTATTTGCAAAGATACATAAAATATAACAAAGAAATGACTAGAAAATATAAAATAAATGAAATTATCACAACCAAACAAAATGTACTAATTAATTAAGTTTTATAGCAAGGACTTCTTTAAAATCATTATTCTAACAACATGCTCACCAAAAATTCATAAATGGTAAACATTTAGTTAATGACCCACTATTATAAAACTACTGAAGTGTTATATTGATATTCTTTATATCCGAACCTTATTTTTTACTGACAAGTACTTCAATTTCACGTGCTTTGTTTTTTCGAAAACGATCAAAATACATTCTTCATATGAGTATGTTACCCAAAAAAGCCTCCTCCTGAAGTAGCAACCACAAAGATCATAGAGCTTAGCAAAAAATGGGAGGAGAGGAGGCTGCACATGCGCGGGGCACAAATAGTTTCGAATGATAGCAAAATGTTTAAAGAACAAAATTAGCAGTATCGTCCATTGCTAGTTTGCCGATGTGTATTTTAACTCTTGCAAATTATCGCAACATGTGTATTTCTCTTTGACTGGAGATGGGATGTTCTTCTCATGCTGTTGGACTCCATCAGTTGATGCAACAGATGGCTCCATAGGATCTGAAGCAATATAACAATACTGTTTACATAATACAAGAAGTGGTTAGGGGATCAAATTTGGATCCGAAGTCTCATGAAAGAGATCTAAGTTTGTTTGTATAGTATAAATTAAGTTAATCTCTTTAGTTAACTCTTAACTCTAGAGAGGAATATTATGATAGTAAGCTCTACATCATGCGTTCCATAAATACCAAAGTATTGTTCCTCTCGATGCAAGAGAGTTCCACATATTGTTGCCTTGAATTATCAACTCTAATTTTTTAGCATCTTAAGGAAGTTATTCAAATTAGGCAATAAGTTGAACACATCGAACATGTGTCTTGATCTTATCAATGATGATTTTTAGCAATAGAGTTGTAGGGATTTATATCTCAATCCTCCTAACACACCTAAACTCAATAGAGTTGTAGGGAGATACAATTGGATCATGTGTGACATGATCTTATCAATGATGATTTTTAGCATAATTGTCTCTTAGTTTTCTAAGTATATATGTGTAGTATAGACTACAATGTATATGCTTAATAAGATTCAATGCATGCAAGCTGGAATCTAGCACTAGAGAGTGCTGCTTCATTAGGAAATAAAGGATGGTATGGATATCTACTTTATGACCTTGAGATTCTTAAAATATCTCATCTCTTAGAATGTGATTCTTAGAGGTAGATACTCTTAAGAATCAAGATGAAAATGAAGTATAGGAACTCATTTATCTTGAAACGATAATGAGGCTCCTGAAATTGGAAACTAAAAGGACAATTAAAGATGAAACACTAAAACCTCTTCAAATGAGTTTGAGGAAGGATTCCATGTGTCGGAGAAATCTGACAATGATCGAACTTCATGTGACGAAGCTTTTGAAGATCATAGCATGGATAGACGGATGCTAGCAATAAAAGTCTAATGTAGACTTCATATACAAGTGTTGTATATGGACCCTCGAGGATCCACCTATATGGGTAAGACCTGTAAAGGTGTAAATGGATCTTCAAGAAAAAGGGAACCTGATGAGTAGGTAGAGACCTTCAAAGCACGGTTCGTAGCCATGAGCTATACACGGAAGAGAAGACATTGCTTGCAATGAGACTTGCTCTTCGGTGACCATGCTTAAAATCATCGGAATATTGCTAACCTTAGCTACACAACTTGACTATTGCATCTTCAAGATGTAAGTCAATATTGCATTCCTCTACGAATACCTCTCTGAGGATATTCACATGAAGTAGCCCTAGGGCTTCATGATTGAGGGGAAGCAAGGTGTGCAAGCTAAGGAATCCATCTATGGACTCGAATAAGCTTCTTGAAGTTGGACCATAAGATTTGATGAAATTATAAATGTTATGATTTCAGATGGAATCTTGATGAGCCATGTGGAAGTTAGTGGGAGTTCCTTTGTGTTCATCATGCTAAATGTAGATAATATCCTAATCATTTAAAAATGATATAAGGATAATAATAAGTGTTTTATTATCTGGTTGTTCCACAAGTTGAGATATGATCTCAAGGATACCTCTTGGATCTTAGTTCTGAAGGTGTTCAGAAGCAAAGAGAAGGGGGTATTGGGATTGTCACAATAGTAGTACACCTTGAACATATTCCATTTTGGAAAATTTCAAGAAAGGCTTCCATCCCTTAAGATATGGTTTTGACCTGTCTAAAGGGATAGCACCTTCAAAGAATTGAGGAAGTGAATGCTAGAACTACTTGCACTTGTGCATTAGTTACGAGAAGCTGACTATATGCTAAATGTGTACAGAAGCCAGATATCTACCATACAGTGGGAGTAGTAAAGTGTTACTAATTCTACTATAGAGATAAAACACTTGATTGCAGTAATAACAAATCTTCATAGATGATGAGATTTTTGAGATAGTGATCTCAAAGTCTTATCTTCAAGAGTTTAAGACCTTGTAGATAGTGATATATGAGGGTCTTAACCCTAGATACCTTTGGAGATAGAGATCTTTAGAAATAAGGGTATTCTGATAAGGATTATGGAAATATTGGTTATGATAATTGTTAAGTTGTAGTGTCAAGGACACTATGACTAACAAAATTGAGTATTGGTTGCATGAGATGCAACATTCGGATTAAATGCGAGCACTGTTACTGGGGATATGCAAGTGCCGTAAAAGGACTTGGCATAGTCTCGCAGGAACAGAGTGACTGATCAGCTTACCTAGCTATTTTCCTAAATAGTCTATGATTGTCACATGAGTGTGGGTTTAAATGATTAGCCCATCAATGGCTCTTTGGGCTAGTGGGAGATTGTTGGAAATGCGAGCCACGGACGAGCCATTAAGCAATAAATGTTATTGCAAATGTCATTCCCTGATCTGAAATGAAGAATGAATATTTGCATAATAGGTCCCTTAGTACAATCAGGGTTATGTAACATGACCATCTTGATGATCATACAGCTGTTGATTCAACTGTTGAATCATAGAAGCTGGTGCTTGGATGAATATCTAAAGAGTTAGATTGAGGACTCATCAAGCACCGTCAAATGATTGTTAAGAGATGATCTCCAGCCTGAGTAGGAGATGGCAATCCTTATCTTTAAAGGCTGATATCTGACCGACCTCTTGATGCAAGTCCTCTGCATAGGAATAGAGATTCGGAGGTGTCAGATTAGTTAGGTCAAGAGTTGGCTTAACGAGATCGAGATAACCAAAGTCCTATATCGTATGCTGTCATGATATAGGCACGCATCCTCTGACCAGAGACAGACGTGTTACTATATGTCTGAGTACGTACATTTGGCAGACCAATAGGTTGATGACCTAACCAAGGTCTATACACCAGCGCGCTGGTGTGCATGTAAGGGCATATGAGTAATACGATCTCTCAAAGGGATCATACATGTTCATTTACTGAACCGGAAGACATGAGCTCACTCAGAGATTTGGGAAGAATCAAATTCCGTGCGCACGGTCGTCTCGCTTTGGAAGCTTGACTGAATTTGTAGGTTTGATATGTACTTTTGGAAAGTATATGATCAAGACCTAGGTATGATATATGCTTTTGGAAAGTATATGATCGATACCAACTCCCAATGATCGAATGAGAAACTTACTGATAAAACCATGAAGTAGACAGTATAAAGTTGATCAAATACTTCAGGTTTAATCTGAGTCTTCAAGTATGCAGGATGTACAGGTATTAGGAATACCTGGGGTGATGTGATCATAAACGATTCTATAACCATGACGCTTCCATTCCTAGGGAGTGATGAAACGGGTCTGGATTTTAGTGACTCCTCTCAGTAGAAAAGTAATCTGATTTTAGTCCAAATGTTGGACATTGATCTGAATGTGATTCGGATTCAATGAGAAGATTAGATTTACAGTCTTGATTTAATCAAGCATCTATGGGAGGCCCACGATCTGGATTTGAGATACGATCTCAATATCCAAGTCACTATACGTGGAACAATACAATCGCCCCTGTCCTTATCTCTAAGTATTCACGGAGAAAGTGCATTATCCTTGAAAGGGTTCAGGATAATTTCATTGTTGATAATATGTATCCGAGCATTGAGAAAATAGATAATTAAATGTGATTTAATTATCATGAGTAATATGAATTGATTCTTATTGTAAAGAGAGTTATCTTAGATAATTAAATGTGATTTAATTATCAAAGATGTAAATAATGTGAATATGATTCATATTATTTGGACACAAGAGAATAGAGATCCAAGATGATTAAATATGATTTTAATTATCATGGATATGAATAATATGGATAGCAATATCCATATTAGTCATATATATTATAAATGTGATTTATAATATATAAGAGAGAGCTATTTGTTAATTTACATTTGTTAATTAAATGTTAATGTGAATTGGATTCACATTGGACATTAAATTGAAAATATAATTTACATTTTGTTTTGGGTTGTGAATGTGATTCACAAATTCAATGGCATGATTGCAAGTTCACAAAATAAATTGGATTTATTTTGTGAAATAATTTGCAAACAAAAGTTGTTGTAAATATTGGAGATATATGCAATCTTGGAGATTGCATTGATCTCCCTTTCCTAATAGGAGAGGGGGGACGACCACCAATATGGAAGGGAGGAGCCTCTTTCCATTATCTTCAATGTGGATTGATTTAATTTGGTGATTGAATTATGTTGATTTATCAATATAGATTTAATCTAAATTAAATTAATGTTGTTGTGTTTTTTAGAAACAAATCATGACCATTGAAAGAAACACAAATTAATGTGAACCATTGATTTGTGTTGTCACATGATTGAGATCCGTGGATCCCAAAACCCTATAAAAGGAGAGGCACCCCATTGCTCTTCTAGAATAAAATAATGCTTGAGAAGCAAATCTCTCTCTCTCTCTCTCTCTTTCTCTCTCTCTCTCTCATGGCCGTCCACCATGGATGCCCTAGAGAGGTTCTACATCGTCGCAGCATCATCATTATGCTGCCCGATTATTTGCTCGTGGATCTCCGTCTCCTTCGGTGCGCCTCGCTCGTGAAGAAGACGTCGGATCTCGTGTGTCGAGATCAGGAGATCCTACCGCTTGGATCATCAACATGGATTGTGAGAAGCACGCGGTTCATCCCCGCGCTCGCAAGCGTCTCCTCCGTCGAGTCGGACTTGAGACAGGAGGTCTCTTTGTTTAGAGACTCGATCGCAACCACGCTTCAAGAGGTAAACCTAATACTTGTTTGTGGTTTAGATGAAACGATCCGAGAAAAGTTCTTGGATCATGTGGTTTCGTCGCATAAAAATTTTTATTTCCGCTGCACAGAACAACTAGTACGACTAGTCGTTCTTCGTCGTATCCGATACGACGATCACGCTTCCGTGATGCGCTTGAAGATCTAACCATATCCTTCAAGTGGTATTAGAGCCTTAGGTTGACGGTTTCGAATATGATTCGAAAACTGAGGACGACTTGGGTTCGTTAAGGTCGCGAAAGTTTTTTTATCGCATTGGATTTCGCAGATCTGTTTAGTAAATGATTTCGGCCATGTTTAAATTGTTTAAGCACGAATTATTTACTTGGATTTTGTTCCCATTAAATAAGGAAACCATAGGATCTGAGTTTGCATAAATCGGATTTCGTATGCTCTAGATATGGTTGTTTTAATGAACATGTATGCACTGTTGCGGGAACAGTAGATTTTAACATGATTAAAGAATTAATTACTGTTATCATATGCCTCGAAATGCGTGAAACACTTGGCTTCTGTCCTAAATCAAGTTAGCAATCTTCGAAAATTTATTTTGTCTAATTTGGATTTAAATTAATTGAGATATGTTAATTTTAGTGAGTAGGGGTCACTACTGAAATTACAGTCCTAATCTAGAACCAAGTGATTGTCAATTAGTGAAATTAAGTGTTAATTTCGTGTAATAATCTTGAAAAATATTTGTAAAATATTGGAACATGATTATTTGCCTAATTGACTTGGCTTCAATCAATAAATTGATTGGATGTGATCCAAATCATATTTGGAAACACAATCTTCAAACTTGATGCTTGAATAGGATTGGGAATTTGTGTAGCAAATTTCCTTATAATAAAAAATGTTTTTATTATTACTATATGGTATAATTTCGGTTGAAAAATCGATGATCATCTCAAATACAAATTGATATATCTGGCATTATGCTTTCCCGAGGTGGATATGGTGTCTAGTCGGAGAGCATTGGGGTTGCGGGTTGCAACGTATGTGGTCCGTCCCACTCTCGTCGGTACTGGCCATGACAACGGGTAGGGACTGTATAATGTCGGAGAAAATCAAGGTGTATTTTTCTAATTATTAAAATTCAAATTAACATGTATTTTGAGATATTACCATATATATATTCAAGTAAAATAATCAAGTTTGATTGATTGAATTGGATTGACAATTAATTTAATATGTTTAAATTGATTATGTCTAATTGAGACACTCTATTATGAATAGAGTTATTATTATTTCCTTTGGAAGAATTAATTATGTGAATGTGATTCATGATAATTAATTAAAAATTTGAATATGATATGGAAGATCACATAAGTGACATCCATGGTCTCCCGTCAAGGCGAAGGGTTCCGTCACCAGGGATTGCATGTGGGAGATGCCTGTCCGAAGTGACAGCTTCTGTATGCAAGCGCATCTGGATCGGGCTCTTTGCTTCTCGAAAGAGTAAGGCCGTATACGTAGTGACCCCAATATCGGATCCTCATATTATTGAGGCGATAATGGATTGCGTATAGCGAGTACTATTCCTGTTGACGGTTGGTTCAATTAATGACGGATCAACATCGCCTTAGGGGTGGTGGGCCCGAGTGTTAAAGACCGAATTGGGAAATGCAAGTTGGACTTGCAAGGCGGAATGTGTTCCCGCTTCTTTTTATCGGAGTTGCAGATTCTCATATTATTGGGATGTAACAAAGATAAGGAAGGAGATCCCAGATCTTGCTGAGATATGTTGGTAAGTATATCTCTTACTTGAAAGTGATTAAGGGAATGAACTTTCAGTGTTGACAAAGCAAGACAACTTTGATATAAAAAATTCCTAAATCAAAGTAAAATATGTATGTATATAAATATATTAATTTATGCAAATTGCTTATTTCAGATAATCCTTCATTAAACCCACTCAATGTTACACTCAATAATAACCAGTAAAATATCATGGATTGGACTCATGATCCAGATATTGTACTTGCAGTTGGACACATAATGTATGTGGTTGCAATGTGCAAGTTTTTTCATAATATTGAGGAATGACAATTAAATAGATAATAGGACTACAACCCTAGGGTTTGTATGTCTCTATAATCTTGATCTCATCGGATGTACTTTGGAAGTGACATGTCGATGATGATCACAATTGTCAATTAATCCTTATAAAATCTAAGAAGATATTCTGGCATACATATGTGCTCTTGACATTTAATCATGAATGACGTGGTTCTCTGCATCGTACGGAATGGTAGCTCTATAAGAGATGATGTATTCAAATTGTTTGAATACCTACCTGAACCAATGTTTTAAGAGTCTAGATGGATGTAGACATGATGAATGTCATCATTCCACTGTCTATACTCTAGTCATTCATGAAGCTTCATAATATTCATATTATACGAATTTAACGAAGCATGTATAAATGTTGAAATGATCTGACATTGAACTCTTTTTTGAATTTAACGTAAGAGATCCTTAGTCTTAAGCAATGGTTGCTCATAGATAAAGGGAGCGCAGTGGAAGCATGGGTTGGACCCAAGTAAGAAGTATGGTCAAAGAGTTGACTGTATATCTATGACTTCCATATGTCATCCGAAGAGTTGGATGAATGCCAATACTGCAATAAGTTGATGTGTTGATAGTATG
Organism: Ottelia alismoides; assembly: GCA_037367405.1. Classification (NCBI taxonomy): domain Eukaryota; kingdom Viridiplantae; phylum Streptophyta; class Magnoliopsida; order Alismatales; family Hydrocharitaceae; genus Ottelia; species Ottelia alismoides. The sequence goes on from JAZKJV010008676.1 coordinate 605,856, forward strand.
ACTATCAAGTCTATCTAGAATCCTTAGAGAAGGACTCGGATAGAGCATCAGAATAATCTACATACAAATCATTGAAATTGACTTGCTTAAAGTCTTGTAATTGTATCTCAATCTTCTACAACACTTGCAATGGGTTGCATATGTTTTAGAAGACTAGAAAACTTGATCTTTAGGTTTAATAGTCATCCACATAGATATTGACGCAATTGTTGCAACAATCTCTACTGGATTGAAAGGCTTCATAATTTCAGTGGGAGAGCCCTTAGTCTTAGAGAATGTCTCTATGACCTGGATATTAGAATACATTCATTATTTATTTCTAAATGTTGGAAATAAACATGAATTCTGTAATAAATCTTTCATAAAGAGTTATGATGGAGATATTTCAGATAGTAATCTAAAATCTAGTGGACTCCACTAAATTAGAACATTAATGAATGGTTCATTAACATTTCTAAATACTGAAATTAAACCTTAAGATCAATAGGAGGATGAAGATCATTTGACAATGATCTAGCATCAAGCCTTGGACATTTGTCTATTGATTTGATCAATAGACTAGTAAGAGATGAAACTTTAGAATATCTAAAATTTCGATACTTACATACTTATGAATATTGTATTCAAAGTAAAATGTCCAATACACCCTTCTTTGGGAATGGTGTAAGATGTCAAGGTATTCGGCATCTCATACATATTGATATATGCGGATCATCTGTATCATAGTAAACATTATGGATATATGATATCTACTGATGATTATGTATGATATGAGATTTCTTCTCTTCACTTAGAAACCTTTTAAATGTTCAAAGATTTCACATAATTTTGGTCTACAACCAAAGTTTGAAGGAAGATAAAATGAATTTGATCTAATCAAGGTAGCCTGTACCTGTTAGATGAATTCAAAGGATACCTTATGGAGATATGAATATCATTTATATCTCAATCCTCCTAACACACCTAAACTCAATAGAGTTGTAGGGAGATACAATTGGATCATGTGTGACATGATCTTATCAATGATGATTTTTAGCATAATTGTCTCTTAGCTTCTAAGTATATATGTGTAGTATAGACTACAATGTATATGCTTAATAAGATTCCATGCATGCAAGCTAGAATCTAGCACAAGAGAGTGCTGCTTCATTAGGAAAATAAAGGATGGTATTGGATACCTACTTTATGACCTTGAGATTCTTAAAACATCTCATCTCTTAGAATGTGATTCTTAGAGGTAGAGACTCTTAAGAATCAAGATGAAAATGAAGTATAGGAACTCATTTAATCTTGAAACGATAATGAGGCTCCTGAAATTGGAAACTAAAAGGACAATTAAAGATGAAACACTAAAACCTCTTCAAATGAGTTTGAGGAAGGATTCCATGTGTCGGAGAAATCTGACAATGATCGAACTTCATGTGACGAAGCTTTTGAAGATCATAGCATGGATAGACGGATGCTAGCAATAAAAGTCTAATGTAGACTTCATATACAAGTGTTGTATATGGACCCTCGAGGATCCACCTATATGGGTAAGACCTGTAAAGGTGTAAATGGATCTTCAAGAAAAAGGGAACCTGATGAGTAGGTAGAGACCTTCAAAGCACGGTTCGTAGCCATGAGCTACATACCGGAAGAGAAGACATTGCTTGCAATGAGACTTGCTCTTTGGTGACCATGCTTAAAATCATCGGAATATTGCTAACCTTAGCTACACAACTTGACTATTGCATCTTCAAGATGTAAGTCAATATTGCATTCCTCTACGAATACCTCTCTGAGGATATTCACATGAAGTAGCCCCAGGGCTTCATGATTGAGGGAAGCAAGGTGTGCAAGCTAAGGAATCCATCTATGGACTCGAATAAGCTTCTTGAAGTTGGACCATAAGATTTGATGAAATTATAAATGTTATGATTTCAGATGGAATCTTGATGAGCCATGTGAAGCTTAGTGGGAGTTCCTTTGTGTTCATCATGCTAAATGTAGATAATATCCTAATCATTTAAAAATGATATAAGGATAATTATAAGTGTTTTATTATCTGGTTGTTCCACAAGTTGAGATATGATCTCAAGGATACCTCTTGGATCTTAGTTCTGAAGGTGTTCAGAAGCAAAGAGAAGGGGGTATTGGGATTGTCACAATAGTAGTACACCTTGAACATATTCCATTTTTGGAAAATTTCAAGAAAGGCTTCCATCCCTTAAGATATGGTTTTGACCTATCTAAAGGGATAACACCTCAAAGAGTTGAGGAAGTGAATGCTAGAACTACTTGCACTTGTGCATTAGTTACGAGAAGCTGACTATATGCTAAATGTGTACAGAAGCCAGATATCTACCATACAGTGGGAGTAGTAAAGTGTTACTAATTCTACTATAGAGATAAAACACTTGATTGCAGTAATAACAAATCTTCATAGATGATGAGATTTTTGAGATAGTGATCTCAAAGTCTTATCTTCAAGAGTTTAAGACCTTGTAGATAGTAATATATGAGGGTCTTAACCCTAGATACCTTTGGAGATAGAGATCTTCAAAAATAAGGGTATTCTGATAAGGATTATGGAAATATTGGTTATGATAATTGTTAAGCTGTAGTGTCAAGGACACTACGACTAACAAAATTGAGTATTGGTTGCATGAGATGCAACATTCGCATTAAATGCGAGCACTGTTACTGGGGATATGCAAGTGCCGTAAAAGGACTTGGCATAGTCTCGCAGGAACAGAGTGACTGATCAGCTTACCTAGCTATTTTCTAAATAGTCTATGATTGTCACATGAGTGTGGGTTTAAATGATTAGCCCATCAATGGCTCTTTGGGCTAATGGGAGATTGTTGGAAATGCGAGCCCACGACGAGCCATTAAGCAATAAATGTTATTGTAAATGTCATTCCCTGATCTGAAATGAAGAATGAATATTTGCATAATAGGTCCCTTAGTACAATCAGGGTTATGTACCATGGCCATCTTGATGATCATACAGCTGTTGATTCAACTGTTGAATCATAGAGGCTGATGCTTGGATGAATATCTAAAGAGTTAGATTGAGGACTCATCAAGCACCGTCAAATGATTGTTAAGAGATGATCTCCAGCCTGAGTAGGAGATGGCAATCCTTATCTTTAAAGGCTGATATCTGACCGACCTCTTGATGCAGGTCCTCTGCATAGGAATAGAGATTCGGAGGTGTCAGATTAGTTAGGTCAAGAGTTGGGTTAACAAGATCGAGATAACCAAAGTCCTATATCGTATGCTGTCATGATATAGGCACGCATCCTCTGACCAGAGACAGATGTGTTACTATATGTCTGAGTATGTACATTTGGAAGACCAATAGGTTGATGACCTAACCAAGGTCTATACACCGGCGTGTTGGTGTGCATGTAAGGGCATATGAGTAATACGATCTCTCAAAGGGATCATACAGGTTCATTTACTGAACCGAAAGACATGAGCTCACTCATGAGATTTGGGAAGAATCAAATTCCGTGCGCACGGTCGTCTCGCTTTGGAAGCTTGACTGAATTTGTAGGTTTGATATATACTTTTGGAAAGTATATGATCAAGACCTAGGTATGATATATGCTTTTGGAAAGTATATGATCGATACCGACTCCCAATGATCGAATGAGAAACTTACTGATAAAACCATGAAGTAGACAGTATAAAGTTGATCAAATACTTCAGGTTTAATCTGAGTCTTCAAGTATGCAGGATGTACATGTATTAGGAATACCCGAGGGTGATGTGATCATAAACAATTGTATAACCATGACGCTTCCATTTCTAGGGAGTGATGAAACGGGTCTGGATTTTAGTGACTCCTCTCAGTAGAAAAGTAATATGATCTTAGTCCAAATGTTGGACATTGATCTGAATGTGATTCAGATTCAATGAGAAGATTAGATTTACAGTCTTGATTTAATCAGGCATCTATGGGAGGCCCGCGATCTGGATTTGAGATACGATCTCAATATCCAAGTCACTATACGTGGAACAATACAATCGCCCTGTCCTTATCTTTAAGTATTTAGGGAGAAAGCGCATTATCCTTGAAAGGGTTCAGGATAATTTCATTGTTGATAATATGTATCCGAGCATTGAGAAAATGGATAATTAAATGTGATTTAATTATCATGAGTAATATGAATTTGATTCATATTGTAAAGAGAGTTATCTTCGATAATTAAATGTGATTTAATTATCAAAGATGTAAATAATGTGAATGTGATTCATATTATTTGGACACAAGAGAATAGAGATCCAAGATGATTAAATATGATTTAATTATCATGGATATGAATAATGTGGATAGCAATATCCATATTAGTCATATATATTATAAATGTGATTTATAATATATAAGAGAGAGGTATTTGTAATTTACTTTTGTTAATTAAATGTTAATGTGAATTGGATTCACATTGGACATTAAATTGAAAATGTAATTTACATTTTGTTTTGGGCTGTGAATGTGATTCACAAATTTCCAATGGCATGATTGCAAGTTCACAAAATAAATTGGATTTATTTTTGTGAAATAATTTGCAACAAAAGTTGTTGCAAATATTGGAGATATATGCAATCTTGGAGATTGCATTGGAATATCCCTTTCCTAATAGGAGAGGGGGGATGGCCACCAATATGGAAGGGAGGAGCCTCCTTTCCATTATCTCCAATGTGGATTGATTTAATTTGGTGATTGAATTATGTTGATTTATCAATATAGATTTAATCTAAATTAAATTAATTGTTGTTGTGTTTTTAGCAACAAATCATGACCATTGAAAGAAACACAAATTAATGTGAACCATTGGATTTGTGTTGTAACATGGATTGAGATCCATGGATCCCAAAACCCTATAAAAGGAGAGGCACCCCATTGCTCTTCTAGAAGAAAATAATGCTTGAGAAGCAAATCTCTCTCTCTCTCTCTCCCTCTCATGGCCGTCCACCATGGATGCCCTAGAGAGGTTCTACATTGCCGCGGCATCGTCGTTATGCTGCCCGATTATTTGCTCGTGGATCTCCGTCTCCTTCGGTGCGCTTCGCTCGTGAAGAAGACGTCGGATCTCGTGTGTCGAGATCAGGAGATCCTACCGCTTGGATCATCAACATGGATTGCGAGAAGCACGCGATTCATCCCCGCGCTCGCAAGCGTCTCCTCCGTCGGATCGGACTTGAGACAGGAGGTCTCTTTGTTTAGAGACTCGATCGCAACCACGCTTCAAGAGGTAACCCTAATACTTGTTTGTGGTTTAGACGAAACGATCCGAGAAGTATTCTTGGATCATGTGGTTTCGTCGCATAAAAATTTTAATTTTCGCTGCACAGAATAACTAGTACGACTAGTCGTTCTTCGTCGTATCCGATACGACGATCACGCTTCCGTGATGCGCTTGAGGATCTAACCATATCCTTCATTCACACACGTGCTCTTGGTGTTTTTACTGATACACCCCTGCGGTTTGCGGATTTTGTAATTAGTCTAGGGATTTGAATATTGCAAGTACTATTTTTGGTGAAATTGCATGTTGGCCCTGAGCTTTCTCTTATTTACAAATATGCTCTAGCCACTAGTGTAGTTTCTCTTTGTTGTCTCTATTTATTTCATGCATCTATAAATTCTAAAAATCTCAAACAATAGGCGCAACTTCCTTTTGCATTTTACTTTCATGTCGTATTTTTATTTTATATTTTTGAAGCATTTTATTAATTATAAAAATAAAAAAACATGCATTTTTATTCCTGTTTGCACTAGAAAATACATAAAAATTATAAAACCTTTTTGAAAAATTCCAGAAAAATATATTCCGTATTTAATTAAGTATTTTACAACTTTAGACCCAAAATTACTAAAAAAGTATAAAATAAAACTCATAAAAAACAAAAAACCTTTCTAAAAATATTTAAAATTCTTAAAAAATCTTAAAAATCTATTTTCTATCTCTAAATTTTCTGTATTTTATTGTCTTTATTTTAAAATTAATTTGGAGAATTTTGGTTATTGTTTGATATTTTTTATCCCCAATTTAATTTCAGGTATCTATTTTATTCCATGTTTTGAGTATTTTTAAAAATACCGAAAAATTAAAAAAAATACAGAAAAATCAGGAAAACATTAGAAAAATATAAAACGCATAAAAACATTTTATTTTCTTGTATTTTGGATATTTTTACCTACTATTATCTCTCTCTTACCCCTCTTGTATGTATATCCTTTATATTGCTTTATATATACTTTAAAAGAAAAAGAAAATATAAATATATAAAAATAAAATATAAAACCAAAAAATAAAAATCAAATATTAAAATATTAATAAAAAATCAAATAAAAAATATAAAATTAAAACCCACAAAATATGTCACATACAGACAAACACATCACATTCATTTTTTAGCATTCTTTGCCTTGATCTACCTACTTGCTTCCTGTGTTCAACCCCTACATACTTGCACCTATACACATCCTTGTTGTAGAGCTATAATAAATTTTAACTCCGCACATTTACTTTCATTATTTGATTTATTTATTGTAGGTTAATTGTTGACTAATTGGGGTTTCGTGAGTGGTCACCACAACGACTTTGTCTCCACCTTGTGTGAGACATATTTTGACCCTCACCAAATTCCGATTACAGTTACCTAGAGTTGCAAGGTGATGTGAGAGTGGAGGAGGTGGTGTCACCTGGGTTGAGGAACTGGGTCTCCTCTGGTCTTTGCTCCAAGGCTACGATGAAGGAGGTCATGAGCTGGGCAGCTAAGAAGTATCTGCTACGTGGTTGGGGATGACCACAAATTGCACCTAAAATCCATGCTCGTCATCACCCAGCAAAGATCTCCTCTGCTGCTATCACCAGAGAGGGAATTGGAGCTGGAGGAGGTAAGTTTTGGAGTGGTGGATAGGTTGTAGGTGGGTGGTGCTCAGAGGTTTTATAGGAGGTTGAAGAGAGGAAGGTATGGATAACATCGGTTACTTGAAGGGACGACGAAGTTCGTCAACGTGGGGAGGTTACATGCAAGAAGGATTGATGGAGAATAAATGAGAGGGGCAATAGGAATCCGAGGGAAAGGAGGTGGGTTCGCTTGGTTTTAAGGCATTTTGTAATGGCCAGGGAGAGTTGACCAGAGTCAACTAGTGAATAACAATGATTGGATGGAGGGTGTTGAGGTGGCATAAGAGAGATAAAAGCAGGCGGACACTGAGATGGTGACTAGACGGACCAATCAGAAGACTCAAGATGCATTGACCATTGACCCCATAAAGAAAAGAAAGGAAAATAGGGAAAAAAATAGAAAGAAAACTCAAATAAAAAAGTGGTCAACATGAAAGATGTTGATGTCGATGAGAACTACAACTTTCATGAAGGGCCAAAAATCGAAAGAGGTTATATGTACAAAATACAATTTTTGTAGTGGTATTAATTGATCATTAATCCCTCATTTTTTATATGTTTTGTAATTTTCTGTATTTTTAATTAAATAATAATATATACATCTTTAATCTAATTTTTATGGATTTTATAGAGTGAGGAAAATGTAAAATAAAAGTGTCAAACATAAAATATGTACAATATATACAAAGTCAGATCTTTTTGATTCCTTTAGATTTTATAGTTTTTTTGGGATTTATTTATTAATGCTAAGTTATTAAATTATTCAAAGAATATAAATGAAAAAGTCTTAGGTTAAAATACTTATTTTTTGTACATAAAATGATAAGCACAATGATTTTCAAGATATATTTATTAATAGATTTTAGACCTAGTTTCTTGAACAATTGGTAAAGTTGATTAATCAAATTTGGGGGATTCTTTAGTGAAGTAATACGAGATTTTACTCGATCTTTATACTGAGTAGATGAACCATGTATTCATTACCCCATATACTTAGATCTTTGCTCATCCCCGAGCAATTGATTAATGAGTTAGAAGGTTAAATCCCTGACTGTGCATGTGCGAATACAATACTTGAAGACCAGTCCACGAGTTTTAGGTGCCTCCTTAAATCTATGTCTAACCAAGACTCATCCACTAATTATCGGACTCTCCATTGCTACATATATGTATATGAGGTGTGACTTTAATGTGTTGAATCCATTCTCCTACGTAGAGTCTTTGCTTTACCCAAAGCCCTAATCTAAGATGCTCTCCTGAGGACTTAATCCTCGACCCTTATCCGATGATGAGTTTCCCATCAATTCACTATCTCTTTAGTTGTCAGACTAGAAAGTGTATTGGCAAACATGCCAAGCATGAAGTAGGATTGTGTCATTTATTATCTCATCTCATTATAATAAGAATCTCTGGGTGCCTGATGAATCCACGATTCATCGCCTTTATTCTTTTATTTTAGCTTCAATTTCTTAGTCAAACACCTGTAAATACCCATTAATTTCATACATTTACCATTTTGCATGCATTTGTTAAAATTGCATTTTTAACACTTTTTGTACATAAATAAAAGAATAAAGAAGAAAAGAAAAAGAAAAGAAAAATAAAGGATGTAGTTATGCAATAAATACAGACTGACCCAAACCCCGAGAGAAGGTCAAGACTTGACCTGATCGACCAGGAATAAAGTAGGGGGAGATAGGGTCGTTTGTCAGAAAAATCAAAAATATCTTGTAAATATTTTTCATGTATATTTGTACAAAACTTACATTATTTTATTTGTACATAATTTGACCTCAAACTAATTATTTTTGTAAATAAAAATACATTGTAAATAATGAAAATATTTGTAAATCAAATTAGTGTATATATTGCAAATAATTACACCTAGAAAAAGCCACAAAGTGATAATTGAAACATCAATTCCGGCTCCATACAAGCTCAAATTGAACCAAACTCACTTCCATCATACTATAAATTAAATTATCTTTCAAATGGCTGTGGTTTCGTACTTTTTGGAGTTACGGTTAAAAATTCAATTTTCTGGGGTGTTTTGTACAGTTTTCCCATATACTTGTTGTATATATTTTATTCATATTTATTTTTATAATGTATATATTTGTAAATACTACTTTCATTAAAAAAAGATAAAAATTTTAAAAAAATCTTTTATAAAAATATTTCCTTATATGTACCTATGTATATTGTATTATATGTGTATAATATATGTATACAATTAATTTCCCTAAATAAAAATTACCAAAAAAATTAATTGTCTCACATTAATTAATTTAATTTATTTAATTACAAAAATCATATGTAATTATTTAATTTATTGATTTATTTGAATTCATTTGATTTGATAACTTACCTTTTATGTAAAGATTTGATTTTGTGCCTTAAATAGCCACCATTAAGGTGGTTAATTGATTTTTGGGAATTATTTTATTTATTTATTTTAATTAATTACGAAATTCGTTTTTAATTAATTATTTATTTTATTTATTCAATTATTCTATTTTAATTAACAAATAAACACTTTCCTCATTTGTGAATATCTTCCATTTTTGATTTTCTTCTCTTTTTAATGGGCTCCTCCTCCCTCATTCACACTTGATCAACCTTTGGAGAGAGGAGCCCGACCTCCGAGAAGCTACTCGTCGAAGAAAGGTGCTTAGCCTCCAAGCCGTCCGGTGACAGCGTTCGGTCGTCGTCGAGGCCACAATAGCATTTCCAATCTCAAGGTGAGATCCCAATTTTATTCTCTGTCTTTTTCCCTAGGTAATCGTAGATTTAGATCTTAGCGTAGGAGTAGAGAGTAATTTTTAGATTAAAAAAAAAATCAATTTCACATTTTTCGCCCGACACCGATCTCTCATCTCACGCCTCGATCCCTCCATCTTCTATTTCTCTCTCACGCAATCTTCCACCTTCGGTCACGCACGGTGACCGAAGTCACGGATCTATCTCTCATTACGACACAATCCGATCATCTCACATATTCCATTTGTGCATAAATAAAAAGAATAATAAAAAAAATTTATCTTTTCGGTTGTTTGTCTCTAACTCTATTTTGCAGGTAAATATAAAAAAAAATATTTTTTATCTTTAACCATTGTTTTGCAGGAAAACATAAATAAAAAAAACAAAACAAACAATAAAAAGCCCTTTCTGTTCCTGTTCACATTTCTGATAATCAAAAAAAAAATTAAAAAATACATTTTTTTCTCTAACATTTTCCTGTAGTTACAGAATAAAAAATAAATAAAATAAAAAAAAAGCAAAAAAAAATAATTGCAGGAGCCACCGACGCCCCTTGCCGCACAGGGGTCACAGCCCCCACAGTTCTCTTTGTCCTCCAGCGGGCGGCGACGCCGCCCAGCCGATCCGCCCCCGCGTCCTCGTCGGCGGCCACCCAGCGGCACCGGCGCCCCGCCTCCGACCTCCCAGCGGCTGCTGAACCGCTCCCGACGTTCCCCTTCCAGTGCGCCAACCAGGCGTGGACCCGCGACCTCCGCCCAGGCGTCACCCACGTGCCTGGCCGCGCCATCCACCGGTGCGCAGCGCCTTCCATCGCGCCGCCGACGACGCCCCCTTGGTGCCGCCCGTCCTATCCTGATCCACCGCGCCCCCGCGCGCGACCTGCCGGTGCACTTGGGGGACCTCATCGCTGTTTTTCGTGTTTTTGATTTCACGTCATAACTTACTACTTGATTCTCGCAGTTTTAGACCCTAGACGTAGGAATTTTGATTGATTGTGACGTAAAATTTCTAAGGCCCAACACCTAATAGAATATCTGTTCCTATAGAACGTAATTGGACCTTACTAAAATTAATTGAAAAAGTTAGTCTAATTGGATTTGAGACCACGTGCCGTGAGGAGTCACATACAGCGCTGGCAGGACCCGTTGTGGCGGGCACCGAGTGACTCCCAAGATCGGACTCCGGACTCGATTCGGTTAACTAACTATTGTTCTTCACGATCAATAGAAGTTGCTTGTCTAAGGCCGATTTCTTCGTGCATCATATAGTTAGTTTATATTCTGTCTTTAATTTTATGCGCGGATCATATTGCATGTAGAGTGCTGGAGTAAGGTACGCATTTTCTATCTCTGCATGCATCATTGTGTTTGATCGTGCATTGGCTTTCTCGATCCCTCCCCCTGTTTTTGGACTCAAATTAATCAAAGAGGAAATCGGAAAGCTCGTTAGGCGTTTATTCTTGAAAATATCCAAAAAAATCACAAAATCAAAAATTAAAAAAAATTGGGACTGCTAATTGAACTTGACTCTAAAATCAAACGTAATTGATTCACTTCATTGTATTGGGAGAGCAATTCCCTCATTGTTTGCGCTTTTACTCGCTCGCGTACACACTAAGGAGTAGTGCCCAAATCCTATTCAAGCCTCCTAAGTGTTTGTACAACTTTCGTTGATCACCTTATCTCTAAAATTGAAAAGATAAAGGACCGAATCTCACGGTCTTCACTTTGTGTTGAGTTGGTGAACTTGGGGTTTGCTTTGTGTTTTGTATGTCTTTGGTGTGAGTCGGTTACAATCATCTTCCTTTATCATTAGCAGTCACCTTCTGTCTCTAACCCACCCTCCCTCCCTTCTATCTCTCTCTTCGTTCCTGCCTTTTCTTTCTTTCACTCCCTTCTATCCCTCCATCCCCCCTTCAGTTTCCTCTCATCACGATGGGCCACTTTCCATTCCAGCCAAATTTTGCGGCTTCTTCATTTCACGCCCATCACTCACGTTCATTCTCTCGAGAGGTCGGAACCCCATCCGACTTCTCATCTTCTCCCTACCCACCCTCCCATTTGGGACGTGCTGTGAGTGACACCCACAGAGACCAGATTGACCAAACACGAGACATGGGTGTTCACATTACTGAGATGAGAGTGCATCCCATAGGCAATCGAATGGGGCAGTTGCGAGCTTTAGATGACTTGTATCCTAGGACATTGGATGAGTACACAGATCATGAAGTCCAGTCCGCTTCTACCTTGAGACCCTTTGTTCTGGATTTAGAGTTAATTGATTTACTGCCTAAGTTTTTTGGGGAAATGCACGAGGAACCTTATTTGCATATTGATGAATTTGAGGATTTTTGTGTATCACGATCATATTTGGATATCACTTCTGAGGACATGATGCTTATTACCTTCCCATTTACACTTCAGAGTAGAGCCAAGAGTTGGCATAGACGATTGGGAAGGAAGATTGCTACATGGGGAGATTTACGATCATTATTTTTGAAGAAATTTTACCCCCAGTGTAGAGCAGAGATGATGCGGTCATGTATTCGTGAATTTTCTGTTAACCCCCAAAAGCCGTTGAGAGATTCATGGTTGAGGTTACGAGAACTTTTGAGGTGATTTCCAGATCATGGATTTTCGATGACTGACCTTATCCATATCGCCATGAGGGGGAGGACCGCAGAGCAGATATCATATGTCATTACCTCGTGTAGTGGTTCACACCATTGTCCCGACTTGGATTTTGTTGAGACCATCTTGGATACACTTTCTGACCTTGCATATACACCAGATGATTTATTTGGGACAACACATGACGGAGAGATGACAACTGTTGAGTGTGTGACACACCATGCTGATCTTGATAGCACACACAAATCAGAGGATATGGATGCTACTACTTCTCATTTGATGGATGTGTTGCCTACTGTTGTGAGTTCCCAGAGCCGGACATTGGTTGATGACCAATTGGATTTACAATCAGATTTTGAGCCAGTCCCGCTCTATCACGTAGAAGATTCGTCGATTCTAGATCTGCTAGGATCCCAAGAGATAGAGGAGGAACCCACATCTCAACCATCCTCTGATTCTTTCCAGTATCCATACATAGTTAATACAGTGTCTTGTCTTCAGGAGATCTGCTCAGATTCAGAGATACATTTGGATTCATCTCAGCATAGAGAGTTTGATGAGGGACCGATTTTGGATTTTACAGAACTTGATAGTCCCGTACTTGAGCCATGTGTCCTCCCATTTGATGAGGTCGATACATTTTTAGAGGACATGACATTTGACAGCGTTGATCCCAACTTCCCTGATGATTCGGCATTACTCCCTGAGGGTTATCTGCGGGAGGATGCCATGGACCATATAAACTCGGTTTCACTTTCTGGGAGTGCATCCGATCTGTCGGATCACGAGACCGAGTATTTTGATATTTCTGATAATGAATTTGATGATTCTCTCCTCGACGACCCTCGCGAGGATGACCCGATCTTTGAGGTACTCGATGATTTCACTGATTTGTCTACATTCCATGCATCGGATATCTGCCTTTATAACGAGTCTCCAGATCATGATCTTCCATATCTATTTGAGACGGTGATTGACGTGGAGGATTCACTGACTGATCCTTCTTTCTCCACGTTTGACTTCTTCGGTTCTGCCCTTTCACTCCATACAGATCTTGAGCCGACGATTTCTTTTGTGCTACCGGAGCCTGACTTCATCTGCACATATCTTTACTCGGTAGCAAACACCCGCCTGACTGTTTATCTGGGTGTTATCATTTACTCTCTTGACTCTGTTGACCTCGTTGTTGTTCTCCCACCGAGACTGCAACGACAGTACGGTATTCGCCTGACAGATGTCGTCCTGAACCTCGATACGGCGTTGTCCTAGCATTTGCGCCCAGCTAGGGGCGTAAACTCTAGCGCTTGTTGAGAGGCACCTCAACATTGATTTTTCACATATGTTTATATCATTCTGTCCATATCATATATTCTTTCTGTCTCACACCCCATCTCCATCTCATGATTATTCCATACTTAGGGTGCACTTTACCCTAAGTATAGGGGGGTGTCAGACGTTTGATTATTCTTTTGATTCTTTTTACCTCTGTTTTGCTGCCTATACTTAGGGATGTTTTACCCTAAGTATAGGGGAGGTAGACTCTGTATATTCATCTCCTCGGTTTTCTCCTTTGTGTACAGTCTGCTATACTTAGGATTACTTGATCCTAAGTACAGGGGGATCACCGACTTCTATTGATTTTATTCTTTTATTCGTCGTTGTAGTATACTATTCTTCTCACTTTTTCTATACGAAGCACGAGTTATGTCTTTATTTCCAGCTCTTTGATCACTATGAGGACATAGTTCGAGCTAAGTATAGGGGGTGTCGTATATATTGTATATATACTTTAGCCATAACTCGTACGTTCATATTTTTAATATGGCTAATATACTGTGTAAATATTAAAAAAGAGATGCATAAATTTCCTCAAAATTTTTCCTTGTACATACTGGCTAATAAGTCAGGTTAAAATATTTTGAAAAATATTTTGAAAGTAGTTTGAAAATCTATTTGAAAAATCTTTTGAAAACTATTTGAAAAATTTTTGAAAAATATTTTCAACCTTTGTAAAAATATTGTGGATTGTAAAATTTTTTTTCTTTATGTGAAATAAAATGATTTTGTAAAACTATTTGCAAATGTTTGGATAAATGGTTGAAAAATTATTTTGAAAAATCTATATATACTGTTTGAAAAATGTTTGCAAAATATTTTCAAATGATTGTAAATGATTGTAAAATTGTGTGAAAAAAATTATTTTGGACTATAGTTTTGAAAATTATTTGTAAAATTATTTTCAAATAAATTTGAGGAATATATGCATCACAAAAAAATAATAATAAAAAAAAACTTGTAAAAAATGAATTAAAAAAATCAACTCTGTATATACTTGTATAAATTACTCAAGTTGTAAATTCTTGCATTTCATGCTTGTAAAATAATCAACTCACTCTTGTGTAAATATGTATCTTTTTCTTTAAAAAAAACTTTGTATATATTTATATATTTTTCTAACCATTTACATTGAAAAAAAAACTTTTGCATGTGCATCTTTTTTTCAAAAATCCATAAAAATTTCAAAAATTTGAAAATTGTTTCACAAAAAGATTTTTGTTTTCTCTATGCATTGTACATATTTTCTTGCATTGGCATGTGCATTTTTCAGGATAGTCTTGACGATTAAACTAAGTCTGGAATAAATTTGAAGAATGGAGCTTAGTTGGACCTTAATCCACTTAATTTCAGAGGAACCTTATAAGATGTGGAGTTAAGACTTTTCAGGTCCTAGTGACTTAATTCTTTGGGTCCACACGACTATGAGCATATGTCATCTTGATGAGCCTAAGTAGAACACTTAACAACACACGCATGACTCTTAGAGACAATGGCTTGACTTGCACCAGCACTTTACACATGGCTCTCCACGGATGAGGTGGTGAGGAGGCAGTTTCCTTTGGCTTGGGGTAGCATATGAGGGTAGTACTTCTAGGCGGAACCTCTCTTCTTCTTCTAGTGAAGGAAGTGCGTCTCAACTTGGTCTAGTGGTGATGAAGGCTAAAGACAGAAGCCGTGGGTTGCAATAAAGCTTCAAAAGAGGGATAGTCTACTGGCTCAAGAGGAAAATTTCTTGTATATATGCTGCACCATGTAGATATGTTGTACAGAGGCATTTGAAAAAAAAAAGAAAAAAAGAAAAAAAATGCAAAAAGAACTCCAAAAAAGTGGTGGGTCGGATTGAAAATTTAATAACCCCACCGGAGTGTATATAGTGAAATAAAGCAAAAGCTTATGGCATCCATGTTACATCTCATGAAGCTTGCAGCGGGAGACTTAGCTACACTGGCTGAGCTTCCAAAAGTCTATACTTCTTCCCCCTCTTCTTGAGCCGGTTGCACTTGAACTTAGAAGGGAATACCCCGCTTCTCGAGGAAAGAGTTGCTAGACCGAGGCATTAGAGTTACCAGATTGGGGGAGGTTGCTTCTTTGTTACTTCTGAGGTGGGGAGCTACATATCACTTACACTGCATGGAAAGATTCATGGTCATTAGAGTTTGTGTATGTAGACTTGTTCTGATCTGGTTTATTGAGGAGTCTTGTCCATAGATTGGTGGAACTTAAAGGCTGTTAGGTTTTAAATCCATATCCTATTAAGGTTCTGGCACACAAATAATCCAAAGGTCTGACAGAGCTCCAGACTACATTTTTATGAAGATAAGTTTGAAAGTCAACATTATTCTAACTTCTTTCCTTTTTCTTTTCTTTATTTTTGTTTTCACTTATTTATCAAATAAGTGTTTGCTAAGGGACTAGCAAAGGTAAAGTATAGGGGAATGATGAATCCACGATTCATCGCCTTTATTCTTTTATTTTAGCTTCAATTTCTTAGTCAAACACCTGTAAATACCCATTAATTTCATAAATTTACCATTTTGCATGCATTTGTTAAAATTGCATTTTTAACACTTTTTGTACATAAATAAAAGAATAAAGAAGAAAAGAAAAAGAAAAGAAAAATAAAGGATGTAGTTATGCAATAAATACAGACTGACCCAAACCCCGAGAGAAGGTCAAGACTTGACCTGATCGACCAGGAATAAAGTAGGGGGAGATAGGGTCGTTTGTCAGAAAAATAAAAAATATCTTGTAAATATTTTTCATGTATATTTGTACAAAACTTACATTATTTTATTTGTACATAATTTGACCTCAAACTAATTATTTTTGTAAATAAAAATACATTGTAAATAATGAAAATATTTGTAAATCAAATTAGTGTATATATTGCAAATAATTACACCTAGAAAAAGCCACAAAGTGATAATTGAAACATCAATTCCGGCTCCATACAAGCTCAAATTGAACCAAACTCACTTCCATCATACTATAAATTAAATAATCTTTCAAATGGCTGTGGTTTCGTACTTTTTGGAGTTACGGTTAAAAATTCAATTTTCCGGGGTGTTTTGTACAGTTTTCCCATATACTTGTTGTATATATTTTATTCATATTTATTTTTATAATGTATATATTTGTAAATACTACTTTCATTAAAAAAAAGATAAAAATTTAAAAAAAATCTTTTATAAAAATATTTCCTTATATGTACCTATGTATATTGTATTATATGTGTATAATATATGTATACAATTAATTTCCCTAAATAAAAATTACCAAAAAAATTAATTGTCTCACATTAATTAATTTAATTTATTTAATTACGAAAATCATATGTAATTATTTAATTTATTGATTTATTTGAATTCATTTGATTTGATAACTTATCTTTTATGTAAAGATTTGATTTTGTGCCTTAAATAGCCACCATTAAGGTGGTTAATTGATTTTTGGGAATTATTTAATTTATTTATTTTAATTAATTACGAAATTCGTTTTTAATTAATTAATTATTTTATTTATTTAATTATTCTATTTTAATTAACAAATAAACACTTTCCTCATTTGTGAATATCTTCCATTTTTGATTTTCTTCTCTTTTTAATGGGCTCCTCCTCCCTCATTCACACTTGATCAACCTTTGGAGAGAGGAGCCCGACCTCCGAGAAGCTACTCGTCGAAGAAAGGTGCTTAGCCTCCGAGCCGTCCGGTGACAGCGTTCGGTCGTCGTCGAGGCCACAATAGCATTTCCAATCTCAAGGTGAGATCCCAATTTTATTCTCTGTCTTTTTCCCTAGGTAATCGTAGATTTAGATCTTAGCGTAGGAGTAGAGAGTAATTTTTAGATTAAAAAAAAATCAATTTCACATTTTTCGCCCGACACCGATCTCTCATCTCACGCCTCGATCCCTCCATCTTCTATTTCTCTCTCACGCAATCTTCCACCTTCGGTCACGCACGGTGACCGAAGTCACGGATCTATCTCTCATTACGACACAATCCGATCATCTCACATATTCCATTTGTGCATAAATAAAAAGAATAAAAAAAAATTTATCTTTTCGGTTGTTTGTCTCTAACTCTATTTTGCAGGTAAATATAAAAAAAAATATTTTTTATCTTTAACCATTGTTTTGCAGGAAAACATAAATAAAAAAAAAACAAAACAAACAATAAAAAGTCGTTCCTGTTCACATTTCTGATAATAAAAAAAAATTAAAAAAATACATTTTTTCTCTAACATTTTCCTGTTGTTACAGAATAAAAAATAAATAAAATAAAAAAAAGCAAAAAAAAAAATTGCAGGAGCCACCGACGCCCCTTGCCGCACAGGGGTCACAGCCCCCACAGTTCTCTTTGTCCTCCAGCGGGCGGCGACGCCGCCCAGCCGATCCACCCCCGCGTCCTCGTCGGCGGCCACCCAACGGCACCGGCGCCCCGCCTCCGACCTCCCAGCGGCTGCTGAACCGCTCCCGACGTTCCCCTTCCAGTGCGCCAACCAAGCGTGGACCCGCGACCTCCGCCCAGGCGTCACCCACGTGCCTGGCCGCGCCATCCACCGGTGCGCAGCGCCTTCCATCGCGCCGCCGACGACGCCCCCTTGGTGCCGCCCGTCCTATCCTGATCCACCGCGCCCCCGCGCGCGACCTGCCCTCCTCCCTCGCCGTAGGCCGCAAGAGGCAGCCCTCCTCCTTGGGCGGCGGCGGCTCCTCATTGGGTTCTCCTTTGTGTTATTGCTGTGAAGAAAGAAACGAGGGTTCAAGAACCCTGGAGGGATTTGTTGATAAAAAGAAAATTTGGGAAAACTACAAAACTGTCCCTGAAGTCATCTGGAATTCCAAAAGCATCCACCACCTTCAACACATCACATGCAGAGCATCATCTCCATTGGGTAAATTGCATGTTCTGACCCTGTTTATTTCTTTGTTCTAATATGATGTTTAAACGTTGAATATTTGCAAATAGGTCCCTGCTTTTTCAGACTTTAATTTGCTTGATCTTTTTAATGGAATTTATGTTTTTATTGATCTACAAATTCCGAGAAAAATTGTGGACATCCCTGTTATGTGTCTCATCATTGTATAAAATTTTTATAGCCTTTCGTTGACTTTTAATATATTCAAAAAATCAAAAACAGTATCTTTGGAGTTTTCTGTATATTTTTGGATATTTTGAAAAATACAAAAAAGAGTGTGTTTGTGTCTGTTTTATCTTTTGTGCTTATTCGAAAAATACAAAAAAAAATATATAATTCAAAAACCACTAAAAAAATTAGCTTTTCTGAAATTTGACTACTTAGTTTTTTTTAAATCGTGCTCCTTGTGTGCGACCCTGGTCGCTATACCAGGTAAAAAGAATAGCGAAGACCGCTTACATTCCTTGTTTTATCGATTTATCATCTTTTCTTAAGTGGTTTAAAACATTATTTTTCCGTTGACCGAATCATGCGGTTGAGAACGACGACACTTTGGCATATTATTTATCCTCTCTTAATCGGGTGGTTTTCGTGTCATCAGTGCCTTATTATACACATCTGTTTTTGGTTGTGAATCATCATGTCCATAAAGAAATTTTGGAGTCGTTTATACTTGTTTTTCTGGGATGCACCAGGGTGTGCCTTTTCTGAGTACCTAAGGTGCTTTCTACATCCTGGTGAAGTTTTCGAGTCTACACGAGGTGGTTGTGTGATCTCACAAGGTGAGACCAACAATCACTGAAGTAACCAAACGTGAAACTTGAATAAATTTCAATAATTAACCACCAGATAATAGTACAACAATGCAATGTAATTGTGGAGTTAAAATTTATTACAACCCTACAAACAAGTGTATAGTAGTCAAGTATGTGTAGGGTGTCAAACACATGGAACATAAGGGTGTAGGCTATTATTTATTGCTAAATAATATACAGATGTAGATATATTTGCTATTTACTTAACGTTTTTGTGCATTTTGAGATATTTAATTTTTTATCGATTTTTTAATTTGTTTTGTTTTATACCTTATTTTTTGTTTTCTTTTTTAATTTTTTGATTTTTAATTTCCTTTTCTTTTTAGAATATAATAAATCTATTTATATAACTATATGTAGTAAAAATATAATACAAGATATATATTATATAATAGATAAAAAATTTAGTAAATTGAAATAAAATCAGTCCTTTATATTTTTTAAGGGTTTAAATTATATTCAAAGTATTTATAATAATAGTAATATTAATAAATAGGGAAAAAGGAAGCTGCACCCGGTGGTGCAGCCAACTAGCTACACCTGGACATTTTTCTTATTGGTTTTTTACTTTTTTTGAAGGAAACATATGGGAATTAACTTAGTTTATTGAGTGGAATATGTGTTTCAAATTTCATGCAAAACAAACATTCCTAACATATCCATCTAGATAGGGTCAATTTCAATAATTCTGAGACCGTTAAAATGTCATAGTCTTGATGGAGATGATAGAAGTATCGATTTTAGTTGAAATTGGTATGATATCATGGTGATATATGGTGATTTAAATCCCCCTAGGCTTCATTTCAAAAGCTTAAAAAATCAATGAAAAAAATGGCCGGGTGTAGCTAGTTAGCTACACCCCCGGGTGCAGCTTCCTCAACCCCTAATAAATATATGAATATATATAGTATAAATAGGCAAAATAGGCTTTCGTATTTATAAATAAATCTAGAAGTACTCAAAATTTTCAAAATAAACGATTTTGTGTTTTTATATTTTCACGTATTTTTTTGATTTTTTTTGTAAGTTTTGGTAAATGTTATGTTTTTTAAAATCTAGAAACAAATCAAGAAATACATAAATAGGCTAAATTATTTTGAGTTCTAAAAAAGAAAATACGTCTAAAATAAATCAAACCATTTTTAATGTGTAATAATATGTATATATTAAAAATACAAAAGAAAACTTTTTTTTGGAGTTTTTGAGAGTTTTTTCTAATTTTTTAGGATTAGGAGGGTTTTTCTATTTTTAAGGTTTCTTTTATATTTTTTGTGATTTTTGGTATGGAGTGATATTATATAATAATATCATTTTATTGGATTATTTAAAGAAATTTTTATATTTTTTAATATTTAAGGTTAGACAGGGAATAAAAAATGTATTTTTGATTTTTAAAAAATAAAAAATGCAAATAATAATCTAAAATCCATGGCGTAAATGAGCATAAAATCAAGCACCTTCCTTTAATTTTTCATAATTTTTGGAGCGTGAGAACTATTTATAAAAAAATAGACATGTATAAATAAAAAAATAAAGCTGGCAGTGATATTTTTTCAATATAAATAAAATACAAGGAGGTCTGTTAAAAATACCCAAAAGTTTTTAACTATAATTACAAAATTTTAGACTATCCAGAAATATTAAAACTCGGAGGTGTACTAGTTGCAATTTGGCCAACTCACTTGGGGGACCACGTGAGCTAACCCGGTACTAAACCTAGGTGTGATTATCAATACAGGAACGGTCTCAAGTGCAATTTATCCATAAAATTTTATACTTAATTAAATATTTACATGGCTATATAACAATTATAAAAAAGGTGGAGGTGGGTCTCTAGAAATTACCCCAAAAGCAGGCCTCATCGTTTGGTCCAGGGCACTCCACACCACCCACTTAAGATGATCGTGCAGCTGGAGCGCGCGTAGCTTTGTTTGTGATCCAATAGTTAAGAAAAGAACTGGCAAGAGCTGGAGATCCAACGTTTCCAGAGTGTTCACGAAGAACACCCAAGAACACTATGGCCGGACTCCTTCAATTGATAAAATCTTCAATCCCCATCCTCCATTCTTGGTTTTGAGCAGCACAACAGCTTCGTGGCTAGCCTTTGCACTTGGAGGTTGTCCTTAATGGCTTCCGGTTCCACTCGAATGAGATCTGAGGCTCAGTCTTCTTCATGTGACATGGAGATTTGATAGACCCTCGATTCCTCGCTCCAAGCGCTTGTTCGGACCTTGGACCATGATGAATCCATGATTCATTAACTTTTCTATCATATTTTAACTTAAAATCCTTAACAAATACATGTAGATATTCACTAATTCACATCTTTTATGAAAATATCATTCATAAACAAATACAATTTTATGCATAAAAACATGTAAATGAATAAAATAACAAAAAGAAAGAAAATAAATGAAGGCAGACTATAAATATGTATATGTGACAATATGATTAATAATATATAAATATAGATGTAAGATATATTTATATAGCCTAACCTCCAAGACTACGTCAGTAGGACTTGGTCGACAAATAATAAAGTAGGGGGATACAAGGAAGAAAATACAAAATTAATATGATTTATCATACATTAATATTCATTTATTCATTATTTAGTAAATCTTCAACCATTTTTAATTAATTCATCATATATATACCAAACACTTTTCAACGCATTTATAAAATTGTATATAAATACATAAAAAAATATAAAAAATTCCAACCTATATAAATGCCAAGAAATCTGGTTTACAAATTGCCAATTTCCCAACTTCCGAACCTCATAATTTCTTCCTACGAACTCCAATTTCACTCTACTTACCTTTAACATTCATAAAATAACATTATCTAATTAATGAAGTTCATTTCATTAAAATCAGAGTCAGTTTGCAAAATTATAAGAATAGTTATCATTGATTTTATCAAGATTTTTCTTATAAGTGATGGACAATTAGCAATGACTAATACACATTCTAATGAAGGATAATTGCCGTTATAATGAAGAATTAGCAATAAATATAATATGCATTCAAACTATAAGAATGAAAAGTAATTCTTTAATGATAAGTATTAGTATAAATTTCTCTGAAGATATAGCCATGAATTATTACAAGAAAATCTTTCTATAAAGATGATTTTTTTAAATCCGTCATTATTTCCTCAGTTGTTAAATATACAATGACGACATTATTCATTATAAAATTATCTTTTTATACTTGAAAATATCAACTAATGCTACATCCATTGTTATATCATCAGTAATGATACATAAAACAATGCTTATCAGTCGCTATTTGCACCATAGTTAATGATATACCACCATATATAACATTAGTTTCTAATTTCAAGTACAAAAATAATTCAACGATGAATAATATCATTGTTATATATTTAACAATGGACGATATAATGACCAATTTCTAGAAAAATGCCACTATAAGCTTGTATTTTTGTAGTGACTATTCATATTATTCGTTGCTATAAGTAAATTCTCTTGTTGTGAACTATTATTTAGATTTTAATAATTCAATCATAAGATCCAATTTTAAATACAAAATTCTAGTAAGTTGTCATATACATGAATTATTTATTTTTCTTAAAGCAAATTTAAGATGATTTAGCCATAAGCATCAAGGAAGGGCCGAGGTGGTTGTTACTTTAGCTATGACTTCGGGTTCCGCCTCTGATCACAAGCATTGGCCTTTACATATACGAAAATATGCTTGCTATACTAAAGTATGCCTGAAAAAATTAAAATATAAAAAAAATTCTAGAGAAAGAATCATATGGAGTTACCTCTTGCTCCACTCTCCTAAGTAGAACATGTTTGTGGATTGAGGGAAACTCCACCGTTCCATTTGAAGAAAGGAAAAAAAGACCAAGTCAATCAAATATGCCCAGTTGTGAGCTTGATTAGCATACATGTCCTCGGTTACTTATCACTTCCATACATCTCGTTTGGACTCCTTCAATGAAAAGGATATATAGTTAATGATCTCTCAACCGTTGACAGCCTAGCAATGGCCTAACCCTAATTAAGTCCGAATGAGACCTATGAACAACCATTTCTCTTATCT
Organism: Ottelia alismoides; assembly: GCA_037367405.1. Taxonomy (NCBI): domain Eukaryota; kingdom Viridiplantae; phylum Streptophyta; class Magnoliopsida; order Alismatales; family Hydrocharitaceae; genus Ottelia; species Ottelia alismoides. Next base: position 629,298 of record JAZKJV010008676.1, read on the forward strand.
ATATAAAGCCACACGCCATTCTATTCCTTCATAGCAGACAGTCTTCACCATACTTTCAAAAATATGAGTGGTAAAGTGCTTCTGGTTGCGTTGTTTTGTGCTTTTGTCTGCTCAATCGACGGGAGGAAGTTACTTAATGATGACGGGGAACACTTGAAAGATGAGAAGTGGTTCTATCCGGGGTTCCATCCATGGTTTCACCCATGGTTTCATCCATGGTATCCCGGTTATTATGGGTATGGTAACGGTGGGGGCTATGGCGGAGGATATGGCGGTGGAGGTGGATATGGAGGAGGAGGGGGCTATGGTGGTGGAGGCGGGTACGGAGGAGGTGGGGGCGGCGGTGGTGGAGGCGGTGGCGGTGGAGGCGGTTATGGACAAGGAGGGGGCTACGGTGGTGGAAGCGGGTATGGAGGAGGTGGGGGTGCGGGTTATGGACAAGGAGGGGGCTATGGTGGAGGATACCATTGAGGAATTCTCTAATCTCTCAAGGCCTTCCACAATAAAGAGAAGAAGGAATAAGCGCTTATCCTATTGTGGGGTGTAGTTTGTTGGTGATCGATGTTATGCATATCTTTTATCTTCTTTTTATTTTGTGTGATCATAATATCCTCGTGTATGTATTCTCTTTAAATGTTAAATTTAAAATAATCTAATGGCCTTGCCTATATGTTTATATAATTTTTGTGAATGTTTATGTGATAATGGTAATGACCTTTTGCCTACTATTTTAGTTTATTTTATTTTAAGATAAGGCAATCATAGAAAATCTTCTCAAAAATATTTTGAATAGCAATTGTTTATTTCAATTATGATTTTAAGAGTAGAACAGATCTTACCTATTCCGTTGTCGTGATAGTTATAAGAGGTCAGCTCCACTTGCGACTGCAAGCAAAGCACATGAACATGGATGCAACCGGATATAAAATAAATGTCACTATAAATCTAATTTATTGCAGTGTGCAATTGCAACCATGCACTATTAGCGGATCTTTTCTTACATCAGTGATGTATAGTAAACCCTTGCGAATAATTATCATTAGCAATGGCTATACCATGTTGCCTATGTAAGTTAACTCCATTACAACCATGTATTATTAGAGGTCATTCGATAGAGAATAAGGGAAAGGAATTATAAGTGATAACAAGGAATAAGACACTGTTTTTGTTTGGTTGGAGGGAGATGATAAGGAGGAACAATGAGGGATATGTGTTATTTCGATAGGAGAGGCCTAATATGGAGAAAAAGGAGGGAAATCTTATCCCTTATTTTGACTCCAAGATCATAACATTGACCATCTATAGACGAAGGGGAACAAGGAGGGATATCAAAATCGAACAATCCCATAGTGACTCTTTTCCTGACATAAATGATATGGCATGAATTGTCACAAATAATTATCATTAGCCACAAAACACCATATATAATTAGCATATCATTTTTTAATGTTAATGGCTTGAAGTCAACCATTGTAATTAGTTATCATTAAGCGATGATTGGAACTTGACACAATTTTAGAGTTGGATTTTTATCACTTGTGCCCTGTGAGATATTGCAATATTGATTATGCCTCTCCCTTTTTTGGAATTTCAGTTGTGCCAGTGACTTCTCGTTGTTCTATCCCTTGTGCTCCTCAGGTTAGTTGTTGTCCATTCTCAATGCAAGAAGATGTTAATTATGGAGGAAAAAAGGAAGCTAAATTTTAAAAAAGGCTGAAAAGTCTTTCATCCCCTCCCCACCCTCTCCCTCCTACGGCCCAACCTACTCCTCCCCCTCCTTCAACCCAACCTCCTCCTCCTCCTTCCCCCCTCCAGACTCCTCCTCCTCCTTCCCAATCCTCCCCTCTCCACCACCAGCTTCCTCCTCCCCATCCTACACCCCTGACCTCCTCCTCCTCCACTATCCCCATCCTTCTCTTGCTAACCTATCCTCCTCCTCCTCCTCCCACTCCTCCGCACCTAACCTCCCCCTCTCCTTCCTCCTCCTCCTCATCCGTCCCCCTCTCCCCCTCCTCTGAATGCTCCTCACACTACAAAAAAGCCGTGATTGGTGTACACATGGAGGTTCACCATGTGCATGCTATGTGCACGCCCATGTGCTCGCCCGACGTGTGCTCGTAAATAGGCATGTTGCAAGGGCCAGTAGGCTAGCATTGATGAACGTGTAATTTCACCTCTTTAAAAATCAACAATTGTAGTATAGAAGACGAAAAGTGATCGATCAAAAACTATTTGAATATGTGGAGTATTTTTACTTGGTAAGATACCAAGGTCGATCACATGGAACAACAATTTTAGTTGCGTGGTTATAAATTGATATAAATAATTAATTAGTTGTAATATTAATTTCCATGTCATAAATTAAAGAGAAAATATGATGATGAAAATGCAATGAAAATGAGATGCAGTGCGAAGAAAATACATAGAGAGGACTATTAAGTGTAGGATATGTGACTCGAATCTTTAGTCCCAACAATGTTGATCAAATAGGTTCACAGATCAAGATGAATTAAACTCAAGAGATATTCAAATTAATTCCAGTACTACAGGTAAATCGATCAATTCATATTCGTGCTAAATAATACTTCGAACCAGAGTATCTATCCTCAAAATTTCTGTGATTTAATTCCTCAAATAGTAGACAATGATATTAAAGGAATAAATTTTAATTAAGTCTCTGCAAAAGTTAAATCCTCAAAGATTGTCAATATTAATATAAGAGAATCATTCAAATTCAGGTCCCCCAATTAAATCTCTACAAATGAAGTCAATGATTTTCTCAATAAGAAATGGCTCAATTTTTTTAAAGATAAGTCTGCTAAAATCATCAGAGATCCTAAAAAAATAATCATCAAAAAATATCCTCAAATCTGTCACAAGTTGTGAAAAATGATCGAAATAATCTTCAAAACGGTATATTGTGCATAAAAATCAGAGTTCGTATGGAGATGATATGCTAAATTAGAGTTACAGGGACAGAAATGCAATAAAAGCATAAGTTTCTATTTCAAAATGATCTCTGGAGGGACTTATCTATAATTCAAGAAGTCAGATGAGAACCTCTGTTATTTTCCTGTGTGAAGGTATTTCTATAATTTAAAGAAGGCACATGGCTCGAGGTGCAAATTTCCCTAAGCACACGTGTTATGCGCATACGTACTGGAGACGGGGACGTGCATGTGAATAGCGGAGAATGGGGGTTGGTCTGCAATTTTCTTAGCAAGCACATGCTCCTCAACTACTTTGCCAGGCCTGGGTTAGCGTAGCTGGCTCGGTCATTAAGGCTTAGGCTAGATAGCCAAATCTCCAGGTAGCACAGAAAAGTAGCTTCGGCAGACCCGAGACTCAAGGCATGTGACGAGGCTCGGGTAATTGATGTGGCATGCTTGTAGCCGTCGGATCTAGGGCTTGCCCTCAATCCAACGTCTATGATAGAGGGTGATAGAGAGGCAGAGGAGGCTGTGTCAAACAGAGCTACTGGAGTGGAGGATGGTTAAAAGCAGAGGTACAACTTGAGGGGGCGAGTAGGAGGCGGAGAAGCTCGAACCCTCGACCGAAACAAGATCTGAGGGGCAGACGACGGACGTGAGTCGAGGTAGAGCGCGGGGGCACTGCTGGCAAGGGTGGAGGAGATCGAACCCTCGGAGGTGAGTTCGGAGGCGTGCTCAGGGATGACAGGTGGTCGAGTCCAGGAGGCAGATACAATCTGGTGACGAGTGTGGATGGTGGTGGCGATCGACGTAGGACGATTCTCCCTGGGTAGAGCGGAGTCATGAAACAACTGTGAGCAGGTGTGAATGCGAAGATAAGTCATTGAGGATGAAGCTTCGGCCGGCGATGACGTAGAGAAGATCGAGCAGAGATGGAGGTTCTTCACCTGACATGGAATAGCATTCATCGACTCTGATAATCACCTTAGCTGTAGGGCGAGTCCACGATGAAGCTTTGTTGCAGTCAAGGATGGAGCAACAACATGGAGGGGGGTTTGGAAAACTGTGGTACACGCTGTCATTGAGAAGCTCGAGCCGCTATCACCACTTGAGGGTGGAGAAGGGGTGGATGGCGAAGGAAGGGGACGGGGGCGTATGTTTTATAGGCGAGGATGGTAACAATCAGAGGGAATGGGGTGTAATGATTAGGGAAGAGGCGCAGCGGCTGCGGTGGAGGCACGAGGTAGGTGATGAATACCCATTCATCACTCTTTATTCTTCTATTTTAGCTACAAGAACCTTTGTAAATACATGTAGATATGTGTAAATACAAATAATTACCAAAAGCATGCATTGTGTAAAAACCTGTAATTAGCATGTTTTTGTGCAAAAATAAAAGAATAAAGAGTAAAAAGAAAAAGAGGGAAATATTTAGAATAAATATTGAGCAACCTAACCCAAGGGAGGGCTCAGCATGGGCCTGACCGCATAAAAGCCAAAGTAGAGGGAGATAGGAGCTCATGTGTATAGACTTTTGTAAATAAATAAAATTATATTTTCCTCACCCAAAAATATGCTTGTACATATTTTGTATATATTTAGAAACTCCTAAAAACAAAATAAAAATTTAAAAATAAAAAATGCAAAAATATCCCTCCACCATGTGCATAGACCATCATCCTTTAACCCTATAAATAAATGTATTTATTTTCAAAACTTTTTGTGAATATTCTATGGCATATTTTGTAAATAAATAAAAAGAAACAAAACAAAAATCAAATAAAAATTACAAAATTAAAATTACAAAAATACATTGTATATATACCATGTGTATAAATGTATATATCTATTTATTTCACCTATGTGTATAAATAATAAAAATAAAATAAAAATAGCCTTTTATTCCTCATTTTATTCTATAAATAAATAAAACATAAAGTAGGAATAATATTGTATAAAAATAATAATAAAAAAATCAAAAATAAAAAGCCTACATATTGTATATATCCCTATATAATGTACATACCTTATTCTTATTTCCAAAAATTAATTAAAAATCACCAAAAAATAGAAAAAAAATAAAAGAAAAATATTTCATGTTGAAAGTTTTTGCAAAATCGGCCATTTGCTGCCTCATTTTTAAGTGTCAAATCTTGTCCACGTGGCAGCATCCCACTGGTCCACGGGGAATGTTGACCCCGGTCAACTCCCCCGCGGACTCTTTCCTTTTTGAGAAGACGCGTGCCGCCCCGCCTTCGCCATTTTCTCCACGCGCCTCCAGCCTGTCGCCCACGCAAACCCCGCGCCCGGATCCTTCGCCGATCATCCGACATCCTCGCCAGATCCTTCGCCGTGAGATCCACGCATTCCATAGCCATCGCCTCCCAACCCTAATCGAGCCTGCAGCTATATATAGAACCACCTCCGCCGCCTCCGCGCCCCATCTTTGGCTCTTCCCCTTCTTCCCAGTGAACTCCAGAGGCACCGCGAGAGTGACAGCAAGCGATCGCCCCTGTTGCAGCGAGGCGAGGAGGTGAAACCACTGATCCGGCGTTCTTCGCCGCCGTTGCTCCGCCACCAGCGTGAGCACCGAGCCTCGGGCCGAGACGACCCTTGAGGCTACGACCAGGAGCACCCCCTGCTCTTCCCCAGTCTCTCCGACCACCCAGGTAACCTTAGAGCTTCCTTATTTCGCTTAATTTCTTGTTTCCCCCCAAATCGAAGCTCCGCCGATTTCCTTTGATTCCGACCATATCGCGTATCCTCTCGATCACCGGAACAACCAGTCACCATCGCTGTTCCTCCGCGCACATTCTCCGCCCCCTCGTTCAACCTAGCTCGCACAGGAGCTGGGGTTCGAGCTCCACCGTCCTCCGCTCGCCGGAGCTCGCTCACCTCGACGCACCGTCCACCCTCATGCCGCTTCTTCGGGTCGAGGCACTTTGCCCTCGACCCGTGAAGCTCTTGAGCTGTTTTGCAGGTCAAGAGGAGGCCATCTGAGGCCCCCTCACATCCAGGCCAGGAGCTCTCCTCCGTCGACCTCGCCGGAGCCCCTCCAGGGCTCGGTTGGGCCATCGGAGGCTACCACCAGCTGCGGGACGTCATAGCCGACCTTCTTCGATCATCAGAGGCAGCTGAGGAGGCCTACATCACGTGCACGAGGCCGGCGAATCTCGCCGGCCACCTGTTCTTCGAGGGTCTTCCACCACCGTTCGATCGCCCTCCGCTCCAGTTTTCATCGTGACCGTCCATCTATCGAGGAGCCACCACCGTCCGATCACCCAGAGGAGCAATCCGGACCGTTAGCGCAGAGGAGAGAGGCAACAACACCTGATCCGTCAGATCTTCCACGTGCCCTCCTCTGCGCCGTCGATCGGCCCACGTGCGGAAGAGGAAAGAGGCGCCTGAGACCAGAGCCGTCAGATCCGCCACGCGTCCACCATCCAGCCGTCGACTTAATAAAGGGGTAATTTTCCTTAGGCCCCCTCGTAGTTTCTGTTTTACGTATCAGTCCTGTAAATATTTTAGGAGTTTTATTTACGTAGGGATAATTGCACATTGGACCTCATCTTTTAGCTTATTTGCATTTATGCCCCTGTTTGTGTGAGCCACGTGCGTCGTCACGTGTGTATTTGGTGTATTTGCAACTTTAGCCCTGTAGTTTTGGTTGTGTAATGAAATAGTTTTGATAATTGCATTTATGCCCCTGTGAGCATTTTATTTCCGCATGTGCATCTTTTAGTGGGTTATTTGCATAACAACCCCTCGACTTTTTGGTACGAGTTACCAAAAGGTCCTCGGACTTGTTTTTCTTACATATAGGTCCCTGAGTGCCCCAGGCACGCGCCTCGCGCGTGATTTCGTGGGTATTTTGCACCAGGACCCCTAGAACTTTGGGTATTTGCACTTTGGTCCTTGTGCACAGTGCCCCCTTTTGGATTTTGAATAAAATATCAATTCATCTCCAAATTCGATAAAAATTTGACACATGGCTCCTGCCATGTTGTAGGATTTTTTGAGAATTTTGGAGGATATTTTTGAGTGCATTTGTTATTTTTAAAAAATTCAAAAACATTTACTTTTGGCACTGTTTCACTTGAAAAATCACAAAAAAATATAAAAACCCCTCTAAAAATTCTAGAAAAATTAGGTGTTGTTTCTGTCGTGTTTCTTGATTTTCTAGCCAATTTTGGCTATTTTTCATTGAGTAAAAACCCTAAAAATTTAAAAACACCTCAAAACTCATAAAACTCATAATAAATAATTTAAAAACCCAAAAACAATAATTTTGGTGCTCAAATTTTCCTTGTTTTCTCTAGTATAGAGGAAAATTACCTCCAGGTCCCTTTGAGATCCTTAGATATTTTATCTTTGGGTTTTGGGCCTGGCTGGACAGTACCTTGCTTTTTGCGCACTGTTTGATTTTTAGAAAATAAAATATACCTTATAAAAATCCCAAAAATTCACCAAAAACACTTAAAAACCTAAAAAACATAAAAACAATTTTTCTTGAATTTTTGCTTGATTTTTGATGCTTTAAATAAATTGCTCAATTGTGTTTGTTCTTGTGTTTTCTTATTTTTCGCTACATATTAAAAATCAAAAAAAAAATTTAAAAACAATTAAAAATCACTAAAAAATGTTTTCCCTTCTTCTTTGACTACTTCGTAGGCTTCTTAAGCCAACCCGTGCTCCTTGTGTTCGACCCTGGGTGCTATACCAGGTAAATCTCCTAGCAGGACCGCTTTTGTGCTTGTTTTGATTTTACGTATTTTTCGAGTGGTTCATCATTTTTCCGTTGACCGAATTGATCGATTAAGGACAACGACATTGTGATTTATCTTCCACCTTAGTCGCGTCCATTTCCGTGTCATCAGAATGGCGCCGTTGCCGGGGAGCACGGCTTTGTAGTCATTTTTCCATATTGTCTCTCTATATTATCATTGTTTTCTGACACTCTCTCTCTTTGATTTTTGTGCGAGGTACTGCGTGGACAACTTGGAGTTTATTTTTGAGGACCCGCACGGGAAGAAGAAGCAGGGAGAAGAAGAAGGAATTCTTATTTCTGAGAGAGAGAGAGAACAATATTTTTTGTAATAATTTAGAACTTGGACATTTGTGGACACTTGTAACTTAGCGGGTCTGTTTCGCAGGTACCGTGTGCTCGGGGGAATTTGGATTTTCGCGGCTTTTTCTGCGGTTTTGATAGCTAGCTGCCTTTTCCGGTGTTTACGCGGTTTTTCTCGAGCCCCTAGATTTAGGAATTTCTCTTGCTTGTGCCGTAATTAGTAGGGTCCCCACACTTAATTGCTTATCTGTTCCTATAGATCGTTAATTGGACCTACTAATAATAAATAATAAAAATAACTTAGTCGCTTTCCTGAGAGCCTACGCGCCGCGAGCCTGCCCCGCAAGCGCTACTCCTGAACTCGACCTGTCGAGAAGAGGAGGGGTGGGCCAAGACCGGACTCTTTGGATCAAGGGCGAGTGACTAAGTTAGACGGTTCTGCGCTAGGAATTGCTCATCTAGGACTCGGTTTTTCCTCGCTGCACCATTTAGGTAGTTTAATTCTGTCTTTAAATTTTGCGCGGATTACTTGCATGTAGAGTGCTGGAGACAAGGTACGCATTTCTTTCTCTGCATGCATCATTGATTTCTTCGCGCATTGGCTTTTTCGTCTTCTCCCTCTGTTTTTGGCCTAATCATCAGGAGAATCGGAAAATTTGTTAGGCCGCTTGTATTTATTTTGAAAAAAAATTAAAAAGAAAAAAAAATTGGGACTGGATAACACTATTGACCCTAAAAGACACTCACATTAAAAATTTGTCTTGGGGAGAGCAACCCCCTCCTTGTATGGTTTGGATGCGCGAGAGAGTGACCCGCACCCTAGGTAGAGCCCTCCGGTGCTATTTCTAGCTGACTACCGACTCTTCCGTGCGGGCCAGTCGGTTGGAGTAGCATCGGGTATCCTAACAGGTCACGTAAGCGCTCTGATATTTTGTGTGTTCACCCAATAAAATTGACAAGATAAATTGACCGAGCTTTCACGGTCTTCAGATTGTGTTGCGTTGGTGAACCGGGGGTTTGCTTTGCGATCACATTTTCTCCAGATCCCATCCGCCCAACTCGCCAGATCAAGATGATGGGTAGACGATCTCTTAGGCAGCCTCTGGCTGCACCGCTTTCAGGCGTGTCTACTTCACCATCTAGGTTGGCCCGTGAGAGTCGAGAACAGCTCTCCGGGCCCGAGTACGATTCCACCCTGTTCTCCCTCGATCCCCTTTCTTTTGCTACTGAGAGACATGAGCCCGAGGAAAGACGAATTGATTTGACAGAACCTGAGTTGGGCTCATCTGATTTTGCAGACGTCACTATGGCCGGAGCCGGCAGTTCAGATGATCACTCCCGACAACCCGAACATTTTGTACTAGACCAGGGAGCGATCAACTCCACCCTGATCGCATCATTAGAGACAATACAGAAGCAGCTACGCGATCAGGGAGCTTTCATGATTGAGATGAGAAGAGAGTTGGAGCGACTCAGAGAAGAGAGAGATCAGAGCGAGCCTGAGGACATTCCTGATGCTGATGCAGAGGCAGCAGCCGCAGCAGCGGCTGCCGCAGCGGCAGCCGCCGCCGCAGCAGGACCACCGAGACCGATGCGGGAGTTACACAACCCCGGATCTACACTGATGCACCATTGGGTGGTGGTACCTGCTATCGTGGGGGATTTCAAGTTCCCTCCGAATACCCTGCAGATGCTTCCTCATTTTCACGGACTTGCCACCGAGGAGCCCCACCTCCATCTCCAGGAGTTTTTGATGATCTGCAGCACTGTCCACGACCGTCATGTGGACCAGGATACGATTCGGATGATGGCCTTCCCTTTTTCACTAGCAGATAGAGCAGCCGCCTGGCTGAAGCATTTAGGGAAGTTTGTTTACACCTGGGAGCAGCTCCGCACCGAGTACTTGAACAAGTACTATCCACTCGGGCGGACGAATGCAGCGAGGGCCCTGATCAACAACTTCTCCATGCTCCCTAACGAGCAGTTTCACGAGGCATGGGAGAGGTTCAGAGAGCTTCTGGATAGATGCCCACACCACGACATTTCCAAGCCGAACCTAGTTCAGAGCTTCTTTAGTGGGATGACGCCAGAGCTTCAAGGTCTGGTGAATGCTTCTTGCGGCGGGTCCTACTTTGCCAAGGACCACAACCAAGTCTGGGCCATCTACGAGGAGATGGCCGAAAATTACATGGTGATGTCCCAGACTCGGTTGTACACACAGAGATCTCAGCAGCCGCCAGGACCCGTGCAGTACCAGCGGATAGCACGGGTTGATGCAGGTCCATCCAGTTCGTCCACAGTTGCAGCCGCACAGGCAGAGTCGGTCGCTGCGGACATGGGGATTATCAGTGAGAAGTTGGACCGCATGGAAATAATAGAGAAGAAGCAGTGCCAGCGCATAACTCAGATGGAGCAGATGGCACAAACTTTGAGCGACATGAAGACCCATCTCTTGTGTCTTCAGGAGGCACAGACAGCTTCTCAGCCCCGTCTTCAGTCGCGAGGCGATTCCGGCGGCAGCCGCAGCTCGTCCCAGCGCTCCAGCTCCTTGCAGCAGCCTAGACAAGTTCACCTTGTACAGGCGGAGCCGTACCAGCAGCAGCAGCCCTCTTACCAGGCACCACCATCTCCAGACTTACAGATGGTGGTATATCAGCCGGATCAGCCTCTGGCAGTACTGCCGCCAGACCCCTTCGATGCAGAGCCGTTGATGGATGTCAACGGGATTTGGTACGACCGTCCCCAGCCTGGGATCCGACGAGACCATCCCGGATTCAGGTGGGGGAATGGGGGTAACCAGTCCCAACAGCAGCCAGCCGGTCAGGGAGGGCAGTACTCCCAGCAGAGAGATCACCAGCAGCCCCCAGCATACCAGTCACACCAGCCATCATCCTTCGTACCTCGTCCCTACCAGCAGCAGGGACAGACTTGGAGACGTGAGCAGCAGGCTCACCAGCAGCAGCATCCTTCCTCTTACCCCTCTCAGCCGCAGCAGCACCAGGTCCAGCAGCCTCATTACCAGAGAGGCAACCCGTCGGGCTCCTATGAGAGCCCCGCCTTGGATGATCTAGCCCGCATCTTCACAGAGCAGCAGGCTACATTTAGACGGGAGATGGACGAGTTCCGCCAGGAGATGCGGGACCTGATGAGAGGGAAGGCCGCCATCCCTGCACAGATCGAGCCTAATCCGAATAGCTTGAAGAGGAAGTCTGAGCAGGTAGTTCACACTGAGCCTACCACTTCTAGTGACTCATTTGATGATATGTCGTCGGATCTATTTGATGCTGATTTTGTTACACTTAGGAGCGGTAGAAGACCAGCAGGCGACGCCTCATCTGAGCGACAACGCGAGGATCCATCTAGAGCGCCAGATGAGGAAGAGGAGAGCGGTACTGAAGCCGCACATGATGATGACGGTGGTACTGATGCCACCCGAGATGCTGATTCCACCGGCGGTACTGAGGCCGCCGCTTCACCATATCGAGGAGGTGGTACTGACGCCACCAGCAGAGCCGAGCCAGCCCGCGGTACTGAGACCGCAAGACGTCTAGTTGTAGAGCCAGCTAGATGTGGTACTAAGGCCACCAATATTCATTCTGATAGAGATGTTGTCTTTCCTCGTATGGATGTATCTCAGAACTCTATTTTGAATAAAGGACAAGGTTTAGTTTCTTCTGATCCCACTGTGGTGTATGATGTATGTGAGGATCCGGTCATCGAACCGTCTAGGCCTATTCCTAGTCCTTCATCTGAGAAGGACCCTGTGATCCCCTTTCCTAGAGCCCTTGAGTTGGGGAAGGGGAAGAAAAGAGAAAAAGATCCAAAAAAGAGAGAGCAGGAGGAGTTCAGCCAGAGCATGATAGACCGATTTCACATCCAGCTGACCCTCCATGAGGCTTTGCAACACATCCCTCTTCTTCAGCGATCCTTGAGAGACAGGACCACAGTCAGGAGGAAGAAGAGGAACAACACCGCAGAGATTCATGTGTTGACAAAAGCCACGTGTTACGCGATCCAGAACCATCTGCCGACTAAGAGGCTAGATTTAGGAGCCCCGTATGTCAGATGTCAGATTAGTGAGCAGAGGTTCGACCGTACTCTATTAGATAGCGGATCGTCGATCAACCTTCTTCCGGCAGCCCTTCTCGACCACTTAGAGTTGGGCACTCTTAGACAGAGCAGGACATACCTTCAGTTTGCTGATCGGTCTGTCAAGAGGCCAAAGGGGTTGTTGCGAGACGTTGTCGTCACGATTCAGGGTTTGCAATTCCCCGTGGACTTCGTAGTGCTGGACATGGAGACCCCTGACTCGTTGACCGATTCCCCCATCATCCTCGGTCGCCCGTTCTTGGCCACAACCAAGGCGGCGACTGACCATGACAGTGGGAAGGTATTCTTTCGCGTCCAGGGCGAGAGTATACAAATAGAGACGGTTAAGGACCACAAAGCCAGAGATAGATCCCGCTCAGAGGGCAGTACAGATTCAGAACGGCTGACAGATACAGAGCCATACATACACCAGGACTGTGATTTTGTGATCACAGATGATGAGGCAGCTTGGGCAGATCCTGCCGCACAGACCATCCTCTCATATTCAGATACAGCTGATGCAGAGATGATAGCAGAGGATAGTCTGGAGAGCACAGCCCTGGTACAGGATACTATTGAGTCAGCAGAGTCGGACCTTGATCGCGACACGATTTTCAGTGATGGTGGTACTAAGGCCACCCTGCTCTACGGTGGTACTGATGCCACCGCAGTTGATACAGATCCCTCGGATTCAGAATCTGATTGGGCAGATTGTGATGATCAGATACCAGACCTGGATCCACCTGAGCCTACAGATGAGGAGGAGGTAGAGGCAGAGCAGATCAGAGACAATGCAGAGGACCCGCCTTCTCCAGATCAAGTTTGTGAGAGTTCTTTATCATTTTCCCAAGCAGATTTGGCAGAATTGTCAGCATACACACATCTTCTTCAGAAGCCAGATTTGCCAGCACCCAGTTGTCCAGAGCTAAAGCCGCTCCCTACTTCGCTGAAGTATCGATTCCTTGCGGGAGAGTCTGAGATGTATCCAGTCATCATCTCTGCCGATCTGACTGGAGAACAAGAATCCCGTCTGATGGGGGTTCTTGAAAAGAACCGCAAGGCAATTGGATGGAGCGTAGCAGATCTCCATGGGATTAGTCCCTCGTTGTGCTCCCACCATATCTATCTCGAGGAAGGGGCAAAGCCGTCGCGTGAGTTCCAGCGGCGACTGAACCCCAACCTACGAGAGGTTGTCATGAAGGAAATATCAAAATGGTGGAGTGCAGATTTTATTTATCCCATTTCCGACTCCAAGTGGGTTAGCCCCTTGCATGTGGTGCCCAAGAAGACGGGCATCACGACTGAGATCAGTGAGTCAGGAGAGGAGATTGCTACACGAGTACCCACCTCTTGGCGGGTCTGCGTTGACTACAGGAGACTCAACCAGGCCACCAAGAAGGACCATTTCCCCCTGCCTTTTATTGATCAGATCATAGAGAGACTGGCAGGGAAGAGCCATTATTGCTTCCTGGATGGGTACTCGGGCTACAATCAGGTGGCCATCGCTCCTGAGGATCAGGAGAAGACCACCTTTACCTGTCCCTTCGGTACATACGCCTTTCGACGCATGCCATTTGGGCTATGCAACGCCCCTGCGACTTTTCAGAGATGCATGCTGTCGATCTTTTCGGACATGGTAGGGGAGTGTTTGGAGGTCTTCATGGACGACTTCTCGGTTTACGGCGACGGATTCGATTCCTGTCTTGACTGCCTAGACCGAGTGCTCCATCGATGTATTGCTACCCGCTTGGTTCTGTCTTGGGAGAAGAGTCACTTCATGGTGACTCAAGGGACGGTGCTTGGCCACATCATCTCCAACAGGGGCATGGAGGTTGATCCGACCAAGGTTGACGTCATTAGAAAACTCGCACCGCCGTCCAATTTGAAGCAGCTACGGTCATTTCTGGGGCACGTTGGTTTTTATAGGAGATTCATTCATGATTTCAGCAAGATTGCCCGACCGTTGACTGACCTCCTGACGAAAGACACCGAGTTCCTTGTCGATGACAAGTGTCTTTCGTCCTTTGAGACTCTCCAGCAGTGTGTTATTGAGGCTCCTGTCCTTCAGCCACCCGATTGGTCTCTCCCATTCGAGATCATGACGGACGCCTCTGATTTTGCCGTAGGGGCCGTGCTAGGACAGAGGAGGGACGGAGTTCCATTTGCCATACACTATGCTAGCCGCACATTGGATTCCGCCCAGCGGAATTATACGGTCACAGAGAAGGAGATGCTAGCAGTAGTGTTCGCCCTAGATAAGTTCAGATCATATATCATTGGATCTAGAGCGACTTTGTTTACAGATCACACCGCCATCAGGTACCTCATGGCAAAGAAGGATGCCAAGGCCAGACTGACTAGATGGATCCTTCTACTCCAGGAGTTCGATATTGAGATTAAGGATAAGCCTGGAGTCAAGAATGTGGTGGCGGATCATCTCTCCCGATTAGAGCAGCCTGAGGATTCTGAGCAGATTGATCCTATTCGTGATACCTTCCCAGATGAGGCGATCCTTGCTATCGCCTCACTCCCGTGGTATGCCGATATTGTGAACTTTCTCGTTGCAGGGAAAGTCCCACAAGATTGGCCCAGGCAGAGACTTGAGACCTTCCTTGCAAGGGCCAAGTCCTACCACTGGGAGGATCCAATCCTTTACCACGAAGGAGGGGATAGCGTCTGGCGTCGGTGTATTCCTCAGGAGGAGCATCATAGTGTCCTCACTTACTGCCACAAGCTTGAGGCAGGAGGACATCATTCTGGGAGGAGAACGACACAGAAAGTGCTCCAATCCGGCTTGTGGTGGCCTACCCTCTTCAAGGACTCTGATGAGTTCGTGAAGAGGTGTACTGACTGTCAGAGGATGGGCACTTGTGGACAGCGTGATATGATGCCGATGCAGCCCATTCACTTCTGTGAGGTCTTTGACGCATGGGGCATCGATTTCATGGGTCCATTCCCTAAGAGTCAGGGATTTGAGTACATTCTGCTGGCCGTTGATTATGTGAGTCGTTGGGTTGAGGCTATCCCCGCCCGAGCCGCTGATGCGAGGACAGTTTGCAGATTTTTGAGAAAGCATATCATCACGCGGTTCGGGGTTCCACGAGTTCTGATTTCTGATGGGGGGTCTCATTTCGTCAACGACCAGGTGAAGGCCCTTGCTAGCGAGTTCAGTATAGACCATCGTGTTGCCACACCTTACCATCCACAGACGAATGGTCTAGCTGAGGTGTCGAATAGGGAGATCAAGAATATTTTGCAGAAAGTCGTCCGCCCTGACCGAAAGAATTGGTCACAGCTTTTGGACTCGGTCTTGTGGGCATATCGGACGTCTTTCAAGACTCCATTGGGCACATCTCCCTTTCGCCTCGTTTATGGCAAGCCGTGCCATCTACCTGTTGAGCTGAGGCACAAGTCACTTTGGGCAGTTACAGATATTCTTATGGATCCAGATGGTATGGGAGACCAGAGGAGGGCAGAGTTAGCTGCCCTAGAGGAGCTTAGAGATGCAGCTTTCTCAAGCAGCCTACATTATAAGGAAAAAGTGAAGGAGTGGCATGATTCTCATATCAGCCACAAGCATTTTGAGATTGGACAGAAAGTATGGTTGTTTGATGCAAGGCTACGATTATTTCCAGGGAAGCTACAGAGCAAATGGAAGGGACCTTACTTGGTCAGAAAGGTACACGATAACGGTAGCATTGATATATCTGAGTTATCTTCTGAGAGTACCTTTCGAGTGAACGGCCAGCGGCTCAAGCCATTTCTAGATCATGAGCCGCGGGACGTTATTGTTGCCCCGATTCATTTTGCGTGAGATGTGGTCTCTTGACTCACCTCTTTTGCATCTCACGCTTGATTTTCACTGTTCTTCCGCCTGTATAGATCCAGTTGTCATTATCATTCTATTCTTTAGTCCCACATCCCTTTCCTCATCTTATGATTATGCTATACTTAGGGTGTACTTTACCCTAAGTATAGGGGGGATGTAGGACCTGCGGGTATTCTTTTCATTTGTTCTGCCCCTGTTTTGCTGCCTATACTTAGGGAAATTTTACCCCAAGTATAGGGGGGGGCAGAGTCTGTATATTCTTCCCTCGGATTTCCCTTCATGTACAGCTTGCTATACTTAGGATTAGTTAATCCTAAGTATAGGGGGAAACCACCGAGTTCCTCTCATTCTATTCATTTATTCGTTCCTGTACTTAACCATTCCTTTTCACTTCCCTTTTACTAAACACGAGTTATGTCTTCTTCATCGCTCTTGATCACTCTGAGGACATCGTTCGAGCTAAGTATAGGGGGGGTGTGTATATATTTCATATATACTTTAGCCATAACTCGTACTTTGTGTGAGTGTGTTAATAAATAAAATGGCTAAAAATCACAAAAAATTTAAAAATTTTTCATGTACATAAACCTCTTTTATCTTGCACATACATAGCTAGTGTACAAAGTATTTTTGTAAAAATGATTTCAAAAATATTTTGTGTAAAGCTTGTGTAAATATTTTTTGTATCAAAATTATGTATATAGTACAAAATTTTTCCAAAATGTTGTGAAAATCAAAAGTTTGCAAAAATCTTGTGTAAATGCTTGTAAATATCTTTTTGCAAAACTTGCACCTCATGCATCATTCATCCGTGATTTCAAAACATTTTTCAAAAATTTTGCATGATTGTAAAATATTTGTAAATAGCATCTTGTGTACATATATGTATATAGTTTTTCCTGGATGAGAGTTGACATTTAAACTAAGCCTGGAATTAAATTGAGAAATGGAGCTTGAATAAGATCTTAATCCACTTAACTTTAAGAGGAACCTTATAGGACTTAGGGTTAAGGCTTTTCAGGTCCATAAGGACTTAATTCTTTGAGTCCACTAGGCTATGAGCATATGTCATCTTGATGAGCCTAAGTAGAGCACTTAACAACACATGCATGACTCTTAGAGACAATGGCTTGACTTGCACCTGCACTTACACATGGCTCTCCACGGATGAGGTGGTGAGGAGGCAGTTTCCTTTGGCTTGGGGTAGCATATGAGGGTAGTACTTCTAGGCGGAACCTCTCTTCTTCTTCTAGTGAAGGAAGTGCGCCTCAACTTGGTCTAGTGGTGATGAAGGCTAAAGACAGAAGCTGTGGGTTGCAATAAAGCTTCAAAAGAGGGATAGTCTACTGGCTCAAGGGGAAATTTCTTATATGCTGCACCATGTAGATATGCTGTACAGAAATCCTTGAAAAAAAATGCAAAAATGCAAAAAGAACTCCAAAAAAGTGGTGGGTCGGATTGAAAATTTAATAACCCCACCGGAGTGTATATAGTCAAATAAAGCAAAGCTTATGGTATCCATGTTACATCTCATGAAGCTTGCAGCGGGAGACTTAGCTACACTGGCTAAGCTTCCAAAACTCTATACTTCTACCCCCTCTTCTTGAGCCGGTTGCACTTGAACTTAGAAGGGAATACCCCGCTTCTCGAGGAAAGAGTTGCTAGACCGAGGCATTAGAGTTACCAGGTTGAGGGAGGTTGTTTCTTTATTACTTCTGAGGTGGGGAGCCACATATCACTTACACCGCAGGGAAAGATTCATGGTCATTAGAGTTTGTGTATGTAGACTTGTTCTGATCTGGTTTATTGAGGAGTCTTGCCCATAAATTGGTGGAACTTGGAGGTTGTTGAGTTTTAAGCTTAAGTCCAAATAAGGTTCCGACACATTAATAATCCAAAGATCTGATCGAGCTCCATATTTCAATTTAATGAAGGAAAGTTTAATAATTCAACCTGGATCCATGTACATCCTCTTTTTCTTTTTCTTTCTTTTTCACTTCTTTTTCAAATAAGTGTTTGCTAAGGGACTAGCAAAGTTAAGCATAGGGGGGTGATGAATACCCATTCATCACTCTTTATTCTTCTATTTTAGCTACAAGAACCTTTGCAAATACATGTAGATATGTGTAAATACAAATAATTACCAAAAGCATGCATTGTGTAAAAACCTGTAATTAGCATGTTTTTGTGCAAAAATAAAAGAATAAGGAGTAAAAAGAAAAAGAGGGAAATATTTAGAATAAATATTGAGCAACCTAACCCAAGGGAGGGCTCAGCATGGGCCTGACCGCATAAAAGCCAAAGTAGAGGGAGATAGGAGCTCATGTGTATAGACTTTTGTAAATAAATAAAATTATATTTTCCTCACCCAAAAATATGCTTGTACATATTTTGTATATATTTAGAAACTCCTAAAAACAAAATAAAAATTTAAAAATCAAAAATGCAAAAATATCCCTCCACCATGTGCATAGACCATCATCCTTTAACCCTATAAATAAATGTATTTATTTTCAAAACTTTTTGTGAATATTCTATGGCATATTTTGTAAATAAATAAAAAGAAACAAAACAAAAATCAAATAAAAATTACAAAATTAAAATTACAAAAATACATTGTATATATACCATGTGTATAAATGTATATATCTATTTATTTCACCTATGTGTATAAATAATAAAAATAAAATAAAAATAGCCTTTTATTCCTCATTTTATTCTATAAATAAATAAAACATAAAGTAGGAATAAAATTGTATAAAAATAATAATAAAAAATCAAAAATAAAAAGCCTACATATTGTATATATCCCTATATAATGTACATACCTTATTCTTATTTCCAAAAATTAATTAAAAATCACCAAAAAATAGAAAAAAATAAAAGAAAAATATTTCATGTTGAAAGTTTTTGCAAAATCGACCATTTGTTGCCTCATTTTTAAGTGTCAAATCTTGTCCACGTGGCAGCATCCCATTGGTCCACGGGGAATGTTGACCCCGGTCAACTCCCCCGCGGACTCTTTCCTTTTTGAGAAGACGCACGCCGCCCCGCCTTCGCCATTTTCTCCACGCGCCTCCAGCCTGTCGCCCACGCAAACCCCGCGCCCGGATCCTTCGCCGATCATCTGACATCCTCGCCAGATCCTTCGCCGTGAGATCCACGCATTCCATAGCCGTCGCCTCCCAACCCTAATCGAGCCTGCAGCTATATATAGAACCACCTCCGCCGCCTCCGCGCCCCATCTTTGGCTCTTCCCCTTCTTCCCAGTGAACTCCAGAGGCACCGCGAGAGTGACAGCAAGCGATCGCCCCTGTTGCAGCGAGGCGAGGAGGTGAAACCACTGATCCGGCGTTCTTCGCCGCCGTTGCTCCGCCACCAGCGTGAGAACCGAGCCTCGGGCCGAGACGACCCTTGAGGCTACGACCAGGAGCACCCCCTGCTCTTCCCCAGTCTCTCCGACCACCCAGGTAACCTTAGAGCTTCCTTATTTCGCTTAATTTCTTGTTTCCCCCAAATCGAAGCTCCGCCGATTTCCTTTGATTCCGACCATATCGCGTATCCTCTCGATCACCGGAACAACCAGTCACCATCGCTGTTCCTCCGCGCACATTCTCCGCCCCCTCGTTCAACCCAGCTCGCACAGGAGCTGGGGTTCGAGCTCCACCGTCCTCCGCTCGCCGGAGCTCGCTCACCTCGACGCACCGTCCACCCTCATGCCGCTTCTTCGGGTCGAGGCACTTTGCCCTCGACCCGCGAAGCTCTTGAGCTGTTTTGCAGGTCAAGAGGAGGCCATCTGAGGCCCCCTCACATCCAGGCCAGGAGCTCTCCTCCGTCGACCTCGCCGGAGCCCCTCCAGGGCTCGGTTGGGCCATCGGAGGCTACCACCAGCTGCGGGACGTCATAGCCGACCTTCTTCGATCATCCGAGGCAGCTGAGGAGGCCTACAGCATGCGCACGAGGCCGGCGAATCTCGCCGGCCACCTGTTCTTCGAGGGTCTTCCACCACCGTTCGATCGCCCTCCGCTCCAGTTTTCATCGTGACCGTCCATCTATCGAGGAGCCACCACCGTCCGATCACCCAGAGGAGCAATCCGGACCGTTAGCGCAGAGGAGAGAGGCAACAACACCTGATCCGTCAGATCTTCCACGTGCCCTCCTCTGCGCCGTCGATCGGCCCACGTGCGGAAGAGGAAAGAGGCGCCTGAGACCAGAGCCATCAGATCCGCCACGCGTCCACCATCCAGCCGTCGACTTAATAAAGGGGTAATTTTCCTTAGGCCCCCTCGTAGTTTCTGTTTTACGTATCAGTCCTGTAAATATTTTAGGAGTTTTATTTACGTAGGGATAATTGCACATTGGACCTCATCTTTTAGCTTATTTGCATTTATGCCCCTGTTTGTGTGAGCCACGTGCGTCGTCACGTGTGTATTTGGTGTATTTGCAACTTTAGCCCTGTAGTTTTGGTTGTGTAATGAAATAGTTTTGATAATTGCATTTATGCCCCTGTGAGCATTTTATTTCCGCATGTGCGTCTTTTAGTGGGTTATTTGCATAACAACCCCTGGACTTTTTGGTACGAGTTACCAAAAGGTCCTCGGACTTGTTTTTCTTACATATAGGTCCCTGAGTGCCCCAGGCACGCGCCTCGCGCGTGATTTCGTGGGTATTTTGCACCAGGACCCCTAGAACTTTGGGTATTTGCACTTTGGTCCTTGTGCACAGTGCCCCCTTTTGGATTTTGAATAAAATATCAATTCATCTCCAAATTCGATAAAAATTTGACACATGGCTCCTGCCATGTTGTAGGATTTTTTGAGAATTTTGGAGGATATTTTTGAGTGCATTTGTTATTTTTAAAAAATTCAAAAACATTTACTTTTGGCACTGTTTCACTTGAAAAATCACAAAAAATATAAAAACCCCTCTAAAAATTCTAGAAAAATTAGGTGTTGTTTCTGTCGTGTTTCTTGATTTTCTAGCCAATTTTGGCTATTTTTCATTGAGTAAAAACCCTAAAAATTTAAAAACACCTCAAAACTCATAAAAATCATAATAAATAATTTAAAAACCCAAAAACAATAATTTTGGTGCTCAAATTTTCCTTGTTTTCTCTAGTATACAGGAAAATTACCTCCAGGTCCCTTTGAGATCCTTAGATATTTTATCTTTGGGTTTTGGGCCTGGTTGGATAGTACCTTGCTTTTTGCGCACTGTTTGATTTTTAGAAAATAAAATATACCTTATAAAAATCCCAAAAATTCACCAAAAACACTTAAAAACCTAAAAAACATAAAAACAATTTTTCTTGAATTTTTGCTTGATTTTTGATGCTTTAAATAAATTGCTCAAGTGTGTTTGTTCTTGTGTTTTCTTATTTTTCGCTACATATTAAAAATCAAAAAAAAATTTAAAAACAATTAAAAATCACTAAAAAATGTTTTCCCTTCTTCTTTGACTACTTCGTAGGCTTCTTAAGCCAACCCGTGCTCCTTGTGTTCGACCATGGGTGCTATACCAGGTAAATCTCCTAGCAGGACCGCTTTTGTGCTTCTTTTGATTTTACGTATTTTTCGAGTGGCTCATCATTTTTCCGTTGACCGAATTGATCGATTAAGGACAACGACATTGTGATTTATCTTCCACCTTAGTCGCGTCCATTTCCGTGTCATCAGTAGGCGTCAACCGTTACAGGAGAGGGAGGTGGCGGACTACAGGGCTGGGAAGGGGGGAAAAGGGGTCACATGCGGAGCACATGATCGGTAGTGAGAGAGGCGGGTCACGTTCTCTGTACATGACTTGTGAAGAGGGGAAGAAAACGAGGGGAAGCGAGCAAGGGGAAGAGAGAGAAACGAAGAGGGAAGAAAGAAAAAGAAGAAAACAAGAGGGGAAGAAAATATGAAAAAAGTAAAATTAAAATAAGTAAATAAATAAGAAAGAAAAAAAATGAAATTAAGGATTAAAAATATAAAAATTAAATAAAATAAAAATAGTAAAATCAAAAGAAAATCGAAAGATATAGTAAATGGAGTCAAATGAAAAATGGTCAACATGAGAGCTGCCCGTCTCGATGTGATTTACAACTATCGTGAATGACCCAAAAGAAAAAGAGGACAACTGTACAAAACATATTTTTGGAGGTATTCTATAAATAATAAAATACCACATTTTTATACTTTGTGATTTTTTTCATATTTTTTATTTGATTTTAATTAATGGATTAATTTGTATACAATATGTACATATTTAGTTTAAATTTTATGGATTTTTATAGGTTAGAAAAAGATAGAATAAAATCAATATGTACAAAATATACAATGTCTAATATTTTTTATTTCTTTCAATTTTGCTCTTTTTATGGATTTTAATTCTTTTTGCCATGTTAGTTAATTAATCAAAGAATAATATAGAGGAAGAACTAGGTTAAAATAATTGATTTTTGTACATAAAATAATAGGCACAATTGAGGCAAAAAGAAGGGTTATTTATTTACAGATTTTAATCCTTAATCTAAACACGATTAATGAATGTTAATTAATTGATTCTAAAGGATTAAATATGTGATTTATTAAGGGAATTTTGCTAAAATGTTCATATAAAATAGGTGAATCATGGATTCATCACGCCCTTATACTTAGCTCTTCGCTTGTCCCCAAGCAAATTTTAGTGAGTTAGAATTTGAATCCCGACTATGCACGTGCAAATTTCAATACATATCTCATTAAGAATGTTTGGTTTCAATGTTCTTAAATTTCTAAGTTCAATCCAAACTCTAGTCAAAAGGAATCCAACTTCTCTAATTATCAGACTCTCTATTTGTACATTTAGCATAAGAGATATGTCATTTAATGTGTACTGCATTTCCGAGAGTCGAGCCAAAATGCTACTCAGAGTTCTGATCCAAGAGGCTCTCCTCAAGCCCTAATTCTCAAGACTAGGGAACAAGTCGGTTCTTGCTTCAATCCACCATCTCATTAGTTGTCAATCTTGAATGTGTAGATGGACAGTCGGATGATGGAGGGCATATGATTGTGTAATTTCATTTCTCCCTTGCGTTGAAACAAGGATCCTCTCGAGTGCCCTTTTACTCAACACATCTATTTTTAGTGTATTTATCAATGTCTTCGTCAAGAGAGTTCAGAGTCATTTCTACTTGTTTTCCTGGGAGTACACCGGGGTGTGTCTCTTTTGAGTATCTAAGATACCTTCAACACCCAGACTTGTATCACTATATGATGCAGAGCTCTTTTTGGGTGCTAGCCCGACTCCTTGGTCCTAATAGCTTTGGTCAAAGTGGACACTTTGAAATGTTTGGGAGCACTCGCCTTTGGTGGAAGCTCTTTGATTTTGTACTTGTAATGAGAGAGATTTTCCTTGTAAGAGAGAACTTCTCTCAAATTTATTTTATTAGCTGGCTAGCTACATTGCTTTTACTAAGAGTTGATGCACACTGATCACCAATTACTTAAAGTTCATCACACCCTGTCACATAGATCAATATCAAACGATAGCATGTGAACTAGTTGCATACTGGCTAGGGTTTGCCGACAATAAGGTTTCTTGAAACTTTCATCAACTTTATCACATCCTCGAGCATCATAAAATCAGGTCTAGACTCAAATCTCAAGTTCCAATCCCTCAAGTGATATCTCAACACATCTCATCAATCATGTAGTTGTGTAGGAGATGTGCTGATCATATTCTTCAATGTAGAGATTAAGAGTGTAGTATAGCATTCACATCTTTCAAACTGGGGAATGTGGATTATTAAATCTCAAACCTTAATGACTAAGGCCGATTAACTTTAAATCAAAGGACTTTAAAAACCCGAGTTTCCTTCTTTCCTCAAGTATTGAGTGATATTGAAAATGTCAGGGATAAAATCTTAAGTTAGTTTTTTGAATTTTTTGTTAAACCCCTAATTTTTTTCTTGAGAACAAGTAGCATTTACATAAGAAATTTAGTATAGTATACATAATAAAAAAACTTATACCTATACCCGATTTTCGATGAAAATAATTAAAGTACAAGCTATGGATAAAGTATATACAATATATTCAAACGCCCCCCTATACTTATCATGTGCTATGTCCTCATAACAAAAAGTGAAATGTAGACATAGCTTGTACCAAGCATAGTTGAGTGAGAAGAATCGAAAGTCAACTCACCCTCCTATACTTAGGCCTTTGAGGGACTATGCATAGCAGATGAGTAATAAATGGGGCAGTCGAGAGTCAGAAGAAAAGAATATAAGTGAAGTATACACAATTGTACCATCCCCCTATACTTAGGCTCAGGTTAACCTAAGTATGATCATATAACTACAAGTGGAGAATCAAGAAGAATTATGGATGTACAAGGTCTAGGAGGTTTGTGACGAACCTTCTTGCAGGAGTACAGTGGGAATAATATGGAGAAGTAGTGGGTGGTGAAGAAGGGGAGTATGATGATGACCATCCATCATCAAATTTGTCCCCAGAAGAATAGTAGTCATACACAGAGGATCTCCTACTATTGTCAACCAGAGGTAAGTACCCTTTGATCACAACTGTACTTATTACACTTACCTGATGCACCACTTATGGACCAAATGAGGATTCTTCAGAAATCACCTAGTTTCTAAGGTCAAAGCTAACTTTCTTGATTGGTTTATTTCTGTGAGAAGCATTGGGAGCAAAATGGGCAGGGTTCTTCTCCCGATCACGAGTAATTAGTGTATCATTTAGGACTTTCTCGTCAGATGAATCGTCATAAAAGTCAACCAATTCTTGTAGGTTCATGCAAGGCTTTGGGCGAGGGAGCATGTTCCCAGTGGTTTTGTAAGTGATGGCTGGGGATGTTGATGTCACCTTCTGATATTCGTGAGTTTTGGTGACATCATAAGTTTCCTGAGTCAGTTTCATGTATAGTTTAAGTATTTCATGAATGACTGCCGATTCAAAGATTAGACCACTCAAATAACTATGATGATATTCATAAACATGGTCCAAATCTTCATAAGATCCTAAATATTGTTTCCTCCTAGGAGCAGTGTTAGGGTGGTGAGAATCCAACTATAGTTCAACAATCGATTTCTCAGGTGTCTCTCCTAGATTTTGTGTTAGTGTTTCTTGAGGAGAGGTCTAATCATGTGAAGTGGTTGTCTCCTGATCACGACCGTCGGTTTCGAGTCAGGTTTCATCAGAGAAGGTCGTGTCGTTGAGGATTTGTGCATTGTGATTAGAGTTTGGAAACTTGATGTCTTGAGTCTCACAAGCGACAATTACCTTAGTAGAGGCTAAGAATGGCTTTCCTAAAATGATAGGAGACTCAGACAACTTTCCGGGGTGCTCAATGTTGAGGACAATAAATTCCAAATTTATGCTTGTTACCTCGGAAATTCACAATGATAGAAACATATCCTGCAATCTTTCGTTAGGTCGATCAGGCAGTTGAACATCCTAGTCTTTTTGAGTTGTTTGGATTTGAGTTGGTCAAAAATGGACTTGGGAACAATGTTTAATATAGAGTTATCGTCTAACCGAACATGAGTGAATATGGTATCCTCAATTTCACATATGATCTGAATCAACTGCTTGACTTTGCAGCTTTTGATTTTGTGATTCATCACTAAAGAACTGGCCATATATATGGCATGATATTTATTCCTTGATCATTTCTTGCCCATCTTTTTAGGGTTTAGTCGACTCTTCACAAATTTCTTAAGATCGGGCACATATTTTATGGCCTTGATCAATGGAAGTTTTAAGATCAGACTCTTGCAACATACTTCCATTTCAGAATTGTCCATTTTTTTTGAATTTTGTTGTTTTTCATTTTTTGGTATTTTCTATGTGATGGTCAGTTGGGGGGGTGAGATCAGAGGTTAATGGAGTTTGTATCTGATTGTAAATCTCGTGATGGATCAATGGTTCGCTTAGTGGTGGCCTCACTTCTTTTGGATTTTTGCATCGACTGGATGAGATCAGATATTTTCAGTCAAAGCATTTACTCTTTGATTGATCAGGGCAATCTCATCCTCAAGCATCTTAAGACTTGTGATTAAATAATCATTCTCCATATGTCATGATTCTGACATGTAACCTTGAGTAGAGTATTGATTATCCATAGTTGTTATGGTCTCGTCATGAGTCATATTTGCTTGACTCTAGTTTTCTCGTGAATTATCGAAGGAAAATTGATCGTACTCAGGAAGAGAGTTAACCTGAGTATGGGATGGTTAAAGAGGTGAGGAGTCCATAATAACAAAAACTTATGTTTCACTATCAATACTGGTTACTCTATTTTCCATCCTCAAATCTACTTGCTCTCTCATGTCCATAAGATAATCGGAATGTGAGAGCGGTCTAATCCAAGAAGAAGTGTGGGCATGGGGTGGAATGTATGAGATGGAAGAAAATGATGGCTTGGGGGACTAGGTTTGAATATAGGGTTCCCTGGGAAGAGTGAGAAGAAGAATATCGAGACATGGTCGTGGAGACCAGGTAGGAAGACCAATGTACTAACATATTCTCAAGAGAGGGATGGAATGATTTGGAAAATGCAATTTTTTTGCAATTTCATGGTCTTTGATGCACACATGTTAAATACAAAACAAACACGTAGATTCACCCACTCGATTCTAGTAAAGGCCCGTTAGGGTTTGGCTACTTATCTTTTCGATTGTAATTTTAAATGACCATACAATATTGAAGACTTAGTAGAGCTGTTAGGTGCCAAAATTATTTACAAATACTATCATGAGTTCATACAACTCGTTTCACCTACTTTCAACAGGTATAGGTGTAACTACGGGCAGGAGCGACTCCAGGAGGCGGAGAAGAGGAGAACGCGGATAGCTGCGACGGCGGTGGCTCCTGGCTCTGGCCAGGAGGTGTCAAGGAAGGAGATGCGGTTACAGTGTCACGGCTTCCTTTATTTATTTCTTTATTTTTTTATTTTATAAGACAAGAACAACAAAAAAACTTTTATATTTTTAAACAAAAATGCAGATATCCTTGTTTTTATTTTTTTATTTTTTTAATATTTTTGTTTTTTCTTACGAAACAAATGTTAGATAGATAAAAATATATGTTTATTTATTTTTTTATTTTATTCCACAAAAACCAATGAGGATGCAAGCTTGACTGCTCGATTCTGATTATTTGGATTGCGAAAAAAATAAAATAGATGTGTGAATGGATGGTGGATCCATTGAATAGTGATGGATAGATACGTAGATCCGATCGCCGTACGTGACCGGAAATGAGAAATTGCGTGAGGTAGAATAAGAAAATGATGAGATCGAAAAAATGGCGTGAAATCGGTAGTCAGAGATGAATTGATTGACAATGATGAATGATTAAAACTACGAATCTAGATCTACAACGAGATTGAAAATAAACACTACGCTACGATTACTCTAGATGAAAAATGCGGAAAAATTGGATCTAAGTTGGGGGAGGCAGGCTCGTGATGGCCTCAACGACAACTGGTTTCCCTATCGACCGACGGGTTTTCGGGATTGAAGCTCCTTCTCCACCAAAGATTGATCAAGAGCAAATGATGGAGGAGGAGCCCAATAAAAAGAGAAGGAAAAATGAAAAAGAAATATGTACAAAGAAGGAATATTTTATTGGTTAAATAAATAAAAAAAATGAAATTCGGAATTAAATAAAATAATTAAAACAATCAATTTATAAAAATTAATTAGCCACCTTAATGGTGGTTATTTAAGGCATAAAATCATATCTGTATATACAAGGTAGGCCATCAAGTCAAATAAATGAATAAATTAAATAATTAAATATAAATTTCGTAATTTTATTAATTTAATTAATTAATAATATATATTAAAATTTTAATGGTTATTTTTATGTAAGGAAATTAGTTGTATACAAGAATTACATAGATATAGTACAATATACACATGTATAAATGAGGAAATTATATTTTAAATATTTTTTAAATTTTATTGTATTTTTAAAAATTTTATTTTTATTAATGAAGAGAATATTCACAATTATATACATTATGTATAAAGATAAATATGAATAAATATATACAATAAGTAAGTGGTGAAACTACACAAACCATCCCAAAAAACCAACTTTTCAACCGTAACTTTAAAAATTATGAAACCACAACCACTTGAAAGATAATTTAATTTTGAGCACAATGGAAGTGAGTTTGATTCAATTTGAGTTCGTGTGGAGCTGGAATTGGTCTTTCAATTATTACTTTACGGTTTTTCTGAGTGTGGATACTTTTAATCTGTACATTATTTTATTTGGCAATTATTTTTATTATTTACAATATATTTTTATTTACAACTTTTGTTAGAAAAATATTTAATTTGAGGTCAATTTATATACAAATAAATTATATAAGTTTTATATAAATATATAGGGAAAAATATTTACAAATTATTTTTAGATTAAAGACCCTATCTCCCCCGAGTTTATTCCTGGCCAATTAGGTCAAGTATTGACCTTCCCTCGGGGTCTGGATCAGTCTGCATTTATTTCATAAATTTATCATTTATCTTTCTTTTCTTTTTTTCTTTTCTTCTTTATTCTTTTATTTGAGTATAAAAAGTGTTAAAAATGCATGTTTAACAAATGCATGTAAAATGGTATTTTCATGAAGTTAGTATGTATTTACATGTATTTGATTAAGAAAATAAAGCTAAAATAAAAGAATAAAGGCGATGAATCGTGGATTCATCAAGGGGTTACCTGGAGCTACGAGGTGATCGAAGATTGGAGGAGGTGGTGTCGCTTGGGCTTAGTAGATGGGTCTCCTCTGGTCTTCGCTCCAAGGCTCCGACGAAGGAAGGCCTGAGTTGGGAAGCCAAGAAGAAGCTACTACGTGGTCGGGGATGCCCATGGATCGCACCTAAACTCCACTCTCATCATCGCTCTGCGAAGATCGCCTTTGCTAATATCACTAGATAGGGATTTGGAGCTGGTGGGGATAAGTTCTGGAGTGATGGATAGGCTGCAGATGGGTGGTGCTCAAATGTTTTATAGGAGGGTGAAGAGAGGAGGTTATGGCTGACATGGGTGTCTTGAAGGGCCGATGGCAATCATCGATATGGGGAGGTTACATGAAAGGAGGATTGATGGCGAATAATTAAGAGGAGCAAGAGGAATCCAGAGGGAGAAGGTTGTTGATTTGGTTGGTCAAAGACTAATTAACTAATGATTAAAGACTAATAATTAATAATTAACTAATGATTAAAGACTCAAGAATGATACTGTGACATCAGATCCTACAAAAAAGGTATATAGTATGTTATAGAGACCGCTTAAAGCGGTGGTTATGTGACCTAGTGATACGCTTGCCACTAATGACGACTGCGGTGTGAAGTAACCTAGTAAATGGCTTATGGTGATGAACATTGAGGAGGAGGGGCTGCGCATGGGCTCCCGCTAAGGTTTGGTGTTACTTGGCTATGGACTTGGAGGCCCTCAAAGGTGATTGGTGGTGTTAGGGATCATACCATATGATAGGGTATTGTTTGCGTAGAATCTAATCAAATCTTCCTCTAAATCTGAATCTAATAGATTGTAATTCGGAATGGATTCTAGAATATTATCTATTACAACTTTAATATACTTGAGCGTGTCAATTTTCACTCCTTATGTAATAGGGTTCTTCCTAGAACCAACAATTAACCTCATTGCACATATCTTCAGATGTATTCATTGTGTGTCATGTATTTCTTTTGAGCAACTTTTTAGAGATGGTAAGTGTATGTACTATTTACGTGGAAGTTATGTTATTTAATAATTAATTATATCAGAATTTTCACGAATAACAAAAAATATTCTTGATAGAATGGAAGTCAATGGTGTATAATTAGGATCTCCGAGTTTCAACGAACAATAAAAAATTTTCTTAAAAAGGAAGTCAAGAGTGTATTAGGGACTCTAAAATCTTCCCAAAATATGTGTGTGTATATATTCTTCTAAAAAGCAAAGGAGATATTAACTATCAACAGTATCCCAATAAGCTATTAATTATAATTATTCAACTCATTAGAGTTGATTAGTTGTAAATAAGTTTTTGTAAGTGTTGTTGACCGGATGGCCTAACGGTGTTATCAAATGATCCATTTGTAGTTCTTGGCTGATGAGGGTATGGCACATTTGTAGCATGATTTGTATGCACGCATCTACACGTCCTCGTTTACTTATCACTTCCATATATCTCGTTTGGACTCCTTCAATGAAAAGGATATAGTTAATGATCTCTCAACCGTTGACAGCCTAGCAATGGCCTAACCCTAATTAAGTCCGAATGAGACCTATGAACAACCATTTCTCTTATCTATATAAAGCCACACGCCATTCTATTCCTTCATAGCAGACACTGTCTTCTTCATATTTTCAAGAATATGAGTGCTAAAGTGCTTCTGGTTGCGTTGTTTTGTGCTTTTGTCTGCTCAATCGACGGGAGGAAGTTACTTAATGATGATGGAGAACACTTGAAAGATGAGAAGTGGTTCTATCCGGGGTTTCATCCATGGTTCCATCCATGGTTTCACCCATGGTTTCACCCATGGTATCCCGGTTATTATGGGTATGGTAACGGTGGGGGCTATGGCGGAGGATATGGCGGTGGAGGTGGATATGGAGGAGGAGGGGGCTATGGTGGTGGAGGCGGGTACGGAGGAGGTGGGGGCGGCGGTGGTGGAGGCGGTGGCGGTGGAGGCGGTTATGGACAAGGAGGGGGTTACGGTGGTGGAAGCGGGTATGGAGGAGGCGGGGGTGCGGGTTATGGACAAGGAGGGGGCTATGGTGGCGGATACCATTGAGGAATTCTCTAATCTCTCAAGGCCTTCCACAATAAAGAGAAGAAGGAATAAACGCGTATCCTATTGTGGGATGTAGTTTGTTGGTGATCAATGTTATGCATATCTTTTATCTTCTTTTTATTTTGTGTGAACATAATATCCTCATGTATGTATTCTCTTTAAATGTTAAATTTAAAATAATCTAATGTCCTTGCCTATATGTTTATATAATTGTTGTGAATGTTTATGTGATAATTGTAACGACCTTTTGCCAACTATTTACGTTTATTTTATTTTAAGGTAAGGCAATCATAGAAAATCTTCTCAAAAATATTTTGAATAGCAATTGTTTTTTTCAATTATGATTTTAAGAGTAGAAGGGATCTTACCTATTCCGTTGTCGTGATAGTCATAAGAGGTCAGCTCCACTTGCGATGGCAGGCAAAGCACATGAATAAGGATGCAACCAGATATAAAATAAATGCCACTATAAATCTAATTGATTGCAGTGTGCAATTGCAACCATGCACTATTAGCGGATCTTTTCTTACATCAGTGATGTATAGTAAACCCTTGTGAATAATTATCATTAGCAATGGCTATACCATATTGCCTATGTAAGTTAACTCCATTACAACCATGTACTATTAGAGGTCATCCGATAGAGAATAAGGGAAAGGAATAATAAGTGATAACAAGGGAGAAGACATTGTTTTTGTTTGGTTGGAGGGAGATGATAAGGACGAACAGTGCAACATATGCGTTATTTCAAGAGGAGAGGCCTAATATGGAGGAAAAAGGATGGAAACCTTATCTCTCATTTTGACTCCAAGACCACAACATTGACCATCTATGGATGGAGGGGAATAAGGAGGGATATCAAAAACGAACAATCCACTCTTTTCCTGACATCAATGATGTGGCATGAACTGTCACAAATAATTATCATTAGCCACAAAACACCATGTACAATTAGCATGTCATTTTTTAACGTTAATTGTATGAAGTTAATCATTGCAATTAGTTATCATTAAGCGACGATTGGAACCTGACACGATTTTAGAGTTGGATTTCTATCACGTGTACCCTTTGAGATATTGCAATATCAATTATGCCTCTCCCTTTTTTGGAATATCAGTTGTGCCCCTAACTTCTAGTTGTTCTATCGCGTGTGCCCCTTGGGTTAGTTGTTTTTCATTCTCAATGTAAACATGCATTAACTATAGAGGCAAAAAAGGAATTTAATTTAAAAAAAGGTTGAAAAGTCTTCCATCCCCTACCCACCCTCTCCCTCCTACAACCCAACCTCCTCCTCCCCCTCCCTCTCCTTCAACCCAACCTCCTCCTTCACCCCCTCTCATCCCCCTCCTCCGCCACCAGACTCCTCCTCCTCCCCAATCCTTCCCCTCCTATGCCACCAGCCTCCTCCTCCTCCTCCCACTTCTCTGCACCTAACCTCCCCTTCCCCTTCCTCCTCCCCCTCCCCCTCCCCCTCCTCCATCTCCCTTCTCCTCCTCTACATGTTCCTCACACTATAAAAAGTCATGATTTGTGTGCACATGGAGGTTCATCATGTGCATGCTATGTGCATGCTTTGTGCACGCCCATGTGCTTGCCCGACTTGCGCTTGCAGATAGGCCTATCACAAGGGCCGACAGGCGAGCATTGATGAACGTGTAATTTCACCTCTTTCGAAATCAATAATTGTGGTATATGAGATGAAAACCGATCGATCAAAAACCATAAATTTGAATATGTGGAATACTTTTACTTGGTAAGATACCAAGGTCGAATACATGAAACAATGATTTTAATTGTGTGATTCTAAATTGATTTAAATAACTAATTAATCGTAATATTAATTTCTATGTCAGAATTAAAGAGAAAATATGATGATGAAAAACGCAATGAAAATGAGATGCAGTACGAAGAAAATAAACAGAGAGGACTACTAAGTGCATGATATGTGACCTGAATCTTTAATCACAACAATGTTGATCAGTATCCTCAAAATAGGTTCACGGATTAAGAAGGATTAAACTCAAAAGATATTTAAATTTATTCAAGTACTGCAAGTAAATATCTCAATTCATATTCATGCTAAATAATATTCAAGACAAGGATTCTTCAGAAATCATTTGATTCCTAAAGTCAAAGGTGGCTTTCTTGATTGGTTTGTTTCTGTGAGAAGCATTGGGAGCAAAATGGATATGGTTCTTCTCCTAATCATGAGTAACCGGTGTGTCATTTAGGGCTTCATCATCAGATGAATCACCATAAAAGTTAACCAATTCTTGTAGGGTCATGCAAGGCTTTGAGGAGGGAGCATGTACCTGGTGGTTTTGTGAGTGATGGCTGGGGATGTTGATGTCACCTTCTGATATTCATGAGTTTTGGTGACATCGAATGATTCCTGAGTCAATTCCTTATATGGTTCAAGTATCTCATGAATGACGGCTCTCAAAGATTGGACCACTCAAATAATTATAATGATCTTTATAAACATGGTCCAAATCTTCATAAGCTCATGATATCATTTCCTCTTAAGAGCGGTTTTAGGGTGGTGAGAATCCAAATATAGTTCAACAATCGATTTCTCTGGTGTCTCTCCTAGATTTTGTGTCCATATTTCGTGAGGAGAGGTCTGATCATGTGAAGTGGTTGTCTCCTGATCACGATTGTCGATTTCACGTGGGGTTTAATCAGAGTAGGTCGTGTCGTTGAGTCTTTGTTCATTGTCGTCAGAGTTCAGAAACTTGATGTCTTGAGTCTCACAATCGATAATTGCCTTAGTAGAGGATAAGAATGGCTTTCCTAAACTGATAGGAGACTAAGACAACTTTTCGGGTTGTCCAATGTCAAGGACAATAAAGTCCACTTTATGTTCGTCACCTCGAGAATTTATGACAACAGAAAGTTGTCCCCATAGTCTTTTGGTAGATCGATCAGGTAGTTGAACGATCATCCTAATCTTTTTGAGTTGTCCAAGTTTGAGTTGGTCGAAAACAGACTTGGGGAGGATGTTTAACGTAGAGTCGTCGTTTAACCGAACATGAGTGAATATGGTATCCTCAATTTCACATGTGATCTGAGTCAACTGCTTGAGTTTGCAGCATTTGATTTTGTGATCCATCACCAAAGAACTGACCATAGATATGTCATGATATTTAGTCCTTGATCCTTTCTTGACCTTCTTTTTAAGGTTTAGTTGACTCTTCACAAATCTCTTAAGATCGAACACATTCTATGACCTTGATCAATGGAAGCTCTAAGATCAGACTCTTGTAAAATGTTTTCATTTCAAAATTGTCCAATTTTTTTTTTAAAATTTTGTTATTTTCATTTCTTTGATATTTTCTATTTAATGATCAGTCGAGGAGTTAGAGGTTAATGGAGGTTGTATCTGACTGTAAGTCTTGTGATGGATCAATGGTTCGCTTGGTGGTGGCCTCACTTGTTTTGGATTTCTGCATCGACTGGATGAGATCATATATTTTTAATCAAAGAGACTACTCTATGATTGGTCCAGGAAATCATATCCTCAAACGTCGCATGACTTGTGAATGAATAATCATTCTCCATATGAGGTGATTCCGACATGTAACTTTAAGTAGAGTATTGATTATTCACAACTGTTATGGTCTCGTCATGAGTCATATTTCCTTGACTCTACTTTTCTAGTGAATTGTCGAAGGAAAATTGGTTCATACTCAGGAAGAGAGTTAACCTGAGTATGGTATGGTTCAAGAGGTGGGGAGTTCATAATAACTGAAAATTTTATTTCTCTGTCAATATCATTTACTCTATTTTTCCATACTCAAATCAGCTCGCTCTCTCGTATCCATAAGATAATCAGAATATGAGAGCGGTCGAATCCAAGAAGAAGTGTGGGCATGGGTTGGAATGTATGAGAGGGAAGAAAATGATGGCTGAGGGGGACAAAGTTTGATGAGAGGGTTACCCTAGGAAGAGTGAGAAGAAGGATATCAGGACATGGTCATGGAGACCAGGTAGGAAGACCAATATACTGACAACTTCTCAAGTGAGGGATAGAATGATTTGGAACCACGATTTGCTTGCAATTGCAAGGTCTTTGACGCACACAAGTTAAACACAAAACAAACACATAGACTCACCCACTCGATTCTAGTAAAGGCATGTTAGGGTTCGATTGCTTATCTTTTCGATTTTAATTTTAAATAACCATAAAATCTTAAAGACTAAGAGGAGCTATTAGGTGTTAAAATTGTTCACAAAGACTGTCTTGAGCTCATAGAACTAGTTGCACCTACTTAAGTACGAACAATATAACGACTACCCGTGTTACTTAAGGATGATGGCTTACACACTATCCTGTAAACCATCCATCTGCTAAGGGAAGTACGGACCGTTAAACAACTACCCATGTTTCCTCACTGATGAACGTCAAATTCGCCTCTGTAATAATGTGGAATTAAGCTGTAGTACAGGAAACGAATTTGGTTCATCAAAAACCACAGACTTTGAATGCTGTGGAATATTTATACTTGGCAAGTGTACTAAGGTCGAACACAGGGACACAGCTGCTTAATCAGAGTATTGAATTTTGATTCGTGAAGGCACAATGTCAATTATTCTCAATTTCAGGTCCACATGCAATTTATAAGGCAATGCAGAGCGATGCTAGGATGTATGCATTTTTTAGATATTTTTATGCAAGTTAAGGAGATGATGCATGGATATGCAAGAGAAATGATGCACACTACAATTATACCCTAAAAATGATGAGCAACGCAATATAAAATGACGTCAGTGTCAATTTAATCACAATGATAAAGTGGTCATCCAATCAAAGCAAAACAAGGAGAGCAGGGTCTCAATTTCCACATAAAAATTCACTTTAATTAAACAGGAGCAAATGAGATAATTAATCATGCTAAAATATAGAGGACAAAATAAGGATCAAAATGACACCAAAATCATGCAATTTGGACCTACTATGCTCAAGTTATGCTAAAAACAGTGCAAGGGCATAATTGTAATAAAAATGCAATAAAATAAAGGGATAAATATTGCATTTAGGTCCATGGAGGGACCTAAATGCAAATAAAGAAAACCGCCTGGGTCCAGTTGTAATTTTCCATTGCGCGCAGGGGCATATTTGCAATTCTTCAAAACTTGGAGGGTCTCCCTGAAATTTACCCAGGCACGCACGTGGGGGCACATGCCTGGGGACCAAAGTGTAAATATCAATTCGTTTGAGGTCTTTCTTGCAATTTACCCAACACCTCACGTGCTATGCACGCGAGGGCCCGGGCTCGGGAGGACCCTCTGCTTCGGGACCACGTGGCATCATCTGGTGGTCTGGTGAGAGGCTTGGATGACCCGAGCCTATAGGTTGGGGAAGAGGCTCGGGTCCACCACGTGTCTTCATCAGGACCGTCCGATCAGGAGGATCGGACAGTGCCTGTACCTTCGTGCTCCTCCGCAGGTCATCGGAGGAGGCGGGGCTCCGGTGACACGCTCAAAGCTCCACCGAGCCTCGCGAGGCCACCT
This sequence comes from Ottelia alismoides, assembly GCA_037367405.1. NCBI lineage: Eukaryota > Viridiplantae > Streptophyta > Magnoliopsida > Alismatales > Hydrocharitaceae > Ottelia > Ottelia alismoides. The sequence goes on from JAZKJV010008676.1 coordinate 665,528, forward strand.
GAAGATCGAAGGAGATGGCTGAGGCCCCCACAGGAAGCTGGTGGCGAGGCGGTGCTCCGGCAGCGTGAAGAAGGGTAGATCGATGAAGGGCTGCCGGTGGCGGAGCTGTAGATCGTAGCTGGGTGCCTCGCTCCGGCCATTAAGTACCTACAAGGTTAGATTATAGCCGAAGCTTGTGCGCGTGGAATGTGAGTGAGAGGTGGATGAATGGAGGCCGTGGAGGCGTCGTGAATGGTGGCCGGGGAGTTCTTCGCCGGCGGAGCAGGTGAAGAGGGAGGTCGGTGCGGAGGTGGTTCTGGAGAAGGGGAAGGGGGTCAGCGAGGGTCGGGGTGGTTGGGTGGAGCTGACGAGCTGGTTGGATGGAAGTGAAGATGATGATTGGCGGAGGTAGAAATTCAAGATAAAGAAGATAAAAACAGGGCACCTCACCGGAGCAAGGTGTGGCGGAGGAAGAGGTCTAGGCTGAGCACCCGGGGCGCTCGGGTCATGGCTCGACCTGGACGACCGGTCTAGGGAGCTTAACTGCCATCAGATAGGTGGAGCTTACATGGAGGAGCAGCCATGGATCTCACCGGGGCTTCGGTCTTTAGTGCCCCCTTGCAAGGGCCTCTCCGCTGTCACCGGAGGGCCAAGGGCTTGGCCGAAGCCCCAAATTGGTGGATGAATGGATCGGTGGCAGAGGAAGGGGTTTTATAGATGGAGGTGTGTGGCAGTTTCAGTGGTGGAGGGACGTTTTGGAGCGAGGGTTTAAGGGTGTGGGAGTGATGGCGATGAAGGGAGGGGGTTATGCGAGGGTGGCGGAAGATCTGGCTATGTGAGATGACCGTTAGGAGACGGAGAGGTGAATGGGGGAGGTGGCTAGAAATGGAAGGGCGATGTGGGGTTGCGAGATGAAACGGCTGGAGGCGACTGGGGTTACGGAGGTAGAAGATGAAGGCGAGCCATTGGATCTTGCGATCCAACGGTTGGGATAGTAGCGCAGGTGAAGGGCTCCAATTAGATCTTAGGTTTAGATCCAACGGCGGGGCGTTGGGCGCTGATGAGCGGCTCAGATAGAGGCTTGGGTGAGATCTAACGGTGAGGGGTGACGTGGAGCAAGGAGAGGCGTTGGATGGTTGAAGATCTGACGGCCGGTGTAAAGATGCGACGTGGCGCGTTGAGATGCGTAGGATGAGCATGGATCCAATGGTCGAGGATTAGGCGCTTTTGGGCGGATGAGATTAGATCTGAATGTCAGATCTGACGGCTGTGAGCGAGGCGAGGCTGGACGGTGGAGATGGGGGCCGAGTTGAGTGGATCCGACGGTCCAGGAGGTGCGCCGGGTGGCAAGAGGGGAGACGGGACACGTGGGCGGCCCAGAGGGCGCCACGTGGCCCAATGAGGAAATTCAGAGGTAAAATTACAAAGAAAAATAGAAAAGAAATAGTTAGAGGCCGAATTTGGAAAAAATCAAAACATGAAAGTTGCTCGTCTCGACGAGATCTACAACTTTTATGTTGGTCAGAAAGCCAAAAGAGGTCATTTGTACAAAAGCTATTTTCGGGGGGTATTTTTAAGTGGATAAAAACACCAAGTTTGTGGTTTTGAGATTTTTTTGTATTTTTTTATCTTTTTAAGAGTCAGTGAACTATGGACAACTATGCTATCTAATTCTTAAGGGTTTTTGAGGATAAAATAATTACAAGAAAAATAGAGGAAATTAAATACAAATAATTATAGGTTAATTATACACAATATAGTACAAGATAAAATCAAAGAATTAAAGGTGATTTTATTGGATTAATTAAGACAGGGGTTTAATAGAGAGTTTTTAGCATGATGAATACGAGATTCATCATACCCCTATACTTAAACTATGCTCATCCTCGAGCATCTAATGAATGAAGGAGTCGGATTAATTCCTGACAGTGCGCGTGAAAAATTCAAGGCTTGATCTTTCGAAGACCCTTGACCTAAGTGATCCTAAAATTCTGGGTTTATCCAAGCCTTAGTCAGAAGGAATCCAACTTCTCTGATTATCAGACTCTCTTTTTGTACATATAATATAAGGATATGACATTTAGTGTACTGCATTTCATGAGAACCGAGTCGATGCATCACCCAAAGTTCCAGTCCCAAAGATCTTCCTCTTGACCTAATCCTCAATACTAGGGAATAAGTATGTTCTTGCTTCAGTCCACCGTCTCATTAGTTTGTCAGACTTTGAAATGTTGATGGACGACCAGATGATGGAGGTACTGAGATTGTGTCTAATTTTCTCACCCTCACATTGGAACAAGGGGCCTCTCGAGTGCCTTTTACTCAACACATGTATATTATTATTTTGTTGATCAATGTGTCCGTCAAGAGAGTTGGAGTCGTCTGCACTTGTTTTTCTGGGAATACACCGGGGTGTGTCTTTTCTGAGTATCTAAGATACCTTCGACACCCAGACTTGTATCGCTTACGATGCAGGGCCCTTTTTGTGGTGTCAGCCCGACTCCTTGGTCCTATTTAGCACTTGGTCCAAGTGGAAACTTTGAAAATGTTTGGGAGCGCTCGCCATTGGTGGAAGCTCATTTGGAATTTGACTTTGGATTTAGAGCTTTTCTTTGACATTTCATTTCTTTTGTTGGCTAGCTCCACTGCTTTTACCAAGAGATTGGAGCACATTGATCAACAAATTCCTTTAAATTTCATCACACCCAGGCACTTTAAGGTAAATGTCCAAGAGATAGCATATGAATCTTGTTCACATACTGGCTAGGGTTTTGCTGACATTCAGGTTTTCTGAAGCCTTCATTAACTTTATCCCATCCTCGAATATCATTAGATCGGGTCTAAACTCAATTCTCTGGTCCTAGTTCCTCAAGTGATATCTCATCTCAGCTCATCAATCATGCAGTTGTGGAAGTGACTGTGCTGATCATATTTTCTTGAAGGTAGAGACGAAGAGTGCAATATAGCACTCAAATCTTTCAAACCAGAGGAGTGTGGATATTTAAGTCATGAAAAACCCTAATGACTAAGGCATGTTAACTCAGACTCTCAAGATCCCAGAGATCCAGTGTCCTCAAAATCCTCAAGCCTTGCGTGAGTGTGAATGTGTCAGGAATACACCAACTCCTTGGGTTAGTGAATTTTTGTGTGATTTTTATCTTTTGCAAATTTTTATGGGTTTTAATTTTTTATTTTTTTTCTTGTCGGAGAGACAATGACTGACCCAGGCTCAAATAAATAAAAGTATCCACTCTTAGCCAGTATGGGTGTAAGTGCGGGTCGAGACCCGTGATCCTTAAGGACGGTGCCATATGCGGTGTCCTTTAAACCACCCACTCTGCTAAGGGAGACCGAGGTTCCCTCACTGAAAATGACTACTAAGCCTAGTAGTCAGAGTCAAATTCCGAGAAACATTTTTAATTTTTCAATTTTTTTTTGAAAAAGGGTTATTTACAAAGATTAATCCCTCAATTTTTAAGAAAACTTTTTTACAAGGTTTTTTACAAAACTCAGTTCACCAGTTTACCAAAACCCAGCCCGAAAATAAAATTTTTAAAAAGTTCAAAAAAAACGCGAGCAAAGGCTAAAGTAAATATACAATAATATACGGTATACCCCCTATACTTAAAATTTGCTAAGTCCTCATAGCACTAGTGCCATGAAGCCACGGCTCGGTTCAAGTACAGGGTGATATAGCGGAACTGAGGGGGAGGGTCCCCCTATACTTAGGCCAAAATCGGCCTAAGCACAAGAAGACAGAATGAGGGAGGGATGAATAGGCAGGTCCCCCCTATACTTAGGCTACAAATAGCCGAAGTAAGGTCTGTGTTAGGGGGATGTCTATGGTACAAGGGGGAGGGGGTTCGTGAAGAATAGATACACACACACAGAGAGAGAGAGAGAGATAGAGATAGAGAGAGAGAGAATGGAATATACAGGGGGAGGGTGAGGGTGAGTATGTGCATGTGCAGTGTAGGTGTGTGTGTGTGAGGGGGGGGGGATTTTTTTTAAATATGCAAGACTGAAAATAAATATGCAGATGCAAGTTATCTTTTTTTTTACAAAATGCTATGCAATTTTGACTGCTAAAATCTCCCAAATCCTTCACAGATTCTTTTGCGGCCTCTTCAGCGGAAGTTCCCAACTTCACGCCTCCATGAGGATCAAGCATCCTCGATCACCAAGGGCCCTACCACAAAAGATAGACGTTAGAAAACCTAGAGACATTAAATCAGCAAATGATATGCAAAGAAATGATGCATAAAATGAGGATCTGAAAATTTTTGAAATAAATAAAAAAAATCAAAATCCAAAAATTAAGCAAAGCCGTATCCCCGACAACGGCGCCATTTGATGAACGTCAAATTCGCCTCTATAATAATGTGGAATTAAGCTGTAATACAAGAGACGAATTTGGTTTATCAAAAACCACGGACTTTAAATGCTGTGGAATATTTATACTTGGCAAGTGTACCAAGGTCGAACACAGGGACACATCTGCCTAAATCAGAGTATTGAATTTTGATTCGTGAAGGCACAATGTCAATTATTCTCAATTTCAGGTCCACATGTAATTTATAAGGCAATGCAGAGCGATGCTAGGATGTATGCATTTTTTAGATATTTTTATGCAAGTTAAGGAGATGATGCATGAATATGCAAGATAAATGATGCACACTACAATTATACCCTAAAAATGATGAGCAACACAATATAAAATGACGTCAGTGTCAATTTAATCACAATGATAAAGTGGTCATCCAATCAAAGCAAAACAAGGAGAGCAGGGTCTCAATTTCCACATAAAAATTCACTTTAATTAAACAGGAGCAAATGAGACAATTAATCATGCTAAAATATAGAGGACAAAATAAGGATCAAAATGACACCAAAATCATGCAATTTGGACCTACTATGCTCAAGTTATGTTAAAAACAATGCAAGGGCATAATTGTAATAAAAATGCAATAAAATAAAAGGATAAATATTGCATTTAGGTCCCTGGAGGGACCTAAATGCAAATAAAGAAAATCGCCTGGGCCCAGTTGTAATTTTTCCATTGCGCACAGGGGCATATTTGCAATTCTTCAAAACTTGGAGGGTCTCCCTGAAATTTACCCAGACACGCACGCGGGGGCACGTGCCTGGGGACCAAAGTGTAAATATCAATTCGTTTGAGGTCGTTCTTGCAATTTACCCAACACCTCACGTGCTACGCACGCGAGGGGCCAGGCTCGGGAGGACCCTCAGCTTCGGGACCACGTGGCATCATCTGATGGTCTGGTGAGAGGCTCGGATGACCCGAGCCTATAGGTTGGGGAAGAGGCTCGGGTCCACCACGTGTCTTCATCAAGACCGTCCGATCAGGAGGATCGGACGGTGCCTGTACCTTCGTGCTCCTCCACAGGTCACCGGAGGAGGCGGGGCTCCGGTGACACGCTCAAAGCTCCACAGAGCCTCGCGAGGCCACCTGAAGATCGAAGGAGATGGCTAAGGCCCTCGCGAGGAAGCTGGTGGCGAGGCGGTGCTCCGGCAGCGTGAAGAAGGGCAGATCGATGAAGGGCTGCCGGTGGCGGAGCTGTAGATCGGAGCTGGGTGCCTCGCTCCGGCCATTGAGTACCTGCAAGGTTAGATTATAGCCGAAGCTTGTGCGCGTGGAATGTGAGTGAGAGGTGGATGAATGGAGGCCGTGGAGGCGTCATGAATGGTGGCCGGGGGGTTCTTCGCTGGCGGAGCAGGTGAAGAGGGAGGTCGGTGCGGAGGTGGTTCTGGTGAAGGGGAAGGGGGTCGGCGAGGGTCGGGGTGGTTGGGTGGAGCTGACGAGCTGGTTGGATGGAAGTGAAGACGATGATTGGCAGAGGTAGAAATTCAAGATAAAGAAGATAAAAACAGGGCACCTCACCGGAGCAAGGTGTGGCGGAGGAAGAGGTCTAGGCTGAGCACCCAGGGCGCTCGGGTCATGGCTCGACCTGGACGACCGGTCCAGGGAGCTTAGCTGCCACCAGATAGGTGGAGCTTACATGGCGGAGCAGCCATGGATCTCACCGGGGCTTCGGCCGTTAGTGCCCCCTTGCAAGGGCCTCTCCGCTGTCACCGGAGGGCCAAGGGCTGGGCTGAAGCCCCAAAATGGTGGATGAATGGATCGGTGGCGGAGGAAGGGGTTTTATAGATGGAGGTGTGCGACGGTTCCAGTGGTGGAGGAACGTTTTGGAGCGAGGGTTTAATGGTGTGGGAGTGATGGCGAGGAAGGGAGGGGGTTACGCGAGGGTGGCGGAAGATCTGGCTATGTGAGATGACCGTTAGGAGAGGGAGAGGTGAACGGGGGAGGTGGCTGAAATGGAAGGGCGATGTGGGGTTGCGAGATGAAATGGCTGGAGGCGAGGGGGGTTACTGAGGTAGAAGATGAAGGCGAGCCGTTGGATCTTGCGATCCAACGGTTGGGATAGGAGCGCAGGTGAAGGGCTCCGATTAGATCTTAGGTTTAGATCCAACGGCGGGGCGTTGGGTGCTGATGAGCGGCTCAGATAGAGGCTTGGGTGAGATCTAACGGTGAGGGGTGACTGGGTGACGTAGAGCAAGGAGAGGCGTTGGATGGTTGAAGATCTGACGGCCGGTGTAAAGATGCGACGTGGCGCGTTGAGATGCGTAGGATGAGCATGGACCAATGGTCGAGGATTAGGCGCTTTTGGGCGGATGAGATTAGATCTGAATGTCAGATCTGACGGCTGTGAGCGAGGCGAGGCTGGACGGTGGAGATGGGGGCGGAGTTGATTGGATCCGACGATCCAGGAGGTGCGCCGGGTGGCAAGAGGGGAGACGGGCCACGTGGGCGGCCCAGAAGGGCGCCACGTGGCCCAATGAGAAAATTCAGAA